>CM062820.1:1421055441-1422255441 GCA_031772625.1 Pinus tabuliformis | reverse complement strand
AGTTCACAAACTTGTTATATGTTAAAAAATGTCCGGAATTGATTTTCAGAGTTTTGTATCTGATTTTTTATTAAGAAACTTGAGTGACTGCAAGTGATGTGACTAGTAAAGTTCTTAAAGTGTGATTTGACTAAATTTTTAATGTGTGATTTGGCTATGCATATAATTTTAATCATAAAATAATAACAACATATTCTTTACCTTTAAATAAACTCAATTACTTAAAAATTGATAATCATATGACAATGCAATACCTGAGTGAGAACAAGTATGTTTAATTCTGTCAGAACCTCATGTCAATTTTTTTAACAGCCAATATAATAATAATCTCAATACATTTGGCTCATATACTTCTGCACAAATCTTTGATTTGATTTGAAATTTCAGGAGTTAAATTTAAAAATTGCAATACCCTTTTTTTTTTACAGGCCAGCTTGCAGGTCAAGCAAGTTGGTTTGAATTATCCTTCAGAATCTTTGTAGGTTTGAATGAAATTATTTACCAGTGGAAAAATATATCCTTCGGAATCTTTGTAGGTTTGAAAGAAATTATTTACCAGTGGAAAAATATATCCTTCGGAATCTTTGTAGGTTTTTTTTGGCGGGCTTTTTCATTTTGGTTTTGGTTCGGAGAATTTTTTGCTTTTTCCCATTGATGATGGTTGACAATGTTTGAGTTTTATTTTTATAAAATTAGATTTAATTGCATTTTTAATGAAAACATAAATTTTATTTTATTTTATTTTTAACTTCAGGGTTTTTTTAATTTTACAGACTAAATAATTTAAAAATATAATTTTTCAAATTTTTATCTGAATTTCATTAAAAAACAATTTAAATTTATCTTAATCACAAATTTAACAAACTTTTTTTATAATGTAAAATTTGAAAAAAAAATGGTTTAATAGGCACTTCTAAGATCTTATATATATATAGCTCTATTTAATATGAGTATTAAATATGTGTAATTTTATTAAAATATTTGTAAATACACATTACTTAAATCTCAAATATTTTATTTTAATTCACATTGATTATTATTATTATTATTCTTATTATTATTATTATTATTTAAATTCTATATATTAGTATTAGGTGGTCTAAATTATAGATTAAATGACCTGTGTTCATGACATTTTTTCTGGTTAATTTCAACCAAAATCTGGTAGAAATTTTAAAACACTTGAGTTTAACTTGTTTAATTTGTAAATTAGGTGTTGAATCTATTTATGCATTTTAAACAACAAAAAATCATATACTTTTTTTGAAATTGTTTATTGGATTTCAATGAAAAAAATATTTTGTTAGACTACACCTTAATTTTATATTTAAAATTATATCAAAAAATAATGAATTTAACTTCTTCCTCTTATTGGTTATATTAAGAAGTAATTGTTTTTTTTCTTTTTATTTTAATAATTTATTTTCTTTAAATATTGAAATATTTCAAAATGGTCAATATACATGGCTTTTTTACTTTCCCTATATAAACAAATATGAAAAGTTGATATTGAATACTTTTAAACACATATAAGAATTACACATCTTCCTTACATTCATGTGAAAATATAAGATTTCTTTTACTTTTAATTATTTTAATTTTTTTCTTCTATGTAAGGATAATTCTATTAATAAAAGAAAAAAATATAATTACACTGAGGCCCTGCCTCAACCACTGTTGCTAGAGTTCATCAAGAAGATCTAAACTACCCCAGATTGGGAAAACCAGTTTGACATGGCAAAAGACCAATCATATATCCCGACATTGTCACCAAAGGAAACCCATACATAGGACTCGGGTCCATGTTTTGAAGCAAAACCCCAAAAAAGATTCAACACAACACCACCAGAAGCGACAACAAAACGACAAACCTGCTGGTCAATCATACAAATAGCAAAAACAAATATTATCAAATAATATTTAGAATACCGTCGGGTCCACATCATGGCATCGCACATATGAAGGTGTAACGGCTCCGCCCCTTGGTTTTCGCTAATGCAATATTACGATGCAATCCGATCACAATCGCATATTACTATATGTAAAGGCTCCGCCCTTTGGGTTCCACCGATGCGATTTTGCGACGCGATCTAATCACAATCGCATATTGCTATAAGTAAAGGCTCCGCCCCTTGGTTTCCGTCGATGCGATCAGATCGCAATCGCATATTGCTATATGTAAAGGCTCCACCCCTTAGTTTCCACTGATGCGATATTGCGATGTGATCCGATTGCAAATCGCATATTGCTATAAGTAAAGGCTCTGCCCCTTGGTTTCCGCCAATGTGATATTGCGATGTGATCTGATCTGATCGCATATTGCTATATGTAAAGGCCTTGCCCTTTGGTCTCCCCATTTTGCGATCATCAGCGATCTGTTGGGTGACCATTAATGTTCTTGGAGATCACCCGCCTCCGGGTGTGCTTCTTCCTCCTGAGCCATTTCATTCTTTACCAATTCCTGATATTCCAGCATCTGTTGTTCAGTGGCTAGAGTAGAGAGTGTACTTGTATGGAGATCTGTTCCACTTTCCACTCCTATATTTGCCAATAGGTCAGCTACTTTGTTTCCCTCCCAGCGTATGTGCTTGAGATTGATCGCTTTGTGGGAGGAGAGCCAGATTTCGATATGTTTTAGTCAACTCTCCATTCTCCAGTTGTTGCTCACCTTACTTGAGGTTATTCCCTGCAACATTTTGGTGACCATATTTATGATAATTTGCGAGTCTCCCTCTATAACAAGCAGGAATATACCCTATTTTTGGGCTATAATGAGTCCCTGCCATAATCTTCCTAACTATGTCGAGTTGTTGGTGTCCCATCCAGTTGAGCCTAAGTAGGTTATAATAGGAGTTCCCTTATGATCTCTGAATATTCTTCCAAATCCAGCCTTTCTTGGATTTCCTTTCGAGGCTCCATCAAAGTTTAGTTGGAACATGTGACAGGGAGGAGGAATCCACTTATCTGGTGTCCTACTTCTTGCTTGAGTTTTTCTGTTGATTATCATTTCCTGGTTCCGCTGCAGATTCCAATTTGTCCATATGGTTCGTTCCAACATGAGAGAGGGAAAGTCTTCCTTAGACCATGTTTGAAGAAGTAGTGTTTCCTTGATATTTTGACATACTGTATTCCATAGAGATTCCAAGGGCATAGATTGGTCCTTGAAGATTCGTCGGTTTCTCTCCTTCCATAGTGTCCACATGAGAAAACCTGGTATAAGCTTCCATAAGGAGTTTAACAGCTTGCTCTTGAATGGGTTCCTTGCCCAGTTGTGAACAATGGAAACTATATATCCTTGTGTCCTTCCATCCTTTTGGCATCTAAAGCTGACCTTTTCCCAGAGCTTGTGTGCTAATGGACAAGAGTTCATAAGATGCTGAGTGGTTTCCTCTTCTTGCTTGCAGTTGGGACAGATGGAGGGGCCTTGGAACCTCCTCTTTCTGAGATTGTCCCAAGCAAGGATTTTATCATGACATAAGAGTCAAAGAAAGGTCGAGACTTTCGGCCAAATCTTAGGGTCCCATATTTTACTCCAGAGAGGGTCCTTGACAATGTGTTCCTTCATGATGATGTGATAGGCCTCCCTAGTTGTGAAGGATCCTTTTTCTTCATAGCCCCATCTAAGAATATCCTTTTCCTCTAAGTATTGTATTCTTCTCTTTGCTAATTCAGTACTGAGAATCTGTTGAGCTGAGTTCGTTCCCTGTCTTATTATGTGGTCCGTGCTACTCCATTTCCTGTGCCCTTGCAATGTGGAAGGAAGCCAGAAGTGCTTGATAGTATTATAGGTTTTCATTTCCTATTCCAGGATTTGATGAGGTAAGATCAAATCCTTTAGTTTGGGTTGTTGCTACCAAGAGTCATCCCAGAACCTTGTTGTATTGCTGTCCTTCACTTCCCAGAAGCTATGCTACTGAATTAAGAGCTTGTGTTGCTTGGCCGCATTCCAGATTAGAGAACCTGGGTTGACTTTTGAAATTCAAATTAATTCTTCGATGGGTCAATTGTTGGCATACTTTGCAGTCCATAGGGATGCCCAAGGGGTGGATGGCATAGTAAGCCATTTCCACCAGATGCAGGCGCCCATAGCCATATTGTTGTGGTAAGGATCCCTCAGACCCATTCCACCAGCAAGCTTTGGCAGGCAAACTGTGTCCCAATTGACTAGGGCCCATTTGCGTTTTTGATCTGAGTTGCCCCACAGGAAGGATCTCTGTAGGTGTTTGATCTCTTTGAGAACCCATTTGGGTGCAGCTAGGATCGAGAAGAGATATAGCAGCATGGATTGCAGAACCGCCTTGATTAAGACAAGGTGACTGGTCATATTGAGAGCACTATGAGTCCAGTAAGATAATCGAGCCTCCAATTTTTCTAAGAGCATTCTCCAAGAGGAGTGTTTCAGAAATTGAGAATCCAAGAATATGAGCTATAGAAGCTTGGGTGACAGCGGGGGCATGAAAAAAGAAGATTTGAGTTTTGGCCTTGTTTATCTTTGGCCAAAGGCCTCCGAAAAGTCCATCAATAGTGAATTGAATTGTCGAGCTTCCTGGACTCAAGGGTGACCAAAAAGCATATTGTCGTCCACAAATTGTTGATGAGTGAAAGATGGAGTGTTAGGAAATGACAGGCCTCTTAGTTTCTGGGAAAACAGAGCAGCTTTAATACTACAGCCCAGACCTTCCGCCATTAATACAAAGAGGAAGGGGGAAAGAGGGTCCCCCTGTTTGATACCCCAGGAAGTCTGGAAAGGAGATGAGGGGATACCATTGATCAAAATTGAGAAAAAAGAGGAAGAGATGAGACTCATGACCCAGTGAATGCAAGTTGGGGAGAAACCAAAGCCAGATAGGGTCTTTTGAATATACATCCAACTTAAACTGTCAAAAGCTTTTGAGAGGTCGATTTTAAGTAGCATACCTGATTTCTTGGAGTGCTTTAGGGAGTGGATGATTTCGTGAGTGAGGAATATGTCGTTCGTAATCTGCTTGCCTTCTACGTATTCTGACTGCTTCGGCGAAATGAGAAGTGGTAGCAGCGATTTAAGTCTTGAAGCTACGATTTTGGAAACTATCTTGTAGATGACGGTGCACAGGGAAATGGGCCGAAATTTGTCAGGGGAATTAGAATGAGCTTCTTTTTGGATAAGGGCTATGAATGTGGCATTCATAGTCGGAAGCATCCACCTCATGGTTCTTGATTCGTCAACAATCTGCCAGACTTCCAATTTAATTAGCTCCAAGAAATTATGGAAAAAGTTGGAGGTAAATCCGTCTGGCCCCGGCGCCTTGCCTTCTTTCAGTTGATGAACTTCATTTTCCACTTCCTGTAAGTTGATCGGCCTGAGAAAGAGCCGGTTGTGCTCTTCTGTGACGAGTTTGGGGATGGTCTCTGTGATTTTCCCTATAGCTTGCATTCTGTCCACCTGTGGTTCTTGATGAGCTTGATTAAAGTAGTTGAGAAGTTCGAGCTCGATTTCTTCATGTTTTTCCACTTTTACCCCCTGCTCATTTTGGATGTGAGTAATATTGTTATTCATTCGGCGTTGAATAGTGGAACGGTGAAATTTTTTTGTATTTTTCCCCTTCCTTTAGCCACCTGATTCTCAATTTTTGCCTCCAGAGCATTTCTTCTTGTTTGGCCATCTCTGAGATCTGAGTTTCAAGAGACTTTTCGAAAGTTCCTCTGATCTTCCCTCTGTGATGATATGTTGCTGCAACTGTTTCATCTCTTGATCTAGAGCAGTCTGAGCCTGGAAAATGTTACCAAACGAAGAATGGTTCCATTGTTTTATTTTACTCTTGAGGTATTTAAGCTTCTGCTGAAATTTGAAAATGCTTGTACAATTTTGCGAAGAGAAGTTGATCCATTCCGAATTTACCAGATTGACAAAATCTCGATGTGTCATCCAAAAAGCCTTGAAGCAAAATGGCCTACGGGTAGCATTGCCTGGTCGAGACCATTGGAGAGAAATTGGCCAATGGTCTGAGCCTGTCAGCGGCAGGATTGAAGCTGAAAGGTCTCCCCCTAAGTGGATTGCATTGTCAGAGATTAGGAATCTATCCAGGCGAGACGCAATTTGGTGTGAACCAGCGCTTTTGTTATTCTAGGTAAAGAGGTCATCGTTGAATGGAATGTCAATAAGCCAATTGCTTTGAATGTAATCTTTTAGATTGTTACTTTCCTTGTCCAGCTTATTCCTTCCTCCTCACTTTTCTTCCATCTTGGTTATCATGTTGAAGTCACCCCCAGTGATCCAGAGCGGATGAGACCTATCAGTATTGATTGAGGAAAGGGTATTCAGAAGTTCTACCTTATGCATAACTTCCTGGGGAAAATATACATTGGTTATGTGACCATGTATATTGGTTCCTGTAATGTGGAAAGTAGCTTGAAGGAAATGCTTGTTTGCATGAATGTTGTTGAGCTCGATGGTGCGTGCATCCCAGATGATTTCCAACCCTCCTGAGGTGCTAGAAGCATCTACTGTTGCTGCTATACTACCCGGCCAGACTTTTGCAGCAATTCGATCTAGAGAGATGGAGTTGCATTTAGTTTCCTACAGAAAGAGAATTTGGGGTTTCTCTTGCTTTATCATGTTCTTAATCAATTTGCATTTCCTAGGGCTACTGAGCCCCCTGATGTTCCATGAGATTAGCTTCATGATGGAAGGTTGGATAGAGAATTGTAATACTTTGTGAGCTTGGAGTACCTACCTGACTCCACTAGCATTTCCCCAATGTGGATGGTGCGTTGAAGATCTGTTTTCCTCCCTCTCTTTTGTTATCTTTGATTATGCTTTTCCCATCCCACAGACCTCCAGTTTGAACACCTGGGGATTTTTCCGTTTGAGCTCTGGAGAGAATTACTTCCGGATTCTCCAACTATCGCTCTGGCATTTTATCATAATTTTTTGTTTTGCATGCCTGCTCTAGACCAAGAATGTCCAAATCCCCAATGTATGCTTTCTAGTTCTTCTTCTATATGTTGTGTATCACTTATGTCTTCTGCTATTTCTGTTGCCCTAGAAAGGTGAGGCTGCGAGTTGTCTACCTCCATTCCTTGCGAGTACCAGGTTGGGACTGTGCGCAGAGCCGTGGAGGAAGGATCTATGAGTAATGGTTCTTCTGGGATTTTTTTGAGATCAGAATGTGCAATTTGTTTGTTCATCATGGGATCCTTCTCAGATGGGACAAGGGGCTCAGAGTTGTGTATTTCTTGTCAGGCTAACACTTCAAAACTGTTGCTCATAGAGGGTTTTGATGAATTGGCTTGAGTTTTCTTAGGGATTGTAGCAGGTTTCTTGTGATTTTTCCTACGATTGGCAACTTTAGTGAAGCCAGTCTGTTTCAACTCCTTAGAGGCAGTGGTATTCGAGGGTTTCTAGTTTAGAGGATAGTCCTGAAACATGTGACCCAGTGCATGGAATCTCCTGCATTTGAACGACACATGTTCATAATCAATTAACTGAACCCATTCAACATCGTCATGAAAAATGCTTACCGCATCCGGAAGTGCCTTGCTAAGGTGAATATAAATGCACATGTGGGCAAAGGAGGTATATCTTCGGAGTTTTGTTTCCTCTGATGTTTTGACAAATGCACCGAGACCATTTCCTATGGTTTGTAATGTCTCTTCGTCCCAGTATTCCATTGGGAGTGAGTCGAGATGGATCCAGACTGGCACCTAGCTGAGATCTTCTTTGTCTGGATTAAAGCGCTCCACCCATCCCCTCAAATATAGGCTAGCTGCGTTGAAAAAATAGGGGCCGCCATCTAGTACTTTGTTTTGGTCCTCCAAGCAGTTAAAGATGGTTGTGAAGAACCCTTTAGGTCCTAGCTGCAGCATTATGTGTCCTTTCAGCTTCCACTTTGTTGCTATCCAGCCATGCAGTGCTTTATCTGTTGGCCACATACCTATGAATTTTCCTATCAATGCATGATCTCTCATGTACTGGATCTGAGCATTGATCTGATGACTTGGGAGCTCTATTTTCGGGCGTTCAGCAGCAACCGGTCTACACGTGTTTGAAGTGAGTTGGGGGTTCTTCCTGTCATTTGCCTTGGCATCTTGTGGATCTATCTTCTCTCTGTCTCCATTTTGATCAGCTGAACTAGTTCCTTCCTCATGCCTCTGAGGAGAATCATTTGTGTTGGGGGGAGGCGCAGCATCCTCCCCTGGGGGGTATTCGTGTTGCTCACGTTGCTTGTTGTCGTGTGATGCCTTTCGTATTGCTGGTGGTATGACAATATTGCAGAAGTCTGCTCAGGTCTGTCGTTGTAGGTTCTGCAAAAACCCTAAGTCGCCATACCCTCAGACAATTATTTTAATTATTTTATCTGTTTGGGGTAGTTCAATTGGCAATGGTTGTGGAAATGCACTCTCACCTAACCGAAAGTCTTGGGTTCATATCTTGTGCTATCCTCTGATGGGGGTGGGAAGTTGGACATGATAAAGACGTGATCCTACGAAGGCTTAAAAAATAAAGATTGATAAAAATATATCTTCATATGTATATGGAAATATCTTATTTATGACTAAGAGAGAGTAATTTTACCACACATATTTTAGATTGGGTTGCAATATAATAAACAACCATATTGCAGACATGATCAAATTGTTGACTTCCCTATAAAGGAACAAGCATCCACCAGAATGCATGGGTACCTAGCTGCTGCAACCGCTGGTCTAGTAGGAAGTCCTTTGCATACATGGTTCATTCAACTCCTTATTGAACTCTCTTTGACTTGGTCCTTCACACTTTGAAATTACTCGATCTCACAATTCTGCCCCCCCTTAATCGAAGACTCAATTATATGATTACATATCAAGCTTAGATACGAGTACACCTACCACCCTCGTACCTACTGAGTGGTTGATTCCACAACTTGATGTCACTAGGGAACACATAACAAAGGGGTATGCGTGCCTCTTTGAGACTTACAACCATATACCCTTTTAATATACTCTAAGCTTAAGAAGATACTAGGTATAGAAAACATTGCAATAACCACAACAAACCATTACAAAGCAATATATGACATGTAGATTTTTTATAATTACAATGTGTGACTCATAATACATCATACTAGTGAGTCTATGCCACAAACTCACACTAATTCACACAAACTCGATTGTCCATCATCCTCCAATCTCTGATGCTGCCATTTTCAGTATCATGTCTTCATCATATATGGTAATCAATAATTCCTGCAAATTTGTGTATTGTTGGAATGACTAGTTCCAACACACACTCATAATTGTGACAATAGTTGGTCAGTCCAATGTCATTACAACAAACATCCAATTTCTTCAACTAGATCTACATGAATGCATTTACATGTTAATTTGATTAGGCTCAACATGTTTTGGTTAAAAACCAAAAAAAAATCACGAAGACAATTCATTTCGTATTGGAGGTTTTCACAGTGCATTATATTATATATCATTTTTGGGATTCAACTGCATTAACTGTGTCATTCATCTATGACCATTTCCATGAGAGGTAGTCATAATTGACTAATTTCTTGTGATTTTTGAATAGTCCACTTAGCACTCATTGCATCAGGTGATGCTCACAAGGGTGAAAAAGTGAGATTGAAACTAGTGAAATGAATCACATAGCATCAATCATCACTTCCAGGGCTTGCACCAGGTAACTAGGACTTCGCAGGAGGTCACCCATCCTAGATCACCTCTAGCTCAAGCGCGCTTAACTGTGGAGTTTTCCCCACAAGGGAACTCTACTTGAATGGTTCACGAGGCACGATACATGCTAGGATTTTGCAAATGGGATAGCAAGCTAAGTGGCCTTGATTGTGGGGAAAACTACACAATTAAATGTGCTTAAGCCAGAGGCGATCTTGGATGGGCGACCTCCTCGGAAGTCCTGGTCACTGGCTGCAAGCCCCGGAAGTGATGATTGACGCTATGTGATGCATTTCACTAGTTTCAATCCCACTTCTTCACCCCTATGAGCATTGTGAGCATCACCCGATGCAATGAGTGCTAAGTGGATTATTCAAAACTCATGAGAAATTAGTCAGTTACGACTACCCCTCGTGGAAATGGTCATAGATGAATGACATACTTAACGCAGTTGAATCCCAAAAATGATATATAATATAATGTGGTAGCAAGCTAAGTGGGTTTGATTGTGGGGAAAACTCCACAGTTAAGCACGCTTGAGCCAGAGGCGATCTGTGATGGGTGACCTCCTGAGAAGTCTTGGTTATCGGGTGCAAGCGTCGGAAGTGATGATTGACGCTATGTGATTCATTTCACTAGTTTCAATCCCACTTCTTCACCCCTATGAGCATCACCCGATGCAATGAGTGGTAAGTGGACTATTCAAAAACAATGAGAAATAAGTCAGTGAGGACTACCTCTCATGGAAATGATCATTCTTGAATCCCAAAAATAATATATAACAATTAATTTCATCAAAGCATTTACACTCAATATTCAATGGAGAAGGCATTTTCCCTATGGTTGGGTATTGAATCATTCCATCTTTGACTTTTCCATAAGAGGTCGATGACGGGAGAAGATGACACCAGTGTCTTCCAACCCTGTGGCGACATTCAACATGTCGGGTACCTTTGAAATTTGATTTGTTCCAGGATCACTCCACATGGGTGCCGACTGACATTAATTTCCGGAATGGATTGCATAGTATCTTTATCACAATACTTTGACAACCTTCACACAACATCTACAAAAATCCTCTTGCACGCAGTTCCATGTCATAGTCAAACTTGTCGGTTTCCTCCACAACCTGTAGCCAAATTTTGATGGGCTTCGTCTCATGCATCGAATTGTGACCCTCAATGTTAGCCACCCCTGGTTGGGCCCTCCACGGTTTCGCTGCGCGAATCCGCTCTTTCCGATATGCACCAGCACCGATGTTATCGCCCTCACGGATGCACACTCCAGCCAGGCCTGGAATTTGACGTCCCACAGGACGTATTTTTGATTTTAGAACGTATTTGATGGCACGAAGAAAATTTTCCACGTCACGTTAGACGCGTGGTATACCTTCCCAACCCGTCGTTTTGACGTTTAATTTCATTTAAAAAACGTAAAAATCTATAATACCTGTAATACCTATCTCTTGAAGTCTGTGACTATTGTACTAGGTTGTCATACCGGCTATGGCTTAATTAATCCCTTGTGTGCATACCAGCCTGGAGTATACCATGCGTTCTCCAAATTAATTGTTTTTCCTTTCCGTCGTTCAGCTTTTATCCTCCATTCGGCCACGTTTACTGAAATTAATTGCTTTAGGTTTCATTACCAGCCTGGAGTATACCATGCGTTCTCCAAATTAATTGTTTTTCCTTTCCGCCGTTCAGCTTTTATCCTCCATTCGGCCACGTTTACTGAAATTAATTGCTTTAGGTTTCATTACCGTAAAATTCTGCAGTTTTTGTCAAGTCAAGCGTACGAGTGAATCTTATCGGGATTGTGGAGTGCTTTTAAATTCGAAAAAGCTATGAATTGTCATTAATTTCATAGCTTGGTTAAAGATTTGCGTTTGGGTTGCAACCTGCGGGCCGCGGCCATACATGATACCTATTACCAGTATTATGTATATCTCTTCCCGCAGATGGTACTTGTATGTTTGTTTTTGAACTTGCCCAGTTGCCCACACTACACTATATTGGTTGTCGATGCTCCTGAGTCTTGAGTTACTATTTTAGATGCGCTGTTTCGATATAGTTGCTGTTTCGATATAGTTGTTGTTTGGACGCAACCCAGAATATGCTACCGGTCACTATTTGCAGGTATGTCAATTACTCACTGGCTTTTTTTATTAGTAGTGCCAAGTAGTATGTTCGAATGTCATGGATGTTGTCTATGCCCTCAACTTTCAAGAGGCAAGGCAGCCTGGCCAAGCCGCAAAACCCTCTACCGCTTTGGCGGTTAACATTGAACTCATTTATTTTGTTTCTAGAGTTTAAATCCTGGTTTAATTTTGGGGTAGATATTTATTTTGCCTGTCAAATTTTGGGATAAATGTGTGTTGTTTGCACTGCATTAATGCAATGAATAGATTGCATTAATCCTTATCTATTTTTTTGCTTAGTTTTTAGCCTGAGTCGATTTCTTACCAGAGCAATGGTTGGATTGAATACGTGCTTGGATTGAATACTTGTTGTTTTGTCTGTCTTTTCGCAATATGAATTGTGAACAAATAACTGAATGGCCAACCCATAGTCTCTGTAATAAATATGTTGAGAAAATTGCTAAATGTTATATATATATGAAAAGATGAATTCCCTGCACATTAATATTATGTAAGGGAAACCATTAAATCCGGTATCCCACAGAGTTCCTACCAATTGCTCAAAACTCAAGTTCAATATTGTCTGATGTTGCCAGAAGAAATGCAGATGCACGGTACGATCTAGTTGTTGTACAGTGGTTTTAATTTTCCGAACGCCATATATCGATTCCCCACTATTATTTGTCAAGAGTCACGGAAGTGGTGGAATAGTTTGTAATAATTAACCATATTAGCATACGCTGTTTTTATCTTGGAAAACGATTGTAGGGGATGAGTCTACATGCATAGCTACCTAAGTTTCTAAACCATTGCCTACCAGA
The DNA here is from genome assembly GCA_031772625.1 of Pinus tabuliformis. NCBI lineage: Eukaryota > Viridiplantae > Streptophyta > Pinopsida > Pinales > Pinaceae > Pinus > Pinus tabuliformis. The sequence goes on along the minus strand of CM062820.1, from coordinate 1,422,242,835 downwards.
GAGCATCCTCCATTATTACAGAGGACATCCCATTATGTATATATTTATTGCTAAAACATTTACATAAATATATTATATCAGCTCAAATTGAACCAAAAAAAATATACCTGCTCTGGTGATTTTCCTCCATGGAAATTCGAAATCATGCATTACATCTCTTCTGCTCCGCATCAAAAGAAAAGAAAATAAAATAAAACCAACCAATCTAAACACAAAGTGAAAAAAAAAAACACAGAAACCAGCTGAAAAATAGAAAAATCTATAAAGAAAATTGACGGTTGAAACCAATAAACAAGCATGGCCATGCCTTGGACCAAACAAACAACCAGAGGGAGCCAATTCGGAAAACAGAAGAGATGAGGTTAAAGTAATATGCTGGAGTGCTATATATCCGCCTCATTTCAAACGGTCACAGACTTTCTCCAAATTCTAGTACTTTCTCACGTCCGCTTTTATCTATATTTTAAATTTTAATTTATCTTCATATTCATCCTCAAAATAATCCGAGCGGTTATAAATCATCCCCTATTGTGGTAAAACCCATGGATTATGTTTTTAACTGGAAATTCATCTAATTTAGAGAGATGTCAAACACTTGCAGATCGCTTCTAAAATTTAACATTAATTATATTGGTAAATATTAAACTCGTACTGAACTCATTTGAATAGGGTTTACGGCGTTTCCCAAAACTAGAGGCCGCTCTAAAGCCTGGGGATTTAAAAGGGTCGTTGGTTTAGACTAGAATGATGAAGAAATTGCTACTCATGGTTATATTGGTTTGGTTACATTTTCAAACGAGTCTGATGAAGAAGTGAATTCGTTAGTCAGGGTTATATCGTTTTGGTTATATTTTATTTAAGGTTAAAAATTATTATATTTTATTTTATTTATGAATATAGTAAATTTTTTAAATGTAATTTTTTAAATATTTTTTAAATTTAAGTAAAAATGTGTTTTAAAAAATGTAATTCTCTTTTAAATAGATTTAGACTTTTAATTATATATATAGAAATGATTTATATCTTTTTTTAAATTTATCTCTAATGTCATATCTATAATATTATTTTTATATATAATTTAAGGAAATTTTTTATTATAAATAATAATTTTTAATATATTTATTAATTAAATTTAAATATAAAATTTTAAAATATAATAATTATAATTATAAATAATTATTATTTTAATTTATGATAAAATAAATTATATTTTTTTTACCTTTAAAGATATTTTTCTTTATAAATAAATGTTTATAAAATATTCTTATATATAAAATTTTGACCTATATTCTTATATATAAAATTTTGACATATTATAAATATAAATTATCATTATTTGATTTTTTTAATATAATAAATATAATATGTTTTTTTAAAACAAATTATTTATAATCTTATTACAATTAAATAAATTATTTTTTATTATTATTACTTTTGTTTAATTCATATTATATTTTATTGTTTTAATTGCTTTATTATACTTCCGTTTATTTATTATTTTTTCCCTTCAAAAATTTTGCCACTTTGGAATCTGTGTAAAGAGCACATTCCAACATTACTTCAGTAAATTTGCCGTACCTCTCTCCTCATAGTTGTGGTTGTAAAGTTGAGTCATGGTTGAATTATAACGGTGAGATGGTGTGACCGACTGAGAAGTGCGAGTCGGATGAGTGTCAAACTTGTGTTGAATTTAATTGGAAAGGTATTAGTCAAGTTGGATTAGATTAAGTAGGTGGGTCTATTTGTAAATGAATTTCAACTATCAATTTTTTAGAAGTTGAAATTAGTAATAAAATTTGTTTTCTTATTACTTTTATCTTTTTACACTATAAGCATATAAATAACCTATGAGTAACCATTATTATAAAACGTTAATGGAGCATGAAAAATCTCGTCCCTTATAACATTGACTTAGGCAGTTCAGCAGTGGTTATGTTCCATTTTGATAAAGATATATACTGATGTATACCAATTTATAAACTTGACAGTATAGCCTTGTCGTTTATGCCAGAAAAGTACATGCAGCATAGACGCAGGCATAAATACCTCAAATCTTTTCAACACACACATATATATATATATATATATATATATATATATATATATATATATATTGAGAATTTGCAACGTGGTTTATATTCATAGATTTCTCCCCTTTTTGAATCTTTTTGAGGTTTTTACAAATATCAAAATTTTAGAAGTTAAAATTAGTAATAAAATTTGTTTTCTTATTACTTTTATCTTTTTACACTATAAGCATATAAATAACCTATGAGTAACCATTATTATAAAACGTTAATGGAGCATGAAAAATCTCCTCCTACTCATTATTATAAAACGTTAATGGAGCATGAAAAATCTCATCCCTTATAACATTGACTTAGGCAGTTCAGCAGTGGTTATGTTCGATTTTGATAAAGATATATACTGATGTATACCAATTTATAAACTTGACATTATAGCCTTGTCGTTTATGCCAGAGAAGTACATGCAGCATAGATGCAGGCATAAATACCTCAAATCTTTTCAACCTATATATAGATATATTGAGAATTTGCAACGTGGTTTATATTCATATATTTCTCCCCTTTTTGAATTTTTTTGAGGTTTTTGGGCTGTTTTGCCCGTGTAGGTTGAAGATAGTAAAAAATAGGTTGACTGTGTTACAGCGCTCACATGCATCCGGATATTGAGTAATTTCTATGTCATTGTTTTTTTTCCTCATTTGAAGGTTGTTATGGCCTGGTGTCTGGAGGGAATTTGCACTATTCATAATTAATTAATCTTTTCTATATCACACAACAGTGTTCATAGTTTAGATTTCGTCGGGGGTCTTTTGGTGGACTTGCAATGGTTGTTTTTCCTTTGCTGTTGTGATGGTGTATAGTATTTAACAAGTATGATCTGTCTACATCGAATACTCTGGTAATTTTCTCTATTTCTGGGCTGCTGCACTCAACCTGTTTGCTCTATAATTTCCGGTTAACTATTACGGTTCGGCTATTTACTTTCACATTAAATTGCAGCTATTTACTTTCACATTAAATTGATAGTGCTCTCTGTTTGGTTTGTTACATATTTGGGATGCAAATTGTAGCAGGCTGAAGTTCATTTTCAGATATATTTATGTTCTGCGTATTTATTCTACAATGTTGTCCATTGTTATATTCATTTTTTATTTAATGAATTTTAGTTTTTTATATATATATATTTTATACAGGTGGTCACAAACCTACTAATGTCTCAAAAGAGAAAGGTACAAGTTACAATTGGGGAAATGTATGGATGGACAAAAGCGAAAACTTCTGAGACTCAACAGAATTCAAAAACACTTGAAGAAACCCATAATGCTCAGGTGGAACAACAATTACATGAAATTTTTGGAAGTTCTTCTGAACATGATGTAGATGAAGAAACAAATGAATTTGAAGAAGAGGTTGGTGATAATTCAGAAATGAAAGTGCAAACAAAAAGACAATTTCGCATGGAATGGTTAAATAAGTTTGTTTGGTTGAATTATGTGAGGTTTGATGATAAAATAACTATGAAGTGTAACTATTGTGAGAAGTATAGGATGAATGGACCATGGGGTTTAGGGAATGGTTGCACCACATTACAACATGATGCTCTTGTTACTCATGAAAAATCACGGGCGCATAAAGATGCTAAGGAAAGATGGATTAATGCATTAGAGGAAAAGATGAAACCAATTCCATATCATATTAGACAGATGAGAGATGCCAACAAAGAAAGAGTGATTTCTACAATGAAAATATCATATTTCACTTGTCAAGAAGATTTATCTCTATCAAAGTATGAGAAGCTTTGAAAATTTCTAATGGATGCAAAAACTCCAAATATGCCAAAGTCTCAAGAGTACTCTTCATACACTAATCGTAAGTCTGCAAATGATTTTATATATTGCATATCAAAACATCTTGAACAAATTCAGATAAAAAATATGTTGGAAAGTCCTTTCTTCTCATTGATGGTTGATGAAAGCACTGATCGAACCTTAGAGCAACACCTTGTTATTTATGCAACATATTTAGACTCAAAGGGTCTCGGGCCACCTATCTCGCAGTTTATGAAGCTCAAAGATGTAGTAGATGGAAAAGGAAAAACAATATATGATAGTGTCAATCAATTAATAGATGTCAGAGGCCTTCAATATAAAGATTTGATAGTTGTTTCTACAGATGGAGCTTCAGCAATGATTGGACATGAAAATGGCTTTGTTTCATTTTTGAAAAAGAACAATCCAAACCTTATTACAGTTCATTGTGTGGCTCATCGTGAGTCTTTAGCAGCAGCAGATGCTTCTAAGAAATTCCCTGAGTTATTATTTGTTGAAAAAATTGCAAACAAAGTGTATTCATGGGTTCAAAACTCTCCAAAGAGAAATAACGAACTTAATGATTTGCTTAGAGTCATGCAAATTGATGTTCTTGATGTTCTACAAATACATTCAGTGAGATGGTTATCCAGGGGGGAAGTTATTATAAGGCTTGTGAAGCTTATGCCAGCAATTTTAACTTTGTGGAAAAATGAAAAAAAAACTTCATCTTGGTATGATAAGACAAGAATATATTCTGTCCAGTTTTGTTTACATATGCTTGCTGATGTGCTAGGGGAATTGAACAAGTTGAATTTGACTTTTCAAGAAGAAAATGTAGACATTACAACTATTGGGTTGGCTCTTGAAGTAACTATAAGTACATTATCTAGATGGTTTTTGAGAAAAGAGACATTTGCAGAAGGCACAACTTATCTTTCAAAGTTTTTAAATGATTCTCAAAATGGATATATTGATATTAAAGATGAAGGGAAAGTTGTAGATAGACATGAGTTACAATACATCTCTATCTCAGCCATGGATATTGAATCCAATGAAGCAAGGAAACAATCTATGAAACCTTGTATTGAAGGTACACAAGAGAGTTGTCAGCAACTCACTGAAGGTTATATAGAGACTCTGATAGACTCTTTGAATGAAAGATTTCCAGACCTTCATCTTTTTAATGCAGCGAAATTGTTCAGCCCTTGTTATTATTCAGAAGAGCGTCGTAGTCGTGAGAAAAATTCAGAGCATTGGTTGTTAAAGCTTTTTCAACATTTGCAACATACGGTATCCAGTGATGTTGGATTTGTAGCTTTATTTGATGTTAAGGCTTGTAAAAGAGAGTTGCACCCTTTTGTTGATTCATTAAATCTGGCTTGTGAGGGGTTTTCTATGAAAGAAGCATGGAAAGTCTTTCGTAACACAAAACAATGGCACAAAACCTATTCTAATATGATGAAATTATGGCAAGCTGTCCTCACTATTCCTGCAAGCTGCAAGTACAGTGGATTGTGAAAGGGGATTTTCTAAGCAAAACATCATCAAGGACATTAGAAAATCGAGGCCTGGGTTGGATACATTAGATGCTCTAATGAGAGTATCTTTGAATGGACCTGAATCATCTAATGTTGATTGGCATGCAGTATATGAGATATGGATAGATACAAAGTCAAGAAGGATTCTTGAGCTTTAAATTCTTCTAGTTTATGTTTAATAGAGGATCTATGTATTGAGATATTCCTATTGATAAAAAATTTGTAGTTTCTCCAGAAAGTTTGACTTTTAATGAAATATAATCACTATTTATTATTACACAGCTTTTCTGTATTTTCTCTAGATTATTTATTTATAATTCACTATTTATTTATAATCCATGGATTGTAAGTTTTTTGCAAAAATTTTATAAATCTGAGTTATAAATCTGAGTTATAAATCTGATAGAGTACAAATCTGCAATTTCAATCTAACAAGAATCATTATAAATAACAGTGATTATCAGCCGTCATTATCAGCCTCCATTTCATGACTTATTTTTTGTGGAATCAATTTACAAAAATTGTTAAAGTAGATTTTTCCATGACACTCACATATTTAGTTAAAACGTAAAATGAAAGGTAAAAAAAATACAAAAACGTCGTCAAATTTTAATTTGACAGCCAAAAAAAATTTGAAATTCCAGGCCTGACTCCAGCTCCCTTTCTCGGCTCGATGTGGCCTGCAGGCACGAACAGGTCGCTCCACTTAGGCACGCAAATCATCGTTTGTCAATGCTGTTGATGACAGGGTCGTCCAAATAGCAACCGAAACCGAGACAAATCGCACGAGATACCACCACCGCAACCCTCACAAATTTCTATTTCTTCCGCTGGTTACCAATGGTGGCCTTCAACAATAAGAGAGACAATCGCACAGCTCCATTCACGGCTTCGTAGAACTCCAGCTCACCACTGGTCCTCACATCAATCGACAATCCACGGGCTCTTTTAACAGATCAACTCGTATCTCTTGAGCGTTCACAACGACAACTAATCCCTCTGTAACAACACCGCGCCCACTCCAACAATGATTACCGTGCGTACCACTTAGCAATTCCAGGGACAACGATCAGATCGAATCTCAGTGACCAGATCAACATTGCATGCTGAGCAATCAGCTCTCCAGATCACGTGGTAATCAAAACAACAATGAAATATGTGGTAAATAACATAACCTTGCTTCGCCTTGTAACTGAGATGTCGAGCTTTGTTAGGCCTGCTGGACTTTGTCACCCTCACTATACTAGGAAGCTCACGATATTCCCAGCATCTCACTCGCTATAAGAACCTCATTATCTGACTGCTTTTTCTTTCATAGCTCTTTAACGTACTTACACGCCCTCATATCGACGACAACTCTTCGCACAACGAAACAACCTAGAATGCTTTTGCACTGCATTCCAATGGCCGAACAACATATCTGCTTTCAGAACTAGTCGTCGCCTGTGCCTCTCAACTTGAAGGTGCGGCATGTTAGAGACATGGTCACATGCCTCTCCGGTCAACTTCTTCAATAGGTGGGCTAACAGCCCTTCCGAAGTTGCAATAGGACAATCACTTAATCCAATGGACAAATATAAACGTAACACACGCAATACAAACACTTTTTTATTTTCGTCGGCCCATGAGGGGCGAAGGACCAGGCCCTCACGGGCTACCAACTTAACTTTTGATAGTGCATATAATATCATATACTCACATAATAAGATTACATATAAATACATTTAGTATTATTTTAAAATAGGTAAATTACTATTTTAGACACATAATCATATGGTTGAGAGAATATCTCAACCACACACTAATTTAAGAATTTTTAAATATAACAATCTTAAAAAAATATGAACAAACTCTTCTAGATGGAAATTTACAACTTAGACAAGTAGAAATTACATCTTCCAACAATAACGAGAAGTAAATATTATTGTTTTATAGTATTTTTAATTAAAATTAACCAAAATATTTTAATTTTATTTTAAAAAGATATGAGTCTAGATAAATTACAGATCTCCTTCATACAAAATTATAAACACAAACAACAAAATAATCCATTTTAAAAATATTGAAAAATATATATATAAAAAAAAAAAAAAAAAAAATAAATAAATAAAAATTATCATGACCATGATTATACATTCTACCTCTCCTAAAAATACACAGAAAATGTTTTTTTAGATTTAAACATTCAAATGGTGTAAACTCAACCAACTAAAACTACAATTTTCCAAATTTCTCACTTGATCTCGGTGAAAATCATGAATCAAAAAAGTATATGGAGTAAAAACCAAAAAAACCACCTTGTTGAACTACTGTCGACCGAAAATATTTGAATTAATATCTCAATTTTCTCGATATAATCTCCTTTTCGATATAATCTGCTTTTATTAAATATAGTTTTAAGCGTGTTTTGTAAATTAGATTAGGTTGCTGGTGTGTAAATAAAATTTGATTAATGGATTAATTCATCAATGATCTGGACGGTGAGAGACCTGCCATCACCTAGAATATCTTTTTGAAGTATTAATTTTTATTACTATTAATATGTATTGTATTTTTAATTATTAACATATGTTGTATCTTTAATTTTTAATTTATTTTTTTATGTTTAAAAAATATATTAATTTGTCTTGAACCTAGATGCAATTGATCTTAAGGTTTTTATGTGATTATTTTAGAAGATCTTGAATTAAATCATAAAACATACAATTTTAGATATCAAAACTAAACCTTTAAAAAACTGGTGGAATAAATAATTTTTAGTTTTAAGTTTATTATATATATTTATTAATTTCCATTGTATAAAAAGTTGGATAGTTGGTATAAAAGGTTTTGATTGTGTAAAGAGTTGGATAGTTGGCATAAAAAGGTGCATTGACTTTGGTAGTAAACTTACCTTTTATTGATTTGTTTCTTTTAATAAAGTAAAGCTTTATTTTGATTTTTATTTTTTAATTAATTTTTTAAAATAGTTTAAAAATTTTAAATTTTCTTTTGTAAGTTTGGAATGACTACATATTAATCATATCCAATATATCACTTCAATCAGAGCGGGAATTGAACAAGGGACTTCACAACAAGGAGTATCTTAACACACTACCCAAATTCCATGGACAAATTAATTTTGATATTTATTAATTATAATTAATATGTGAAATAGAATTAGGAAAAAGTTCACATCAAGGAGTGTCTTAACACACCACCCAAACCTATGGACAAATTAATTTTGATATTTATTAATTATAATTAATATTTGAAATAGAATTAGGAAAAATTATTTTTTAACGTGATTAAAGAGTTTATTTTAATTTATATTATTTTTAAAAATTGAATGATTTAAATCATTCTAAGTGTATAATTATGGTTAACAATCACCTCCTTATAATAACTTAGTTTCATTTTCCCCTCTAATTCGATATCATCTTACACCTTATCCCTAAATTTGGAAGTAATAGTGTTTTTAACTTCATTGTTATTCTTCAAGATGATCTCCTCCTTTATCCCTTAATGGTCAAGCGAAGATTGAGCATCTTTATGTGAACCTTGCTTGAGCCGGAGATGTGGGTTTTGATTAGAGTTAGATGCAACTTCTTTGGGGAGACTCTTGGCTTCCATATTGTACAACTTCTTGTTGTACATCAGATATCAAACATAGCCATGGTTTCAATGTGGGAGAGGATAGATTCAATCAAGAGAATACAGTAGGGAGTATTTCCTTTAATATTGAGGTTGTAAGTTACAAATTGTTTTTCAATCATCTCAATATTTCTTTGTCATTATCTAGGGTATACTGCAACCAGAAACCTCACATCCATATAAAATAGAAGGGGTGACAGAATCTCAAATAGGAACTTATTTTTACTCCAAACCTAAAGATGAGTTGACTTACAATTATTTTCAAGATCATAGTAAGATTTCCAACCTCCGATAATCCTTTTCTCAATGCTATACTTCCAGTTGAGTTGACATTGAATGTCAATACCTAAGTATTTGTATGAGGAAACCTTCTCCAAGTAATTGTTTCCATAAATGAAATTGTAATAGTTGATCCTTTTGGACTTAATTATCATGACTTTAGCCTTGTTGGTATTAATAGTCACACCCATCTCGGAGTAGTACTCATGGAGGATCCTAAGCTAATTATCAATATCATCAATGCTTCTTGCAAGAAGAAAAATATCGTCAACATAAAGGAGAAGAGTAATGACTATACCAGAGAGCGTGGGTGCATCACATCCTGTAGCTTCTAAAAACTCTTCCAGCTTGTCAATGTAAATGAAAAAAATGGTAGGGAATAGTGGACATCCTTGCTTAACTCTGATATTAATTTAATGTCCTCAGAACAACCCTAGGTGGACTTAAGCTTAGCAATAACCTCTAGGTTCTAGCATTGCAGTCCCCAAGCAAAAGGACAATGTCTTCATTCCTTAGGCTATGGATATCTTGTTCTAAGGTAATGAAGGGTCAATTCTTATCAAGGTTGGTTTTCTTATAGGAGGAAGAGTTGACAAGGGAAAAATAACAAATTGCAAGAAAAATGTTATGGGTGTTAGAGGCAGAAATTTCAATCCAAATGTGTCGATTTAAGGGGTCAAGCTTATGAAGCCAAATGTGCGAATAAATAGTGATTTTTACCTAACAGACTCTACCCCCAAAGCCTTTACAAAAGGATTTATTATTCAGGGTAGACAAAAGAATGAATCCATATATGTGGGGAACCCTAGATTTGTCATGATCCCAAATTTCAACTAAGAGAATAAGATCAATATCACCAGAGATCCAACTTCACATAGGACTTTTATGTCATGGATAACCAAAACAGTTCTAGAAGAGGATTTAGTGTGTTCTTAATTCTTATTTATCATTTTTGTTTTGCACTTTATCTCTAATAATAAATTTCCTATTTCTAATGATTTCCCATTTTCCTTCCTTTCTTATGTTCATTGCCTTGTGGACCTCTTTCTTTAGTTCAGATCAATCTTCTAGAATAAGACCTTCATTTATCAAGATTCCTGACCCTTTTAAACTTGGAGATGTACAAGTACATCTAATTTGTGTTCATTGCAACTTACCTTAATACAAATTAGTCTATGTTTATCCTCAATAATATTTCCCATCCTTTTAGCTTCTCTTAGATAATCTTTTTGAATTTGTGAGTTAGTTTTAGTTGTTATTTTACTATTTCTAATGTATAGTCATCGTTTTTCTCTTATATATCGGCAATTATAATGTTAAGGGCTCTTTTGTCGTGTTCATGATCTAGTTCAATTAATTTGTTCATTTCCTCTTTTATGAGTTTGCTATCTATTTTATTCATTGTGTTGCTAGGGCTGAATTATTAAATCTAGTTTTTCTTTTAATTCTTTAATCTCATCTCTCACGGTGAAATTTTCTTCGCTATTGATTGATTTTGTGTTCTATTTCGTGTATCCTATCTTTCATTCCTTGAATTTAAGCCTTGAAATCTATCAATTTATCTTCTAATGCTTTGTAGTTATTGTTAAACATTGTAGATAATTTGATTTTATCCATCATAAGCATTGTAGATAATTCTTGTTTATGTTGTGTTTCTATTTGTTGTCTTCACTTTTCTAAAGATTCAATGTATTCATAGAGACTCTCTAGAGTAATTTTGCTTGGCCTTCCTTTGATAGAGGTAGGCTTAGAAATATGGAGAAGTGCTCATAATTTTAACAAATAGAATTTAATAGGAAGAAGATAGAGTAGTTAAAGAAACTCATGCACCTGGAAAGCTTATGGAGTCGGAAAATTCACAAGAAGATATTCATAGAACACCACAAAGTTAAGTCGAGTTCAGATATGCACTGCAAAGAAACCGCAAAGAGATCAAATGCAAGAAATGCATATGCGAACCAATGGGGAGTGTATATGTGAAGTCTACTATGGAGCCAAACTATTTTCTTGGAGTCCACCACATAGCAAAGTCCACTAAAGAGAGATCAAATGGGAGAAGTGTATATGTGAACCATCGCAGAACGACGTGCACCGTAGAGAGAAGTGTATATGTGATGTTGACTGTAGAGCCAAATTATTTTCTTGGAGTCCACCGTAGAGTGAAGTTCGCCATAGTGACTTAATATAGAATTTAATATAAAATTTTATAATAAAATATCAATTTAATAAAATATCAATTTAATAAAATAAAATCTATAAAATTAATTAGGTGCAGGAGAAAGGTTAAAACTTATTTATTTATTTAATAATTTATCTTTTTAAGCTTAAGGGAGGATGATTTGTTAAGGCACTCCATCGTGAAAAGGGTCACATATTCAAAACTCCATGGACAAAGATTTAGTCCTACTAAAGGATGGAGTGGCCCAAGCTAGGTGTGATCCTTAGGTGATTTTGATGGGTTAGATGTCCTTGGGTCAAAACTGCTTAAGCTATAGGTTAAGCGAGAAAGTTATCTCAGGACTCACATTACTTAACAAATAGAAAAACCTTATTTACTTCTTTAAAATAATATAATGTTTAGTTTAAAATATATTGAAAATGATTTGAAATTGAAATAAAATTATAATAAAAAGTCATCATTTTAGGAATCTCAAGCATTTTTTCCTATTTTTACGAAAATAAATAAATTTTGATATTTGGAAGATACATTTAAATCACAATTTGTTAATACCCTACAAAAATTCATACCATAGGAACATGATGTTTACATTGAGTGTTAATTTTTAATTTATAGTATTAGTAATTAATGATGGACATTGGAAATGTTTGAAGTGTTGATATGATTTTTATATTTGAGATATAGTTTAAAAATATGTTTATTAAAACAAAAAAATATAATAAAAGGTTATTGCATTTTATTTTGTTTATCAATATCTTATCTTGTTTAGTCATAAGGTGCATTTTAAATCTATGAAAAATAAATCTTTTATATTATATATATTGGAGAAGGTATAGGGTATTGTGTAAAATTTATTGGGAATCAAAGAATATTGAGGGGTGTGAATTAGTGTTATATAAAATTTTACACTTATTTACTCAATTAATGAATCAAATGCAATCAACAACACAACAATGCAGTATTCACGTAAAATGTTGAACACGAGAAATAATGTGGAAACTCATACGAGAGAAAACCACAAATTTTACTTTGATTAGAGTGTAAATTCAAGTTGCAACCTCATTTTACAACAATTTTTGTGAGCACCAACTCAAAGGAGGAACCAACCCCCTTAGAGATGCAATTCCCAACTTGTTGGAGACCCCAACCTCTATCTTTATAGGCACCAAGTTGAATGAGACCTCACACCCCTGATCTGTAAGCTCCAACTTGTAGCAGTGATTTAGATCTATATTTCATCTCATTTTCAAACTCAAATATCTAGTAAACAAGTACTCTTCAAAAAATTGCTAATTCCATAAACTCCTCACCATCTCCTATAGCAATCCTTCTACACATCAATTTTTTGATATAGGATTCTTCATCCACAAGTCTTCGATTACTATTCTTTATTTTGGCAATCCCCTTCTCCACCTCGTATTCATCACACAGAGGCTTCACTCAATGAACCTATGACATATCACATGCTTTCATGGCATACTAAAAAATACCCTTAATTTGAATACATATCGAAAAATACCTCTAAAAATCACATTACTTAACCCCCTACCAATACGAACCCAATACACCTTCCCAATTTAAAAAAGCCCCTACTTTCATTATATATTGTAGATATCCATTTTTTCATTAATATCTTTTATACACCTTTATATTTCTTCATTAAATTTGAGCTTCATTTTTTATACTTGCTAATATAGAAACCCTTTACCCCCTATTATTTACAAAATATAATATGTCATTTTTCCTCAATATATATCCCCCAATATGAATGCACATGGTATGGTATTTCTCCCCTAGTGAATCCCCTATGATTCATCAGAACTAGTTTTTATTTTTTACATTTACAACACCTCACATTCTCTATTTTACATCAACACTTAACACTTCAGTTGTGCATGGGAACAACCGAATCTTAACATTGTCATTGATTTGAAAATCACCCTTGAGTGATCTCAGTTAAAGATTTATTGAATGAAGGTATTACAGACTCATGTGCTGGCATGTGTCTATATCATTTTAGGCAACAAATCAATCAGATTTCAAAATACACACACATTGGAAATATGGAAAACAACAAGAGAAACACTGTAAGCAAATATAGGAACACAACAAATTAATAAGGAGTTCACCCTATCCTCGAGGGCTATGTCTACGGTCCAGCTTTCAGTGGTGGACTTCTTTTATTGTGTCTTTAAAGTAGAGATTTACAATGAGGAGCTCAATTTGAGTCTCCTGAAACAGAAATGATGCTTGGCAGGGTGGTTCTTAGATTTCCCAAGCCACTAGAGTGCACTAAACTTTTTCCTTACCAGCTCCTGACCTCTCTGGTCTTCAATGGAAGGAGCCCAATGTGGTGCTTAATTCCTGATAGATCCTCTCAGGGATTGCTCGATGCTGCCTTGTGCTGCAGGTTAGCTCGGCTTTCTGTCTTTCTACTTCTTGCTTCACTGTCTTTTCTTCTCTCCTTTTTTTCCCGTGTCTGTTCTCTATCTATTCATGGCTAAAAGCAATCTGTCTCACGACTGCTCTCTTCCTCTTCCGCCCCCTGTCAGATCACCTATTGCTGCTCGCTTAGATTTCCCTATCTCTGCGTCTTCATCAATGACTCACAAGGAGTGGCCACTTGTCCTCTCACGAATTGCGCCAGCCCTTCCCCAACGGTTCAGTTTTTTTGTTACACTATGGAATGAGTCATCCGCCACCTCAGCGGTCAAATCGGACATCAAGCTTCTCTCTGTTGCGCCTTAATCCCCTATCAAATCTGGTTTCTCCAATGGGCATGATCTCAGCCATTAGATCTGGAGCCCCCAGATCCTATGACATTCACTCATTTCACACAGTTGACTTGCTCAACCATTAGCATGCAATGAGTGGCAGTTTTCTCTCTCATTCGCTTGCCACGCGTCGAGCGCTGTGGTGGGCTCGAGTATTGCAGCAATAATGTTGAAACTCCTGGGACTCCCATCTTTACTTTTATCAACCCCATAGTTCGTTACAAACTTGGAAGCGACGGTGCTGTATGCACAAGTACTAGCTCTTGCTGCAGCTGTCACTTGGTCAGCTGGCACAAGTCCGCTAGGGGCTTAAGCCAACTTCTATGACCTTTTAGAAAAAGCTTTTTAACTGATGGATGAAAGCTAACTCAAAGGAAGCTAATCTACTTGCGGAAAGAAACTGAAAGCCAAGAAGTAACGCAAACCCTAGCAAACCCTAATTCTACCAACTAACCCTACTGGTGCAAAGGAAAGGATGCAAACTATTGAAAAAGATGCCATTACTTCTACAAAGGTAAAATGCACATGCCTATGCTATCTCTATCTGAAGAACACATCTTTTTGTATTTTTGAATAAGTTTTTGAATTATCATGCGTGTGCTTTTAATTGGCTTTTTACTGTGCAGGGGTGGATCGAGGAGGAGAAAGGCTTGGAAAAGGTTGGGAAGGTTCAAAGGGGGTCTAAGGAGTCCCTAACACCCTTCCAGAGAGTTTCACAAAGTTTGGATATCAAGAAACCTCATTTGTGAGCTTCTACAGGAAGTCTACATGGGTACTACAGGATGTTTCAGAATTTCTACAGGATGTTCAGAAATTTCTACAGGATGTTCTACGATTGGATTTTTGGATGATGGGTGAGTGAAAGAGGATGCATGAATGGATAGGGAGGTAGGATAGGGGTCTGAAATGACTTAGTGATAGAGGGATGAAGTGATAAGAGGGTGTGGAAAGCTAGCTTGTCTTAAAGAGGGCTGAGGCAACGGAAGGGCAAGAAGGTAGGGTGACGTGGGAAAAAGAGTAGTTGTGAGACGAGGGACCTAAATTGGAGATGGAGCAGTTGGCCTTGACGAAGCTAAGATGGACGAGAGAGTGATGGAGATGCACCGCACAGTGTATACTTAACCAAATCAACCACGTCCTGCACACAATCAAAATATTAACTAATCTATCCTAACTGTTAATGAAACCAATGAACAACAGCTTTATTCCTAAAGAGAACCATGTACAACACTTAAGTAAAGAAACATTCCAAAAGATCTAAACGCATGACTAACTCCTACAAATGAAAACATTGCACCAAAGATTGCATGGGTAAGCAACCTAGTGTTTTTGTTGGGCAGCACTGTCGGCAATTCCATCCCCTAGGAAGAGGTGAAAATGAGAGTGCAGCTAACCCTTTTCTAGAGCTCTTATCAATTCTTATCTCATTACTCTATTCTAGACATTTGAAGCAACTCTATCTTTCAACAATGACCTACTTAACCACTCAACGAAATCTAACTCAACAAACTGTGTTTCAAATGCATACAAGGAAAATCATAATGCTGAAAGGAAAGATATCAATACAAAGAAGGAGGCCCTAGGCTCTCAGGTTGGGCCCAACCCCGAGAGTTATGGCTCCTCTAGAAACTCAGAGCTGAGATCAAATCTGACTGCTTCCCATTAAAAAATAATAATCATAAGTCAAGAGTCATGCCAATAATGGCTACAAAAGAACAAAACAGAGCTAGCAACTTGTAGTGCAAAATGTGTAAAAGTTTTTCAAAAGTCCTCTTTGAAGGCTGAAGCCTTATCATTTATACACCACGAGGCCCAAGTTGGCCTCCTAAATCTATGGGACTTGGCTGACCAAACTGGGAGTGAACAGCTGCTTCCACAAAATCTGTTTGGCTGCCTTCTAGATCCGGTTTTGGTAGCCTTTGGAGCTTGGAGTTGGGGGTGAAGATCCTGAGGAAGGCTATTTAATGCCATAGACAACCTCCCTACGATTCCTCAACCCCAGCTTGGTTGTCTCCTAGCCCTTGTCTGCTCGGTTTTTCTCCAACATGTGTCAAAAAGTCCTGAAATGAGCACGTGTTAGCCACCTAGGAATAGTGACTACCCTTATTCGTACAAATGACATAAACATACTAAAAACAATGATGCATAAGTTATGAAAAATGAAGGATTGAGCAAGGGTAGTTAGGCCAAATGAGCCCAAAATGTTACCAAATTTGGGGCTCATCATCACCCCCTGCTAAATTGATTGCTCATCCCTGAGCAACTAATCCAGCTCCTCGTCCTTCATTGCTTTCACTGCCACTCTCACATCCCAGGCTTCTGAAGTAGTATCCTCCTCACTGACATGGAACGCAGCCTTCCTTTCCACCTCTTCCCACTGCTTATGCTCTTCTTTCTCTGTGCTGCCTTCCATCAATCCCAAAACCAAAGGTGGGCTTAGCTTGAGGCCAATCCAGCTAGCTTGGAGGTTCTGTATGGACTTCTTGTAGAGGGGCACCCGTACTAGAGCTTCCCTCGTTCGAGTTGGAGTGTGATATTCCCTGATTTTGAGGCTGTGGGACAAGGTGTTCCACCGGCGGGTGCAAGCATGAACACAATTGTCCCCTAATAATCGCTCCATATCCTCGAAATGTGCTATGGCCTGAGCCTGTTGATCCATGTATTTCAATAAAGCCTGAGAGTTGGTTGCTAAGTGTTGGTGGGCTGATATCAATGCAGTGGGGTCCCCTGGCTCTGCTCTAATCAGCAGTGGTTCATGTAACTCTCGGTTCATGACCTCTTTGACCTCTGCTGCTCTCTTTTCTTCATGGTTCAACCATGAGGCAAATGCCATCAACTTCATATCTCCCACGACTGTGTTGGGATCCCATGAAGTCACATTAGGAAGGGCCAAATTATGGAGATAGAACTCCGATAGCTTGGCCTTGTCCTCTGTTGAACTACTATTGCATAAATCTGTGAACTGCTGGGGGTCTTGGATTTGGGAGATACCCCTCTATGCCAATGCATTAATTTGGAATTGCAGCCACTGGTCCCGTAGGTATAGGCTATAAGATTTGGCCGGTTGTCTACATTGTAGAGCATCCATGGCCCAACTGGCCATGCAGGCCAGTTGTGCCTCTTTTTATTGCAACTGCTGTTTGAGAGCTTGTATCTCGATTTGTGCTTGCAATTTCCTTTCCTATAGATGCTGGTTTAGTTCACCAAGACAAACTTGCAGTCCTTCTTTGCCTTGAGGTTCTGCTGTAGTGTCCTTTGATGCTGTGCCCCTTTCTTTCCTCTGTTCCTATAGCTGCAGTTTGAGTTTCTCATTCTCTTCCTGTAGGAATACTCGCTGGCAGTTTCCCACATGTTTGGCCATAGCTAATTCTCTTCGTGCCTCCTTGAGTTGTTCCTCCAAGGGGCCTATTTCTGCTACTCCTTTAGATTTAGCTATCCTCATCCATGTGTGGGTTCTCACTCTTTCTTCCTCCAACGCAAAGAAAAGCGACACTGTGAATTTCTGTGGGATAATTTTTCCAGCCTCCAAAAGTTATAATACGAGCTCAAGCTTGGCTGGGGACTAGGTTCTGGAATGTGCTCTACCTCTTCTTCCCTTCGTGGCTCTCCTCCCTCTTCCCTTGGTGGTGATGTGGCTGCCTCTCCCTCCATTCTTTCGATCTCCTTGAGCCTAGCCAATGTTTCCTGTAAAACGGCCTCAGCATCCTGTAGCGGGGTTTTTGAAGCCAACCTTTCCATTCTCTCCTTCTAGGCAGTTATCTTCGGGCTCCCCCGCTCATAAGTGACTGATGTGTTTGAGGGGCACCTCTCCCTTGGCGAGGTAGGGGTGTCTTCTATGGTAATTGGGTCGCTGGATGGAGGTTGGGGCCTGCTTGTTTTGATTCTTACACTTCTCCTTGCTTTGAAATACAGAGGGGTCTCCCTCTTTCGTTTTTCCTTTGGCTTGGGAGGGGTACTTAGGGTGGCCAACATAACTACTGCCTCCCTAGCAAGGATTTCGACCGTCTTCCCCTTCTGTGTTCCTTTCTCAGGACCTCCTGTAGAAAGCCCTGTAGCAGCTGATTTCTGGCTTCATGTAGAAGCCGTTTTTGATTTTCCTGTAGAAATAGGTGGCACCGTTTTAGCCTGCTTGGCTGAGGGTGCTTTGTCTTTTGACTTTGTTGAGGTTGCCTTAGAGGTGCCTTCACTGACGTGGACTTGTTCAGTCCTTTCCACCCTGCTCTGTAACCTTTTCTCCCTGGGTGTTAATGTGGGTTTGTCATCCACTGTTTTGGCAGCCTGGTGTTTCTCTTGTTTCCCCTTGTGTTCTTTCTTTGGTGCTTTGGCCATGGTTTCTTGGCCTTTTCCTTTCTTCTCTATTTGAATTTGTTCCTTCTCCTCGCTGCTGGAGGAGGTGAGCTCCTCAGCCAACATTTTGATGTCATCATCCTTAGTCAAGTTTCGAAAGGCTTCCCACGAGAGAGGGACGGTGTATGTGTGGACTGCATCCTCCACGAGGAGCTTAATGAGCCCATGATGGGCTACTTGGTCTGGCGTTCCCTCTCGTAATTTGGTGGCACATTTAGTCATGGACTGCAGGAGGAAGTAAGGAATACTCAACTTGTTTTCTGAAGGTAGGTCCATTTGGTGCCTAAGTTCTGTGAGCAGTCATAAATGGTATCCATACACGATGCTGAATCGCCCCTCGCACGTGATATAATTCATAATATGGAGACTGACCTCACTCCAGAGTGGCTGTAGGCTGGCTCTTCGAACTCCATTCTTGTCCTCTGAGAATTTCTCCTCCGGCAGAAAGAACTCCTTCTTAGCCTTCTGGCCCAGTTTTCTTTCCTCCTTATCCCAAGGTACCCCCATCGGGAGATCAGGGACTCTGCTGATGAACGGTGGGGTGAGTCTGAGGTTCAAACCTCTGAAATTGACAACGGCCAGCGTTTTTGATTTTGGCTTCAAAGCTCGCAGGAATTCTTCTGCCACCTCGTCATCGTAACCTTGAAGCTTGTCGCAGAACGACATCCACCGTGCACGAGAAAACAGGTCTACCACCTCAGGGATTTCCCGTAGCTTCTTTGATTCTATCGGCTCTTTCCTAATGAACCCACCCGGCATGGTGAAAGCTTGCTATGTTAGCCGGAGCTAGCTAGCAGGTATAAAAAGATGGATCTTTGGGATTTCCTTAGACAGAGTGCAGAATTACTCCTCTGGCATGCACACAGTTTGTAAATTCACGACTGTCTACAGGTGAGCCTTGACAGTGGCTCAATTATGAACCAAACCCTGTAGAAAAACCCCGCATACACACTACGACGACAATTCTCATGCAGAAGTAAGACGACGCTTGCAAATTCATTGACAGACTATAATTCTACTCTTTTAGGACGTCGACTTCACCACCCTTCGAACCAATTGCATGGGAGGACTATGTTCAGGCTTACCTCGTTCCAACTTGCCACCTTTGACGTGAATAATTTAATTTCCTCTGTAGCGGTGAGCTTCCTGTAGCGCAGCTTCCTGTAGAAGTCGTGCACGGGTTCTGGAGAGCGCGTCAGTGGTTCTGGGCCTTTTGTGCAACCACCGGACGTTTGAATAGGCCGAGGACTCGGAGTAACAGTCTTCAGGAAATTTCGGATGCTTACTCGACTACAAAGCGGTTGAGGATAAATAAGTGGAGTGCCATACGCGATCTAGCCGGTGGATTTGAATCCCTGCGGAACTCGTGGCGCGGGGGTGAGCTGTCCCTGCCGGCCCATTGGATGACGTCACTTGCTATCATTCCACTGTAAGTCTGCCTGACCGCCGAATCATTCCCTGCATATCTACCGTCGCCATTTTCTGTTAGATCGCCGCTTCTCTCCGACTGGACGCTTCCAACGTGTCCATTTCCTGTCTTGTTTGACACAACCAATGCTTTCCGGATCGGATGAGACCATCGGACTGGTCGTGGTGGCCAGTTGAATGGCTACCCGACTTGCTCAACCCATTCATTTTCATACTCGCACACATTTTAGAGCATTGTTCATGTAATTTGACGAAAGAGGGTGAGGCACTTACCTGTGCGACCACGACATTGTTTTCATGCTTCAGGACGAGGGTGATGGATCCGCTTGCTGCTGCTTCATGCATAGGCACGGGAGTTCCTTCTTGCCGACTGTTGCTGGTTACGAGACCGGTTGCCTGGCTGCAGATGGTGCATGCGCCAGCTTTATGAGTTGCAGGTGCCTTCATGGTGTATGCTCTAGTCGGATCAACTGCTACAGGATTCCTGTAGCCGTTTCTCCTCCTAGGGTGCATGCCGAAACGGTGGAATCACGGTTACGGTTGCAGGGTCCTCGGATTGCCTTGATAAGTAGTGCATTGGGCCTCTGCATACTTTATTCCATTTGAGAATTGTTTCTTCTAAGAATCCAACGTTCTGATTTGACTGTGCAGGTATTTCCATTGTATGGCAGCAGGGGTGGTAGAAGGAGGCGACAGTAGTGGGTGATGGAGAAAAACATTGGTTGCATGCCTCCTTATTGGACTTCAGGCTTCAAATTCTTCCACACAGTCGGTCCTGGGCCATCCAAAGATTCTACAGGAAGTTTCCTGTAGAAATACAGAACTTCCTGTAGAAAGTCCTGTAGCTTCCTGTAGAAGGCTAAATTGTGATCAAATCGTGCCCAGACCTTGGAAGAGATGAGTGTTTCTGGAGGGAGTGCTGGTGAGGTCACCTGGTAGCATAGTAGGGACCTTTGTCCTTGAGTTGAGAGGCCTCCTTTCCAGCATGGAATACCTGCAACCTGCATGAATTTTCAAATCCTGAGCCTGTTTTCCTGTTTCTGCCCCCTTCTTTTTCTGTTTTCTTTTTTCTTGGTTTTTTTTTTTTAGGAGACAGCAGGGGCGCCTCAGTGAGGTTTTCACCCCTACCATCTGCCTTGGGCGCCTCAGGGAGGTTTTCACCCAAGGGTCTTTTTTATTCAAAAATTTTCAGAGAGACAGCAGGGGCGCCTCAATGAGGTTTTCACCCCTACCATCTGCCTTGGGAGCCTCAGAAAGGTTTTCACCCAAGGATCTTTATTTTTTCTTCTTTTTTTTTTTTCTTTTTCCTTTTTTTTTTTTTTTTTTGATGTTTAGGGTATGCCCAAAATAGAGGCAAAACCCTTCTCTATGACCATCACTGATTTTTCCACAGTTTTGATGAATTCGTGCCTCGAAAGAGGTTTCCTGTAGATCTTTAGTCGATGCCCATTGACAAGCATGGGGATGGCTTCCTCATCAATGGTCCAAATAAGAACAGACCCATTGTCGTTACACTTATCCACTGCATATGGTCCCAACCATCTTGTTCTCAGCTTCCCCTTAAAATCCTTATGTCTGGAATCGTACAACAGTGCCTAATCTCCCGGCTGGAATTGCTTGTCATTGAGGTGTCGGTCATGCCATACCTTCCTCTGAAATTGAACCACCTTTGAGTGGAGAAGGGCCTGCATTCGGTGTTCATCCAGCCCATTCAGATGCAATAACCTTTCTTGTTGGGCATGGCTGAGATCTAGGTCCAGCTGAGCTGCCATCCTCAAGGTGTTGTACTCGAACTCAATTGACAACAAAGCTCTCTTCCAATAGACCAGCTCATAAGGTGTGAAGCCGGTTGTGGTATTCCAAGTGGTATTGTAAGCCCAAGTGGCCTCAACCAGGCGATCTGCCCAATCTTTTCTACTGCTGCTCACCACCTTAGTCAAGATCCCTTCTAATGCTCTATTGGTGACTTCCACCTGCCCATTTGCTTGAGGATGATAGGGGGTGGAAGTCCTATGCTTGATTTTGTGATGAGCGAGTAGGTCTTCAATTAAGTTGGAGGTGAACTGGCTTCCTTGATCGGTGACTAGCTCTCGTGGGTAGCCAAATTTGTAGAAGATGTTTTATCTTAAAAACTCAGCCACCTTTTCTTTTGTCGCTGCTTTGATTGCCTTGGTTTCTGCCCACTTTGTCAGATAGTTTGTGCACATAATGATGTAAGACCTTTGCCTTGAAGGAGGATTGATAGGACCCACAAAATCCATACCCCACTTCTTAAATGGCTCAAGAGTCACTTGAGGTTGGAGAGGCATTTCGTCCCTTGGAGTTGGTTTCCCCATCCTTTGGCATCGGTCACATTGGCTGATATATCTTCTGACATCTTGATGAAGTGTGGGCCAATAGTAGCCTGCCCGTAGAATTTTGAAGGCAATTCTTTTGGCTGCAAAATGTCCTCCACAAGGCCCGTCATGACAGGTTAGGAGGATGTCAAAGACTTCCTCCTCCCTTACACAACGCCTTAAGATCTGATCGGGGCCAAGCTTGAACAGGTTGCCCCCGATCCAAGTGAATGAGGCACTCTTCTTTACAATTCTTCTCTTCTCTTTTGAGGATAGGTGCGGAGGGAACTGTGCTGAGACAAGGTAATTTGCTATCAGCAAACCATGGAGAGAGTACTGAGATAGCAAACAGATGTTCATCTGGCATCTGGTCATCCACTTTTCCATCCTCACCTGCAGGTAAATCCAATCTAGACAAGAAGTCAGCAACAACATTTTCTTTACCTGGTTTGTCAACGATAGTCAAATCAAACTGCTGCAACAAAAGTAACCATCTAATAATACGAGCATTCACATCCGGTTTATTCATTAAATATCTAATTGCAGCATGATCAGTATGTACAAATGTTTGATAGCCAGTGATGTAATGTCGGAACTTGTTCAGTGCATGGACCACGGCCAAGAATTCTTTCTCAGTTACAGTATAATTCAGTTCTGCCTTGGATAAGTTTTTGCTGACAAAGTATATGGTGTATGGAAGTTTTTGTTCAACTTGTCGTAAGGCTGCCCCTATGGCTTTGTTCGAGGCATCATTGTGGATGTGGAAAGGTAGGGCCCAATTTGGACCTCTCAAGATTGGGGCAGACACCAACTTATCCTTTAATTCATTCAGAGCCCTCTGACAATCGTCAGTCCATTTAAACTCAACATCTTTTGCTAAGAGGCCAAACAATGGTGAGGCTAGCTTACTAAAGTCTTTAATGAATCTCCTATAATACCCTGCTAAACCTAAGAAACTTCGAACATCTCTTACCTTCTGAGGAGGTGGAACCTTTTTGATGAGAGCAATTTTGTTAGGATCCACCTGTGAGAAATGGTATGTCCTAGCACGGTCCCTTCAGTCATCAAGAACTCACATTTTTCAGGACTAAGGGACAGGTTCATCTCAATGCACTTGGTTAGGACTTTTCCCATATTGGACAATGCTTCCTGGAAGTTGGACCCATAAGGAGTGAAGTCATCCATATAGATTTCCACCGAGTCATGGGCCAGCTCAGAAAAGATGCTCAAGACGGCTCTATGGAAGGTGGCAAGAGCATTGCATAGCCCAAAGGGAAGAACTCGGTAAGCAAAGGTACCCCAAGGACAAGTGAAGGTGTTCTTATCTTGGTCTTCCGGGCTGATTTGGATATGATTACACCCGCTAAACCCATCTAGGAAAGAGAAGAACTTCTTTCCCGCCAGTCCATCCAACACTTGA
Organism: Pinus tabuliformis; assembly: GCA_031772625.1. Taxonomy (NCBI): domain Eukaryota; kingdom Viridiplantae; phylum Streptophyta; class Pinopsida; order Pinales; family Pinaceae; genus Pinus; species Pinus tabuliformis. The sequence goes on along the minus strand of CM062820.1, from coordinate 1,422,219,063 downwards.
TCTATGAAGGGTAGAGGAAAGTGGTCTTTCTTGGTGGCTTTGTTCAGTTCTCGGTAGTCCACACAGATTCTCCACTTCCCGTTTTTCTTGGGAACCAACACCAGAGGGGACACCCACTCGCTATCCGAGATGGGGTAAATGAATCCTGCATCCAACAGTTTTTGCAATTCTTCTTTGACAATGTCCTTAAGGGCTGGATTCATTCTCCTTTGGGGTTGCCTGACCAGTTTAAAATCTTCTTTGATGTAGATGTGATGGGTACAGACCGAAGGATGGACTCCTTTCATCTCCTTATAGCTCCAAGCAAAATCATCTAGATGACTGGCCAACAGACTACACAACTCCTTTTCCTGGGAAGGAGATAGGGAGGAGCTGATCTTTAACGTTCTCTCGGGGCCAAACTCCACATTTTTGACTCTGGGAGTGATTGGATTGGTCACACAAAGGTCCACTAAGGTGCTGGCTTGGGTATCCTCCACCAATTTCTCTAAGGACAATGCACTGGGAGGTGGATTCTGAATCAAGGTCTCAATCAAATCATCCTCGGTTTGAGGACCTCCCCTGGTGGTTTCTAAGGTGCACAAGGGTGCAGAGTACACCTCATCCTCTTCTCCTTCTCCCAACCAAAGTGGTAAGTCATGCTCTAATAGAGGTTGGGCAGGAGGGTATAGGACTAGCTGCTTGGACATAGGACCATTTTTGATGGTCATGTTTCCTGCACGGCAGCTTATGTAAGCATCCGCAGTGGCTAACCAAGGCCTTCCCAAAATAAGGGGGTATCCAGTAAGCTTTGCCTTTGGTTGAAGAACCAAGAAGTCTACAGGGTACTCCCAAGAGTCAACAGAGACCAAGACATCCTCCACAATCCCTTCGGGAGTCACGGTGGAGCGATCTGCTAGGTGCAGGACTGTCGAGGTCTTTCTTAAGGAACCCTGAAGGTTGAGTTTGAGCATGGTATCTCTTGTCATCACATTAATGGTAGCCCCTAAATCAATCAAAATGTGGGGTATGATGGTGCAATTGATGTGGACATCAACTACAGGACTCCTAGGATCCAAATACTTTGGGCAGATTACTTGCCCAAACATAAGATCAGACAGTTGTCCTATGACATTGATGGTTGAGGCATCTCTTTTTCGCCTGCCTGGGTGTCTGAAACACTTTTCCTTAACCAGTTTGTTGTATATCGGTACATCTTTGATGGCTTGGAGAAGTGGTATTTTCACACACAACTGTTTGAGTTCTCCCAGAAGCTCATCCTCCTTTGGGTTGGGTTGTGTGGTTGCTGTTAGTCTCTCAGGAAAGGGTGGAATGGCTTTTGGTTCACTTTCCTATTTATCTTCCTCGTCTTCTGGGGGAGGAGGTTGGCGTTCCGGAAGAGTCTTTCCAGATCGCAGGTTGATCTCCTGGATCTCCACAGCATAGGTAGGGCATGTTGTTTCCCCAGTATATACCTGCTGGGCCTGTCGGTTGTTGGGGTTCAAGTTCGGTTGAGCGGGCATTTGGGGTTGTCTTGGAGGAGCAGGAGGTAATGGTTGTGGTTGAGCTGGTGGTGGAGGCAAAATGGCGGGAGGAGTGTTGTACTGGGGCCTCCACCCCGGTTGAGGTGCATTCAACTGAGGCTGCGGCTGGACATGTGAGTGAAATGAATGAGTAGCGGGCTGAGTATGGTATTGAGGTGGCTAAGACCATGGAGGGGGCACAGACCAGGAAGGATGAGCAGGGGGACCCCAAGAAGGCATACGAGCAGATTGGGTGGGGCTATAATAAGCTTGGGATGTCCCTTGCATCCCCTACTGGTAAGGTCTAGGTCCATGTGGACTCCTTTGGTTGAGGAAATAGAGAGGTTCAGTGGGTGCCTCCGTTCCTTGGTACATGGCTTTAAGCCCAGGTAAGGTTGGGCATTGGTTTGTGGGGTGGTCCTCCTCACAAACGAAACATACCTCTACCGAATGTAATGGGCACTCATTCTTAAGGTGCTTCCCTGTACACCTAGGGCAGAAGATAGCCAAAGCCCTCTCAGCTTCCTCTTTCTTCTGCTGGATTCGGAATGTATCAAGTTGCATGGAAATGGTCTGTCTCACCTCACTCTTGAGGTCCTCTAACTGATTTGAAAACTCATGTTTGGAGAAAGGAATACTAGCTGAGAGGGGGTTTCCTCTACCTCTTTTCCGGGCTGCCCTAGAGTGGTTTCTAAACACAGTCTTTATATCCTCATAAGGTAGTTGGTAAATATCTCCTCCAGCTAGCATGTGAAGGGTATCTAGAAGGTCTTCAGGAACTCCTTGGAGCAGGACCAACTTGAGAGATTCAGGGTCAAGTGTGCACCTGGCCCGTTTATAGCTAAGTTGGAACCTTTCCTCGTAATCTTCTAAAGACTCATCATTTCCCATGGTCATCCGAAAGATTTCTCCCTTGGCTTCCTTGGACCTACAATAGTCCCGGTATTTGGTATTGAAAGCTTGCTGCATCTGAGCCCAAGTGGCGATACTGTTTCCAGGTAAGCCCATGAACCAGCGTAATGCTGCATCCTTGAGGGTAGAGGGAAAGAGTTTCAGTTTTTGCTCATCCTCAGTATAGTCATAGGTTCGACAAAGGACAGAAAACTCAAACAGGAAGGTATCAGGGTCTTCAGTAGTCAGACCATGGAAGTGAGGTAAAGCGGAGGGGCTTATGTTTTTCATTTTCATGTCTCCATTGGTCTCTTGGATGGGAAAGGCACCTTCTATTCTCTCATCTTCTCTTCTATTGTCAGCCATGGCTTCAGATGGAGTGTTCTCTAACTCTTCTTCTATTATAGGATCTTCGTATATCTCAGGAGGCTCACCTATAGGTTCTTCTGGATCACTGTCACCAAAGAAGAGAGAAGGGTGACTCAGTGAAGTGGTGGGGGTGTTGGGTAAGAATTTGCCTGTTTTATCTCGATTTCTACGAGGCATGAAATGGAAAGACTTTGATTGCTTTTGTTTTTTTCTCTGGTACCTACAAAACTAAAATAGATTGAACTGCAACTAACTCTCTTGCTGAAATGGAAATGCAGAATTGAAATGAAAGCATGAAAGGACTAATCTATTTTGCTCAAATGAAATTGCAGGAATGAAATGCTAGGCTACGCTTGCGGAATTGAAATGCTAATCTACGCTTGCAGAAATGAAATTGCGGAACTGAAATGCTAATCTATGAAAGCAAGAAATGAAATCGCGGAATTGAAATACTAATCTATGAAAGCAGGAAATGTCTACGCTACTTTTGAGGAAATGAAATTGCAAAATGGAAATGAAATAAACTACTTAGCAGAAGGTTGTAGTAGAAAATAGAAGAATAGCAGCAATCACCAATGCTCTGACACTTCCCCAGTAACGGCGCCAAAAAGATGGTGGGCTCCAGTATTACAGCAATAATGCTGCAACTCCTGGGACTCCCGTGTTTACTTTTATCAACCCGGTAGTTCGTAACAAACTTGGAAGCGATGGTGCTGTATGCACAAGTACTAGCTCTTTCTGCAGCTGTCACTTGGTCAGCTAGCACAAGTCCGCTAGGGGCTTAAGCCAACTTCTATGAGCTTTTAGAAGAAGCTTTTTAATTGATGGATGAAAGCTAACTCAAAGGAAGCTAATCTACTTGCGGAAAGAAACTGAAAGCCAAGAAGTAACGCAAACCCTAGAAAACCCTAATTCTACCAACTAACCCTACTGGTGCAAAGGAAAGGATGCAAACTATTGAAAAAGATGCCATTACTTCTACAAAGGTAAAATGCACATGCCTATGCTATCTGTTATAGCTCCAAATCTCACTCTTATGGTTTGTGATGCTGCACTCATGGCCTAGGGTAACCCCTCCTTCCAAACCTGGTCCTAAAATTTAAAAAACAGTGTTTTATCCCTTATACGCGACATTGCCCTGAGTTAAACGCGTGTACACGCGGGTCTGTGTATACCCAACCCATGTGTATGTATTAAAACACTTAAAAAAATAAATAATTCCTTATTTTCGGGCGGAGATCGCGGGTTTTACCTGCTGATCACCTGTTAGTGCCCGTGGCCCAACTGTTCCCAACCAACTCCTAACTAAAAAACTACTTTGGAGGTGGTATAAAAAGACATCAAAGGGAAGGCCTAAGGGAGAAAAGAGAGCAAGATTATTATGCTGAGATTTTCCCCTTAGACCAGGTCCGAAGTCCTTGGTGCCTTCTGCACTTCCCACATTTTGCATAGGAAACCCTTGTTTCCATGTGTATTTGTGATCATTCATTCTTTATATCACCATTGAGTAAGACTTGGAAGGAGCTCTTGTTGGAGGCTTGAGGCTGGAACGAATCCAGGAGGAAGATTTGCGTGGAGCCTGCTGAAGGTGTTTTAGGTGAAATCTTTCCGTTATATGTACTTTACTTGCCTTTATATAAAGAAACACATCTTGGTTCTCGAAATAATCTTTCTTTGTGCTTATGAGGTTCATATTTTGAATTCTTATGCAAGTAGTTACTTAAAGATTTTTATAACTAACTTTATAGCATGAAGATGGTTTATGTATAAGTATTTGTCCATGTACTGTTGTGTTCTTTGATTGGTTTGTTTCACAGATCAAAGGAGAAGAAGGGAACTCCAAGAAGGGTTTGGACCCTAAAGGCCTTCTCGAACGTAGGACCTTAGGTACGTACCCTAAACATTAGAATTTGCTTACAGTAAAGATAATGGCTGTGTGTGTGTTTCTTTGAATAAGCAATTTTCAGTCTGGTAGAGTCTCAACCCAAAGGACCCTAGGGGTACTTTCCCCTCAACCAGAATTGGTGACTCCGCTGGGGAACAACACTCTTGTTGTTCCTAGTTTGGGTAGTCTTCAAGCCAATCAAGGCTCAACCCCTTTGTTTGCTGGCTCTGACTGTCTGATCTGTTCTTGAACTCTAAGCTTTTCCAGTTTTTTCAGTCTGTGTTTTTTATTTTTCTCGAAAATATTCAGATACGCTGTTTTTCTGGATTACAGAAGTGTATATACGCAAGTTGAACTAAGTGAACCCGCGTATATGCAGGTTTCCTCAGTTACAGTCGCGTGTACACGCATTCTGCACATCACTGCAGGCGCGTATATTACATAATTTTCAAGATTTATAAATTTTCTTTTTGCTGAATGTTTGTCTGGTGGTTTGGGTCAGTTTGAAGCAGTCATTTTCCAGTAATAGTCCTCTGTTTAACAAGGGGAATCTTGTTCTGAACTCTCTCTAGTTATAAGGAGTATTAGTCTTGTTTTCGTTGATTGCAAGCGTCATTGTTTTTTGACACACAAGATTTCTGGTTAAGAATCTTGACTGCTTTGTTTTGGCAGAGTAGGAAGATTGGATTCAATCTTTGTGTTCATTTTGTTTCGGTGACCCTTTTGTTTGCTTAACGAAACCATTTTTGTGACCATTTGCTCCTTAGTTTCAGGAAAATTGTTTGTTACCATTTTCTTGAAACTTGTCTTTTGATCTTTTGCACTTTCATTGCTGCTTTTGATTGTCATGAGCGATTTCAAACGCATTTATTTTTGTTGGGTTTTCATCATTTGAAAGGTGTCAATTCACAAAAGTGTTTGGTTGCCTATTCATCAATCATTGGTGTCAGTATTTTTGAGAGCATTCTTTGAAAAAGACTTCTTGGCTTCATTGAAAGAAAATCTTTTGAAAGTTTTGAGTTTCGCTTTCTTAAACTTGCTTTTCATTTGATTTCCTTTTTTGCGAAGTGAAAGTGCTTTGTGTTTATCTTAGAACTTGTTTTTATTGTTTGGACGAAATGATTGGTAACACATCATCTTCTATCTAAGCATTTTAGTGGCAAGACAAATTTGATAAGGCAACAACTTTCCTTCTTTGTTTTTAGAGTAGTCTTTAAATCTTGCATCCACATATAGTTCTTGCATTAGGATAGATTTGCATCTCTTTTTAGGCATATATAGTTTTGTTAGTTTTTGTGACTGTGGAGTCTGAAAAGAAAAGGAAAATTTGTTTATATTAGAAGTACCTCTGAACCTCATAGAAATTGCTCTTCATCGAAAACAAAAAGTGCATGTGCATGTAGCTAAGTTTTATTAATTTATTTTGCGTCCATAAAAACACCACAAGTTTCATCTCCATTACCTTGTGACTTAAAGAACAGCCTAATAAAATCAAATGCTAATTAAAATCCACTAGAACTTTTTGTTTTAGTTAGTTACACCAACAAGTTTAGGATTTTAGGGCCTTGGATTAGGCGAGTGGAGAGTTAACTCTCCAAGGCCACATAAAACGTCAAACATAAGAGTCTGAATAACGAGAGAAAATCCAATAGCGTTAGGAAGACCAGGAAAGCTCCGGATCTGGGAGTTAAGCACGAGGGTCTGTGAAGACAGGGAAGAGAGATACCCCCTCTCCTACTTGTCCGAACTTACCTCACGACTGTTCCGCCTGGCTTCTGCGACGAGTTGGTACCCATAGTTGCCTCTCCTAGGGATCTACACAGGTGGCTGCAGAGGGGAATCCCGTGGCACCTGAGGTTGACGTTGTATCACTCTCGACAGTACTACTGGAGGGCACCCTTGCGAAGCTTGGGGGCTTGCACCGGCGCAGGCTGTTGTTAGGAGGTCAGCGTAACTTCCTCTGATACCTTCGCTGATAGGACTGGGCCCTCATCATCCCAGACTATCTTCGGAAGGTCCCTTGATTCACTTTCTCATATTTTGGTGTCCGGTCCTAATCACCCGGAGCGAAAATACGTGGAAGTTGTTTGACTGGCTGTATCTTTAGGGACTTTATAGTGTGTGCTCTGTGCTCTTAGTTGGCCTAGCTTTCAATTTTTTGAGTCTTTAGTTAGATCATAACAAAAAATTCAAAGTGGCTGACCGATCTCCTAGACGGTCTCGAAGACTTCGTGGTCTTTCGCCGCCAAGTTTAGAGCCTTCTCCGAGAAGGCGCAGAGGGAGTACCACCGGTGGGCTTCGTCCTACGCCGGTTGACGCATCAGAGATTGATCCTCCTAGTGGAGGCATTATTGCCCAAGCAAGGCCTGGTACTTCTGAACAAGAGAGGGATAATCCAGTCCTTTCTCGAGTTCTTTTTCAAGCGGAGAATAACGTAGAGGTAGAAGAATTCTCAGAGTCGTTAGGGGCTCCGAATTCTCCCCTACCATTTAGTCATCCAGACGTATTGCAATACGTTGGGACTCTGTCACATAGACCATCAAGTCCAGGTTACGCTACGCGCTTACCATTCATGACCACTACTGGAAGCATGGCTTCTACAAGTGCTACGACTATGCAAACCCCAACATCAGTGCAAGGGGGAGGAACTATTTCCATCCCCTCCACTTCCTTGTTTGGATCTTTTGCGAGCACATCTCTACTTGGGTCTACCTCCATTCTGTCTACGAGTGGAAATGCCCAAACCAATGCTTTTGGTACTTGACTCTTCCCTTTTGGCACCCAATCACAGGGTATTCCATCGGTTCCGTTTAGTGCCGCTACGTCCATGATGGGCGGATCGGCTTCATTCCAGGGTTTTCCTTTCGGAAGTGGTCATATACCACATTCCAACCCGACAGTAGGATCCATGCCTTTTTCTTCAGTAGGACAAAGCAATAATCCTTTCCAAGGTTGGAATAACCCTCGGGTTAGTAGCGCGGGAACTTGGAATCCGTTTAGCGGCCAACAAGGGAATAGGCCGTACTCCACGGTTAGCATGTTTCAAAGTATTCCTCCCCTTGCTTCGGCTTGGAATCCATACCAGGGGTTATCAACTCCTTACCATTCTTTAGGAGGAAACTTTGCGGGTTATGGAGGTTATACGGCAGGAGTTGGTCAAACTCCGAATTTTGCTGGACCACAAGGCTTGCCTTTTGGTTCAGCCGGTTCTACTGGTCACTTCGGGCAGCCTGGTGCCTCCCAAATTCCAGGAAAATCTTTTCAGAGCTTTGGGAGTTCTGCCCAGTCTGGGTGGAATCCCCTAGGTCCTCCTAGGCTTCCGTTTCTGCCAACGTTAAACTTGCCAGATCTCACAAAGTTAACAAATGACCCAATCAGGTATAATCCGGCCTGGCCTCCAGTCCCAACCAAACTCCCTTCGAACATTCCAAAATTCGAAGGGAAGAGTGGTGAGGACCCGGGCGACCACGTAACCACATTCCATCTGTGGTGCTCATCCAACTCCCTCATCGATGATTCGATTAGGTTGAGACTTTTTCAGCGCACCTTGACTGGTAATGCGGCCAAGTGGTATATAGAGTTTCTAGGGGGCAGCTTCACATCCTTCGTCGACTTAGCCAATATTTTCTTAAATCACTTTCAGTTGCCTGTCCGCTATGACGCCGGAACTGAACTTCTGGCCACCTTTCGTCAGGATAAGGCTACTCACATTTCCGATCACATTCAGGAATGGAGACAGAGAAAGAGGCTCATTAAAGCCGAAATTCCCCCGGAATACCGTCTCGAGTGGTTTTTGAAGTCTTTACAACCCGAGATCTCCAAGGATGTCTCCATGTCTGGGGTCTATTCTGAGGAGCAAGCCATTTTTAGGGCCCAGCAATTAGAATTGATCTACTCTCAGTCTGGGATCCTACAAAAGTACTTGCCAGATGCTCCTGGATCTAAGGTTGATTTAGCTAAGCTGAAGCCAGGTCCGCACGCGGACGGTATCGTTGGGTCAGTAGACACAACTACAGTGAACTTGTTGAATCAATTGCAACAGTTGTCTTTGCAAACTGCTTCTAACAACCAAGTCACATTGTCTAATCCTCCCGCTTCCCAAACTTCTTCAACTAATGCCGTCCAATCCGATAACCCCAAAGGAAATCAAAATTCCAATGGGAAAAAGAAAGGACGTGGTAGGAAGAAGAACTCGGATGGGAAGCCCGATGCAAATAAATCCGGTAACAACGCTGGTGGTGGTAAAGGTGAGTCGAGAAAGAAAGTTAAGTTTCCTTGCAAATTATGCAAAGGAGACCATCTAACTCATCTCTGCCCTAGGATTGAAGACGCTCAGCGCTTGTTAGGACAACAAGGGATTTCTAGTTCGCAAGCTGTGTTAACTAACCCGTTTCCCCAAGGGCAGCAACTTCTTGCTGGCACGAGTTCGAATCCTGGGACCTCCTCAGGGGGCAACCAGGAAGGGGAAAAAGCATCAAATGTTTTTATGATGGGTTCAAATGTCCATGTGACTACTCGGTCACATGATTATGGTGAAGCTGAAACATCTAAGGATAAAACTGTTCCCGGAGGTACTGACCTTCATATTGAGCGACCCCTTGTTGAGACTATACTTCGGATACCGAAAGGTTCCGCCAAACGCGCGACGATTAACCCTAATGCTAGGGCCGCCCAGAATTACTCCATTGTGGAGGATCTGGCTCAAAGCCCGTGTGCTATGTCCGCTTTATAGGTTCTCCAGTCGTGTCCGGCTCAGAGAAGTGCTTTACTCTCCACAATTGGAGCAGTTGATCCGGCTAATTCTTTAGTGCTCACTTTTGACATGTTAAATGTCAAAAAGCGACTCCCTCATCATATGGCTTTTCAGATAAAGTCTACATACCGGAAAATCAATATTTTTCGCACCGTTATAGATGAAGGAGCTTCCACATGTGTCATGTCGATGTCATGTTGGAAGGCTATTGGCTCACCTTCGGCTATTGCTTCACCAACCGTCTTAACTGCATTTGATGGTCATTCTCACAATCCGCATGGGATTATCCCAGCCTTTCCTATATGTGTTGGAGGGAAGGTCGTTAATATCGAAGTTGAAGTCGTAGATGCTAACCTAGACTATAATCTCCTATTAGGAAGGAACTGGGTATACGAAATGGAAGCCGTCGTATCGACTCTGTTTCGTGTCATTTGCTTTCCTCATGAGGGGAAAATCATTAAGGTTGATCAATTGGACTATTCCCCAATCGATCCTCAAGGAAGCTCCGACTCTACTATTCCTTTGGTGGATAACCCTCGCCCGCCGACTGAGAATTTAGGAGTAGGGATGTATTCCTCATTGATGGGTACGTTTGATCTTCCCTCTCCTTTTGCAAAAATCAATGCTATTTCATCATCCAAGGAGTCTCCTCGAGAAGAGTTCTTCCAAACTCATTATTTTTCCGACCCTTGGACCTTGCCTTCACCTACGACCACATTAGTTGAAGGACAAGTAAATGGAATGGCGTTTCCTATATCTGCAGCTGAGCTTAGATATCAGTCTATCGTAGACTCTGCAGATAACCACTCCACTCCTTTTTCTGAAGAAGAGTTGGATGGTCATGTGGCCCCAGCCTGGAGCCTAGATTCTGTCTCTACCTTTGATTGCTTGGATTCAATTTTACCTTCTGAAGAAGAAATCCTTGAAGCAATGATGGGTATAGATCAACCGTGGGAAGACTTACACCATCGTTTGTACTTTCTTCCTCCTTTGCAGGAAGTGGAATCTAGGTTTTCTGAGCTCTGTACTAGTGATGTTGATATGGTGTCGAACCTTTTGGCTCCAGCACACATTCGTGCCGAAGGTAATATGTCGGTAATTTCAAAAACGATACCCATCAACATCTCTAGGGACCCTAACATCATTGAGAATATCTTCATCGGGATCGAGTGTTCCCCTGAAGAAATTCAAATCTATACCGACCTCTTTAAGGAATATCGTGACGTATTTGCTTGGTCTTATGAAGAAATGCCTAGCATTGATCCTTCTATAGTTCAACATGAGATCAAGACATATGAAAACGCGAAACCTGTTCGTCAAAGACTTTGTTCGGTTAACCCTAGGAAAGCAACAGCTATCAAAGCTGAAGTCCAGAAGCTGCTAAAGGCGGGTTTCATATACCCTGTTCCTCTTACCGATTGGGTTTCTAATCCAGTCCCCGTAGATAAAAAGCAAGGAACAATCCGTGTATGCATCGATTTTAGGGATCTAAATAAGGCTTGTCCAAAAGACAATTACCCCACGCCATTTATTGATCAAATTATTGATGAGTGTGCGGGTAACAAGATTTTCTCCTTCATGGATGGTTTTTCAAGTTATAATCAAATCTCTATCCGTCCTGAGGATCAGCATAAGACAACCTTCATATGTCCCTGGGGTACCTTTGCATATCGAAAGATGCCTTTTGGTCTTAAAAATGCTGGAGCCACCTTTCAGCGGGCCATGTCATACGCTTTCCACGACATCAAACATGTCATCGAGGCATACTTAGATGATCTCGCTGCTCGTTCTCGAAAGAGAACAGATCACCCTAGTCATCTTCGATTAGTCTTTGAGCGATGTCATTTTTATAAAATCCGGTTGAATCCCAACAAGTGCGTTTTCGTGGTTACATCCGGTCAGCTGTTAGGGTTTATTGTGTCCAATGAAGGGATTCGGGTTGATCCCTTCAAGGTTGAGGCAATAATTCAGTTGCCTCCCCCGTCTTCACTTCGGCAACTTCAAAGTCTTCAAGGGAAGGCTAACTTCTTAAGACGGTTTATAGCAAATTATGCCGAGATCACTAAAGCGTTCATGCGTCTACTATGGAAAGGAGTTCCATTTATATGGGATGACTTCGCGCAGCGGTCGTTTGATGCTTTGAAAAAAGCATTAGTCTCTGCCCCGCTTTTGAGTCCACCAGATTATGGTAGAGACTTCCTTTTATATCTCGCTGCGGCAGAATCAACCATTGGTATGGTTCTAGTTCAGGAGGACGATGCTCTCGCCGAGCACGTCATTTATTATTTGAGCCGAGGCTTAATAGGCCCTGAGCTTCGCTATTCTCCGGTTGAGAAGTTGGCCTTGGCAGCTGTCCATGCTGTCCAATGGCTCCGTCATTATATTTTGCTACATAAAACTTTTGTCTTAGTGGCAATCAATCCATTTCAATTTGTCCTCAGTAGGCGAGTGGTTGGGGGCAAATATAATAGATGGATAGTCATTTTGCAAGAATTCGATCTCGAGTTCTTGTCTGCCAAATCTAAGAAATCCATGGTTTTTGCGGAACTTATCTCGGAGCTACCTTGTGGAGATGATATTGTTTATGAGGAAAGTTTACCCGACGAACATATATTCCTCATCTCTGCACAAGACCCTTGGTATGGAGATATCATTGTTTATCTCCAGACTTCGAAGTGCCCCTCTACTTTCTCTAAGGATGAACGTCGCAAATTACGTCACCTGGCAAAAAACTATGTTATTGTTGGTGACACATTATATCGTCGAGGGGTTGACTCAATCCTCCGGCGTTGTTTAACCTTAGAGGAAGCAGAGTCCGTGCTCAATGATTACCACAGTGGAGCTTGTGGTGGTCATCTATCAGGGCTTGCTACAGCCCAACGGATCTTACGTGCCGGCTATTTTTGGCCTTCGCTTTTTAAGGACTTTGTGGAAGCAGTCAAACGCTGCCACCCATGTCAAATTTTTACTCGCAAGATGCGTGCGCATCCAGCTCATCTTTTCCTCGTTGTCACTGTCGGTCCCTTTACTAAGTGGGGCATTGACCTTACGACTTGTAATCCGCCTTCAGCGGCGAATCACAAGTACATTATCGTGGCTGTAGACTACTTCACGAAGTGGGCTGAGGCCATGCCTACTTATAAGAACGATAGTGACATGGCAGCTTTGTTTCTTTTCAATCAGATCATCTCAAGATTCGGTATCCCAAAGGAGATTGTCACTGACCATGGCAGTCATTTCCAGAACCAACTGATGTCCGAATTGGCTCGTAAATTAGGCTTCCGTCAGGAGCATTCATCCCCTTATTATCCTCAGGCCAATGGGCAGGTCGAGGCAGTTAACAAAACTCTTAAGATGATACTCCAATGGACAATCGATAAAAATCGATCCAATTGGCACATTATGTTGTATCTGGCTCTATGGGCATACCGAACCTCCATCAAAACGGCTACTGGTTTTACACCTTTTTAGTTGGTTTATGGGATGGAATCCATCTTCCCGGTTGAATGTGAAATTCCATCTCTTAAGTTGGGTGTCGAACTTCTTCCAGAGACTTCGAGTCTCGAAGAGCGCCTAGTTCACTTGGAACATCTCGATGAGCAGTGTCGAGACGCCGCCACGATGAATGAGGCTCATAAGAAAAGGGTTAAAACACAGTATGATAAGTCTGTTTGTCCTCGAGTCTTTTCTGAAGGTGACCTTGTCTTGGTCTACGACCAAGATAAAGACACCTCGGGGGCAGGCAAATTTAGGCCTATGTGGTACGGTCCTTTCATTGTTAAACGAGTTTTAGAAAAAGGGTCGTATGAGTTAATCGACTTTGAAGGGAACAAGCTGGCGGAGCCCCGAAATGGGCTCTACCTAAAGAAGTACTTTGCTTAGTTCAGGCTGGGCAATGACTTCTTTGTACTTTATGTATATATTTATACATATATCGTCAAGCGTTTTCTAATATCAGTGCTTTTTGGCCTGCTGTGGTAAGTGCTGATGGATGATTTGGTCTATTTTGGGTTCGCCGATGGTGCTAGTCGACACACCCGGAATCTTGCTTCCGCAGCTTGGGTACTTTATTATCCAACTGGTCAATTGATGGTATCGAGAGGCGTGTGTATCAGTCCGGCTTCAAACAATATGGCCGAGTTTACAGCTGTTATCAATTTATTATCCGAGGCAATCTCTTATGGGATCGACTCGTTGGTAGTATATCTTGATTCTCAATTGATAGTGTCTGAATTAAATAACATTTATCGGGTTAGGGATCCATTATTACATCGCCAATATTTAAGGGTGAGGTTGTTGCAAAGATCATTCATTTACATTAATTATTTGCACATTCCAAGATCTCAAAATTGGTTAGCTGATTCTATCGCTAATCAAGCATTAGACTGGCATATCAATCATTCATCATCATAAAATCATGCATCAAAAAGTCAAATGTATATATATATATATATATATATATATATATATATATATATATATATATATATATATATATATATATATCATAAAACGCCTCGAGTGTACATATGTGTGTCCAAAAATATACAAAAATGGGACTCAAATGCCCATAATCATGTCAGGCATATCTAACGCCTCGGCTCAAGATGAGCGTCTAAGTATGTCACTATAGCATTGGCCACGCGCTGGAAGACACGAACCCAGTCACGTGGCATGCCAACCACATGACGCTGCATATCCAGAGGAAGGTCCTCTATCTCGGCCATTGGTACTCGGCAACTCAGTCTCGCCAAGTGTCGTTGGACGTTGTTCAGGGTCCGTTCCATATCCGCAGCCGCCTCTTCGGCTCCTCGGCCACGCCGTCCATGCCGCGGGAATCCATCTGGTCGTACAGGCCCAATGTTTGGAACATGATCATCATATTAGTCATTTGAATCTCATCAAAAAATATTTTTCAAAATTCATCATTATATTTGAAAAATCCAAAAAAATCATAAAATAATAAAAAATTCTTACCAATCTCGCCCCATGCTGCATCCGGTGGTAACACTAGATCAGGATCTCCTCGGAAATCCAGCCCATCATAGCGGTAGTCATCCACGACGATGATCTGCTGCTCCCACCAGGCAAAGAAGTCATCGTCAAATGCATTCCTTGGGACTTCCCCACCCCCCAGACGTTTCATCAAGTCAGCCCACCGGCCCATGCGTGGATCACGTGGACTACTGATGGCAACTGCTACCCTGGGGCAGAGTGCGGGAACCTTATTGAAGAAGAAAGTGCACAAGATGGTTCCGAACCCAAAGTTCTTGGTCTGTCCCCTCCTGATAGAAGTGAGTTGTTCCTTCATGTTGGCAAGAAGAGGAGTACACCAGTCAAACACAGTAGTGAGACAGTCCACTGCCACGCTCATGGTTACCCGTGACGCCTGATGTAGTGAGGATGATCTGTTCACTCGAGCTATGGTGAACAAGATTATCCTGAGTGACAAACTCGCCACATGTGGGATAGAGATCTGGCTCCCGACCTTCCGATGACCCGGGCAGTAAATCTGTACATAGTCATCTACACTGAGGCTATTCCGTGTCCTGCCCCGGGAATGTACTACCTCTCCCCTTCGGGAAAGGCTCGTGATAAAATATATGTCTTCCACTTCTATCCTGAGTGGCATCTGATCAATCACAAATGCTTCCTCATCGACATCCCAATAATCAATGAGCCTCTCGAGCAGACGCGTGTTTGCTTTCATATTTGGCAATTTGAAGAATTTAAGCAACCCGCATCCCCGTAGGGCATCTAATGCCTCATCATTGCCCATAACTTCATTATCCACGGCTGAGTGCTCTCTTTCACACCATGTGATAGTCATCCTGGAAGAAAAAATCATTTTCATCCGTTAGTTTTGTGTATAAAATTAGTTCGCTGCGCACACGCGAATTCCTATATACACAGTCGCGTGTAGGGCCGTCGTATACGCGAGTTCTATATGGCCAACCCGCGTGTACGCCGCGAAGGAATTTTTTACAAAAATGCAACGGTAAAACATCAACTAAAATTCCTAAAAACTATCACAATTAATTGCAAGACAAGTTTGAGGCTTACCTGGAAGTTTTCGGCAAGTTTGAACGGTTGAATTGGTCACAGGGAAGTTTGCTCCTTTTGCTCCACAATTTTTTCTCTCGAAGTCAAATGGTGAAAATGGTGAGTCAAAAATGCCTTTTATAAGTTTTGAAAATGCAAAATTTTTTCAAAATTTTATTTTGTTTGGCCTCATGTGACTTTTAACTTGGGAGCTTGGAATGCCGAGTTTGGTTTGTTTTCAGGACATTTTGGACATTTTTCGACAGTTCGAGACGGTTCCATGACCGCTGACCCGTCATGGTAGGTATCGTGTTTTCACTGGCATATAGGTTAGGGACACCATTTTTCCGTTGCATTATGCATACTAGCCTCCATATGACCGATACATCTGCCGTAGGGTCCACCCCATCGTGTCATGGTTCGTAAGCCATTTTCACTCGCCGATTCTTTAAATCATGACACGATGGTAGAGCCATCCCTTTACATGGGCATCGTAGTTAGCACCTCACTGACATTTGTTGCCCATGCTGCTTCATTTTGAGTAGGCTCGGGAGTCCTCTGTAGTCCCGCCATGACTTATGCGTTGAAGACTCATTCCTCTTTACTTCTTCGCTTCGTTCTGGCCTTATACCCTAGAGGCTCCTATGTGTGTCGAGTTGTACTTCTGCATTGCATGTTGACCATTTGCACCTTTTGGCCTAGAGCCGGCTTCACTTGGACTCGTGTTTAAGCCAACTTTTGACCATGACATCTGCAAAATCAACCTTGCATACCTTTGACTTCTGCAGCTTGACATACCCAGATCCGTGGAAAGAACATACCTCTGAGTGTCACTGACCAATTTTCACCTCCCTGCATTGAGCATAGGAACGTTCCCTTCCTAGGAACTATATCATCTGTTTCACCGACACTCGTTCTTTCCACTGTACCATAGCATTCTTTTATTATTTTTCCGGCTTAACAGAAAAAGACAAAAAAATTAAATATTCCAAAAAAGAGCGGGAATAGGGACATTATTTCCATTTATTGTTGGCAGCTAGAGTGAGTCGTGTCGCCCTTGAACAAAGCACTCAAAACAAAGTCTCCTCCGCATGGGTGGGATTTAGTTTGACTTAGGTATGCCATAACCTTGTTATTGAGTCAGTTCTCCCCCGATTGGTTATCTCTTCCAATCATATGGAGGGTTCGTTCGTGCCTCCTGCATGGCGAACTTATACAGAGTCATCATATGCTGCCACATAGTCACATTGAGTCGTGCTTTTGTTCAAGGGAAGTTAGCCTGAGTCGGCCTGTCTGCGGTGTCTCTTGACTCATTTTTCAGTCGGCCATCCCTGGTTGTCGGTATCATGTCTATCATCACATCAGCTATATTGGTCCCTTACTCGTGCCGGTTTGAGAAGGTCCCCATTGACTTCTTGCTGGCGGGTCTTGTCCTTATCGACGACGACACCTTGCTCTGAGGACAGGCCTAGAGCCGCACCCTGGCCCTATTTTCATTATTGATAGGTCACCTTGTGCTCAGCATCGATCAGTATCATGGGTCTTTGACTGAGTGGTTTCCCTTGTGTTCGACATCAGCATACATTATCACACATTGGGATTCGTGCAATACCTTGGTTTCCATTTGACCCTATTGGTGGATACCTCGCCTCTGTGTCAGCTTTCATTATTGGTTGGTTCAGAGGGTTTCTGCCGTGCGCTAGCCACATCTTGTGTACGCCGGAAACGTACTTCGGTTGGGTTACTACATCTTTTTCGTCTGATTCCTTCCACATTATTGGCCTATGGGTTACACTCGCGCTAGATTGATGGAGGATGCCTTAATGCCTTCCTTCTAGCGGATCTTTCCCTATCAACTCCGACTCATTGCTCTGGGGCAAAGATCTAGAGTCCATTTGGTAGTACCTTGGGGTTTGCAGTCATTAGTGGCAGATCCTTCGCTATCGACAGTGGGAAACCATCATTGTCTCCTGATCGATAGATTCTTACAGGTGTTCGACTTCAACTCATCTATTCACACTTGTTAGATTGTACTGGGTACCTTAACGCTCATTATCATTATCGGTGAGTAGTCTCGCATTTGTTAACGGTATACATCAATGACCGGTAATCAAACAATTTCTCACATGGTCGACTTCAGATCATTTATTCCCATGGTGTAGAAATGTACCACGGCGGTCGGTGAAGACCTCAGGTTGTATCAGCATTCATTGGTTCACTTGACAGTTGCTCCTGTTGCTGCTAGTTGATACCACTCCACTTTATATGTTGCAGTCAGTCATGGCAACATTCTATATGCTGGCACCTGAGTTTGCAGTGTAGTACCATCCTATTCCATCATGTTCAGTTGGTACCTTTTGGGATCAGTCTTTGATATCAGTGATCCGTTGCATCTTTCAGCATCATTGACAATCTTATATGTGATATTCAGACATGTACTTGCTCCTTATGATCAGATGATCCATTATGTATCTTCCAGTCATTTATACTTGTATACTTAGTGGATCCGCTTGTACTTGATATGCGGACATGCTTTACTTATTCTGAGCATGGGTATGCCCGCCTCAGACAATGTTCCTTTCTGATCTCCTTTTGGTGGCTTGGCAGGCTGAATTCTGGTGAAGTCCTCCTCGGTCTCTCGACAGACTTCCTTTCCATGTACTTACATAATATATTACGGCCATCATGTTCCCCTTCTGACCTCATATATTAGGGGGCTTCTGTTATAGCTCCAAATCTCACTCTTATGGTTTGTGATGCTGCACTCATGGCCTAGGGCAACCCCTCCTTCCAGACCTGGTCCTAAAATTTAAAAAACAGTGTTTTATCCCTTATACGCGACATTGCCCTGAGTTAAACGCGTGTACACGCGGGTCTGTGTATACCCAACCCGCGTTTATGTATTAAAACACTTAAAAAAATAAATAATTCCTTATTTTCGGGCTGAGATCGCGGGTTTTACCTGCTGATCACCTGTTAGTGCCCGTGGCCCAACTGTTCCCAACCAACTCCTAACTAAAAAACTACTTTGGAGATGGTATAAAAAGACATCAAAGGGAAGGCTAAAGGGAGAAAAGAGAGCAAGATTATTATGCTGAGATGTTCCCCTTAGACCAGGTCTGAAGTCCTTGGTGCCTTCTGCACTTCCCCCATTTTGCATAGGAAACCCTTGTTTCCATGTGTATTGGTGATCATTCATTCTTTATATCACCATTGAGTAAGACTTGGAAGGAGCTCTTGTTGGAGGCTTGAGGCTGGAACGAATCCGGGAGGAAGCTTTGCTTGGAACCTGCTGAAGGTGTTTCAGGTGAAATCTTTCCGTTATATGTACTTTACTTGCCTTTATATAAAGAAACACGTCTTGGTTCCCGAAATAATCTTTCTTTGTGCTTATGAGGTTCATATTTTGAATTCTTATGCAAGTAGTTACTTAAAGATTTTTATAACTAACTTTATAGCATGAAGATGGTTTATGTATAAGTATTTGTCCATGTACTGTTGTGTTCTTTGATTGGTTTGTTTCACAGATCAAAGGAGAAGAAGGGAACTCCAAGAAGGGTTTGGACCCTAAAGGCCTTCTCGAACGTAGGACCTTAGGTACGTACCCTAAACATTAGAATTTGCTTATAGTAAAGATAATGGTTGTGTGTGTGTTTCTTTGAATAAGCAATTTTCATTCTGGTAGAGTCTCAACCCAAAGGACCCTAGGGGTACTTTCCCCTCAACCACTATCTCTATATGAAGAACACATCTTTTTGTATTTTTGAATAAGTTTTTGAATTATCATGCGTGTGCTTTTAACTAGCTTTTTACTGTGCAAGGGTGGATCGACGAGGAGAAAGGCTTGGAAAAGGTTGGGAAGGTTTAGAGGGGGTCTAAGGAGTCCCTAACACCATTCCAGAGAGTTTCACAAAGTTTGGCTAACAAGAAACCTCATTTGTGAGCTTCTACAGGAAGTCTGCAGGGGTTCTACAGGATGTTTCAGAATTTCTACAGGATGTTCAGAAATTTCTACAGGATGTTCTACGATTGGATTTTTGGATGATGGGTGAGTGAAAGAGGATGCATGAATGGATAGGGGTCTGAAATGACTTAGTGACAGAGGGATGAAGTGATAAGAGTGTGTGGAAAGCTAGCTTGTCTTAAAGAGGGCTGAGGCAACGGAAGGGCAAGAAGGTAGGGTGACGTGGGCAAAAGAGTAGTTGTGAGATGTGGGACCTAACTTGGAGATGGAGCAATTGGCCCGGACGAAGCTTAGATGGACGAGAGAGTGATGGAGATGCACCGCACAGTGTATACTTAACCAAATCAACCACGTCCTGCACACAATCAAAATATTAACTAATCTATCCTAATTGTTAATGAAACCAATGAAAAACAGCTTTATTCCTAAAGATAACCATGTACAACACTTAAGTAAAGAAACATTCCAAAATATCTGAACGCATGACTAAATCCTACAAATGAAAACATTGCACCAAAGATTGCATGGGTAAGCAACCTAGTGTTTTTGTTGGGCAGCACTGTCGGCAATTCCAGCCCCTAGGAAGAGGTGAAAATGAGAGTGCAGGCAACCCTTTTCTGGAGCTCTTATCAATTCTTATCTCATTACTCTATTCTAGACATCTGAAGCAACTCTATTTTTCAACAATGACCTACTTAACCACTCAACGAAATCTAACTCAACAAACTGCGTTTCAAATGCACACAAGGAAAATCATAATGCTGAAAGGAAAGATATCAATACAAAGAAGGAGGCCCTAGGCTCTCAGGTTGGGCCCAACCCTGAGAGCTATGGCTCCTCTAGAAACTCAGAGCTGAGATCAAATCTGACCGCTTCCCATTAAAAAATAATAATCATAAGTCAAGAGTCATGCCAATAATGGCTACAAAAGAACAAAACACAGCTGGCAGCTTGTAGTTCAGAATGTGCAAAATCTTTTCAAAAGTCCTCTTCGAAGGCTGAAGCCTTATCATTTATACACCACGAGGCCCAAGCTGGCCTCCTAAATCTATGGGACTTGGCTGACCAAACTGGGAGTGAACAGCTGCTTCCACAAAATTTGTTTGGCTGCCTTCTAGATCCGGTTTTGGTAGCCTTTGGAGCTCGGAGTTGGGGGTGAAGATCCTGAGGAAGGCTATTTATTTCCATAGACAACCCCCCTACGATTCCTCAACCCCAGCTTGGCTGTCTCCTAGCCCTTGTCTGCTCGGTTTTGCTCCAACATGTGTCAAAAAGTCCTGAAATGAGCACGTGTTAGCCACCTAGGAATAGTGACTACCCTTATTCGTACAAATGACATAAACATACTAAAAAAAATGATGCATAAGTTATGAAAAATGAAGGATTGAGCAAGGGTAGTTAGGCCAAATGAGCCCAAAATGTTACCAAATTTGGGGCTCATCACGCTGAATGAAATCACTCACTTTCAGCCAAATTTGCTTACCACCCAAGGGTGCCCCCGATATACTGCTAGTTTTGGAGCGCGAGCCCCACCTTTAGCCTTCAGTGCTTTCCCCATGGTTTTCCCGACTTCCGTGCGACCAAGCGCTTGAGGCCTTTCCTTCTCGAGGGGTTTTTCCTAGTGATGTGTGATTAGCACTAATCACGCATCAGAAATGCCCTCTATTTCTTGATCCGAGCTTCCCAATGTCCAGTTTTTCCTCTTGCGCGGTCTCCATGGGCCTCGGTCAGCAAACTTTGACCGAGGTCGTCTTCTTTCCTCGGTGGCTACAAAATGCCACTGTCATAGGTCTTCCTGATTATTCTGTGTTCATAAATTTTGAAGGCTGTCCTATTTTGATACAGTCATGGCTCTCTGATTATTTTCATGGATCCAATTTGGATCATAGCCTTCCCACTGAAAAATCTTTTGGACCACCAAAAGTTGGTTTTCAAGCATCAACTAAGTGAGGATACAATTGATCACTTGTCCAATCCCTATCCACTTTGCACTGCTCGGCTTTGAACCCTTGAGCCCAATTCTGAGGTACTCAACATCTCTCCTGTGCACTATCCTCACCTTCCTGTCCAGAACTATGTGTTCCTGCAGTTCATTAAGATATTCGGGTAGCAGGTCATCAATACAAGGAAATTGACTCTGCTCCTCAGTATCCTCAATCAGTGACGGTTCAAATAATCTCAAGCAATTTGCATTCATGACTGAGTAGATGTGCATGTAAGTTGGCAGATCAAGGTGAAAAGCATTCTCACCAATCTTCTCAAGTATCCTAATAGGTTGATACCTAATGGGCTTTAGCTTTTTTCCTTCACCTTGCATCTTGTCCTTGCTGATATATAGCTAGACTTGGTCACCAACTTGGAAACTATGCTCCATATGATGCTTGTCATGCCTTACCTTGTATTTGCCTTGGCTCTTTTCCAGTTGTTCCTGTAATGCTTGGTGGATCTCCTGGATTTGTTCAATGAACCTAGTTGTCCTGTCCACATCACTGTGTCCCTCAACTGTGGTGTCTTTACCAAAGACAAAATCCAAAGGAGACCTTGGTGTGAAACCAAAACAGGTCTCAAAAGGAGATCTCTGTGTAGAAGAATGTTTTTCTCTGTTGTAAGCATGCTGCACATAACACAAATGTTCATCCCAAAGCTTAGGATGTTTGCTGCAATATCCTCTGAGTAACTGGATCACTGTCTTGTTAACTACTTCTGTCTGGCCATCAGTTTGTGGATGAAAAGCTGTGATTTTCTTCAGTTAGGTGTTCATCAATTCTCACAAACTTGTTTAAAACTTCCCCACAAATCGGGTGTCTTGATTAGATACAATGGAAGTGGCTAATCCAAAATGAACCCATACATGTTCAAAGAATAGTTTTTTAGTTTGTTTAGCTATAATCTGTTTATTACAAGGTATTAAAATGCACATTTTGCTGAACCTATCCACAACAACATATAGATAATCATGACCTTTCCTAGATTTAGGTAGTCCTCCAACAAAATCCATGGAAACACTTTCCCAATGGTCAGAAGGAACTGGTAATGGAGTGTACAAGCCTAGTTTTCTATTGTTGGGCTTCCTTTTAGCACACATAGTACACCCTCTTACATATCTAGAAACTGTCTCATTCATTTTTGGCCAATAACAAAATCTTTGCAGCTGTGCAACTATTTTACTTACCCTAGAGTGACCTGATATTAGAGAAGTGTGTGCTTCTCGCATGATTTTTACTCTTTTATTTTATGGAATGCATAACTTCCCACAATGGTATAAGAGTTGGTCCTTTACATGATAGTTCAATTCTTATACACTCTTGCCTTGACTTAAAGTTGCATATACATCTTTAAATTCTATATCTTGAGCATGTTGTTCAATGTAACTCTCATGCAACATAGAATTATTCTTAAGTATAGTAGATGCATTTATAATGGGTCTAGATAACATGTCTGCAAATTTATTATGTATGCCCTTTTTAAATCTGATGACTAAATGAAACTGTTGTAGAAAACCAATCCATCTATAGTGTCTTGATTGCTGCAACTTAGTTTGGGAGTGCAGATATTCAAGTGGTTGATGATCAGTATGTATTACTGTCTCTTCGCCCATTAAGAAATGTTTCCACTTTTTCACACTCTGTACTAATGCATACAATTCTTTGTGATATGTAGGATAGTTAACTACTGCATAATTAAATGTCTTAGAATGATAACATATGGGTTTACCATGCTATGTAAACATTGCTCCCATGGCATAGTCATTGGCATCTATTTGGATCTCAAATGGTCTTTGAAGACCAGGCAGTGCTAGTATAGGTGTTGTACTAATCTTTCATTTAAGGTGTCGAAGGCTTTCTGCTATTTGCCTCCCCACTGAAACACCTTCTTCAATCATGTTAAATCATGTAAGGGAGTTTCAATGGAGGAAAAGTTAGAAATAAACTTTCTCCAATATTGTGCTACCCCTAAGAAGCTTCTCACTTCTGTAGCATACTTGGGTTTAGGCCAGTTCACAATGACTTCCACTTTAGAGGTACCTATCTTCAATTCACCACCCCCTACTATATGACCCAAATAATTCAGATGTTTTGTAAAATTCACATTTTGAGAGTTTAACATAAAGTTTTTTTCTTTTCAAAACATCTAGTGTCTGCTTAACATGCTTCAAGTGTTCTTCCCATGTTTTGCTAAAAATCAGAATTTCATCCAGATAAATAATAACAAAATAATCAAGAAAAGGTCTGAGTACATCATTCATTAATCTCATGAAAGTAGCAGGAGAATTAGTTAAGCCAAAAGGAATAACCAGCCATTCATACAATCCCTGCTTTGTTTTGAAAGTAGTCTTCCATGCATCTTGTTCCGCAAGTCTGACCTGATGGTATCCACTGTGCATGTCTAACTTGGAAAAATAAACAACTTCTTTCAATTGATCTAAAAGATCATCTATGAGATGAAGGGGACAACGATTTTTTATTTTTATCTTATTCAGTGCTTGGTAATCAATGCACATTCTCCACAAGCCATCTATCTTTCTCACCAAAACGATTGGCGACCCACATGGTGATGTGCTAGGTTTGATGAACCCTTTCTTGAGCAACTCCTGTACCTGCTTCTTGATTTCATCGTTCTCTAACGCAGACAACCTATACATTCCAATGTTAGGCAATGCAACATCTTGCTACAAAATAATATCATGTACTATATCCATTTTGGGTGGCATAACTTTAGGTTCTTGGAACATGATACCATACTTTGAAACAACCTTTTCTAAATCAATTTGATGTTTAGCATTACAACCCTCAAATACATTTATTTTATCAGGTTTCTTTTCCTTTACAACCATCAGTAAGAACTTTTTACATGAATTTATCATTCGTTTTATCTTCCCTGAGTTTATGAGAGTATAATTATTCTTGAACCTATGAGCTCTTACAAAGTATTCGATTCCGTCTTTAACAAGTAGATACTTGTTCTTAGCTCTATAGAAAATAGCTTTTCTATCATACAAGTAAGGACTTCCTAAAACAATTCCACATATATCCAAAAGAATTATGTCTAACTCAACCTCATCTACAAATGCTAACCCAAAAGAAAACTTCAGTTTGCACTGTCTAGTCACTTGTAGTTGTGCTTTATAATTCAACCATCCTAATGGGTATGGTTTCTTGTGAGGTGTAGTTACTAATCCCAACTTCTTTACAATTGCTTTATAAATTAAATTTACTTGTGAGCCACTATCAAACAAAGTATCAATCTTTTTATGTTTGGAAATAACTCGAATATGGAAAAGCTCATGTCTTTTTCTCCCATTTTCCTCCTCAATAATAGATTGTGCAGAATTACTCATAGATGCTTAAGAATTCTTACGTTTTATACCTGTGGCCACAATAGTTGTTTCATCTCTCGAGTTTGAACCCAAATCCTTCTGAGTAGCTGTAGCCGTCTTCCTCTTCTTGCCCTCTAACTTCTTAGGTCTTAGCTCTGGATGTAGAATCCAACAGTGCTCATCATCATGCCCATCCTCTTTATAGTGAGTGCATGAGGCCTTGATCTTCTGTGCAGTATTAGCCTTCCTTGTTTTCCATTTCTACTTTCTTTTCTCCTTATTCTTGCTTGTAGTGGATTGGGATGGTTCCCCAACTTC
Source organism: Pinus tabuliformis (assembly GCA_031772625.1). Classification (NCBI taxonomy): domain Eukaryota; kingdom Viridiplantae; phylum Streptophyta; class Pinopsida; order Pinales; family Pinaceae; genus Pinus; species Pinus tabuliformis. Next base: position 1,422,194,022 of record CM062820.1, on the reverse strand, counting down.
TGGACTTCCATTCTTTCCTCTAGCTTCTAGATGAGTAGCTTGTACAGATAACTCATCTATAGTAGTGGGATTAAACATGAGGATAGTGTGACTCATGTAGCTGTGTAGACCACCAATGTACTTCAACAGAGTGTCTGGTGAGTCTAATGATATTTCTAGAATCAATTTTATCTTTCTAAATTCTTGAGTGTACCCTTGCACACCTTTCCCTTTCAACTGCTGAAGAGTTTGCCAACTCATCATGGCTTGTTGCATGTAGGCCAATGGATAGAACCGGTTTTTGATTGCAGAAACAAACTCACTCCAGACAGAGAGAGTCTTACCATGTCTTTTCATGTCATCTTGGGTCCTGCCTTCCCACCAAACAAAGGCAGTGCCTCCTAGGCGTAGGCATGCCAGCTGATTCTTTCTCTTGTCCGAATCAATAATCTGCACTCTGCAATACACATCAATTTGTCTAATCCAATTGTCCAAATTTTCTGCATTCAACTCTCCATCATATATAGGTAAATCAAATTTAACATCCAGTTTGATCAAATATGCTTTCTTTTTGTGTTCAGGGCTATTTGGAGGTTTAAGAAAGCTTTCCTCTTTCCCTTTTCCTTTTGACTGTTCATGGAAGTGAGACTCATCTTCTCCTTTATCTTGCTTGAAGCCTGATGAATCTTCCTCCTTATGTTTTCTAAACTCCATATACATTTCTTCTACCTTGGATTTTATGGCTAGGAAACTATCTATGAATTGAGGGTCTGGTCCTACAGAACTTTCTTCTGACATTGTCTTCTGAGGATAGACTCTCCAAATTTTAGGATTAGTTTCAACGAACACTCCTCCTAAATTGAGCTTTAATCTAGTTAGCATTCAACAGATAAACCAACATAAGCTTGTCTAACCTTACAGCGTAGAGCTCTAATACCACTTGATCTGAAAATCACCCTTGAGTGATCTCAGTTAAAGATTTATTGAATGAAGGTATTATAGACTCATGTGCTGGTGTGTGTCTATGTCATTTTACGCAACAGATCGATTAGATTACGAAATACACAGACACTGGAAATATGGAAAATAACAAGAGAAACACAGTAAGAAAATACATGAACACAAAAAATTAATAAGGAGTTCACCCTATCCTCCAGGGCTACATCTCTGATCTAGCTTTTAGTGGTGGCCTTCTTTTATTGTGTCTTTAAAGTAGAGATTTATAATGAGGATCTCAATTTGAGTCTACTGAAACAGAAATGATGCTTGGCAGGGTGCTTCTTGGATTCCCCAAGCCACTAGAGTGCACAAACTCTTTTCCTTACCAGATCCTAACCTCTCTGGTCTTCAATGGAAAGAGCCCAGTGTGGTGCTCAATTCTTGACAGATCCTCTCGGTGATTGCTCAATGCTTCCTTGTGCTACAGGTCAGCTCGGCTCTTTGTCTTTCTGCTTCTTGCTTCATTGTCTTTTCTTCTCTCCTTTTTTTCCTATGTGTGTTGACTATCTATTCATGGCTAAAATCCCATCTGTCTCACGACTGCGCGCTTCCACTTCCACCCCCCGTCTAATCACCTGTTGCTGCTCGCTTGGGGTTCCCTGTCTTTGTCTTCATCAACAGCTCACAGGGAGTGGCCACTTGTCCTCTCATGAACTGCGCCAGCTCTTCCTCAATGGTTCGGTTTTTTGATTACGCTCTGGAACGAGTCATCCACCACCTTAGTAGTCAAATCAAACATCAGGCTTCTCTCTATCGCGGCTTAATCCGCTGTCAAATCTAGTTTCTCCATCAGGCAAGATCCCAGCCATTAGATCTGGAGCCCCCAGATCCTATGACATTCAATCATTTAGCGCAGTTGACTTTCTCAACCGTTAGTGCGCGATGAGCAGCGTTTTTCTTTCTCATCCGCTGGCCACGCGTCGAGCGCTGAATGGAATCAGCCACTTTTGGCCGAATCCGCTTACCACCCAAGGGTTCCCCTGATATACCATTGGTTTTGGAGTGCGGGTCTCGCCTTTACGCGTCAACACTTTCCCCACGGTTTTCCTGGCTTCCATGCGACCGAGCACTCAGGGCCTTTCCTTCTCGAGGGGTTTTTCCAAGCGAAATTCCCTTTGATTCCTGATCCAAGCTTCCCAATACCCAGTTTTGCCTTCTGCACAGTCTCATGGGCCTCGGTCAACATGCTTTGACGAAGGTGCTTGTCGTTCCTCCCTGGAAGCAAACTGCCACTATCAGAGGTCTTCCTGATCATTCCGTGTTCATAAATTTTGAAGCCTGTCCTATTTTGATACAGTCACGGCTCTTTGATTATTTTCATGCTTCCAATTCGGATCACGGCCTTCCCACTGAAAAATATTTTGGACCCCCAAAAGTTGGTTTTCAAGCATCGACTAAGTGAGGATATGATTGTCTCACTTGTCCAATCTCTATCCACTTTGCACTACTCAACTTTGAACCCTTGAGCCCAATTCTAAGGTACTCAACATCTCCCCTGTGTCTCATCCTCACCTTCCTGTCCAGCACTGTGTCTTCGTGTAATTCATTAAGATATTCAGGTAGCAGGTCATCAATAGAAGGCGATTGACTCTGCTCTTTTGGATCCTCAAACAGTGACGGTTCAAACAATATCAAGCAATCTGCAGTTATGACTGGGTAGAGGTGCATGCAAGCTAGCAAATCAAGGCGAAAATAATTCTCACCAATCTTCTCAAGTATCTTAAAGGTGCATTCCTGATGGGCTTTAGCTTTTTTCCTTCACCTTGCATCTTGTCCTTACTGATGTACAACCATACTTGGTCACCAACTTGGAAACTATGCTCCATCCGATGCTTGTCATGCCTTGCCTTGTATTTGGCTTCACTCTTTTCTCGCTGTTCCTGTAATGCCTGGTGGATCTCTTCGATTTGTTCAATGAACCTAGTTGTCCTGTCCACATCACTGTGTCCCTCAACTATGGTGTCTTTACCAAAGACAAAATCCAAAGGATACCTTGGTGTGAAACCAAAATAGGTATCAAAAGGAGATCTTTGTGTAGAAGAATGTTTTGCTCTATTGTAAGCATGCTGCACATAACACAAATGTTCATCCCAAAGCTTAGGATGTTTGCTGCAATATCCTCTGAGTAACTTGATCACTGTCATATTGACTACTTCTCTCTGGCCATCAGTTTATGGATGAAAAGCTATGCTTTTCTTCAGTTTGGTGTCCATCAATTCCCACAGAATTGACCAAAACTTCCCCACAAATCGGGTGTCGCGATCAAATACAATGGAAGTGGGTAATCCAAAATACACCCATACATGTTCAAAGAATAGTTTTGCAGTATGTTCAACTGTAATCTCTTTATTTCAAGGTATCAAAATTCACATTTTGCTGAGCCTACCCACAACAACATACAGATAATCATGACCTTTCCTAGATTTAGTCAGTCATCCAACAAAATCCATGGAAAGACTTTCCCAAGGGTGAGAAGGAACTGGTAATGGAGTTTACAAGCCTAGTTTTCTATTGTTGTGCTTTCTTTTAGAACACATAGTACACCCTCTTACATATCTAGAAACTGTCTCATTCATTTTTGGCTAATAACAAAATCTTTGCGGCTGTGCAACTGTTTTACTTACCCCAAAGTGACCTGATATTAGAGAAGTGTGTGCTTCTCGAATGATCTTTACTCTTTTAGTTTATGGAATGCATAACTTTCCACAATGGTATAAGAGTTGGTCCTTTACATGATAGTCCAATTCTTCTAATCTCTTTCCTTGACTTAAAGTTGCATATACATCTTTAAAGTCTATATCTTGAGCATATTGTTCAATGTAACTCTCATGCAACATAGAATTATGCTTAAGTATAGTAGATGCATTTATAATGGGTCTAGATAACATGTCTGAAACTTTATTATGTATGCCCTTTTTATATCTGATGACTAAATGAAACTGTTGTAGAAAACCCATCCATCTATAGTGTCTTGATTGCTGCAACTTAGTTTGGGAGTGCAGATATTGAAGTGGTTGATTATTAGTATGTATTTTTGTCTCTTTTCCCATTAAGTAATGTTTCCACTTTTTCACACTCTACAATAATGCATACAATTCTTTGTCATATGTAGGATAGTTAATTACTGCAGAATTAAATGTCTCAGAATTGTAACATATGGGTTTACCGTGTTGTGTCAACACTGCTCCCATGGCATAGTCACTAGCATCTATTTGGATATCAAATGGTCATTGAAGATCAGGCAGTGCTAGTATAGGTGCTGTACTAATCTTTTCCTTCAAGGTGTCGAAGTATTTTTGATGTTTGCCTCCCCACTGAAAAACATTGTTCAATGTTTTTAAAGCATGTAAGGGAGATGCAATTGAGGAAATGTTAGAAATAAACTTTCTCCAATATTGTGCTTCCCCTAAGGACGCTGGGTTTCGGCTAGCTCACAATGACCACCACTTTAGAGGGATCTATCTTCAATTCACCACCCCCTACTATATTACCCAAATAATTCAGAGATGTTTTGCCAAATTCACATTTTGAGAGTTTAACATAAAGTTATTCTCTTTTCAAAACATCTAGTGTCTACTTAACATGCTTTAAGTGTTCTTCCCATGTTTTGCTAAAAATCAAAATGTCATCCAAATACACAATAACAAAATAATCAAGAAAAGGTCTGAGTACATCATTCATTAATCTCATGAAAGTAGCAGGAGCATTAGTTAAGCCAAAAGGCATAACCAACCATTCATACAATCCCTGCTTCAGTCTTCCATGCATCTTGTTTTACAACTCTGACCTGATGGTATCCACTATGCAAGTCTAACTTAGAAAAATAAACAGCTTCCTTCAATTGATCTAAAAGACCATCTATGCGAGGAAGGGGATAACGATTTTTGATTGTTATCTTATTCAGTGCTCAGTAATCAATGCACATTCTCCATGAGCCGTCTTTATTTCTCACCAAAACGATTGGTGACCCACATGGTGATGTGCTAAGTCTAATGAACCCTTTCTCGAGCAACTCCTGGACCTGATTCTTGACTTCAACATTCTCTAAAGCAGACAACTTTACATTCCAATGTTAGGCAATGGAGCATATTGCTACAAAATAATATCATATACTATTTCCTTTTTGAGTTGCAGAACTTTTGGTTCTTGGAACAAGATATCTCACTCTGAAACAACCTTTTCTAAATCAGCTTACTGTTTAGCATTACAACCCTCAAATACATTGCTTTTATTAGGTTTCTTTTCCTTTACAACCATCAGTAAGAATGGTTTACGTGAATTTATCATTTGTTTGATCTACCCTGAGTTTATGAGAGTATAATTATTCTTGAGCTTATGAGCTCTTACAATGTATTCAATTCCATCTTTAACAAGTAGATACTTGTTCTCAATGCTATAGAAAATAGCTTTTCTATCATACAAGTAAGGACTTCCTAAAACAATTCCACATATATCCAAAGGAATTATGTCTAACTCAACCTCATCTACAAATGCTGACCCAAAAGAAAACTTGATTTTTCACTATCTAGTCACTTGTATTTGTGCTTTATCATTCAACCATCCTAATGGGAATGGTGTCTTGTGAGGTGTCGTTACTACTCCAAACTTCTTTACAATTGCTTCAAAAAATAAATTTACTTGTGAGCCACTATCAAACAAAGTATCAATCTTTTGATGTTTGGAAATAACTCGAATATGGAAAAAGATCATTCCTTTTTCTCCCATTTTCCTCATCAATAATAGATTATGCAGAATTACTAGTAGATGCTTCAGAATTCTTACCTTTTATACATGTGGATGAAATAGTTGTTTCATCTCCTGATTTTGACCCCAAATCCTTCTGAATAGCTGCAGCAGTCTTCTTCTTCTTGCCCTCGAACTTCGTAGTCCTCAGCTTTGGATGTAGAATCCAATAGTGCTCGTCATCATGCACATCCTCTTTACATTGAGTGCATGAGGCCTTGATTTTTTGTGCAGTATTAGCCTTCCTTGCTTTCCATTTCTACTTTCTTTTCTCCATATTCTTTCTTGCAGTGGGTTGGGATGGTCCCCCAACTTCTGGACTTCCATTCTTTCCTCTAGCTTCTAGATGAGTAGCTTGTACAGATACCTCATCTATACTAGTGGGATTAAACATGAGGATAGTGTGCCTCATGTAACTGTGTAGACCACCAATGTACTTCAATAGAGTCTCCCGTGAGTCTAATGAGATTCCTAGAATCAATGCTCTCTTTCTAAATTCTTGAGTGTACCCTTGCACACTTTTCCCCTTCAACTGCTGAAGAGTTTGCCAACTCATCATGGCTTGTTGCATGTAGGCCAATGGATAGAACTGCTTTTTTATTGCAGAAACAAATTCACTCCAGATAGAGATAGTCTTACCATGTCTTTTCATGTCAGCTTGGCTCCTTCCTTCCCATCAAACCAAGGCAGTGCCTCCTAGGTGTAGGCTTGCCAGTTGAATCTTACTCTTGTCTCAATCAATACTTTGCACTCTATAATACACATCAATTTGTCTAATCCAATTGTCCAACTTTTCTACATTCAACTCTCCATCATATATAGGTAAATCAAATTTAGCATATAGTTTGATCAAATATGCTTTCTTTTTGTGTTCAGGGCTGTTAGGAGGTGTGGGAAAGCTTTCCTCTTTCCCTTTTCCTTTTGAGTGGTCATGGAAGTGAGACTCATCTTCTCTTTTGTCTTGCTTGAAGCCTGATGAATCTTCCTCCTTATGTTTTCTAAAGTCCCTATACATTTCCTCTACAATGGACTTCATGGCTAGGAAACTATCTATGAATTGAGGGTCTGGTCCTACAGAACTTTTTTCTAACATTTTCTTTTGAGGATAGACTCTCCCAATTTCAGGATTAGTTTCAACCAACTCTCCTTCTCCTAACTTGAGCTTTGATCTAGTTAGCATTCAACATCTAAACCAACACAAGCTTTTCTAACCTTACAACCTAGAGCTCTGATACCAATTGATCTGAAAATCACCCTTGAGTGATCTGAGTTAAAGATTTATAGAATGAAGGTATTACAAACTCATGTGCTAGTGTGTGTATATGTCATTTTAGGCAACAGATCGATCATATTGCAAAATACACAGACACTAGAAATATGGAAAGCAGTAAGAGAAACATAATAAGAAAATACAAGAACACAAAAAATTAATAAGGAGTTCACCTTATCCTCTAGGGCTATGTCTCCGGTCCAACTTTCAGTGGTGGCCTTCTTTTATTGTGTATTTAGAGCAGAGATTTATAATGAGGAGCTCAATTTGAGTCTCATGAAGTAGAAATGATGCTTGGCAGGGTGGTTCTTGGATTCCCTAAGCCACTAGAGTGCACAGACTCTTTTCCTTACTAGCTCCTAACCTTTCCGGTCTTCAATGGAAAGAGCCCAGTGTGGTGCTCAATTCCCAACAGATCCTCTCAGGGATTTCTTGATGCTACCTTGTTCTGCAGGTTAGCTCAGCTCTTTGTCTTTCTTCTTCTTGCTTCATTGCCTTTTCTTCTCTCCTTTTTTCCCGTGTGTGTTCTTTGTTTGTTCATGGCTAAAAGCCAATATTTCTCATGACTTCTTGCTTGCTCTTTCACCCCTTGTCAGATTGCCTGCTATTGCTCTCTTGGGGTTCCCTGTCTCTGCGTCTTCATCAATGGATCATAGGGAGTGGCCACTTGTCCTCTCACGAACTACACCAACTGTTCCTCAATGATTCATTTTTTGGTTACACTATGGAGCGATTCATCTACCACCTCAGAAATCAAATTGGACGTCAATCTTCTCTCTGTCATGGCTTAATCCCCTGTCAAATCTAGTTTCTCCATCGGGCACGATCTTAGCCATTAGATCTGGAGCCCCTAGATCCTACGACATTCACTCATTTCGAGCTGTTGACTTGCTCAACTGTTAGCGGGCGATGAGTGGCTGTTTTTTATCTCATTCACTTGCCACGCTTTGAGCACTAAATGGAATCGCTCACTTTAAGCCAAATCCGCTTACCACCCAAGGGCGCCCCCAATATATCGCCAATTTTGGAGCGCGGGTCCCACCTTTATCCTTCAGCGCTTTAGTCATGGTTTTTCCAGCTTCCATGCGACCGAGCGCTCAGGGCCTTTCCTTCTCGAGGTGTTTTTCCCAGCACTTAGCATGAAGCACTAATCGTGCATCAGAAAATCCCTATATTTCTCAATTCGGGCTTCCCAATGGCCAGTTTTGCCTCCTGCGCCGTCTCCATGGGCCTCGGTTAGTGCGCTTTGACCGAGGTCCTTGTCGTTCCTCGCTGGTTGCAAACTACCACTGTCAGAGGTCTTCTTGATCACTCTGTGTTCATAAATTTTGAAGCCTGTCCTATTTTGATACAGTCATGGCACTCTGATTATTTTCATGGATCCAATTCAGATCAGTCATTCAATTTATTTATACATGTTGCACCCTTTAATTTTCTTAATATACTTTGGTGCCCGAATGTTAAAATTTCTATCTCGACCCTTATTGGCTACCTCCAGATTACATGTGATGCTATGTTGGAACCATAGCCTTATCGTTTTAGGAAATTAATGAAGAAAAATTATCCACCCACAAACATCAACAATGCTCTATAAAATTTATTCAATGTGAATTATATTGATGACTGAGATTTCATTGCGGGGCTCCTATTCTTCATGACTGTTAACAATAGTGGGGGTGAAATTTGACTTTTACATGAGTTATACCCCCTCTAACTTGTCCAATCACTCCATGCAATGTCTATGGGATTTCATGATTGGATGAAAAAGGATGCATTTCGACCCCCCCTCCCCCCCACATTTCTTTTGGAAGTTTAATAGGTGGGAAGGGGTCAATTTTGTTGTATTCACGCTAATCCAACATGGTGCCACATATACTTCATGTCTCCACTAGATCTTTCCCTGGGATCCATCTAGTGCTACACATCTTCCGATCCCTATGTGTTGGGTTCTTCATTTTTGTGGGTAAATTTTATTAGAGCTTCTTCCACACAACTAGAAGAATGGATGATTTGAATAGACCTAAAATGGTCTAATCTTTCTCAGTCCTAGCAATAAAAATAAAATACCAAAGCTAAACTCTTACAACATTGAGACACTCTATATTAGTAGCTCACGCAAGTCAGTGAGGGGAGAGATCAGATCTAGCACTAGAAGGAAAAATTCAAGAAAAAAGTTGTTGATATTAAGACAAAGATCACTCATATAAGGCCAACATTATCATATGTTCGTCCTATGTTTCTATAGGACACTTTATACCATGAGCCTAGTCAATCTATATATTTACTCCAGAATAATTGGATCATTCTCGAAACTAAGAAAAAATATTTGCAGAGCACTATTACTGAGTTGCAGGAGAAACTTCTAGACCCTACTACATAATATATTCAGAAGATTGACTAGGATATAGAGCAAGGTATTGCTTTTCACATCTATCTTTAGCAATACACAAATGGTTCTCAAAATACATTTAGACAAGTACATGACTAATCTTGATTTAAATCGGAATGCAACAAATTACATATATAATCATAAATACAAAGATGCAACAGAAATAACACTTCATTTGATTAATATCAAATACTAAAATATTCTTACAAGAAAAATGGAAATAAGACTAGCTCGGGTGATGGTAGCTTATCTCCGAGAAGTGATGTGGCAGCTACATGACTTTGAAACGAGTTACAATGAGGATCAAAGGGCCTTTTTATTATTCAACAATAAGAGAAAACCCTAATCGAAGGAGATGTAACAACAAGAGTTTATGGGCCCCGTTGGGGTTAGTTGGGTAGCCAACTTGCCAGCATCATAACTTGGTCATATTATCTACATTTGACACCTATGATACCTCATTGGAAATATATCTCTGAGGAATACAATTGTTAACATGATTTCTGTGGAAATCGCCATAGCCAGTTTGCTAGAAAAACATTGTTTAGGGCCTCAAAACGGCTCCGGAAGTTCTGGACCCAAAAAACTGCCAAAAATAGTAAACTATGCTACAATTAAGGAAACCAAAAAAACCTGCAAGAACAATGGTGAGGGTCCAATTGGAATAGGCGGGTGGCCACCAATATCCACCTGAATCAATGACCAGCTAGGTATTCTAGCCAAGCACAATGAGGCAGTCTACAAGTTGTGAGAAGAAATTAGGAAACTGATGGATGAGAATGTATCTACTATCAATCAAAATGCAAAAGGACTAAATTTTTTAAGGAGATATCCTAGAAGGTTTCCCATATTACTACACTAGAAGATGAGCCACACAAAGAAAATGGGTGATTCTCGACGTCAAACCTACTTTTAAGGAGAAATAATTACACTTGTTCAAGCTCAATCTTGATGTTAATAATGAGTGGAATGTGTTGCTCACTGCCTAGCTTGAGCATCCGGATGTTGAGACAACCCAACACTTTCTTAATAAGGCTTCTAGTTTGATGCAAACATGGAAAGACCACTTGGACATGTATACCTATTTCCATCGAAACGTTTTCGAGGATATTCCAAAGTTGGGTCCTTCATTTGAAGGAGAAACATATTCATAAGTACAAGAAGGATAATCGATAGTTGAGTAGCCAAAGGAAGGGAAAAGCACAGAAGTGAAAGCTTGAATTGATGGCGATTCAATATGATATAATCAAGGCTTGTTTGGTCCTTCAATTTTCTAGGGTTAATTTTGGTTGGAATACAGTTACAGAGTTTATGTAGTGCAAGATGGGAAAGAGTATTGGTTTATTTGGCTAGAAGACAACAACGGAAAGGAAGAAAGTGACAAGAAAAGGGCCAACTGATTATTTTGGAATTTTGCAAGGCTATAAAACAAGGATCAAGCTATTACAATTGAAAGGATGAAGTGAATGTGGTTAGAATTGACTTCATCAAGCAAGAATGGGTTAAGTAAGACATGATCAATGGGCGAAAAGATATATATCGATATGCAAGATGAGCTACGTAAGAGAGAGAGATAGTAGAAGGTCGGCATGCTACTAAAATTAGTACTCACACTTTGTTACTATAATTCCGTTGTATTTCTGCATAATTTTGTGGTTATAATGGGCTTGGGGGTGATACTTAGAAAATATAGCCAAGCTAATGAAGAACTGTAGATTTGTTATTTATCAAGCCTGATAATGATAAGAAGAGATTATTGCATGGAACTTTGTTTTGTTTTATGAATTGATGTGTTTGTGTGTACATTCCCACTTTAAATATATATATATATATATTTTATGTCCAGTTCAACATAATTTGTCTATTTATCTGTTGTGAAAAGGGTTATCTAGTGGATCTGTAATTATTAATGGCTAAGATGTATGTTTTGATTGATTTAATCTATGTTGTCACCATCTAAGTCCTAAACATCACACATACATCTCGAAACACCTCGGGTGAGATTGAATATGTTGTTGGAGCTACATATCTCACTTCAATAGATTCCTAAACATCAAAACCATGGGAAAATAGGTAGGCTTCCATTCTTATTTTCCATAATACATAATTGGTTCCATAGATTCGTGCTATGTCTGAAAGGTATCAATCATAACTATCCATGGTTCTCTACAAGTCTACTGTTTTTGTTAGGAATCAAAGAATACTAAAAGGGTGGGGGGAATCAATATTATACATTTTTTTACACTTATTTACTAGATTGATCAATCAAATGAGATCAACAACATAGAAAAGCACCATTGACATGAAATTTTGAACACTAGAAATAATATGGAAAATCATACAGGAGAAAAGCACAGATTAGGTTTTGATTATAGTGTAAACTCAAACTCCAACCTCAATTTACAATAACAATTTTGAGGACCAACTCATCAGATTTGCAAGCCCTAACATGCTAGAGGAACTAAGCTTTGATCTTTGACGAACCCACCTAAACGATACCTCAAACTGCTCATCTGTAAGCTCCAACCTCTAGGAGCCACTCAAATCTATATTTCATATAATTTTCAAACTTATAGCCCTAGAAATAAAGTATTCTTAAAAAAAATATCTCTAAACTCTTATTGTCTCTTCCAATCTTACTTTAATTCATTGATAATACGATTCTTTAGCTACACATCTACCATCTCTATTCTTTATTTTTGTTGGCCCCTTCTTCCCCTAGTATTGGTCTTCTCTACACTTAGAACGTCCCACATTCTCTAGTTTTACATCAATAATTAAGACTTAAGTTATCCATGGGAATAACCGACTCTTAACTTCATCATTTAGTTTATTTATATGTGTTTCACCCTTTAATTTTGTTTATCCTCTGGTATTTAATTTTCTTAAACAACATTAGTTCCCGAATGCCAAAATTTCGATCTCATCCCTTACTGAACAAATCCTAATTACATGTGACCCTATGCTAGAACCATAACCTTAGCCCTTCAGTGCTTAGGGCTGAGCAACTTGTCCACCCAAAAGCATCCATGACACTCTATAAACATTATTTAATGTGAATTAGTTGAAAAATAGGATTTAATTTTAGTGTTCCCAGTCTTTCCAAATATTCACAATAGGGGGTGGGGTGAATTTTTTCATTTGTGTGAAATATAACCCCTACAACTTCTCCAAGAACTCCATGCAATATCTATGGGCTTTCTTGAATAGATGGAAAAGGATTCATTTTGGGTCATCTCTTTATTTTTGAAGTTTAAGAGGGAGTGGGGGATAAAGTTTTTCATATTAACCCTAATCCAACACGGCACCATGAACTCTTAATGGATCTACAGGATTACTACCTAGGCCTCAGCTATTTCCACACATCTCCTGATACCTATGGACACTAACACCTATTTCTAAGCACGAGACTGAAGCTTGGATAACTCACCTACCATGTTACTACCACCTTTCGTTGACATTATAATATCATGTGGCATACTCTATGTGGTGTGGCATGTCACCCAAAAATAGGCCACTTAGATATGTAAAATAATTGATTCCACCTACCACATTTCACAATGATACTGTCCCATGTCATCAACTAAGCCATGCCATCAACTCTACCATGTCACCTAGTCCTGGGTCTCTGGACGATTTTGGCAATGGAACTTTGCATATCAACAGGACCATGTTACTGGGGATTAGGGATAATCCTTGATTAGGCTAGTTTACACCTTAATTAAGCATCCCCACACTATTTCATTTTACCAACCTTGCAAACCAATCTAGTCTTGGCACCTTTCTCTCTCATTAATCATCAACCAATCACTCAGCCACCTATCACTACGGCCATATCACTAACCTCATAAACAATTTATGCACTTCCCACTTGTGACTTACACCATATTTCTTATCATAATCCTTGGGTCCTTGGTTGAGTTCAATTAACCAACCTCGCAAACCATTCGGGGCCATGGGGCCAAGAATTAAGGTTAATCCACTATTAGGTACCACATTATATTAGCTTGACCAATAATTAACCAAATCACCACTTATCCAAGGAAATATGGTATAAAGAGAATTTATTGTGTAACTCTTCGCAATGCCTTCAAAGGGCTTGAACACTTAATGAATTCATATAACTATCATTGGAACCATGAACCTGAGAACTGTGTCTTAGCTTCAACCTTGAATATCTCTTCCTTCCTTGAGATATGGGAAGATTTCCATATACCATTGGAAAGGTCTTAGAGAGGACTATGCAACCAAGTAATTTATAGGATCTCTTCAAGCTCTTCTTGAGCCTAGCATTAATGACAAGGGTTGACATTAATGACAACCACTAGAAAACCATTGCTACTCTTCTCAAAAACCAACTTGTCTAACAAAAATAAATACTTTTTTATTGGAAATGTGTATCTATATGTCTTGTTGTGATAATTAAATGGATGGGAGAAGAAAATAATCAGAAAGAATTATACCCTTTTAAAATATTAAAATATATGTAATACCATGAGCTTAATACCATAGGCCATGAATACTACATGACAAAAACAAACATTACTTACCTAACAACCTTGAATATTTCACCTAGTAATGTTTACCTAATAATTGTCACTTAAACTTGATTGAATTTCATGCTTCTCTCCCCTATCACCTATCTCTATTTCAAGAATTTACCAACAAGGACATGCATGCCTAAGAGGTCTTGTATTTGTATTCCCATTTACATGTAGTTTACAAATTTTATTTTTTTGGTGTTGTCCTGACACTTAAGCTACCATTCACTCTCCTTCACACATGTTCACACTAGGTACTCTCTTCATGCCACTTCCTAATAACTAACATTATGACATAGTTTCTATCTACATTGGCTTTTTTATTTGTCTTCACATTTTTCTACTAAAGTAGTGATATCATGTGATCTCTAAGTGGTGAGTGCATGTGTTTCTCTTGGCCCCATCATAGTTTTTCCAAATAGTACAAGTCTTTCTTCACCAAGCAGTAGCTTCACCTTTTTAGCCCTTTGTTTGGATTTGATACCAATTTTCATGAGAGAGAGAGAGAGAGTAATAATAATAATAACACTTGGACACCATAGAATATCCTGAAGACCCTTATTGGAAGCATGGCTTCGAATAATATATATATTGTTCCATTACCTAAAAGAAACTTACCATGGAATCATCATGCCATTAAATAGGTTGCATTACAAGAGAATAATGTCAGTCAATTCAATTACTAGAATTCCATTATATTTAAATGATCAATCCAAATTGATAAACTTGTGAAGTGTAATGCACATGATATGTAGGTCTAGTCTATAATTTTATTTATTGAAATTTAGCATGAGGGAAAAGTATATTATGTGGGAAAAAAATACAATTTAACAAATTCAACATAGTCATGGTTCTATACAATTTTAAACCCTCATAACCATGTAAAGTTTTGTTACAAACCAATTACAAATTTTAATTTTCTGAGATCAAAGATCAACAAATATCTATTCAATGATATGCTTCATGAGAATAACCTAAATTGTATTGACATGCCACACCCAACTGTAAGCAAATGAAATTTAATACACACACTTAAATCAACTACAATTAACAAGAACTAAGCATAAAATCTCACTAACTATAACTAAATATAGCTAAGAGAAAAAGAGAAATTCATCCCTTTTAGAAGGGGTCATCCTAGATCAGTGAAGAATTGCTAAATAGTATAAAAAATTGTATTTAACTCATCACACATGCATTAGAATAGAGCAACCTATTGATTGATATTAATCAAAGGGCCACTGAAAAATATTCTATATTTGATTCATACACATATGCTTAACACGTAGCCTCTCCTCTTCCTTCTTCTAGTTCTAGTATCCTAAAAATTAATGATACCCTCTCATATTTATACATATAACTCATCCTTCATAAAATGAAAGACATTACAACAATATAGAACCAATCCTAAATAAGTGGATCGACAACAAACTTATCTTAGATGTAGGCTAGTGGAGATCATGTGAAGATATTATGAAGATAATGTGGATATCATATGCAGATCATGTGGATATCATAATAAGGTGACATGGCATCAAACCTCCTAAATTCCATGTTCCCAAAGTCACACACAAGACTTTTCGATCAAACAGGGAATTTCATATTTCAAGGAACAATTTTAATAGCTTTTTTGAAACCTCAACCAAACACCTCCTATTTTGTTCTTTTAGATGATTCTACTTGAGAGTCACCTAAACAGCCATATTTTGCGCAAAACCAATGTTTTATATTTTCTTAATTCATCTTTATTGAATTTTAAATGACACATCAAAAATGCCTCTCCAATTGTATACTACAAGAACTTTCCGTAGCTACAACAAGAAATTTCCATAGCTACACCAAAAATTTTAGAAGTAAGGAAAATTCAAAATCCATTATAACCATCAAATCATGGAAATTATCCATATTAATTCTCATATGTCTTATGAAGTTTATATGATATTAGAATGGACCCAAAAAATACCATGGGTAAAATCATGGGTTAGAAAAACCTCAAGCCCATAAACCACCAACAATAAATTGGCTCTATGATTAAGTTAGGTTCACCCTAAATACCTAATAAGGGGGTTAAACAAAAGAATATTCAAAGGTATTTATCAATATCTAATTAAATTTATGGTATAATTTCATATTCCATGATTGCAAGTGTTGTATAAAAGGTTGACAAAGTGAACACCATATGCAAGAGACCATGGTAAGAGAATTTAAGGTTTCATTTCAGATTTTGAACTTGAGGGAGGAAAAACGTGGTGGTAATAGAATTAATAATCCATATCCTATTTTCTAGTGTCCTAGCATTATAGGGTAAGGATACTACCATGTTTTCTTGGTATAGCCATTGGTTTGGTGTTATGGAAGAGTCTTTTTTGTTGAAAACCTTCTTTTTAGTTTGCATATTGAGAGGAATTTCACATAGGGTTTAATTAAGGTTCAAGTTTTGCTAATATAAAGGATAGCACCTTTATCGTTACAACCTAATTTTTCACCAACGAGAGGGTATAAATTTACTGCATCAAAAGGTATTTAGCTTCTCATACATGTGACGAAAATATAATCAACTCAAACATTTTGAATGTATTTTTCTTATGTTAGCAAACATACATCCTTGGTAGTTAGATGTATTGATTAGAAGTGAGAAGAATGTCAAATGATGGGGTGGTAAATGAAAGAAATTCATCACTGTAACCTATGATGGATGTTGAAAACCACCCTTCTTCTTCATAGTTAAAGGATCCAAACTTTATTTTCATTACCAAGGTGGTAAAGTGATAATGAGCATAGGATAGTTGAATCATATCAAAAAATATTTAAAAGGTGTTTGAGATTGTTGGGGGAACTCCCAATATTGAGATAGGTGTAACTAAGAGGGGGATGAAGAATCTCAAGTGTGCATAACTATGTTTTAAGAGCATAAATATCATATTTGGTCATTATGTTCCTATGAAATAGGAACAACTATACTAGGAAATGACATAGGTGTGTAAATTTCATAATGAACGTATATATCTAAAATATTGATGAGCATGTGCATAAGAAGGGTTTCGAAACAATAGAATATCTATGCCCCCCATATTCCACTTATTTTCTATAGGATGAATTAGTATCTTTCTATTGTAGTTAGAGATGGATCGATAAGGATAGGATCCTTGAGGGGAAATGGTATTGGGACAACTCTATACTTTGCCTCAAACCTAGAACACCCTTTTTTGGCCATAAGAGTGAAAGGGCTAACATGCAACCACATAAGGTGAACCTAAATTCTCTTCCTTTTGGAATTGCCTATAACAAGGGACTTAGCATTAATCAAGAACATGCTAGGAATGATGTTGGATATCAACAAGAAAATATCTCTCTTATCTAGGACCTATATGGCTAAAACATGTGTTGACATTATGTTACTTATGTGCTTGTATTCACAGTGTTTAATTTATAATATGGAATTTTTTCTTATTATTAGGGGATTGATTTTGTGAATATTTCATCATGTTTTCCCGTTTCTCATATGAAAGGTCACCTTAGTTGTGTTTTCCCTTAGAAGGAAATCATTAATGACAATAAAGATGTTAAAATCCATGTATATGATGAAGCAAAATCTCACAATTAGAATAATAAAGAACTCAAGAAGAAACATACCTCCTCTTCATTAAAAGGTAGATTCTATCTCTAACACCCCATCTATTCTTATTATGGAGAATATATTAAAAGAGAGCCTTGGAGAAAAATGATTGACACCTATCCCTAATAGGTAATTTGTTAGGGAAATTGAGTTGGTCTAAAATAATAATGAAAAAAATAATACTTTTTTTCATCTCATATATCAGACAAATACTTTCATCTTCATTGATGTGATAAATTTGAGTGAGTTGAACACACAAATAAAAATAAAAATACTAGACATCACACCTCTCCTCCAATGGAGTTAGACACAATAGATGAATTATTGTTAGTGTAAATATTTCGGAAAAGTGTACCAAAAAAACTTCAATTATGTCATTGGTGATGAATGACCCTAACAATAAGATTTGGCTACTTCTATGCTTCATATCTACAATAAACCATGATAAAACCCTACAAGAAAATATCTAATTCAAGCCCAAAACATATAGCAAAAGAAAAATAAGTGTAATAACTCAATAGAATCTTTTAAATGAATAATAATTTTATTAAAATACCTAGTAAATAATATTTACAATATGGGTTTGTAAAGTCCCCTCCATGGGATGGGTCCTTTTGATGTCCTTGTGCTTCAGTGATATTTTTCTTCTCTCTCAAAATGCAGATTACCCAAAAGCAAGATGCAAGTCAGGTGGGAGCTCAAATGTTATCAGATGATAATGGTGACGATGATAATTATCATAGTGAAGAATGAATGGAAAACCATATTATTTATAACAAACTATTGGGCTAAATTAGGAATTGGAAAATAACAAAATATTATTGACCAAATCAAAGTATAGTCGTTAAGAATAGTTAATTATATTTTTTGGAGAGGAAAAAGATATTCAAAATGGTCAAATGTCTTTATTTAGAAAATGGTTGAAGTAATTAACAATTAAAATGATTTATTAATCACTTTGCGAGGATTAAGGAAAGTGTGAATTTGAAATAATTATTAAATAATGTTTTAACAATTATTCCAAAAATAGGAATAAGGAACAATAAATAAATAGTGATTTATTTAATTATTCCAAGATGATTTATTCAAATGTGTTGAGAAATAATTATCGAATAATGATTTAATAATTATTTCTAGAGAAAATTAAATAAATAATGATTTATTCAATTATCCCCATGGTGAAAGTGATCTTACTATGGTAAAATTAATCCAGCATGGTGTATTTCGATCCACCTAGATAGAAATGGCTAGTGAACATTTTTTAGCTGATAACAGACTGCCCCCAATGTATGAGCATCAAGAGCAAATTGTATGACCAAAATACGTTGTAGGTTACACTTCCATGAGACACCCAGGGGAGTCAGAGAGAGAAATATACAAATACAGTTGAATCAATGCAAGGAAGGATGGAAGAATGGAGAAGGAGAGACCTACTATGGTTATATAAGTCTCCTTTTATTTTGGAGTAATTGATCTCAAATGAGGTGGGGGAGGCATACCCATACTCATTGAGATAAATGAGTCAAAATAATAATGGCATGCCCAACAATGTGGGGATGAGCTACAAAGTACATGATACACGGGCATCATTAGGCCATAATATGATACAATAATAAAATGATCCCATATACATAATGTGCTTGGAAAACAAAGTCCATCGCTGAATACAATGACATATGAGTACATGAGATAACATGCCCCTCAAGATGATATGGTGAGGGGGAATCACAAACAAAGAAACCTTGTTGTATAGGAAAGGGATATGAAGATTGCAATGGATCATCTAACTCAAACATGCATGTTGTGGGAGCTGCAAGGGGTGTGAATCGAGCCAGTCAAATCTATGGAATTACATATGACGTTGGATCATAATATACTATAATCTAGGAATGTGGGGGGCCACTTGAGGGTACACTCCCTCATGAGGTTTGGAACATCTCACACGCACCCAGGAAATAATGGTAAAATCTACCAGATCACGAACCATTAAGTGTATAATTCTTGATCGTGTGATAATGAGCTATAGTTGAGCACATGAGAAACAACCAAGTCAAAGGAAATGATTATTGCATTTTCTTGATCCAAGGAATTAAAAAATGATGAAAGTTGGAACCAAGGTACACTTCCCTTTCGATGACTCTCCTAGAATAAATGTGTTGAATTCGATAGAAGAGGGCTTGCCAGAGGTGAGGAAATGAAGATTCCTCAACAAAGGCATGAGGGTCATAACAATGTGACTAATGGACTGACACCAGAGATGATAATGGAAGGATACAAGATGAGTGGCAGACTAAGGACTTCCCTTGTCATAACATGAGATGCATGGTTGACTTGGCAGCAACTAAATTGATTCCAGAGAGGATGGTCGATTAGTAAGACAAAGGATTTTCAATGGGGAAGCAATATAGATGGAGGCCAAATATGAGCACAATGGGATGAATGAGACAAAAATATGGATGATATATTGTAACAAGACTCAAGGGGACTCATAACAGATTCCACAGATGTAAGGGTGACTCATCTCTGGTGCTGTAAACAAGGCTGACTTGATGATATTGCCACATCGGGGAGGCCCAAAGAGGACCAAAAAAACATGCGTAAAAAATGGTTAATCATGACGAAAGTTGACACATGAGTCGACCAATGAAAAGGTAAAGTGGTACCTGAGTACAGGTAGATCATATGAAGAAATTTGATTTTAATAAGCGGTAAAGTGAAACCTCGTGGAAAAAATTGCTTCTTGGTGAAGTTTCGAAATACCAGAAACAAAGAGAGAACCATTATGGAACTTGGTGAGAGATTTCCAATGGTTTTGACAGTTCATCAAACTAAGCTACGGTACGGTTGCAATGGGCAACAAAACAACTATGGTTTTTTTCCACAAAAGGGCTTCTTGCCCCCAAATCTAAGTCATTTTCATAGTGAGTTGTTGGAGAATTTAGAGAGGAGGATAAGGCCCTAAATATTATGGGGATCATAGCCTTACTTGTCTAATGATGGCCTTAATTCTTATTGAAATAATGATTCTTGGTGAAGAATTAAGGAAATAAAAGATCACGAGAATGAACTACTAGAGGAGGTCTAGAATCATCCTTGTCCACCAAGTCAAACATGGGGATTGAGTAGTCTGATATCACATGGATTATAATATGTAAATTTTTAGTATGAATCCTCTATGATATGTAATGTGCATATGGATCATCGTATAGGCCGGTAGGAAAAATTATCCAATGAATGGAAGGATAATTGGCCATACCTAGATTGTTGGGGTCTAGGCCGAGACTTATGTTAAGTAAGTGAGAAGGTGGCTAGAGGTTCCATCATTCCCACAAGCATGAGATACTACCCTCCATCATAAGTGGTGGATAGGACTATTCGAGCATGCAAAAGTGTGAATGATGTCCCTAGTTGGGAGAGTTTTTGGATCCCCACTGCGTTGCAAGTGCTTAAATAAGGGACTCAAGTAGTCATGTTGAATGGCATGAGATCTTCCATAGGATGATGAGTAGATGTAGGGGCATATGTGCTAACCAAATTTTTAGGGATGGATGCTATGTGCTATGGACATGACTAATGTATTTATAATAGTGCACTATAAACACATTTTGATGATAGGTTTTGCCAGTTTTTTTATGCTATGGATGTCTTCCTATATATGCATGTGATAAATGCCAATCTAGAATTTTATTTGCAATGGTATATACATAGTTATTTTGTGCTCTAGGAACATGAATGAATGAAATAGATTCAAATTCACGTGCCAAAATTTTAACTCTTAGATATTTTCTAAATAGGATAGGATTACACACATGATAAATGTCATTCAATTGCATGACAAGTAGCAAGGAATCAAGAAAAATATGAATGTGAAGGATGTGATGGTTAAGGGCATTGACTAACAAACCTATCACTACATCATATTTGGCATGGTTATTGGTGACAGGTCCAATGCAGATGTCATTAAACATTAGTGGAATTTTGAGGTCTAAAGTAGGCCTCCTAGAAAAATGTGCAATAAAATAAACTTTATAAGAACCAATAGGATTTAATGTAATGATGTCAACCATTGGGGATGATTCACCATTTTTGAAGTAAAAGAGTAAAAAGATTAAAACATAATAAAATAATAAAACTGAATTTTCAACTCGTATTTTCAACTTATCTCCCTAAAGTTTGACTAAAATTTTGATCAAGAGTACTCGTTGGATGCAAATTTTAATTCCACATCTAATGCATACCCATGCAGCATACTTTCGATGGACCTTGCTGCATGAAAAATGAGAAATACATGAAAACATGTGATTGCAATCACGTTTTTCATGTATTTCTCATTTTTCGCATAGTAGGGTCTATAGAAAGTATACAACATGGGTACTCCCTAGATGAGGAATAGAATTTTGCGTCCAATGAGAGTTTCCCCTCGAAAATTGAGTAAACCCATAGGGAGATAAGTTGAAAGTATGAGTTGAAAAATTGTTTTTTCATTTTTCCTTCTAAGATTTGATGATGTAACCTAATATTATTTTATTATTTACACTATTATTTTATAATTTCCTTAGGAAGCTCATTATAGACCTCAAATTCCCCTAATGGTGAATTAACGAATGCAAAGGGGTAAAAATGGCCCAAGATGTTGAGGCTAGATTCCGAGAGAAGTAACTCACACCATCGACATAACCGATATGTGGTGTGGGTGATGGACCCATCTAGAAGACATAAGAAGACAACACATGAGATGATGGATAATGAAAGCTAACTAAATGTAGAAAGAAAAAAGGACATGCATTTCGATGGGAAATGCTATGGGTAAAATTTCTTCAGGTAGAGTGCATTGCAACGGTTAGGAAGGATTTCACCTTAAGGACCCTATGTAAGGTATGCCCCCTTTCCCAAACACTTACAAATGATGTAAGAACTAATCCATAATGGTTAAAACTTCCCATTCCCTAAGACATCATGAGCTTGGTAATAAATGAGTTCGACGTTACCTTCATGAAAGGTATAGCGGTGGAATTCATAGTCATACTGAGCTTAGGTGCCCCTTTTAGCCACTTCAATGGTTTGTAATGCAACACGAAGCTCTTCATTGGCCTGATCAAGTATGATGAGTCTTTTTTTTAAAGGCTTGGTGCCTAGGAGGAGTTCGAAAACAAGGTTAAGGGAGGGGATTTCACACTCGATTGGTAAGACTTCCTCTTGTCCTAAAAGAAGGTGGAAATGAGTAAACCCAATGTAAGGTTTTACAAAGGTTTTTTTATTATTCCAGCTCACAAAAAGATAGAAAAGATAGTAGAATGACTTGGAATTCAACCTCTTCGAGGGGGTAACCTCCAAGTTACATTACAAAAATGAACAATTCTTGGATGATTCAAATGACAAAACCTCCTTTCTATATATAGGAGTCTAAGGGGTCACAATATAACCAAGTTGACCTAACAATAATAATATAAAGGCACAAAAATAACAATAGGGGGATTCTATCGGGCACAGTAATAATAATATGGGGACAATAGGGGCACAACAATATTAATAAGGGATACAACTATAATAGTAATGGGGGCATCACTAGTATTATAGGGACCTAACATGCCCCTCTCCTTTAAAAATGTGTTGTCCTCAATGCTTGAGTAGTTCTGGATGCTTCTGTATAAAATTCTCATCCTCCCATGTGGAATCTTTAGTGGATAAGTTCTTCCACTTGATGAAATACTTCAAAATGGATCGATTTCGTAGCTATCGAGTTCTTGCTTCTATGACTACTTCTGGTACCAATATAATTTTTCCTTCCTTGTCAAGTTTTGGCAATATTGTTTGAACTGGGAGCTTATCGCCTATAACCTTCTTTAAACATGAAACATGGAAAACTGGGTGCACTCAAGAAGCTGTAGGAAGCTCCAATTTTTATGCCATAGTACCAATATTTTGAAACACCTTGTACGACCATAATACTTTGGTGATAATTTATTGTCCTTCTTAGCTTGCTTGACATATATTTGTTTATATGGTTGTAGTTGTAGGAATACCCAGTCACCTACACCAAAACTTCTTTCACTGCGATGTTGATCTTCTTGTGTTTCATTCTATTCTGCGCCAACATGAGGTTATCCTTTAAGAGTTGGAGAACTTGTTATTGATGCTCGATGTGATGTTCCACTGCTTGAACCTTAGAATTTTCTCTTAAATATTATGTGATGGATGGTGGCTGATATCCATAAAGTGCCATACATGGGGTCATTTTTGTTGCAGTATGGAAGTGTTATACCACCATTCAGCCAGAGGCAACCATTTGACCCATTGTGTCTGTTTATCAGATACAAAGCAACGAAGATATCCTTCCAAACATTTGTTTACTATCTCAGTTTGCCCATCAGATTGAGGATGATAAGATGAGCTATGAGCTAACTGAGTACCAAGACAAGAAAATAATTCTGTTGAAAAATTTTCAGTAAAAATGGGATCTCTATCACTTACAATAATCTTTGGGTTTCCATGTAGCTTTTGAATTATTTCCATAAATGCATTAGAAACTATACTGGCTTTAAATGGATGTGATAATGCACAAAAGTATGCATACTTGGTAAGTCTGTCAACTACCACGATGATGAAACTCTTTCCCTCATACTTGGGTAAACCAATGATGAAATCCATCAAAACCTCCTCCCAACATTGGCTTGGAATGGATAAAGGTTGTAATAAACAATGCAAACTATGAAACGGGAACTGATACTGTTACCTGTTTTGTAGAGATAGCAAAAAAGTGACCTGATTTTGAAAATGGGTGATGTAGAACACACATGTTTTCTTAGAGCATAGTTTTTGGCACTTTAATTTTTTTTATGTACATTACGTTTCCGAATGGTAGTGATTTTCATGCTGATTTAAAAAAGTGGGTATTCTGCATCAAACCCTTTCTTTTAAAAGACCCAATTTTTGACTTTAAATTTTCTAATGTATGAAATGTAAATAATCATTTTGCAAATTTAATAATTTTTGAAGTGGTCCTTTTCTTCATATTTTCTTGTTTTTTATTTTAATTTTAATCTTTTTTGTAGTGAGGTTTTTATTGTTTTGCATTTTTAAACTAGAAGGTCGATATTTTGAATTTTCGATATTCTGCATATTTATACATCCTTAATTAATTTTTCAATCCACATAAAATAATTGTTTCTAAAAAAAATATTTTTTAACAATGAACATAAAAATAACCATTTTTAACATAAATATAACTAAAAAAATAGACGTTTTGATAAATTTTTGCTAGAATTGACATGTCAAAATCACATTTTTTATATGAAAAATTTAACTAAAAATGGTTAAATAATAGTTTTTTTTTATGAATTTGATGTCAAAAAATAATAATAATCATTTTTTTCAAAAAATAATGATTAACTTAAAAATTAATGTGAAAATCACATATTACAAATATTGAACACATAACAACCTTAATTGAATGTTTATTCTTCTCATAAAATGTCAAAGTCAAAACATTGCAAAGCTTGATTTCCAAGCATAACTTAAATTTAATTAACAATGTCACGTAATCCAAACTCTTTGTCCTCTAGAGTTTCATCATTGTCTTCTTCCACAATTTTTTTGCTTCCTTTTGCTCATTTTCCTCTTCTAATGGATCTTTGATGTCTGTGAATCTCCCAATGTACGTCTTTCGAAACATTCCATGTAATGGTGGTTGGGGTTCCTTTGCCTTTTTTGCCACACGTGATTCACTAAAGTCCCCTTTTCTCAACCCAATTTCTTGCATTGCATCTGGAAGAAATTGAAGAGAATTATTTCTTTGCTGAATGAAATTGCACTGTATTGGATCTTTTTCAATTGCAATGAAATTTTTTCCTTTTTGAAGGCAACATGCTAGTGTTGTACCTAATTATCAAGCACAAAAGAAATCATGAATTAAATTAGTACAATGAAATATAAATTAATAAATAACATATTGAAATAAATTCCATATAATAAAACTTACCTGAGCCAAAAAATAAATCCAAAACCCAATCTCCTTCATTTGACTGCCATAAAGACATGGCTAAATTGAGCTCCTAAATAACATTGGGTTACATTGTTTAAGTTCTCAAATGACTTGATCAAGTGCTTAAAAAGGGCTCAATTGAGAAATCATTTTTTCCACCCAAACGTGCCATCTCTTGCCAAAAAGTGTAACCTAGCTCCATGCTTTCACCCTTATAGATTATGAATTTCTAACAATATATATCCTAAATATTATTATTATCCAATTTTAAGGTCATAGCCAAGCCAGACACCAAATTGGTGTACGAAAACCCCTTGTTTGTGGGACAAGAGGCCCACCTCCACACAACAATTTGATTATTGTCTACGAAGGCATACCTACTCTAACCCCTTCTAGTTTTTGAACCTATGACCTCTTAGGAGGAAACACATGCTCTTAGCCATTAGGCACTTGACCTGAGATGCCTTATGTTTAACTCTAATGTTATAGGATCATTTTATCAAGAACTCTATCCAATAATTGGATCTCACACACTCTATTGGCCTCTAATTTCAGTTCTGTGCCATTTCAAAGTTTACCCTCCAAGACTCATTTAAGGCCATAAATCACACCTAATATTGGTTTACAATATTTGTGACATTTCTAATTCTTTATAGCTAATCATTTTGTTTTGGTTTTTGTTTCTAAAAGGGTATGGCCCAAAGATTAATTATGTCCAATTTCACTTCATAATCTAATGATATGTAAGAAAGATCTCTTCCACTTGAATTAATAAGACACTAGAAACCTCACATACTCAAAACAAACATACAATAGAATGTAAAAATGAATATTTTGTCACGAAAGGCTGAAATGTTTAGAAATTTTCTTGAATAACTATTTCAAATACCATTTAAGAAAAGATGGTAATGCAAGCACATAGAACCAGTAAATAAGATTTCAAATATGCAAGAGAATTTTATTGCCTAGGGGACAAATCTCTAGTCCCTCTACAATCAAGCTACAACAAAACCATAACAAAAACTAAGCCAGTTATTAAACCTTCCTAATTTTAGTTTATTAAGTATAGGTCACTATGTGTTAAATATCATAGTCTAAAAATAAAATAAGTAACTTGCACCTCAAACTTACATTGAAAAGAAACATTAATACAAATGGTCCAACTTCAATTGAGAACAATATTTTATTATAAGGAAAACAAAAGAACAAACCCTTCTAATTCTAATTGAAACAAAGAGAAAATTTCAATATAAAAAACTAAACACCCATATCTAGATACATTATCACTGCATCTCTTTGACTACAAATCAAGCACTAGAGAAAATTTTTAATATAAAAACTTAAGCACCCATATATAGATACATCAACACCCCATCTTTTCGAGTAAAAATCAAGCACTCCTCTTTGTACACTAAAAAGGAGGGATGAATCAATATATCTTGGTTTATGAGGAGAAATGAAAGGA
This sequence comes from Pinus tabuliformis, assembly GCA_031772625.1. Taxonomy (NCBI): domain Eukaryota; kingdom Viridiplantae; phylum Streptophyta; class Pinopsida; order Pinales; family Pinaceae; genus Pinus; species Pinus tabuliformis. The sequence goes on along the minus strand of CM062820.1, from coordinate 1,422,167,039 downwards.
ATTTTTTTTATAATCTTCTAGTTTAGATCAACTAAATAAAAATTTCTAATAACTAATCATTTAGTTTGGGTTGCTATTTCTAAAAGGGTATGGCCCAAAGCTTAATTATGTCCAATGTCACTTCATAATCTAATGATATGTAAGAAATATCTCTTCCACTTGAATTAATAAGACACTAGAAACCTCACACACTCAAAACAAACCTATTGAAAACGAATTTGATTCATTAGACCTAATAAAAAAGAACATACAAGAGAATGTAAAAATGAACATTTCATCATGAAAGGCTAAAATGTTAAGAAATTTTCTTGAATAACTATTTCAAATACCATTTTAAGAAAAGATTTTCATTCATGCTTCTCTGTGCAAATGATTGACGGAATATTAAGCTAATTTTTGTTGTTGTTACTACAACAATAGATTTAATGTCTTTGGGCAAAGAGGTAGGAGGTCGAGGCACGTACTGAATCAAATGGGGAAAATTGAGAATAGCAGAGTTCCCTTTCAGAGCAAAAGCTGCATGTAATCAACAATTCAATATTATATAATGGGGAGATATGTTTCTTCGCTTCATATATTCAACATCTATCTCACAATGTGATGTGAACTATGTTTACTGGGTTTACTTGAAGAAGCCGTACACAATATCATTACATTTTCATGGTGACACTTTATGTTGATCATTTAATCAATATTGGGAGTAGTGTTGAACTTTCTCTCTTACATTTATCTTGAGTAGTGTTAGCCTTTCTCTATTACATTTCGTAGTGGACGCAAAATCTTTCTCCCTTGAATTAAATACGATTTGTCCCACATCATATTCGTTAACAGTGAAGTTGACCTGAGAATTAGATGTTTTAAAACTTATAGTTATTTTAAAAACGCCATAGAAGGTCATTCAAGAGTGAAAGGATTAAAATTTAATGTTATTTCCTAAAAGAAATTCGTGTGCAATCTCATTTATTTGATTCGTAATAAAATTAAAAAAATCTTTATTATAGGATTTAAAAGAAATCCATTTAAAGATTGTATAGATAATGGCACATTCTTTAGAAGACTCCTTCCCTATCAACCACTTAAGATGAATACATAGAAAAGTAATGTGGATTTATACATCATGTGCACATGTGGTGATTCTGAGAATCACCAGGTGGTGGTGCGATTCTCAGAAAGAACCCGGCCTCCTAGCACAGTGACTGGGGTCTGCCCTCGAACGACTGACTACACTTTTAGCAATGAGTTGATAAATGCTACTCCTCTATGTTTCAATAGATAGAGAAGTCCAAGATATAGAAGTAGTTCCCACGGTTGAAGGCATGGTTCCCACCATTGAAGCGACCAGGTAATTAGTAATTCAACCATGAAACCAAGCTGCTAATTAATTCCTTGTTCAAGGAGCAAGAATATCTGTGCTTATGACTAATTCAATTCCTTTCTAGGATTGGTGATTAATGACTTATATAAAATATCTAGGATATTCTATAGATTTGTCAGACATGGCTCAACTACCCTGAAAATGAGCAAGAAGGAAGGACAGCTTATTGTGGGCTCTGGAAGCCCACTTATGGATATAGATTTTGATCTATATGCATAGTTCGATATACAGGTATTAGTCTCTGAGGAGGAAGAGGAACTCCTATTCTGTGATTTCTCTGCTTAATATCATATTGGATGCCCAATATGCATTGTTTGGGGCTATTCACAACAGATGGGGTGATTCTGATAATCGCCGAGTGGTGGGGCAATTCTGAGAATCGCCCTGCCACCCGGCACCGGGTGGCGGGGCGATTCTCAGAATTGCCCCACCACTCGGCAATTCTTAGAATCACCCCATCTAATACGAATAGCACCAAAAAATGCTTATTGGGCATCCAATATGATATTAAGCAGAGAAATCATAGAACAAGAGTTCCTCTTCCTCCTCAGAGACTAATACCTATATATCGAATTGTTCATATAGATCAAAATCTATATCCATAAGTGGGCTGCTAGAGCCCACAATAATTTGTCCTTCCTTCTTGCTCATTTTCAGGGTAGCTGAGCCATGTACAACAACTCTATAGCATATCCTAGATATTTTATATAAGTCATTAATCACCAATCCTAGAAAGGAATTGAATTAGTCATAAGCACAGATATTCTTGCTCCTTGAACAAGGAATTAATTAGCAGCTTGGTTTCATGGTTGAATTACTAATTACTCGGTCGCTTCAATGGTGGGAACCATGCCTTCAATCATGGGAACTACTTCTATATCTTGGACTTCTCTATCTCTTGAAACATAGAGGAGTAGCATTTATCAACTCATTGAAAAAAGTGTAGTCAGTCGTTCGATGGCAGACACCACTCACTGTGCTAGGAGGCCGGGATCTATTCTTTCTACAACTAGGTAGGATTTGAAGGAGCGATTAGCCAGGTTTGTGGTAGGAGGAATTAGCCAGGTATAAAACGATCACACTTTGGTGGAACCCATCCATCTTGGGCTGCCTCCCGACATATTGCTTTGGTGTTAGCTCATTAGACAATATGGAGCCACCATATTGTCCCGTTCGATGAAAATTTGCAGCGATGCATGAATATTCATCGTTTCCATTACCTCCAGCACCTTCGTTGATTATGCCACAAGGGTTTCTGCTCTGTGCAAACAATTTACTAAATATTAAACTAATGTTTAATAATTAAATATTTTATAAACCTAGTAATGATAATATGGCAATTGTAGTAACATTATAATGCTATGAGGTTAGTAGAATTACACCTAAAAAGATATATCTTTATTTAGAATTGTACATAACTCTCATTACCAAAACCTTATTTTGGCATAGGTCTAATTGAATTCCAGCACATTCATTTTGTACTAATCTTTATGTCCAAAAATGAATTCTCGTGCATTTATTTGTTTAGAAATCCATGTCTGTGTAGGATATTCATAAAACAGTTGAGCTGCAACTGATAAAATCTACTCAACTTTTTTCTTTTGGGCGGATAGGTAACTTTGCTTAAAGACCAAGAACGGTATTTTTGTAACATGAGCCAAGCATACCAATACATTTCAGTGAATGAATTTGCAGATGCATTTCAATCTTTTCACGTGGGAACCATCTCACAGCATAATTGTCAACTCCATATGATAAAAAAAAACCATCTCGTAGCTCTCTCTACAGAAAAATTAAACTAATTTTTGTTGTTGCTGCTACAACAGTAGCTTTAATGTCTTTAGGCGAAGAGGTAGGAGATCGAGGTAGGTACGAATCAAATGGGGAAAATTGAGAATAGAAGAGTTCACTTTCAGAGCAAAATTTGCTACGCCATGCGCACATGGGGCTATTACGAGAATCACCGGGTGGCGGGGTGATTCTCAGAATCGTCCCGCCACCCGGTGATTCTCAGAATCGCCCCATTTGCTACGAATCACCCCAAACAATGCTTATTGGGCATCCAATACAATATTAAGTGGAGAAATCCCAGAATCGGAGTTCCTCTTCATGAAGTAAAATTTGTAACAATGCATGAAAATAAGAAATTTATTAGGGTTTGATGCAAATAGAAATGCAACACAAGAAAAAAATAGGGCTTGATTTGAGCACTATTTTCACAACCCAAAGATCACTTACCTGATTGCTAAATCCAATGTCGATGCCAAGAAGAATGCGGCCGACTATAAGCATGGCGAGATTCGTAGCTCCAACATTCAAGATCGCTCTTAGGAGGAAACTGAGGCCTTCGAAGATTATGCTTACTTTTCAACCCTTGCTTCGCATTACATGTGAGGCCCCAAATGTGGCAACCAAGCCAGCAAGATAAAGAGACGAAGTGAATAGAGTGACCAGTTGGTTGTCGTATTTGTGGAATAGTTACCAAATATGTCTGAATCAGGGAAAAAAATTCGGAAATTCATCAATTCAATTCAGAGAGCGAATTATTCGAGGAAATTCGAGTCAGTTCGTTTATGGTTTTATTCATTTGATCCTTCTCAAAGAAAGCAATACTTCATTGTGAGGAGAACTGGCTTCTGAAATGTTTGTGCTTTTTAAGGAGTCAGGAGTTAGTGTTAGTTTCTAGATGTTAGGATGGCTTTGCTCAAGATTCTTGGACATATACATATAATGTTAAGGTCTAAAGTTTGAATACGTAACTGTGTTTATTTAAAAAAAAAAGAAATGGAAAAAAATGTGTAAATTGGAAAATTTTTTCTTTTCAATTTCAATTTGTTTTGTAGTGTTGGAAAAATAAGAAAAAAAACTTGAACCTAGTTACTATTTATTTTCTAAATATATTTATATTTTGAAAGATTTTAAATAAATAAGTTTAGAATAGTGATTTTCTAAATATGTATTTATCTATTAGACTTTTTGGATTTAGGTTCTTATTGGGATGAGGAAGTATGGGTATTTTATTTTTAATTGTATCTTAAAAGTGGTTAGATAATCTAGAATTATTCAAAATGATTTAAAATCTAAGATGAATTAGAAAAAAAGAGTGGAAATATATTATTATTACAAAAAATAAAGTATATATATTCAAATTTTTATGATGTATACTATCGAATTTTTTCTAAATTAGAAAATTTGCATTCAAATTTTTTTCATGTCAAACTAAATTTGAATCCGAATTCAAATTCGAACTTGGTAACTATGATTTGTAGTAGCCGTTTCATGCCGGTGATGCTACTTTCGTCAGTAGACATGTGGAAAAAACTTCTTGAGGAAATTGTAAATGGATGTTACACCGCCGGTTACACATTCAAAAACCCCCAATTAGTTTTCAAAATGTTGGCAATTTTCTAGATTTTTAAGCTACACCTACAGCCTAAAGCTACTTCTGCACACATAAATCATAGTGAGATGTTTGTAGAGACAGTGAGATCTTTTGGAGTGAAGTAATTGTGCAAATAACGAGTCAGTAAACATGAAATTTCCAAATTGAAATGTTCAAATTTTAAATCATTTCACCTGAATTAAAATATTTTTGTTTGTCTCATCATAATCCAACAATTGCTGAAAGCAATTGTATGTACATTTAACATAGAATGGGTACATTTAATACAGAATGGTGAATTCTAAGCGATTCCTAGAATCAACCCATCTGCTATGAATCACCCCAAAAAATGCTTATTGGGCATCCAATACGATATTAAGCGAAGAAATCCCAAAACAGGAGTTCCTCTAAGAATCACCCTGCCACCCAACAATTCTCAGAATCACCCCATTTTCTATGAATCGCCCCAAACAATGCTTATTGGGCATCCAATACGATATTAAGTAGAGAAATTCCATAACAGGTGTTCCTCTTCCTCCTCAGAGACTAATACCTATATATTGAACTGTACATATAGATCAAAGTCTATATTCATAAGTGAATTGGCAATTAATAATTGTTTATCACTGCGAGTGTTTGTACTGGTTGGCAAATCAAAATCTATATCCATAAGTGGGTTGCCAGAGCCCACAATAAGCTAACCTTCCTTCTCGCTCACTTTCAGGGTAGTTGAGCCATGTGGCTGTCTCCCGACATATTTATGTCAGTGTTAGCTCATCAGACAATATGGAGCCACCAAATTGTCCCGCTCGATGAAAATTTGCAGCAATGGATGAATCTAATCGTGAGGTAAACGCTCTAATTGTGGGCAGAATCTAATCAGGAGGCAAATTCAATTTTAAATTAGAGGAAGATGCATCTCAAGTTTAGTGCAACCACCTTTACCATGGTATGGCGGGTGTGGGAGGGCAGGTATGGGTTTGATAATTGATGGTATGGACCAGAAGAAAACACTTTTACACATTTTGTTCATACACCCAAATATTTACAAGAGGAAAATTTTATTCAGTTTCACTTGGTCGGTTGTATGGTCTTCAATGGGAAAATGTTGCCAAGGGTGTACTTCATAGCTCCAAATATTCATAATGATCCAAAACTAACCATAACCATAATTCATGATGTGATTTCTCATTGGTGTAGTAATCTTCCTGAAGATTTGTATCTACAATTGGACAACACTTGCCGTGAAAAAAAAATTCAGGTTGTTTTTGGATATCTAAACATGCTTGTTGAATTGAGAATTTTTCAAAAGTTAAAGGTTGGTTTCCTTCTTATTAGGCACACTCATGACCATATTGATCAAAGATTCAGTCGTTTTTCAATCACATTGAGGAGGAAGGAAGTTGGGAGCTTGCCATCACTAATTGAATGTATTAGGAAATCATACATGATAGAGCCTACTTTTGATGTGTTGGAAGAAACTGTTGACATGCGAAGGTTTATTCTAGGATCATATGGTGAGGGGAAATGCATTGAACAACTTAATGACATTAGCTTCCAACATCAATTTCTGATAAAAAAAATTGATGGGAAAACACTAATATGGGGCAAGAAGTATTCAACTACTGTAGAATGGGCACCGTCATCAGGTTTGCAATTTTTGAAGTTCATTCTAGATCATCCAATATTTGCATCAAAAATATTGTTATTACAATCAATTGGTGAAGTTCACAATGCATGTAGACAAAATAGAGATATAAATTATTCTGATTGCCTGGAAGAAATTAAAAAATGTATTAGATATAAATATGAGTACTTTGACATTTCTAATTTAGTTTAGTGGGAGTCATTTTTCAATAATCAAAGTGATATCATTTCAACAACAACAAATGAAGATATACCTTTGAAAATTCCATTTATTTGGCCACAAAATGTGTCGAATGAACATGAGAAATAAACATTGTTGAACAACGACAATATCAAGGTATTATTACTTCTTCACGGGAAGAGGAAAGAGAGATGTATATTGGTTCCAGAAGATCTCGTGCACAACGTGAAGCCATGGAAGACCTTTACAGGGCTTTAGTACAGGATATTAAGGAAGGTTGCATGATTGCAGTGCTAGCAGATCGAGATCCAAATGGCTATCCATTCTGGGTTGCTAAAGTTATAAAGGTCTTTACAGAAAATGAAGATGCTACAAGTGTTGAAGTAAATTGGTATGCCACAAATACACACCCATTCAATGGTGTGTATAAGCCAGAGATGGTAGTTGTCAAAAAAAATGGTGGAAAGAGAAAAAGAAATGGTACAGATATAAATCGCCGCCGCACAGACATATTAAAATTGGAGGATGTTGACATACTTGTTTATGACTTCAATTTAACAAAGAGAGGAACTCTTCACTTCAAGATGATAGAGATTTTGAAAAGGTTGTTACCAGAAGGAACAATGTTGAGATGGGAGTCTGTTGAAACCAGTCATAGATCTAGAAGAATTTTGAAACCTGAAATGTTAGGCATGCATGTGGACTCAGATGGGGCACTAGTTGATGAAAGAGAAGAATATGGAACATCTTCATCAGCATCCAGTCACTCATCTGAAGATGTGAATTCTAATGGTGTGCACGAAAATATGAGTGATTTTGAATAATTGTTTAAGACAGTTTATATAACTGATGTATGCATCGTTTCTTGAAATAAAATTAATGATTTCCATATGGTGTTAAATGAGAAGTTATGAGGCATTTTTATGTTGTTGGATTATACGTCTTAATTATGATAGTTTTTATTGTTTAAAATATCTACAATTCAATATGAAATTATAGATATAATATATGTTTTATTCAATATACAAATAATGACTTTTGAATTCATTTAGTGATGTAATTTGTTCATAATGTCATGGTTTTTTAATTTTATAGTTGAAAAAATTTCAATTTCTTTTGTATCTAGCATGTTATGGTTGAGAACATGTTGAATTTATACTTAGGAAAGAAAAATGATATTCTACCAAAAACATTAATGTGTTTTTTTCCTCATAAACAACTTTGTTTGGCACATAAAGATTTGGTTTTACTAGCATTTTTTAAAAAGTTTGAAAATCGACCCTAAAAAAAAAATCATCATTCTAGTATCATCACTTTTTCATTTTGAAGCTATATTTTGCATAAAAATTTCATAGTAAATTTCGTAGTCACTGCCATTTTTAAAACATATTCAAAATTGACCCCTAAAAAGTAAAATCATCGTTCCAATATACACACTTTTCGTTTTTAGCACTGGTTTTGATTTTTTTTTTCGGGGTTTTTTGGCCAGAGTTCCCGTTTTGAGTTTATAGTTCCCGTTTCAAAGTTTACATTGTTAATAGACTTGGTGTCTTAATTGTTTTAGCTTTATTTTGTTGGCAAACCAAACATTTCACCACAAACTTTTGAATATCTGATTTAAGGCCATCCCAAAAAAATTCCTTCTTAACCCTATGGTAAGTTTCTAGAAATCCTGAGTGTCCTCCTAAGGGAGAAGTGTGCAATTCTAGAAGAATCTTTTGTTTGAGTTGGGAACTCTTACATAGGTATAAGCGATATTTGTACCATAACGAATCATTTTTCCAGCTAAATGTTTTAGATGTACTAGAATCTTGTTGTAACTTTCGAATAAGTGCCCACACTTCTTCTTCATTCTTCCATTCCTCCCTTCCTTCGTTTATCCAAACTGGTTGGATAATAGAAATGACACACAACAATGTTTCCACATCCTCATCCTTTATTGAGAGTGCGTCTGCCACAACATTTTGATTCCCTTTTTTGTAGATGATTTCAAAGTCATAAGCCAACATCTTTGTGACACATTTTTGTTGTTCTTCAAAGGATAATCTTTGTTCTAAAAGTATTTAAGGCTATCATGATCTGTTTTTACCTTGAAGTGTCTTCCCATTAGGTAGGGTCGCCATTTCTTAAGTGCATGTAGTATTGCCAACATTTTGTTCTCATAAATATCTTTGTGTAAATACTTTCCCTTGATTGGACGACTTTCGAAAGAAATGGGTCTTTCATCTTGCATAAAACAACACCAATTCCATTTCTTGAAGCATCACACTCCACAATAAAGGTTTTTGTGAAGTCTGGTGTAACTAAGACCGGTGCTTGGCACACTGCCTCTTTGAGATGTTCGAAGGCCTTTGTTGCTTCTGGAGTCCATGAAAATGCATCTTTCTTCAATAATGTTGTTAGAGGTGCTGCTATTTTCCCATAATTCTTAACAAACTTGCGATAATACCCTATCAACCCGAGAAATCCTCGCAAATTCTTTATGGATGTGGGGATTTTCCATTCCTTAATGGCTTTAATTTTTTTAGGGTCTACCTTAACTCCTTCATGAGATACAATATGACCCAGATATTCCACCTCTTGTACTCCAAAGAAACATTTGGATATTTTTGCATATAATTGTTTCTCCTCCAATAGTTGTAGCACTGTCAACATGTTCAACATGATCCTTCTAAGACTTGCTATAGATTAGTATATCATCAAAAAATACTAACATAAATTTTCTAAGGGTGGGTTTGAAAATGGAATTCATCAAACCTTGAAATGAGAAGGTGCATTGGTAAGGCCAAAAGGCATTACCAAAAATTCATAGTGACCCTCACGAGTTCTAAATTTTTTTTTCAGAATGTCTTTAGTATTCATTTTGATTTGATGATATCCTAAACGAAGATCCAACTTGGTGAAGTAAATTGATCCATGCAATTCATCCAATAATTCGTCAATGACAGGAATGGGAAACTTATCTTTAATAGTGAGCTTGTTGAGCTCCCTATAATCCAGACACATGCGCCATGATCCATCCTTCTTGTGCACCAATAATACTGGCGCAGAGAAAGAACTTTGGCTAGGTTGAATTATACCAGCCTCTAGCATTTCTATAACCATACGTTCAATTTCACTGTTTTGGGAATAGGGATATCTGTACGGCCTGATGTTTGGAGGAATACTTCTTGGAATCAAATGAATAGCATGATCATGATCACGAATAGGTGGGAGACCTTTGGGAGTCTCAAATAGCTTGCAATGATTGTCCAAGAACTTTTGGAGATCTGGAGAAATAGATGATTTCGATGTGGAAACATATAACGAACATAATTGTGCAATTACACCTCGTTGTTCCTTTTCTAGAAGCTTTGTCATACCGTTAGGGACGATTATCTTTCCTGTTTTCCCTACAATATCCCTTAATTCAACTTCCTTTCCTTCTACATAAAATTTCATGAAAAGTTCTTGAAAGTTAAAAGCTATTGTACCCAAGGATTGTAGCCATTGAACTCCTAGTACAACATTAACACCTCCCATTGGAATGGAAAGCATTGGGCTATTCAATACATATTCTCCCATGGATAGCTTGATATTATGGCACTTTCCAGAGAAATTTATCATTCCTCCATTTGCAACCATCTCTTGACACTCTGGTGCTAGATATAGGAAGAAAATCAATTCTTTTACTATCTTACAATGAATAAAATTGTGGGTACTTCCTGAATCAATCAACACTATTACCTTTTTCTTCTTGATATGTCCTTCTATCTCGATGGTTTGAGTGGTAATTCCAGCAAATGCATTACAAGATATGGTCAGATTCATTTCTTCTTTATCTAGGCTTTGTTCCTGGAGTATATCCTTTTCTTTTGACCTTACCTGTTCCTTTTCTTCTTCCTCTTCACAATCTATGTAAAATAATTTCTTCTGAACACACTTATGACCTTTAGTATATTTGTTATCACAATTGTAACAAAGCCCTTCTACTCTCTTTTCTTCCAATTGTTGTGGTGTCAACCTTATAGGTTGTGGAAGGCTAGGGGAAACATCACTTCCATCTTTATAGTTGCGAGTGGTGAGCTTCCTAGTTGCCATAATTTTGCTTTCCATTTTTCTTGCTAACCTAAATGTCTTCTCCAATGAATCAGGTTCCCAAAGGTGAACATCATGTTGGATATTCTCCTTTAAAGTCCCTATGAACACATAAATCCTATGTTCCTCTGGATAATTTTTTACCCTTATGTTTAATTTTTGTAACTCCTCAATGTGCTCCATCATTGAACCCTTTTGTTTCAGACTTATCAATTGGCTAAAAAGGCTGTTGCTTTTTGTATCCACATAATGTGCTATCATTTCTTCCGTAGAAATTTCCCAAGTGACAACTTGATTACGAGAGAAAATCCATTGATACCATACAAACTGATTTGGTTTCAAATACAAAGTTGCAATACGTACCTTTTGTGTTTTTTGCACATTATGGAGACCAAAAAATTGCTCCATCTTTAGCATCCATGTTGCTAGAGTATATCCTTTTCTTTTGACCTTACTTGTTCCTTTTCTTCTTCTTGATATGTCCTTCTATCTAGATTGTTTGAGTGGTAATTCCAGCGAATGCATTACAACCTTATGACCTTTAGTATATTTGTTATCACAACTGTAACAAAGCCCTTCTACTCTCTTTTCTTCCAATTGTTGTGGTGTCAACCTTATAGGTTGTGGAAGGCTAGGGGATACATCACTTCCATCTTTATAGTTGCGAGTGGTGAGCTTCCTAGTTGCCATAATTTTGCTTTCCATTTTTCTTGCTAACCTAAATGTCTTCTCCAATGAATCAGGTTCCCAAAGGTGAACATCATGTTGGATATTGTCCTTTAAAGTCCCTATGAACACATCAATCCTATGTTCCTCCGGATAATTTTTTACCCTTATGTTTAATTTTTGGAACTCCTCAATGTGCTCCATCATTGAACCCTTTTGTTTCAGACTTATCAATTGGCTAAAAAGGGTGTTGCTTTTTGTATCCACATAATGTGCTATCATTTCTTCCATAGAAATTTCCCAAGTGACAACTTTATTACGAGAGAAAATCCATTGATACCATACAAACTGATTTGGTTTCAAATACAAAGTTGCAATATGTACCTTTTGTGTTTTTTGCACATTATGGAGACCGAAAAATTGCTCCATCTGTAGTATCCATGTTGCGGGATCCTTGTCATCAAACTTCCTCATATCGATTTTTAGAATATGGTGGGTCTTCGATCCAACATTAGAGTCTATGAAATCATGATTAACATTTCTTTTGTTTTCATCATGAGTTTCCTTTACTACCCTTTCACCATTAGTGACCATTTCTTGTAGCAACTTATTGAAATTTATCTTCAATTCTTCCATATTATCATCCATGCCATTCATCTTAGCGTCCATGCCATTCATCTTAGCGTCCATGCCATTCATCTTAGATTCCATGCCATTCTTTAAACCATCATCTTATATTCCACACCATACATCTTAACTTCTATATCTTTCTTTAAACCATCCATCTCAGATTCTGTTACTTTTTGTGCTAGTGACATTTGCTGCACCTGGTCTCGTAATTTTGATATATCATGTTGCATTTCTTCCTCTTCTTCATGAGTCATGCTAGAGCTTTCAGGTTGCTCACTAGGTGTTTGCATTTTATTTCCTCGGGACATCAATTACTGATAATAATGCTTTACTATGCCCTTTGAATTCCTTCAAACTAATTTTTCAAACCAAGCTTATGCAAAATTTAAAAAAAAACTACACATCTTTTTCACTTTGTAGGAGCTCAATATTGAATTTGATGTATCTCTGTAATTTCGGACCATCCAGTTCTGAAATTACAACCTGCAGTAGCCCTCTGTGTCCTCTTTCCAATGCCACCAGTCTGATCAAATGTAGATTCTCCAAGGCAGAGTTATGCACAATCTCCCAAGATGACCTTATTATAGACCTTTCCAGAAGAGTGAACTTGTATGAAGTGCCACGTGTCACGGTTTTGACCTTAGTATTTAAAAATATACACATGAAACTATAGTCTGTCCTCTTTTTGTAAATTCTTACGAAATTTCAATATGATTCTCAAAACAAAAGTTATGACGATTTTCTCCAGGTCACTTGTTTGGAATGAAATTCAGGAGTCTGCAAAAAGGCCAACTTCCTCAAATCATTTCTTCGCAAATATAAAGCAAAACACCCTGAAATTTGGACCCAAAATTCATAACGATTTAAACTCAAATGGGTTTCTTTTTAGTGTTTGAAACGTCGCAGAAGAAAAGTTATAACACAAATTCCATGATGACCTATTTGGAGCAGCAAAACCCTAGAATTCAAAGCTCTGATACCAAATGTTATGAAACCAGCTCACAAAAAGATAGAAAAGATAGTTGAACGACTTAGAATTCAACGTCTTCAAGGGGGAAACCTCCTTTACATTACACAAATGAACAATTCTTCGATGATTCAAATGACAAAACCTCCTTTCTATATATAGGAGTCTAAGGGGTCACAACATAACCAAGCTGACCTAGCAATAATAATATAAAGGCACAAAAATAACAATAGAGAGATTCTATGGGGCACAACAATATTAATAAGGGATACAACTAGAATATTAATGGGGGCATCACTAGTATTATAGGGACCTAACAGGTTTTATAGGCCCACAACACAAGGAAGAGCATAAGGTGCCAATTGGTCTTGTGTTTATTCACCGTCTGTTGAAGCATAGTTTTAAAAAATCTATTGACAACTTCAACTTGGCCATTTCCTTGGGGATAATGAGACGATGACTATTGGTGTTCAAATCCCAACAATGAGGATAGATCATGCTAGATATCATCTTCAAAGTGTCGGCCATGGTCGGAAACCAATTGCTTCAGAACCCTAAATCGAGCGATAACATGGTTAAAGAAAAATAGGGTTATAGTAGTTGCGGTGTGTTTGAACGTGGGCATGGCTTCAACCCATTTTTTGAAATAGTTGAAAAACATGAAAATATACTTATGGTTATTAGAAGATGGGGGTTGACACTCCATAAAGTCAATAGCTCATTTACAGAAAGGACCGATTGCGATGGAGGGGAGAAGGTGGAGCTCGAGCCTTAGGGGAATATAATTGGAAATTGGGATAGTGTTTGACTAACTCAAAGCAATTTCTAAAGAGAAAAGACCAAAAGCATCCAGCGCACATGATTTTTTTCGCAGTGGCCATTCCAAAGAGATGACCACCACAAGTGCCATCGTGACAAGAATTAAGCACTTTCTCAGCTTCATCATGGGTGAGATAATGACAGAGGATAGTGTCAACACCACCGCGATAAAGATCATCATTGATGAGGAGATAGTGATGGGCTTGATGACGAATGTGTTGTATATCATCACTAGTAATATGGGGGTAGAATTTTTTGGTTTGAAAATAGGTATGGATGTCGCCATACCAAGGATCATCTGAGGTTATATTGAACAAGTGTTTGTCTTGAAGGTTATCATTTACCAATAGATCTGGTGTGCCAGTAGAAAATTCAGAAATGAGTTCAGCAAGGGCCAAAATTTTCTTATTCTTGTGTGTAACAAATTCTAGATATAATTCTTGAAGGATAATGATCCAATGAGCATACTTCCCATTGATGATCCGTCAACTCGATAGGAAGGCCATGGGGTTTGAATTAGTCACCACTTTGGTGGTACGTGTAATGATATATTGACAAGGTTTTTTAATAGGGAACACAACAGCCAGCACAAAATTTTCTTCATGGGAATAGGACATAGGGGTATCATTAAGGTTCTTACTGATATAATAGATGACATGCTCATTTCCAAGACTGTCTTCTTGGATGAAGACCCTGAAAACTGAATAGGTGGAAGCTGAGATATACAAGATGAAGTCCCTTTCAAAGTTAGGTGGGTTAATCAAGGGAGTAGAAGTGAGAGCACGTTTAAGGGCATAAAAATATTGTTGAGATTTGTCATCCCACACAAATGGAATGTTAGATTGAAGGAGTCTAAGAAACCCATGCGCAATGGTGGGATAGTCAGGAACAAACCCACAAAGAAATTTGGCTTTCTCTTGGAGGCTTTATAACTGGTGAATGCTGTGAGGAGGAGGAAGTTTTAGAATGGCTTTAAATTTGAGAGGCTTAAGAGTGATGCCATTTTTGGACACAATGAATCCTAATATTCATCCAATAGGAGCACAAAAGACGCACTTAAGTGGATCGAGGTGAATGCATACTTGTGGCATCGAACGAGGATGCTACACAAATAATGAAAGTGTTGCGACCGAAGCTTAGAACAAGTGGTGAGATCATCTAGATACACAAGGATAATGTGAAACAAGTCATGAAAATGATATGACATGGCACACTAAAAAGTGGCCCCAACATTCTTTAAATCGAAAGGCATGACTCTATAAGGAAAACTTCCCCATGGACTAGTGAAGGAAATTTTAAGTTGAACAACATGACGGATACGTATCTTCTTATATCCAGAGAACCCATCCATAAAGGAAATAATCTCATGCCCCACACACTCATTAATGATTTGTTCAATGAAAGGTGTGGGAAAGTTTCCATTGGGACAATCTTTGTTCAAATCACGAAAGTATGTGTAAACATGAATGGTGCCTTGCTTCTTTAGGATGAGAACAAGATTGGCAACGTAGGTGGTGTATTGATAGGGAAAATGAAACCATATTTCTTGAGCATATCGATTCTGGCTTTAATAGCATCACAATTGGAAGGATGGATAATACTTTGCTTTTGACGGAAAGGAATGGCATCGAGCTAAGTGTCGATGTGATTTTCAACAATGGCGGGATTGAGTATAGGCATCTAAAAATAAGACTAGGCAAAAACATCATGAAATTCTTTGAGTAACTTAGTGTAAGCATGAATTTCTTCTAGGGTGCATTTTTCTCCCAAGGTGATATTTTCTTCAATCCCTATTTTATTCAAAATGTTAAACTTGATGGTATGGGATCTATTAGCCATATTTCCTTCTTCGAAAGCATCTGGTGTAGGAATGGGATTTCTAAACCAATCAACCTCACCATGGATGAAGTTTTTACATTCCACAACATATTTCTCATGGGTTTGCTACAGAAGGAAGTATGCACGATGGTGCATATCCTCCCAAGGATAATCAGGGGTCGTCATTTTTTAGTATAAAGATTTCGGAAAAGTGTACAAAAAATAATTAACTTAAGTCACTGGTGAAAAGTGACCCTAAAAACAGTATTTGGCTGCTTCTATGCTTCAAATCTGCAATAAAACATGATAAAATCTTACAAGAAAATATCTGTTGCAAGCCCAAAACATATAGCAGCAAAAAAAGAAGTGTAATAACCCAATAGAATGTTTTAAATGAATAATAATTTTATTGAAATACCTGGTGAAGAATATTTACAACATGGGTCTATAAATACCCTTCCATGGGATGAGTCCTTTTTATGTCCTTGTGCTTCAACGATCTTGTTCTTCTCTCTCAAAATGAAGAAAAGCCAAAAGTAAGATGGAACTCAAGTGGGAACTCAAAGGTTATGAGATGATAATGATAATAATGATAATGATCATGGTGAAGAATCAATGGAAAACCATGTTATTTATAACAACGTATTGGGCTCAATTAGGAATTGGAAAATAATAAAATATTATTGACCAAATCAAAATCTAGCCGTTAGGAATACTTTATTATATTTTTTGGAGAGGGAAAAGGTATTCAAAATGGTAAAATATATTTATTTAGAAAATGGTTGAAGTAACAAAAAAAAGTTGATTTATTAATCACTTTTTATGTCAAGAAAAATGTGAATTTGAAATAATTATTAAATAATGTTTTAACAATTATTCCAAAAATAAGAATAAGGAATGATAAATAAATAGTGATTTATTTAATTATTCCGAAGTGATTTAGTCAAATATGTTGAGAAATAACTATCAAATAATGATTTAATAATTATTTCTATAGAAAATTAAATAAATAATGATTCATTCAATTATTCTCATGGGTATTTTTTAATTTTAAATAGAAATAATTTAATAAAAATGGTTTACTAAATTATTTCCTATGGTGAAAGTTATTTTACTATGGTAATATTAATCCTACATGGTGTATTTCTATCCACCTAGTTAGAAATGGCTAGGTGATCAATTTTTAGGTGATAGCAATTATAAGAGATGAATTAGGTGTTGTTGAAGGGATGAAATGTATTGTCAACATTAAGGGGGTCAATCGAATGATAAGTCCTAATTATACCTCACACCATTTGCAATAGGAGCCCCACCTAGTATGTGGGCCTGGATGTGACCATGTTTGTTTTCGTCTTGGTTATCAAATGAAGAGATGTCAAAGTGAGAGAAAGTACGAAATACCCATAGAATAGGGGCAAAATCAACCCACAATTAACAAAGTTGAAAACAAAGTACAAGAATGTAACAACACAATAATAAGAAGAAGTTTGCCTCAGTAAGGAATCAATAAGCTAAAACCATATAAGGCATAAACAAATAGGAAAGTACCATAGGTTAATTGCAAATAATTTCACAATATGTTACCAACATTAGAGTGGAATGAGAGAGAAAAGATTCAAAGCAATCATATGAGCAATATATATGAATTAGTTCATTAACATATAAACCACATGAAATCACACATGCTCACATGATTGAAATCTTAGTTATCCATTACAATCAGTAGAATAATGCATGGGAATCAATGCCAAAAAATAAATTTCTCCTTATTAAAAATGCTACAAACTCTGGTAAAAGTAAATTAAGTTCACAAAAATCCAATAGTGGAAGGTGATTTGTTCATATCATCACCAAGAAAAACTTCTTGCTTCACCACAACTCGTTTTATAATTTTCCAAGTGTAATGCTCACAACTACCTAAGTGCTAACATCTCTATGTTAAATTATTCAATTTCCAAAATGCCCCCAATCTTAGAGGAACGAGGACATATTTATATAAATGGGAAGTTGACCTTTGACCTTCTTGATGACTCTTCAAATTTTTTATGACCTATTCAACTCCTACGTACTCTGCACATTCTAAATGAATCTTGGATGACTTTTACCATTCATTATTCTCATGGCTATGACAAAATATTACAATATAATAAAAGAGAGCCAATGGATTTTGTGTTTGCATCATGTAAATTTACATAGTCAACAGCCATCCGAGCAGCATCAATCTTGCAACCACAAAACCAAAAATCATGGCACAAAATTGAAATATTTCATCCTAACAAGATAAAATTTTTATAACAAGTATTATTTCATTTACTATCAATCAAATCTCTTAATATAATCAATATTGAGAGATTCATAGGATTTTACATCCCTGCATTGACATTATGATCCACACCCTCCAAAACTTTTCCTACACCTGAATTTCAGAGCGTACTGAGGATCTTGTGATCTATCATTCCATAGTCCTATCATGGTTGATTAATGTTTTGAAAAGTGTTTTAGGATTCTTCTCAAATGTCACTTTCTCACACAAGCTCAATCCTTGATGAATTCATAAGTGCACTTCCTTTATGCAATCTTGAACAAGCATACCGCTGTAATTGAAAACAAGGCTTGCACAACCTCCAAGAATAATGTTTGCGCAATCTTTAGTTATAGTTCTTGTGCAATCACTACTGATAGTGACTGTGTAGTCCATGAGGACTGTTCACTGTACAACCTATGTCGACAGTCAGTGCATACTTTCTATTGACAATCTCCCTCTCACTTTCAGTTGTATTTGTCTCATCATTCTAGTGTGTCTTCCCAACTATTGCTTTTGCACAACTTTTCTTTCATAAGTATCACTTTCTCATTGACGGTTGTTGTTTTTTATTGCTTCCAATTTAAATAGTGGTTTTTTCATGTTCTCTTCACTTTGGCATGTGTTACTTTTAATTTATTTAGCAATCACAGGTGATGTTTTAACTTTTTCCTAAAGTCATAAGTGAAGCTTCTAATCATTTACACTCTTGTAAGTGTCACACCTTTGCACATCACTAGAGGAATATCTAGTGCACTCTTCTACATTAGATGGTTCTATATATCATAAGAATATGCACTAGACACATTCCTACATCTTAACAAACTTTTCATTCGCAGTCAAACCTTATGTTGCAATTTGTATTCTAAGTGTTGCAATGTGGTGTTTCAATTGTCACACTTAGAAATAAGTGTCGCTTGTTATCGTTTCAAGGTGATACTTTTGATCATGAGTCATGCATTTTATTGGCTTTTATTCATGGCATTCATGTGTGCGTTATCTATGTTTGAGCCCTTTCCAGAATCTTTTTCCTTTCTTACTCGATCGATCTCACACTTAGCCATTTTGGAGCTCATTTTAGTCCTCCTTCCCAGTGAAGGTTATGAAAGCTTCAACCCTTCATTAGGTGATTATAACTACTTATTCATGAGCCCCATTGATCGTATCTATTCCTCCCATGCATTTACAATGTGTCCTCCTGAGGGTCATCTCCTATGATTGCACATTCAGAACTTTCATAGCATGGTCATCCAACTCGTGTTGCTTGTATTGACTCAATGCATTGTTATTTGATCACCTATGCCTTACATAAAGCATGAAACACTTCTTGCTGACAAAAGTGACTTATTCCATCCCCTTCCAAAAGTAAACTGACAATGCAAAGCTCCTCTCCCCTTCATAGTGTAGTGAGAACCCTCCTAGAAAGTGACGTAATCTGTTGTTGTTTTCCTTATCCAACTGTGAAATATCCTCTTCTAGTGAGACTTCCTAAGTTTGGGTGTCATTTATAGTGGATAGAAAACCACTATAGAAGCAAACTATTTTAGAATAGGAACCTACCCTTCAAGAACTACACATGTCTCAGTTATAGTGCCTAGTCTTTTGTTCTCTTATCACTAGAACCCCTCAATGAACCATGCCTTATTTGACATTCCTTCCTATCACATGTCTTAGTTCTAGTGGATAGTGAAAATTCTCCTAGATCACTACTAAAGAAAATTATGCACTTCCTAAATTTTGTATCTCATTCATAATGCATGTCACAGTTTTAGTCAGCAAACCATCAACCCTTCTCAACTAGACTCCTTCACTACATGTTCACTAAGTCCTGGCCTACCTCCCTAGCACATGTCACATGTCTAGTCCACAGCAAGGCCTTCCTAGAGTCACTGTGAAGATCAACTACTCTATCACTACATTTATCTCCTTTGAGTTGTGCACACTATGTAGTTTGAGTCAGCAAACTCATCACACTGTCTCTTTCACTTTCTTAATTCATTAGACATTGAGTAGCCCCTCCTCATAGTGCATGGTACAGTTCTAGTGAGAAGTGGATCCTTACCTCATCCACTATTGAGTTCAGTTGTTCCATCCTCAACAAGCCCTTCCTTCTTAGTCTTTTCACAAGACCATCACAAGAAAATTCTTCCATGAGTAATGTGGGGATAGAATAAATTATTTCTAGACTGATTTTTCCTTGTCATGAGTGAACTTCATTGGTAGGTGTACCTCCTCAACCCGGCAAGGTGATTTTAAAGGAAGGTGTAAAGGAGGAGGAGCAAAGAATCACTTGTATAGAAGAAGCACAAAGAATAACCATCATGAAGACACGAAGAGATCATCAACCATGATAGAGTTGATGACATCTCATGTTACCATGGAAAGTTCCAGCTCTAATTTGGACCATTTGGAGGGTGAAGACGAAGTACCAAGCAAATATATCATGAAGAAATCAAAGACATAGCAAGTCACATCATCATGAAGTTCAATGCATCAATGCCAAGTCATGGCCTATACAAGTGTCATCACAATGTCAAATGTGTAAATGTGTATTTCCACATGATGTGGAATGCAATTATATATTATCAAAAGGAAAACGACAAAAATTAAATATGTGGAAGTCTAAGAATTACATGTGGGATATGAAATGTCACATGTGGACCAAAGATTCTTATAGAATTTCAAAGGTCATTTAGGAGTCCAAGGGTCATGAGGGTAGCTCAAGAGTCATGGGGATGTTAAAGGTAATTCCTCTTGTTATAAAAGAAACCTCATAACTCAAGAAAAAGTATTTTGGAGTGAAAGAATTTGGAGATTTAGCTATGGATTCTATACATTGGCGTAGGAGAGAAGATCATTCTTTGGAGAAGTAAGAAGTGACTTAATGTTCCACTATTGGAGCTAGTTTCTCACCTTTGTAACTTTGTACTTGGATCTTTCACTAAATTATCAGAATCTCACTAAGCCAACATACTTTCATGCATGTGTGAATGTTGTAAGACTATTATTTATATGTTTGTGGTATATGTTATGTTCATATGTACTAAAGAAACTGAACTACTTCATTGGCTTTGGTGCTTATCTTGTTGAACGTGTGTTGTTTTTTATTTAATCATCATTGTATCTATGTCAACTATTTCACTAGATAATTAACGAATATTTCCTTGCTCTCATTTTCCTATCTTAGGATAATAATATCACCTTCCTTCTAGGGACTCACTCTTATATCCCCTCTCATGAAAGTCTCCTTTTCACATTGCAATTGGTGTTTCATAGTGTCAACTTACTTCCAGATTTCAAAGGATATGTGTGTAATCTCTTATGTTACCCATTGAAAGCAAGGAAAACCTTATAGTTATGGTATTCGGGTTGATACTTTGAATGGGGCTCATAATCCAAACCATGAGAGGTCAAATGGGACTTCACACTAGTGAGATATCTCATAAGTTAGTAGTATCCAATACTATCTAAACATTTTGACACTAGAAAGAGGGCCAGATGATAAGTTATTCCCATTTAGTCAATTTCAAACCTCTTATCTTAAATGACTCATCCCCAAATCATAATCTCGCGGTGTTTTACTAATAGATCCATTCGTAAAAGTTTAATGCTCGATGAACCTTTTTATGACTTGTCTCAATTAAAGTTGGATGGTGAGGGGGATACAACCATAGTCAAACATATCTTTTAGTTTTTCATTTTTTGTGAATCTTATGAAATCGATTATGCAGATATTTCTTGTGTGCTTTTCTTTCTCACTCTTAAAGGTCCAATTAACCAATGATGTCATTCCATACCACCTACTTCCGTTCATTCATTTGAAAAATTCCTCCGGGAGCTTCATCAATATTTTGATAGCTATGATTACTTAGATGTTTATAAATAATTAATCAACTTAAAATGGAGCCTGATGAATCAATAAAGGATTTTTATAATAGTTTCTTTCACTTATGTTATGAGTTTCCCGAGGTAGATACGGGATTGGGATTTCTTTAAAAAAAAGTTTGAGTATTTGGTTAATATCTCTTTGAAGCAATATGAATCTAAATCCATAGACCATCATGCTTTCCCAACATTTGAAAACCATGAGACACTAATATCAGAGTAGGAACCTTCTACTCCTTTCTTTCCTTATCCTCCTCCCTTTTTAGTACCAATTTGGGTGCCACCTTGTGATGATTTCAATGTTGGGAAATACGAAAATAAAATTTTTGATCCATCTTTTCAACCTTCATCCACTTTATAGGATCTAGATCCGATGGAGGAAAACATGGAATGGTTCATTGAGACAGAGGTGAAGAGTCATCCCTTGATATTATAGGATAATATTAACACCCACAACTTCAGTCTTAAATATGATTTGGATACCTATTATCCTCTATCATCTCCTTCTTATGATCCCTTTCTACTTGATTTGCTTGTTCAGACTCTTCCAAGTCCAAGTAGTGATCAAGTGGAAGGTAGTCACATTTCACAGGTACAGGAGAAAAAAGGTGAAGTCTCTTTCAATTTTTCTTCCCTTTTACAATGTCCTATGTGTTAAGATAATGTTCTTTAATTATTCTCTGATTTAGAACCACTAATCTTAGTGATCAGTCAAAAGAAGTCAATTTTCCTCATCCATATAAAGTCTTGGGAAACTGTCACTCTGATGATGATGACTCTATTGATATATATGGTGATGGATTCCCAAGTGCAATAACTAGTCTTTCAGTTTCTTAAGAATATTTTGATTTGAAATATTTGGATCTAGAATCTAATTCTGTTAAATAAGATGTTCTTATGGAAACTTCCTCTTCATCTCACTATCCCTTGTGCCCTACGATTTCTAATGCATTAACTTGTGAAAAAGATACTCCAAGCTCTTCAAATTCATCATCTAATGAGAAAAATTGTTTATTAACATAAGGTAGTTAGGTTACCCATAATGAAAAGGAAAAAAAGAAACTCATCAAGTATCCATTCCATTCCTTATCATTTCCAGTATTGCATGGGTAAGATTCTTCATTTCAGGTCACTCATGAAATTTATTGAGTTTATCCATCCTTACATGTGCATTTATAAGAACCTTACGACTTGGATAATTTATTTGTTAATGTTTTAAAATATGATCAAGTAAGTGATATAGATGGTTTCCATTTTGATAGTAGTTCTCTCATTAAAATTACTGGTAGTAGGTATCCACACACCATGCATGATATGATTCAATCTTTACAATGCAATTCTACAATCCTTGAAATTCCCAAGGCTTGTTAGGATGTCGAGGCACTTCAACTCTTGTTGAGGTAATGTTAGGTTATTGCAATACTGATAATATCCCTAAACTAATATCTATATTTTCTCGCAAAATGATTTCCTTTGCATGGTTTCACTGAATGAAAAATTATTCTTAAAAGACTTGAGGTATTTTGGACATAGCTCTTCTAACTTTCAAGATTTATTTTATGATCAGATTGAGGATTTTGTTTCAGTTGTTTCATATTCATGAAAATATCTTGTATTAAGCTCAGGTTTGGAGTGTATACCTTCCATGGGTGCACAGAGCAATGAAGTTCATCATTTTAAATATTATCATTGGTCGAAGGATTCATGGCTATCAAATACATCCAAAAATAGTTAACTCGTAGTTTTTCTTGTGAATGTTATGATGTTAATAATTTTCTTCATGCCATAATATACCCTCTTTAGTGTTATTGAATGCTTGATATCTTTGGTGAATCAAGTTCCTATTTTAACCCATTATATCCTGACTAGTTTCATGTGTTTCTCCAATTTGTGGAAGTCTTGGTTCCTTTGCTATGAATGATTTAGAGATTTTAAGTTTTATGTCTCTTATTTCATCCTCTACACCATAAAATACTATGGAAAAGGCTCCCGTAACTTCCACTTCATAACCATTTAATTTTTTAAATAATTGAAGCCACCTAGCCTACTGCAACTGGTCTCTGACTCATGGATAAGCGCTGAAGAAATTTTCTCCATGTGGTTCAAATCTAAAAGTAACACCCATGGTGGTAGATAAGCTACACCATAGAATTTTCCCTTTCTTTATAGGGATCGTTGAAGATGGATATAGTGGCAGAGAATGGGATTCATGAATGATCGAGGCATGGTATGAGTAAAACAGACAAGTGATTGAGCACAAATGGAACTTCTCTTTTACTAATGATTTCCCACAAATTCATTCGATCTATTTTTATAGGACCGTTGAGATATTTCAAATCATCTGAATGCGATGGAAGGATTTTATCATAGTGAATTGGGTTATGATAAAAAAGAATCATATGAAAAGTGCAATCAATATTATCGTACATGGCCATAATTTATAATGAAGGTGTATCAAAATTATTATTTAGGCCCATAAATTTCTCTTTTCTCAAATGAAAATTAGCTTAATATCCTTTTTACACACCTCTTTTTGTAGCCATTGGTAATTTTGCAATTTTGTTATGTATTTTGCATGCTTATTAATTGAATACTCTTTACAAGTCTATGACTAGCTACAGAAGCTGTATAGAGCTATGAAATTTTCAAAATTTTGTTAGGATATTCGACACAAAGGAAATAGTTAAGTATAACTTGGTCTAGTGTAGAGTTAGGTAAAGTGTATTCTTTACTATGTACTTTTGTAACTTACAATCTAACAGTCATGATATGTTCTAGACATGAAGTGATCCGACAGTTCATTCTCTCCTCGATATTACAAACACTTGATCCGTGGCTTAACACCCTATTAGTCCATGATATCTATTTAAACAGCATGGAGGGTCATTTGTAAGGTGACCATTCATGAGAGAAGCTTATGTAAATTTTCTTTATTTTATGAATAAATTGCCCGAAGTGGCCATGTTGGCTTAGGCCATGGATTGTTTCCCTCTTTGAGGGTTTTAACTACATCAAGAATACTGGTGTATTGATCTGTGATCTCTTTGTGAGAGGTGTCCTTTGGTGTTATATCTAATTAACTTAACCTATAAATTCCTACATGGTATCAAAGCTATTTGAGGGCTGCATCCAAGGGTGATCCAAATCTGATGTCAATACAACTGCATTCGACTTTCATTTCCTAGATCTATTGTTTCTGACCGCTTTCGGGCTGACAGGGCTACTCTATTGTGTTAGGAGCATCTGTTCTAGTGAGGAACCCTTTTTGTTTCATGCGAAAAGGTTTCTAGTAGCCCTAGCTACGTCATTTTTAAGATCTGGAGGTATACAGTCTTTATTTGCAATTTTAGTTATTTATCTCTCTGTTTATTTTAGTTTATTTATATTTTTGTTTTTTATTACTGATCTATATCTTTCATTTCTGCGTATGTTAATTTTCTTAATGACTCTATCCGATCTGGGCAAATCAGAAACAGAAAGGGAGGATTTGTCTCATGCGTATGCTCTTTTCCACCATGCCTTAGTGTGATCTCAGAAAAGCAAAAACATTGAGGAAAATATTTAGTTTCTGACGAAAGCTAACTTCAAGCCATAAGGTTTGGTTTTTTTTTTGCATGTCCATCTTGGGTTGTGTTTTTTTTTGTTTTGTAGGAAAAAAAGGGTTTTTGAAGTAAGCATGCAACCCAAAGCTTCAGTGACTTAAAAAAAAACCCTTCCTCTTTTCAAAAATTTACTAACATTTTAAACTAGCTCACTTGGTCCAAAGTTACTCTATCAGAATAGAGGTCTTGGGTTCAAGTCTTTCCTTTTGTTGAGTAACTTTTTCAAAAAGCACATGTAACTCATGTTTTAAAGTTACTTTATGTAAAAGTGTTCTCACCCATTATAAAAAGTGAGTCACTTATAATTCTAAAGTCGCTTCATCTTTTGTTTAAGTTGCAATTTAGTCAGTAGCTCATAAAGTACCATTGCAAAAGTGGCTTTCACTTATTTATAAAAGTGGGTCACATATACACATATTTTTTTAAATGAGCTAATTAGATTAAGTTTGGAAAGAGGGGGTGTTTTTGTAAATATAACATTATCATTCACTTCCGCACATTCACATACTTCGCCGAAATCTTCAACAACTTTTCTTCAAAAGGCCATAACTTCATCTAGAAGTCATTTTTTTAATCAACCTAATTTTTCGATATCTTTCCATTGGAACAATTAGTTTCAACATCTACTACTTCAGTTTATGTTAAAATGGAAAGTTCATGCTAATTTATTCTTGATAGCACTAACTACTTCCAATGTGTGTCCTACAAGGAGGATTTACTTCGAAGTAAAAGTCTTTATAGAATAGCCTCAAGCCAAAAGTCTAAAACTAAAGATGAAGATAAACAAGTCAAATGGAAAAATAGGCAAGATCAAGCATGTGGGTTGATAGGAATGTCTATTTCTTCAGACCTCAGATTCCATATTGCAAAACATGATACCCCTAATGACGCAATGAAATAGCTCAATAAAGTTTTGGAATTAAAAATGAAATTAGAGTCCATCAACTCGAAAATGAGTTGCTTACGTTGGACCCCAATAATTTTTTTTCCATTGAAGATTTTTTGTCCAAGTTCAAGACCCTTGGACTTCTCTTGGAAAATGTTAAGTTAAGAAAGAAGATGGTAGCCTTATTTATTCCATTCTTACTAAGTTGGGACCAACCTACTCTATGTTGGTTTCCACCTTCCATTCTACTAGAGAAGCCTTTATTTCTCAAGGAGAAGACTACACGCCCCCCTCTTTTGATGGCTTTTGTGATTCTTTAATAAGAGAACAAGAAAAACTATTACATCTTGGTCTTCTTAATCTTGAAAACTCTTATAAGAAAGCCTTAGCCACCAAACAACAACCAAGTTCAAAGAATCCTAATAACCATCATCCTAAAAAGAATGGTCCTAAACCAACTGAGGGTCCTAAGCACTTTTAGTCTCAAAATGAGAAATCAATTCAACAAAATGATAAGGCAAATAAAAACAAAGGGAAGAAGATTGATAGACATTGCAACTTTTGTAATCGAGATGGCCACTTAGAATCCAAATGCTTTAAGAAGATTGAAGCCTTGGAAACAACAGTGAAGAAGCATAACATCCATTTGGAGCACTCTTCAACTTCAACTTCATCTTCAGGAATAACACTTTTTTGCATGTGGATGTCAAGCATTTCGGTCTAGTTATGCACTAAATGTATCTTCTTCTTCTCATTATCATGAGTGGATCATTGATTTTGGAGCTTCTTATCACATGGCCAAAAACAAAGCCATGTTTTCTTCTTTAAATGATTGTAACACCAAAAATATATATGTTGGTTATGATAGATCTCTTAGTGTTGTAGGGACTAGAACTATTCATCTAGATAATGGTCAATTTAATTATGTATTATGTATTCAAACCTTATCATACAACCTTCTATCTGTATATCAGATAACTCATTCAGGTGAAGGTAAAACCATTTAATTTTCACCTCACGATGTTGTAATTAAGGACCTAAGATATCCTAGACATATTTTAGCTACTAACATTGCTGATGATTCTAAAAGGTTGTATAACTTTAACAAATTTGGGTCATCAACTCTTCCCTCGATATTTGTTGCTCATAATGATCAAGTGAGTAAACTTTGGCATGAGCGATTTTGTCACTTAAACTATCTCTCCCTTCAAAATCTACATAAAGAAAATATGGTGACAGATCTTCCTATGGTATCTTGTAGAGATGGTGATTTTTCCAAATGTGTACTTGGAAAACATCATCGGGATAGTTTTGAAAAACATGCCTCTTGGCATGCCTCAGCCCCTTTACATCTTATGCATAGTGATTTATGCGGTCCACTCCTAGATGTTTCATTCTCTCACTACAAGTATTTCTTAAATTTCATTGATGATTTTCTCGAGACGCACTTGGGTATACTTCTTAAAACTGAAGAGTGAAGTATTTAACATGTTGTTAGCCTTCAAGGCATTTGTTGAGAAATAATCTGGACATCAAATTCTTAAGCTAAGATCTAATAATGGCGAATAATATGTTAACAACAAATTCATCAACTTTTGTACTGAGCATGGAATTCAAATGCAACATCCTGTTCCATATGCTCCACAACAAAATGGTGTAGCTGAAAGGAAGAATCACACCTTAAAAGAAATGGCTAATTGTATGCTTCAATCTAAAGGACTTAGGGTTAATTTTTGGGAAGAAGTAATTAATTGTTCAAATTACATAATAAATCACACTCGTACTAAGGTTTTGAAGAATATCACTCCATAATAAGCATGGAGATCAAGTAAACCAGATGCAGGTCACTTTCGTGTTTTTGGAAGTGAAGCATGGGCCCATATTCCAGATGACGAACATAAAGCCTTGGAACCTAAGAGTGAAAAATGTATTATTGTTGGATATTCTGAAGATGTCAAAGGATATATACTTCTTTGACTTAAATCCAAAAATGTTATCATTAGAAGAGATGATGAAAATATATCAGCCTTCGAGTCTAGTTTGGCGGATGTGCCACCTTTCTCTATCCCTTATAACTCTAAAAAAAATTCTTCTTCGGATGATAACAACGAAAATCACAATCCTCCACCACCTTCTCATGATCCTCCTTCAGCTCCTCAGCTTCCAAAATGGGTCTTTACTACTCGGGATGCAACAGGTGCTCTTGCAGGTGATCCTACAGATCAATGACGTACACGTTCTCAGTTCGATAGAGCCTCTTCTCTACTAGCTCTAGCTTTAGCGAATTATGATCCTGACACCTTTGCAGAAGCTTCAAGACATCCATACTGGGATGCAGCTACGAATGAAGAATATCATTCATTATTGGCAAATGACACGTGGGATCTTGTTCCTCTTCCAAATGGAAGAAAACTTGTTAGATGTAAATGGGTTTACAGAACCAAGTTTGGACCAGATGGAAAAGTTGATAAACATAAAGCTCGTCTTGTTGTTAAGGGCTTTTCACAAGTTTAAGGCATTGACTATATTGAAACCTTCTCGCCTGTTTCCAAAATGAATTCTATCCACCTTTTTCTTTCCCTTGCTGCATCTTTCAAATGGGACTTCCATCAGATGGATGATAAATCTGCCTTTTTGCATGGGGACTTGCATGAAGAAATCTATATGGAACAACCTCCTAAATTTATACAAATAGACTCCAGCCTTGTATTCCAGCTTAATATATACCTTTATGGTCTCAAACAAGCCCCTCGGGCTTGGTATGCCAAAATGGATAGCTCTATTTTAGATACTCGATTTTTTAGATGTTATTATGACAATACTGTCTACACCATGAAAGAGAGTAAGTCTCTTATCATTCTTGTTCTTTATGTTGATGATATTATCCTTACTGGTAGTGATCCCAACCTTATAAAACATGTGAAGTCCAGCCATAAAAAATAAGTTTGAAATGACAAAGTTAGTACACTTGCATTATTTTCTTGGTCTTCAAGTCTTGCAATCCAAGGAAGGTATTTCCCTTTCCCAATACAAGTATGCATGTGATATTCTATGCCAGTTTCACATGGAGGATTGTAAGCCAACCCCTTCTCCCTTTTAGTACAGAGCCAAAATTTTAGTCTCTTGTACTTCCCCTGAAGTTGATGCTACCTTATACCATTATCTTGTAGGAAAACATTTGTATCTGACCCATACCCGTACTAACCTTTCCTTTGTTATTGGCCTTATTGCTCAATTTTTGCAAAACCCACATGCAAGTCATTGAAAAGTATCTAAAAGAATACTTCGCTATGTTCAGGCTACAATTCCATTTGGGATTCATTACAGTGCAGAAGCATCTCCTCTATTGGTTGGTTTCACTGATTCCGATTGGGCTAGTGACCCTGATGATCGAAAGTCTACTACAAGTTATGTATTCACTCTTGGTTATGGACCTATTACATGGGCTTGCAATAAGCAAAGTTCCATATCTCTTTCTTCAGTGAAATTAGAGTATCATGGCATCGTAAAAGCTACTAAGGAAGCCTTGTGGCTTCCTCATATCCTATCAAAGTTTGGCTTTCATCTGGCTACACTTTGGTGTGATAATCAAAGTGCCATTCAAATATGCAAAGATCCAGTCCAACATTAGTGTAGGAAACACATTGAACTACACATGCACTTCATCAGAAATCTCACTCATGACCATGTTCTTGAAATACAATAATTTTCAATAGATGATCAAGTTGTAGACATCTTTACAAAGGCTCTCAGAGAGGTGAAGTTTACCAAACTTTGAATTATGGTTGGAGTTTAGGAAGTTGTCACTAAGGGGGGATATGTTCTAATGCCTCCTTCCTTCTCCTATTGTGTCATATTTTTACATCCTTCAATCCTATCCCAAGTCGTTCTCAAGGGGGGATGTTAAGATATTCAGACACATAGGAAATAGTTAAGTATAACTTGGTATAGTGTACAGTTAGGTCAAGTGTGTTTCTTAACTATATACTTTTTGTAACTTATAATCTGACGGTCTATTGTGGCTAGCAACAACCCCCTTTTTTATTTAGTATTAGTAATAAAACTAAATAAACGGGGATGCTTCTAAGAAATAAAAGGTAGCATTTATATTTCCCTTTGAATAAAACATACTATCATAAACTTAGGAAAACACCCACAAAACCCAAAAAACTTAAGTTTTATGATAAGTTCCAAATAAAATCATTCTCTCAAAAATAGAACATCGCATTGCAAAGGGTAATGGAGGACATCATATAAACAAGCTTTTGAATTGTGAAAACATGATGCGAGATCGCGAACCTTAAAAACTCATCGCACATCGTAGATTTCATATGTTGCAAGTATCACCTAAAATGAAATATCCTGATCCAATGATATGTGATAGGGCATCTTACAGATGCATATGGTGATAAATGATTGTTAACAAAATGGATTAGCGATATTGTGATCTGTTATATTGCAACGCAAATCGCAAAATTGCTTTATCATAGATCTCCAGGGCTCGTTGTTCAATAAACTAATTCTCATAATCCGATACTGAGTTATGGGCATTAATGTCAATTTAGTGGCTAGTTGATGGTCATTTATGACATAAGATTTAGATATGATCGAAAGGTTGTTTCATGTAGGGTGATATATCTGATATGATTTTAGAATTAAAGAGCTTTCCTGTCACCTTATCTCTTACCATTATTCTTTCCTTAATTGTAAATTTACAGGAGCGGTAAGCCGAATAATATACGCAACAGTTTCCAGAGCATAATGGGAAAGAAGGGAAAAGCTCCAGTTGCTAAGGACAAAGAGATGACGCCCTTATACACAAACACCACCTGTAATAGAGATGTCGGCATAACCTGTTGGGAAGGCATGTACAATCTGCTCGAAGAAGAAAATCCCAAAGTCATGGAAGTTAAAGCAACAGTAGACTCACGCGAGTCATCTGAGGCATCAATCAGTGAACTTGCATGTTCATTCCTTCATCGAATAGCGGCAAGACCCAAGATTCTTCCATACACAAACATGGTCAAATGGGTATTGGATAATGCTGATATAATAGATAGACAATTCAAGTCTCGAGGTCAAGACCTCATTGGGTCATTCACTCCATAATATTTAAGGCTTATTTATCATCTACCAAAGCCACAGGAAACCTACAACAAACAGTTGGTGGAGAAGTTTGCCAAAGAAAACGAAGATTTGGCAGAGTGCTCCAAGAATTGGTCGGCGAGGGAAAAACCATTGAAAAAGGTCAAACATAGTATGTACAATACTGTTACCCTCTCCTCCCCATATTGCTTTGTTGCTGCTATGCTACGTAGACTATTTGGAAGGCCCGACATCAATAAGTTCTCATATGAGTGGCTACCCCTATTAGATGTGGCCACTAACGCCACTATTATGATTTGGGCTCAGATATTGTCTGATAATTTAGCTTCGGCTCTTTGGAACTATCGATCCAAAATAGCTACCACTTAGAGGATTTATCCTCCTTTCTATTTAGATGCTTATGTTATGGATGCAATTTTTTATGTTTCTAAATTTCGTTTAATGGGTTGGAAGCGGACCACACAAAATCCCTTTCCCATTCACATTTATCATAAGGAATTGTGGGATTCCAAGTTTATCCCGTATTTTTACAAAATTTGTCATGGAGTCATGTTACCTTTGCATAGAATGTTGTATAGTAGGGATACCCCAAGATTTTCCCCCGAGGTGGAAGTTGACATTCTCCCCTCATGTGCTACCATTATATGTTCTCGATAAGTTATTGGCTCTAGAAATTGCTCACCAGACCTACGGGGTGGGAGGAATGAGCAAAGAGTTGAAAGACAAGAAGAAGGCAATTTAGCCCCAATTTCCTGTGGCCTGTGGGGCCTTTTCACTATTTGATTTAGGTCATCCATTAAAATAAGTAGACAGTATGTTGTATCTATGATTGTTCAAGTTCCCAGGGAGACAATTTGACCCTTTTGATGTCATTAAGAATTTTACTACTGCTGTCAAGATAAAGGTATTTTCTAAAGAAGATGATATTTTTGATGATACCTTCTAACAGTAAAAGACACTGAAATAAGTTTTGAATATGGCTCAAATTTAGTTTTACGAAAAGGAATTCCAATAATTCAAATTGTACAGAGAAATGAGACTAGCAAACATCCCCTTAGATAGGTTTCACTTAGAACCAATAAGGGAGCCAACTCCCAGTATCAGTTTAAGTGGAAGTTTTGGTACAGACAAGTCCAGATCTAAATATAAGAAAGAATCAAAAGAATGCTCTAAACGGTCCGAGAGTGACCATAATAAAAGTGAAGGGTTATTTAGAGATACTGCCCAATCTAAAGAGCACCCACAGCAACAGGTCTTGACTACACCACAGGTAAAGGTTCCCCCTCCCCTCATCTAGCCACTACAGCCAGTCAAAACTGAGCTAGATAAAGAGTGGGAAGCATTCAATGAGTTGATTAATACTGAAGGACAGAGCATGAAGACGCCGGAGAGTATAGTTCAGACAGTGACAGATATGGTCATTGGAACAGTCAGCAATGCTCCAGAAAAGGAGGATATTCCCATTACCCCATCTTTTGAAAACATGCTCGAGATAGAGGAGATTCCTCCTCTAGATGTATTTTATAGACTACAATAGAAGGAAATGGTAAGAAGGCAAATAAAGAAAAGGAAACTGGACAGCATGCTCTCACCTAAGACAGAGCAGCTAGACATCCTTTGGTGAGACCCTACAATTGACCCTACTAAAAATCTGACTAAGTTATCTCATATCTGTTATAGACATGTTTGGGCACTACAACCCCAATCACATACGTCCATAAACCAAGGGCTTCTAAGTCCCTAAAAGTGTTCTTTCATACCCTAAAGGATCAAGGTTAGTTGATTACATCATCTCCCAGAAGTTTTCCATGAGAAACCACTCAGAACTGGTCAAAGAAGGACCATACGGACTGCCCAGTGCAAAGGGTGTGATGCATCTCACCTGCCACATGCAAAAAGTGAGATGCATACTAAAAATCCCTTCTGTAGGGTGTGATGAGCGAGATCAGACAAATAGCACAAGCAGTTTGCTAAGTGGAGACAATGAGAATCTTTTAGAAGCTGCTCATTTGGAACTTGCCTCCCAAAATTTGCCCAAGGATGAGTAAGAGATCATGAAATCTTCAAGTGGAACGAAGAACTATCAAAGAGATGACACTAATCAAAATCCTAGAAGCTAACTCATCCCCCTGCAAATATCTATAAATGGATCCCTCATCCCAGAGATCCAAAGGTTGAAATTTGATAATTTGAAAAGAGGTGCTACTAGTTTCTCTTTGAAGACATTGTTGGGTGGTCTTGCTTTTTTTGAGGTGAAGAGGGCTTTCAAGCTGCGAGGATGGCACTGGGTCAGACCAAGTTGTTGTAATCCTCTCTTCTACTAATTTTACTAATAAATCTATTTGAGTTTTCCTCCATATTATTTTGTATCTCCAAATATTATGTTGATATATGCATTTGTATGGTCTATATATATCTAATCCTATATTGTTTACAGTGAAAAATCTCTATGCTTTGATGGTATTATGCTGCTGTGAATCTACAGGTGCTCTTTGAAGCGAGACAAGTAAGGAAGTAGTGGCGAGACTATGTCAAAGGGGAAAGGAAACAAGTAAGGAGCTAAGTGGAAAACTGAGGTTGGTACTCTCTGCTTCTTTCTCATCTCTCTCTCGTAAAGGAAAAACAAGTGACTTTAATCTGTTTGTTTCTAAGATAGCTACCTGTCTTAGTGGGACTAGCAGCTCTAAATAGACACTAGATTTCCTAATAACAAAATGGTGACTCCACTAGTATGCTCGAGTCAATGCCTGGTATTTCGTCATACGACCATGCAAAGACATCTCTGAAGTCGCGGAAGAGAGCGTAATATACTTCAGCAGCATTTGAGAGCAATATTTCTATTATGCCGACACTACAAAATAAGACTCAATCCGCACAAGTGTGTGTTTTGTGTCGGTTCTGGTCATTTACTTGGCTTTGTAGTTTCAAAGTATGGAATCCGTCTCAACCTGTGCAAGGTTCAGGCAATCATATATTTGCCTCCACCTTCAAATTTGCGTCAGATCCAAAAACTCCAAGGGAAAGCAAACTTTCTGAGGAGGTTCATTCCAAATTACGCTGAACTTGCTAAAGGTTATACACGTCTTTTGAAAAAAGAAGTACCCTTCAACTGGGATCAGGTCGTGCAAGCTGCCTTTGATGCTCTAAAGGAATCCCTAATAAAAGCATCATTAACGTACGGTCCTGATTACCAAAGAGACTTTAACCTGTATCTGGCTGCAGCAGATATGACCATCGCAATGGTTTTAGTTCAAGAAGACAATGGAATTGAAAATCGTGTTTATTATTTAAGTCAAAACTTAAATGATATAGAAAGCAAGTACTCATATGTTGAAAAGCTAGCTCTCGCTACTGTTCAAGCAATACAGAGATTTCGACACTATGTTCTCATTCGAAAAACTATCGTTTTGTCAAATTGCAACCCCATGACTTACATCTTGTCGTGACAGTTGCTTGAGGGCAAATATTCAAATTGAATAGCAATTTTGCAAGAGTTTGATCTGGAATTCATAAAATCCAAATTAAAGAAAGCTCTAGTTTTCACGGAGTTACTATGTGACTTCCCATCGTCGTCCAACGATTCAACATCCAAAACAACAATCGTGGATGAATCTTTGGTTTTGATATCTTCAAGCGATCCCTAGTATGGAGATATAATCATTTATCTCCAAACCTAAACGTATAGGTCTAATACCTCTTTCTCAGAATAGCGATGTATTCGATACCAAGCAAAAGACTACATGATCATCGGTGATACGCTATACTGTCATGGTGTCAATATTGTTCTGCGAAGGTGCCTCACCCATGAGGAGGACGTAAAAGTCCTGAATGATTGTCATTCAGGTGCATGTGGGGGGAACCAATCTGGTTATGCTACGACACAAAAGATTTTACGAGCAGGATACTTCTAGCCAACAATGTTCAAAGATTGCATAACCGCAGTCAGAAGTTGCCATGCTTGTCAAATCTTTGACCGCAAAACCAGAATACCACCCACACCTCTATAGCCAGTATTTGTTGTTGGGCCATTTGCCAAATGGGGCATAGATTTCATGCAATGTAACCCCACCTCGGCTGGGGGCATGGGTATATCATAGTCGCAGTTGACTATTTTACGAAATGGGCTGAGGCACTACCTACATTAAACAACAGCAGTGAAACGGCTGCTCTTTTCTTTTTCAATCATGTAGTCGCCAGGTTCGGCATTCCACAAGCTATAGTCACATATCATGGATTGCACTTCCTCAATCACATGATGGTTGAATTGGCAGCCAAGTTAGGACTGTCCCATGATAGCTCTACTCCATATTATCCGCAAGCTAATGGGCAAGTTGAAGCGATCAACAAAGTCCTGAAATGTATGCTGCAAAGGATGATTGGAGTCCATAAACGGAGTTGGCACCTAATCCTGTACTCAACCTTGTGGGCATACCGGACATCAGTAAGAAATGCGACCTGGTTTACACCCTTTCAGCTGGTGTATGGCCTAGAAGCGATCTTACTAGTTCAGTGTGAAATTTCGTCTCTCAAGCTCGCAGTTGACCTCCTCCCCGGAACCTCAGAGGAAGAGGCTCGTTTATTAGAGTTAATACAAATAGATGAATCCTAGTGTGATGCCACCTTGGCTAACAAA
Organism: Pinus tabuliformis; assembly: GCA_031772625.1. Lineage (NCBI taxonomy): Eukaryota > Viridiplantae > Streptophyta > Pinopsida > Pinales > Pinaceae > Pinus > Pinus tabuliformis. Next base: position 1,422,131,063 of record CM062820.1, on the reverse strand, counting down.
GCACATAAGAAATGGGTCAAAGCACAATTTGACAAGAATGTCAAACCCCACGTTTTCTCAGAAGCTGACCTGGTCTTGCTTTACGATCAGGAATCTGATAAATTGGGAGCACGTAAGTTCCAGTCTTTGTGGATGGGTCCATATATTGTTAAGCATGCATTAGAAAAAGGGTCCTATGAGCTAGTAGATTATGATGGAATTCCACTGTTGCAACCCCAAAACAGGTTGCACCTTAAGCGTTACTATGCTTGACTCGACATGGTAACTTCTTCATATGCTTTTGTTACATTTTTGTTTTCGTTAAGAGTGAATGTTTTGGTTAGGTAATCCGCTTTTGCATTTTGTTTCAGATGTCGAACCCATTGGAATCATTTGTTGCATATGCTGACGGGGCGAGTCATAGTACGTGGAACCTATCTTCTGCAGCTTGGACCATCTTTGATCCAAGCGGCGAGTTAGTGAGTTTGAGAGGGGTGTGTATTGGTAAATCAATGAACAACATCGCTGAATATAGCGTGTTGATAGAACTCCTCTCTGATGCCATCGCACATGCCATACGTCCAATTTTCGTTAGGCTAGACTCATAGCTCGTCATTCTACAACTTACAGGCATGTATTCCATTCTAAATCCAGCTATCTATCGTATGTTCCTAAGGGTCAAGATTTTGGAAAGGCAGTTTGATTCTATTCAATATCAATGTATCTCTAGAAAATTAAACACATTAACCAATTCAGTAGCAAATTATGTGTTAGATAGACATTTGCAACATTTGTAAAAGGAAAGCATTTTATCAATAACTACATCAGGATCATATAACTTAACCAAAATAAAACTCCGAAAATAAAAAATATATATATGACTGTTTATAGTTTGTACATAGTGTTTTATGTCCAGGACAAAATTGGTCATATGACCCAAAAACTCAAAATGCAATGGGGCACCCTAGTATAATGATGTTGGTGATAACTAGTCACCGCCTGTGCAATCATGCGTAAGAGCCTAGTCCAACGGCTCGGCACGCCAGTGGTATGGTGTTGTAATCTCAAAGGTAGCTCATCGGTCCTCACGTTAAGAATATCAAGGCTGAGACCCTCGATCAGGTCCTGCAACACTGCAAGGGTCTCGGATACATCCAAGTTGCAAAGGATGGCCCTCCCTACAACCTCTCCTGCTGGAACAAGAGATGCTGCTCTCAGACGCACTACTGGTCACACAGGCCAAATATCTTCATAAGCACATGAGTTTTGATTAGTCTTAATGAGCATTTGAAAAACACAAGAACACTATAAAAACAATAAACAAAGATATGGTCAGATATTTTCACCTATGGCACCCCACTGCTCGCCAGCTAGCAGCACGAAGTCTGGGTCACCTCGGAAGTCCATCCCAGCATATGGATACTCAGCATAAGTCATTAGCTGATGATTGAACCACTCGAAGAAAGCATCAGAGAATGAAACTTGCGATTGACTAGCATGTCTGGCCATAAGGTCAAACCAACTCTGCATCCGTGGCTCAGTCGGTGGTGGAAAGACAAGTGAGATGTATTGGGGATGCATCAATGGGATCCTCTCTAAGGGGAAAGCGGTCAAAATAGAACCATAGCCAAAGTTCTTAGATCTTACCGTTTTCCCTTGGTGAGCTATTCTTCGATCACCGGAAGTAGTACATCACACCAGTTGAATACCTTGGGTTCGAGACATTCCAAGGCGTACTACATATAGGATCTGTTGGCCAAGTGAAGGGCCATGCTACCAGTTATTCTAGTAAAGGTAAATAAAATAGTCGTGAAGGGTCAGTCTATGACATCTCGGATACTGATCTTACCGTCCCTGCTCAGCAGAGATCCTTCTCTACAATATCGGTGAATGTAATCCGTCATGGATTCACCCCCACAGGCGGAATCTGATAGTGAGATAGGGTCACCACGCCTCGATAAATCGGTCAAGAAATAGATGTCCTCAATAGTCATGGGGATGGATTTGCCTCTTATCTGGAACACCTGGTCGGTAGGATCCCATGTATCGAGGAAATATTGTAACAAGTTGATTTGTTGCCTCATGCTGGACATGCAGAAGAACTTGAGCAAGCCACAGTTCCGCAACGCAGTTATCGTACCCAGATCATGAAGGGAAACCATGTCCTCTTCTTCATGCTTGCATTCACACCATGTAACAACCATTTTTCCCTGATGAATCTATAAAAAACAAACAGGAGAAGAATTAGGATCCTGATTTGGCAAAAAACAGGAAACATTTCCATGAAAAATCAGTGCAAAAGTTTTCCTCCTTGCGCCCATCGCACCCTACCTGTGCACCAGGTGATATGCATCCTAACTGGCCATTGGCCAGCCTAGGATGCATCACACCTTTTGATGTATACAAGGTGCGATGAGGGAAGAATGAAATGTTCAAACCCCAACGGCCTAGAAAAGCAGGAAAACATGCTCAGAATTCAAAAAGGAAAGAATGCAATTGAATAGCTCAGGTTTAGCTCCTACCTAGTCGAGACGGTGCCAAAAATCGTCCATAGAATCTTTTGGAATCAGCTTGTGAAAATCAAGGGGGAAAACACCTCCAGAGCTGTAATAATCACAACTCCAAAAGAAATGGTAAAAGGAGGGGTAAAAAACTATTTTAAGTTACTTCTCACATAATTTAAGTAGGGTATTATATTTTTAACTCATTTTTCAACCATATGTCCTCATTTCTAATTAGTTCGATGGAGCAATTGAACAGGTAGTATGACTGTCAAAAGAACATAGTGTTAACGGTGAATCGAATATCATTGACCATTATCACGAGTAGTTTTATGTGAAGTTCAAGCTCGTTACAATAAAACCTAACAATGAGCATATGTTCCACCAGAGTTCAATCTAATTAAAAAATGAACCCACCTCCGGTAAATAACCATTGTGAATGAATATCATCAGCTTTTGAGCCTCGGTCATGTTCTTACCATCACCTCCACTCTGTTATAGCCAATCATTTTCCTTCGTTTGATTGTTTACCCCTTTTGAGGAACAACTGTGACGAGTGATCCTATTAGCCACCTTCTTTACACTGTCGTGATTGGAAAGTTCCAAACCTTACCTCGAACTAGCTGCTATCTGAAAACATCACTCGTTCCTCAAAAAACGAGTCTCCTTTAAGCTCTTTTAATATGACTCGTAAAATATGAAAAGATTGCCAAGTAATTGGTCTCTCCAGCTCATTAAAGTGATTGGAAGTGCTATCCCTCCTCTAGATTTTAATCTTTTTGGACCTGAGGGATTATTACACAAAAAGATTGAGCATTTTTCTTATTCGGCTCGTTAAAACTATAGAAAAGTCATCCCTTTCACATTGTTTTATACTTTTTCGTACTTAAGGGATTATATTATGAAAAAGGAATATTGGAGTTTTCTTTTCGTCTCTTTCCAGACTCTCTAAAATTGAAAAGGACCGAGTTATCCTTGTCGTTAAACTCATTAAAACATAGCGACAGGTTTTCCTGAAGGGAAAATTATAGAACAAGCATATATTATCCTCCTCAATCTTGACAAAAATAAAGAGGTACTGGTCAGAAATGACTGGGGAAAATTGGGAAGAAAACTTGAAGAAACTTTATTGGTAGCAGGTCGCTCTTTAACATTACAATTTCACTCCATCGCCATGATTTAGTTGGGTTAGGTTATTCCGTTCACCGATCATATCACCATTGGTCCACCGTAGCATCCACTTTTGGGGTTAACACTACCAATCCATTTCAGTGTCGCCGATATGTTCAAGAGAAGTCGCTCAGAGAATTCACCTACCCAACTTGTGTCTCATTCCCTACAATACCTTCACGCTTCATTCGTTCATGACCGCCACCCTAAACCTTGTATCATCAGATCGTTTTCACCTCTACAAAATCATTTGCTCCGTTTCGTGTCATAGATGTGGGATCCATTAATTCCCTCCTACGATGGGTCACTTCTTGTCGACATCAGCTCATTATCCAAGAAGCTGACCTAGGGACAACCCTTCCAGTACTTTGAAGCTTGCATGCCTCAATGGCAAGTTTCTCACTTCCTGCGACAGGTTTACATTAATGGCCTTCGACCAAAACATTTTGCATGGTGTTCGACATCGACTCATCTATTCACAACACATGAATTGTACTGTAGTACCTTGAGGGTAATCATCATTATTGATGATTCCTCTAGCACCTGTTAACAGCTTACATCATTGGCTGGTAATCAGGCGATGTCCTTCCATGTTGGACATCAAAACATCTTTTTCACATGGATCGACTTGTACCTTCGGGCAAAGATCGAACGAGTTTTGAAGACCCCAGATCTAGTTTCATCCATCCCAGCTATGATATAATCAGGAAAATAAAGACATCAAATGAACATCATTGCTGCACAGGTAATCATCCAAACTAAAGGATGATGGCTCTACCAGAATCATCAATCTACACACAGACAATTGTCTGTCCTATGTACATGAAAATGAATTTATAGAGTTGAGCATGGGAATGCCCACCTTAGCTAGATCATGAAGATATTATGAAGATAATACATTGTATTGTATCTTATTACAGGTCAACTTCCAGTGCGAAAAACCTCAGATCCTCATTATAAAGCATTTCACCCGACATCAAAAGATTTACGACCTCATGCTTTAGGGGGCAACTGTTATAGACATATTTGGGCACTGCAACCCCAATCACATATTTCCATAAATTAAGGGCTTCTAAGTCCATAAAAGTGTTGTTTCATGCCCTAAAGGAGCAAGGTCAGTTGATTACATCATCTCCCAGAAGTTTTCCATGAGAAACCACTCAGAACTGGTCAAAGCAGGACCATACAGACCGCCCAGTGCAAACGGTGCAATGCATCTCACCTGCCACATGCAAAAAGTGTGATGCATACTGGAAAGCCCTTCTGTAGGGTGCGATGAGAGAGAGTAGACAAATAGCACAAGCAATTTGCTAAGTGGATACCCTGAGAATCTTCTAGAAGCTGCTCATTTGACACTTGCCTCCCTGAATTCGCCCAAGGATTAGTAAGGGATCATGAAATCTCCAAGTGGAGCCAAGAACTATCAAAGAGATGACACTAATCAAAATCCCAGAAGGTGACTCACCCCCCTATAAATATCTATAAATGGATCCCTCATCCCAGAGATCTAAAGGTTGGAATTTGGTAATTTGCAAAGAGGTGCTGTTGGTTTCTCTTTGAAGACATTGCTGGGTGATCTTGCTTTGTGTGAGGTGAAGAGGGATTTCAAGTTGGGAGGATGGCATTGGGTCAGACCAAGTGGTTGTAATCCTCTCTTCTACTACTTTTACTAATAAAGCTATTTGAGTTTTCCTCGATATTCTTGTGTATCTCTAAATATTATGTTGATATATGCACTTGTATGGTCAATATATATCTAATCCTATATTGTTTACAGTGAAAGATATCCATGCTTTGATGGTATTACGCTGTTGTGAATCTATAGGTGCTCTTTGAAACAAGACAAGTAAGGAAACAGTGGCGAGATTCTATCAAATGGGAAAGGAAACAAGCAAGGATCCAAGTGGAAGACTGAGGTTGGTACTCTCTACTTCTTTCTCCTCTCTCTCTCGTAAAGGAAAAACAAGTGACTTTAATCTGTTTGTTTCTAAGATAGCTACCCATCCTAGTGGGGCTAGCAGCTCTGAATAGACACTAGATTTCCTGATAACAATATTGCAGTAGCCTATGCTTCTGCTACTATTGATAAAGCATCCGAGGTACAAAAATTACTTAAGGATAGATAGGAACAAATACAAGTTTTGCAGCAACAGCTACAACAAGCCAGTGCCCAATGCGAAGTAGAGGAAATGTTTGAAAAATTATAGCAATATTTTCAATAGATACAGTCCGGATACCAAAACAGTTTGGCCGAAAAAGAAAATCATTTGCAAGCTAAGCTAGAAATGCATAGAGATGGTCCCAAGCTTACAAAATTTGTCTCAGAAGCCCTTTCCTTAAACTACCAACTCTTGCAATAGCAAGAGGCATTATGCCAAATAATATCGTAATGGAGTTCCCATTGCGAGATGAGCGATAAAATTACCAATCAAGTCATGGACTTGCAACATGATTATGATTTAATTATTAAAAGAATTTTTTATTATTTGACTTGGTAGGAATTGGAAGAAGGAAAGAAAACAGGCGTGCTTAGAATCAACGAAGCCCACAAAGAAATGCTCTTTCATAAGTGGGATGCATAGAATAGGAAGGTAGAACATGCAGCAGAAGAAGAGGCTATAGTGACAAACAACTTCATTGACTGTGTCAATGACAACCTATATAGAGAAAACCTCATATTAGAGACTGCTCCGGGATTTCTCCCAAAGGAACAAAAACTGCAGATAAGGTGGAGACAAAAATCTAAGGAAATATCAGAGTCCATCAAGAATTTAACCAAGCTGAATTGGGATACTTACTGGCAGTACTTGGTTAAACCGCATAGTCAATGCATGACTCTCAAATGCCTTACAAATTCTACCAAGAAGTTAGCACCAACACTTGTTGATTCTCTTTTCGCAGGGAAACTAAAATCGGAGGTCGGCCAACCGATGCTCCTCAAGCCAACGCTAAATGCTTGTGATCTCAGAGAACAGATACATAGATAGTTGATTTCTAGATACAATTTTAGTTTTATTTTTGATTTATTTTTTCCTTAGATGAGGATAGTCATTTAAACCTCCTCCTATATTTTTGTAATAAAATATTTTTAGCATTTAGGTAGTAGCATTTTAACCCCTCTCATGCATTAAGATAGGGGTCCTGAAATTTGTCAAAAATGTTTCCTCGGAACATGCACTTCTACACCCTCCAAGGAGGTTTTGATTAATGAACGGAATGAGATTTATTGATATCTTTGGTTTAATGTCTACTACTAAAATGCATTTATGTGATCTTAGTAGATATTGAATTAGGAGGAGATAAATCTATATTGTTGAAGCTCATGAGTAGGACTTGTTATCAATGGTACTTTTATCCCTTAATGATTTCTGCTTATGTGTTAAATTAATACTTTATGCTAAGTTATTTATATATGAAGGCTTGAATGTTTGAGTAATCGTTTGACACTTTTGTGCGGTGATGACTATTCTATTTATGCTTAATGTATCAATGACTTATTATGTGATATGTTTCTCACAATTGTTTGGGTTAATTTCTTATACGAAAAATTCATTTTTATCGAATTCTTTTCTCGTAGTGATTGAATGATATTTATTACCAATTGTTGTTAGAAATCATTTTAGATCACATAATTAATCCCGGGTTAGTTTTAGAATTAGATATTTTTTTCCTTAGAAACAATTGCATGTTTTAAATTAGACATAGATTAAAAGCATTTTACTTAGAAATCTTTTGAAAAAGGAAATATTAATTCTTATCAACACACTCAAATTGGGAAACTGGTCCCATTATCCCCAGTTGGACCCACCATCCCAAATAGAAAAAGAGCTGCTTTCGAGGTCTGGACCGAGTGGGTATCCCACTTGTTGTAGAACCAATTTTCGGGGCTTCAGCATATTTGGTGCTAGAAGGAGGGCCCCGAGCTGTGAGTGGATAGTAAATCTAAATCTAAATACCATTCTAAGAGTAAATCGCCCTCAACATCTCCCCTGACCTCTCGATCGCACTTCAAATCTTTAAATCTTAAGAGAGAAGTTGAGAAAACGACAACCACTGCCACAAATCCCAAACATTTTAGAGAAATCTATTGTCGAACCTCCTGAAGTTGAGTCTTTACTTCATAAACTTCAAGGATTTTCCATATCACTGCAAAATTCTGAAATATCTCAAGGTAGTGTGACTTCACAATACAATCCTTCTCATCCTCTTACTAGATTGCAAAGTGAAAAGTTTAGTATTGAACCAACTGAATTACCTCTTCCTAAAAGGGAAAGAGCAAGGAAGTCAGCTAAAGGGTCTGATAGTGAGACTCTTTCATTGTCATCATCCATTTCAACTTCTCCACTATAAAGTCAACCATCCACCCCTCCACTTCAAATTGTTGTCCATCAGAGTACTAGAAATTCAACATCTGCTTCTCAATCATCTGGAACTATAATATCCACTCCTTGCCAACCACAAGGAACTTCGTCTGCACTTTTCTATGTTATTAGTTCAATTATGGCTCAAACCGCTATCTCAATGCCTGCACCCTTGAGTCAATTACTAGCCTATCCTGAAAAATGGTTGCCCAAGTTTAATCCTAAAGCAGACATGCTAGCAAAAGAACACATAAAGATCTTTATGTTATCGATAAATCTAAATGGAGTTACTAATGAAGATTTTGTTGTCAGAATTTTTCCTTATACTTTACAAGCGGTAGACGCATCCTCGTATTTTTCATTACCATCGGGGTCCATCACTAGTTGGGACTTTTTCCAAGAGAAATTCTTGACTAAGTTCGGCAATGATAGATCTACAACAACACTTGTCAACGATCTATCTAATCTTAAGATTAAATCAAAAGAGCCTATCAAAGATTTTAGCTCTTGTTTCAAAAAGCTTTTGAATAAAATTCTGACCGCTTCAAAGCCTAGTGAAGAAGTTTGAAGTGAATGGTACATATCTGCTTTACCATCGAACATTGCGATCTTCATTGATAGGGCTGCCATGACAACATTGGCTGAAAACATGAAGGAAGAAATAGTGGTAGAAAAACGTATATTAGCTTTAGAAAAGAAAAATGTTGTTGATGAAAGAAAATCTAAGAAGGTTACTTTTAGAGATGATCCTAAGAAAAAACAATCAAAAGACCCATTTGATTTAGAAGGATTACAGAAAGTCCTAAAAACCATGTCTAACGAAATGGTTGACATTAAGAGACAAGTAGCAGAGACTTCTAAGAAAACCTACAAGCTTTATAGGAAAAACCCTTCAACTAATTCAAAGCCTCCCAATGCTATAACAAATGTAGAATCAGAAGGAGAAGAAGAGGAAGTTTCTAACAAGGAACCTACTGATGAAGATGAATTTGTTGAGTTACATGGAATGTGGGACTTCGTTCTTCCAAAAAAGGAGGATCAAGAGGCATCACTAGTCAATACCAGAAGTAGAAATCAACTCGATCCTCCGCAACCTAGTTCTAAATAGAAGAGAACAAGCTCGACATCCAAAGATAAAGTCGCAGGTAAAAAATAATCACCTAAAGCGACTCAAACAAGCCCAGTCCAATCCAATTCACTAACTCCATCTAAACCACTGATTGTTTCTGATGAGATGGAATATAATATCATTGAAGACATGAAGAAGACTAGGGCTAACATTACTTTTCATGAGTTGAGAAAATTGAAACATCAGCAAAAGATACTTTTGAAAAAGTTACATGCAATGCCTGTTGCACCTCTGCCTGCTGTTGTAATATGGCAAACTTCTCATGAGATGGGAAGACCTCCAACTAATATGGCAAATAAAGTTGATCCGAATGATATTGCTTTAATTGGAGGTAGGTCAAAATCCCATACTCCTCCATTCCTTCTAACTTACAAAATTTTAAATAAAAACTTGCATAATTGTTTGGTAGATTTAGGAGCTTCATCTAATATATTTCCTAAAACAATATGCGCAAAGTTAAACGTCCAACCTCAAAAATCTGCATTACACATATTTCAGTTGCACTGATCACAGGTTGAAGTAAATGGTGAACTAAATCAAGTTACCATAAGGCTGTCATCTAATCCAAAGGTATGTCAAGTCACTGATATTTTAGGTGCAGACATTCCCGAATTTTATGGCTTAATTCTTAGTAGGGATTGGTCCGAAAATCTTCATGGATACTTTGCGACTAACTGGTCACATATGTGGCTCCTTTACAATGGTAAACCAAATCAGATAAAGGTTGAGCGAGAAACACACCAAAAATACATAGTAACGAAATTGGAAGGAGAAAATGAAACTATAGCATACAGCAACAATATAATTGGCAACTATTCTGTTGACTCTTTCTTAGGACATTTTAATGCTCATACTTCGCCTTACTTAGAACATTCTGTTCTATCTCAAGTAGAAAATGTTTCTCAAACAGATAGTTCTAAATGTGTTAATTTTATAGATAGTCCTATAAATACTTCTTTATTTTGGAAATTATTTTTTGATGGTTCTAAGTCTAATGATGGAGCAGGAGCAGGATGTGTATTAGTTAGTCCAGAGGGGAATAAAACTATGCTAACATGTAGACTCAAGTTCGATTGCACAAAAAACACTACAGAGTACAAAGCTCTAGTCTAAGGACTGTACAAGGAAATCGGATTAGATATCAAATATCTATAAGTCTTCAAAGATTCTGAGATTGTTATTAAATAGGTACGAAATACTATAAATTATCAATCAGACCATTTAAAGCATTATCAATCTTTAGTGCAAGATCTGATTGAACATTTTATATCATTCAATATTTCATCTATTCCCACACTCCAACATGTTAGTGCTGACCTCCTAGCTAATGTAGCTTCCAAGCTTATTCCCCAGAAGACTATAGCCCAGAAAGATTATTAATCGAATTAATCTTTAGGCCCTCCATCACTGATAATGTTACAAACTTGAGAATTTTTAACGATGATCTTGATATTGCAAGTTTATAAACATCGAAAGGATCTTACACTAATCAAATAATTGATGAGGAACAACATGACAAATAGTTACCACAAGAGAGCATAAATAATGCTATACCAAAATCTGTAGTCAAGTTGGAAGACCTATACGATTTGAAAGACCGATTTAAAAGATCTACCAATTCAAAACTTCAAAGTTCAACTCTAAACTATGAATTAGTAAATCTAGGAATGGATACCAAGCCACAGAATATTAACCTAGGCCTTGGCCTAGCCCCTGAAGAAAAATTAGTCGTTGGTCATCTCCTAAAACAATACAAAAGTGTCTTTGCCTAGAATTACGATGACCTTAAGACTTACGACACTTCCATCATTCACCGTACTATCCCAATGATCAATGATGAAAAACATATCCAGCAAAAGCTAAGAAAGATCCATCCTAATTTGGAAATTCAGATTAAATCCGAGCTCAATAAATTATTGAAAGCCAAGACTATTTTTCCCATTCGACATTCTAGATGGGTTTCCAACTTGGTTCCCGTCAGAAAGAAAAATGCAGATATTAAAATTTGTATTGACTTTCGAAATCTTAACAAAGCCTACCAAAAGGATAATTCTCCCCTGCCTCCTATGGAATAAATATTGCAAGTGGTTGTAGGATCAGAATTAATGTCCTTTTTAGATGGTTTCTCTGGTTACAACCAGGTGCTTGTCCATCCTGACAATCAGCTAAAAACCACGTTCAGAACCAAATGGGGTAGTTATGCATATCAAAAGATGCCTTTTGGTCTCATTAACGCTAGTGCCACATTTCAAAGGGCCATGGACATCACATTTAACAGATTAGTAAACAATTCAGGGGTGATCTACTTGGATGATATAACAATATATTCTAAAAAATGTGGTAATCACCCCAGAGACTTAAAGAAAATCTTCCAACGTTTCCAAAGGTATGGAATTTCACTTAATCCAAAAGATTCCTTTTTTGCATTAAGTGAAGGAAAGTTTCTTGGAATTATAGTGTCAAAATCTAGAATCCATATTGATCCCGATAGAATTAAGGAGATTTCTAAAATATGTTTACCACATAATAAGAAAGCCATGCAATCCTTCCTTGGCCAGTTTAATTTTGTTAAAAGATTTGTTCTAGATTTCTCAAGGATTGTATCACCATTAAAAACAATTGTCAAGAAGAATTCACTCTTCAAATGGGGCCAAGAAGAACATGAAGTGTTTAAACTAATTAAGCAAGCGATTGTTAATGCCCCATCCTTTGCGAGTCCAAATTTTTTTGATCCTTTTATTTTGTATACATTTGCCTCTGATAAATCATATGCTGCGATACTCACTCAAGCTAATCAAGACAAGGTGGAAGCCCCAATTGCCTTCTTTAGTTCAAGTTTGTAAGGGGATGAATTAAATTATTCAGACGTTGAGAAACAAGCTTATGCTATTTTTAAAGTGATCAAACATTTTAGACCCTTTCTTCTTAAAACCCATACAAAGATCATAGTGTCATTTCCATTGGTAAGAAATCTCTTAGTACCGAAAGACGTGGGTGAAAAGAGAGAAAATTGGGTCATTGCCTTACAAAAATATGACATTGAGATCAAAAGAGCAAATATTGTAAAAGGTAAAGGATTTTTCAAGATGTTGGCTGGAGCATTGATTATTTCAGAAATACCATCTCCAGATCAAGAAATACAAATGTATGAGGTAAGCCTAAACGATATTGAGTCAAGATATGCTAATATCATATTTTATCTAAAGAACGGATATGCTCCTTCAAATCTGAATTATACAAAGAAAAGAGCTTTAAGATTGAAGGCTAAGAAGTATCAACTTGTAAATGATGTACTTTTTAGGATGAATTATGATTTTGTTCTCCTTCGATGTCTTGAGAAATCTGAAGCTGAAAATGTGTTGCAGGAACTCCATGATGGACCAGCAGGTGGACATTATGCGGGATATGCTACAACACATAAAATTTTGCACACAGGATACTATTGGCCTACACTATTTAAAGATGCACATAGCTATGTAAGGAAATGTCAAGTTTGTCAAATTGCTGCTGGGAGACAAAAGAAACCATCAATGCCTTTGAAACCACTCAATATAGATCAACCTTTTGATCAATGGGGATTGGAATAATAGGTGAGATCGTTCCTCACTCTTCTAAACGGTATAGGTATATCCTTACAACTACAGATTATTTTACTAAATGGGTAGAAGTAGTTCCTCTCAAGACATCTAATGCTGAACATATCATTGATTTCATAGATCAATTTATAATTACCAGGTTTGGTTTACCCTCTGCTTTAATGTTTGACAATGCATCATATTTTTCTGGCAATGCTATGACTGAATTTGCACTTAAAAGAGGTTTTTAGATTAAATATTCTGCCAATTATTACCCACAAGGGAATGGGTTGGCCAAATCAATGAATAAAAAATTAATCAGAATCATTAAGCGAACCATCGATCAGAATCATAAAAATTGGCACAAATCTTTGATGTATGCTCTTTGGGTAGACCAAATAACACATAAAGCTTCCATTGGCACATCTCCCTTTAATTTAGTTTATGGGAAAGAAGTATTTCTCCCAACTCATCTAGCAATTCCTTCTTTGGCCTTAGTTCAATTTATTGACGAAACACCAACCTCATCTTTACAACAAAGAAAATTGGAGATACTTAAGCTAGAAGAGCAACGCGAATAGGCTAAAATCACACATGCTCATCATCAAGCATTAGTGAAGGCTTCCTTTGATTCAAATATGGTATCTAGGAAGGATTTTCAAATTGGAGATTTAGTTCTGAAATGGGATAAGGCTCACGAAGAAAAAGGCAAATATTCGAAATTCCAACGAATGTGGCTTGGACCATTCCAAATTGTAGAAATTATAAGTCCATCGACTTTCATGTTGCAAGATTTAGCAGGGAAAAGAGAATCTTTACCTGTTAATGGGAAAATCCTTAAAAAATACTTTCCATAGAAGATGACCTCTTCTATTTTTCTAAATTATTATTTATAGCTTTATTTTAAAAATAAAACAGGTTGTAAATGCTTATCTTTGGGAATTCACGAAAAATATTAGTGTTTCTTTTGGATTTTGTTTTTTGCTTGTATAAATAGAACTGATTTGGAAAATCGATCATTATTATTGAAAGATATAGTCAAAGGCTATAAGCTTGAAAATGTTACTAGTTTTAGTCTTACGAATTTTGATGAAAAACAACCTTTAGTGAAAAATTGTTTTATATTAGTGAATGAAAAGCATCAATAAAAAAACAAAGGTTCTCTGTAGAAAAGTTGTTTCAGAAAACTCTATAATTGTCACCCAGAGATATTCTTAAGGAACGAATGACTTCCTTCCCACCTAGGGAATTATGAGTTTTAAGAAATAATCCAACGATACACTATAGACATAAAGAATAAGAGGTCTCATCACGAGCCAACTTATCATGATCATAGATATTATAACTTGCTGACATTGCCAAAACTGCATACCAAAACAGGGCAATGACTCAAGATTGTTGCGATAAAAAGATAAGGGGTCTCATCACGAGCCAACCTATTTAGCAAATTTATAAATCAAGTGAATGGCACTATCATAATTTGGCTACCAAACCAAGACATTGTTCTTTAAGAATTAAAAGAAAACAAAAGAAATAAGTGTGGATATGAATTTATCTTTGAAAATTGTATATTTCTCCAAGTAGGATACATGATCATTACTGGGTAACAGGTAACCCTGTCAAGGCTATGAACACCTACTAGCAGCAGAGGCTCTACCTACGACAAATGATCATACTTAAAACTGATCTAGAAAGGAGTCTTTGTTTTTATATTTATAAAACCAGGTAGTGGCTGATGTAAATACAATGACTATCTTGGGAAGTAAATAATCAGAGTTAACACAGAAGAAACAAACTACCATTAACGGTTGAAAGCATGATGCACTTTATATTTCTATAATAAAGTTTGATTTTCCAGAAAAATTTTCTATTTTGGAAGTTTAGAAAATTCAAAAGATAATCAGAGATAACTGGTTCTTCCTAGTGAATCACCAATTGTTGTGGCCAACAACAACCCCCCTTTTTATTTAGTATTAGTAATAAAACTAAATAAATGGGGACCCTTCTAAAAAATAAAAAGTAGCACTTATATTTCCCTTTGAATAAAACATACTATCATAAACTTAGGAAAACACCCGCAAAACCCAAAAAACTTAAGTTTTATGGTAAGTTCCGAATAAAATCGTTCTCTCAACAATAATGCATCACTTCGCAAAGGGTAATGGAGGAAATCATATAAAAAAGCTTTCGAAATTGCGAAAACGCGATGCGAGATCGTGCACCCTAAAAACTCATCACACATCGTGGATTTCATATGCTGCAAGTATCACCCAAAATGAAATATCCCGATCCAGTGATATGCGATAGGGAATCTCGCAAATCACATCTCATAGATGGATAAAGTGATAAATGATTGTGAGCAAAACAAATTAGCGATGTTGCGAAGCAAATCGCAAAATCTCTTTATCACAAATCTGTAGGGCTCATTGTTCAGTGAACTAATTCTCGTAATCTGATACCAAGTTATGGGCATTAATGTCAATTTAGTGGCTAGTTTATGGTAATTTATGAGATAAGATTTAGATCTGATCAAAAGTTCGTTTCACATACGGTGATATATCTGATATGATTTCAGAATTAAAGATCTTTCCCGTCACCTTAACTCTTACAATTATTTTTTCCTTAATTGTAAATTTGTAGGAGTGCCAAGCAGAATAATATACACAACAGTTTGCAGAGTGTAATGGGAAATAAGGGAAAAGCTTCGGTTGCTGAGGACAAAGAGATGACGCCCTTATACACAGACACCACCTATAACAGAGATACCGACATAACCACTTGGGAAGGCATGTATAGTCTACTTGAAGAAGAAAATACCAGAGTCATGGAAGTTAGAGCAACAACAGACTCACGCGGGTCATCTGAGGCATCAATCATTGAACTTGCATGTTCATTCCTTCATCGAATAGCGACAAGACCCAAGATTCTTCCATACACAGACATGGTCAAGTGGGTATTAGATAATGTTGATATAACAGATAGACAATTCAAGTCTCGAGGCCAAGACCTCATTAGGTCATTCACTCCACAAGATTTAAGGCTTATGTATCATCTACCAGAGCCATAGGAAACCTACAACAAACAGTTCGTGGAGAAGTTTGCCAAAGAAAACGAAGATTTGTTGGAGTGCACCAAGAATTGGTCGGCAAGGGAAGAACCATTGAAAAAGGACAAACACGGTATGTACAATACTGGTTCCCTCTCCTCCGCATATTTCTTTATTGCTGCTATGTTATGTAGACTATTTAGAAGGCTCGACATCAACAAGCTCTCATCTGAGTGGCTACCCCTATTAGATGCAGCCACTAACGCCACTATTATGGATTGGGCTCAGATATTGTCTGATAATTTAGCTTCAGCTATTTGGAACTATCGGTCTAAAAGAAGTACCACTCAGAGGATTTATCCTCCTTTCTATTTAGCTTCTTATGTTATGGATGCAATTTGTTATGTTTCCAAATTTCCTTTAATGAGATGGAAGTGGACTATGGAGAATCCCTTGCCCATTCACATTTATCATAAGGAATTGTGGGATTCCAATTTTATCTTGTATTTTTACAGAATTTTTCATGGAGTCATGTTACCTCTACACAGAATATTGTATAATAGGGACGCCCCAAGATTTTTCCCCGAAGCAGAAGTTGACATTGTCAATGTCACAAGATGGTTTGGGAAAGAATTTTTCACCTATGTTAAAGTATTTGGAAGCATTGCTTCCCCTCATGTGCTACCATTATAAGTTCCTGATAGGCTATTGTCTTGATAAATTGCTCACCAGACCTGCGGGGTGGGAGGAATGAGCAAAGAGTTGAAGAACAAGAAGAAGGCCATTTGGCCACAATTTCCTATGGCCTGTGGGGCCTTTTCACTATTTGATTTAGGTCATGCATTCAAAGAAGTAGAAAATATGTTGTGTCTACGACTGTTCAAGTTACCAAGGAGACAATTTGACCCTTTCGATGTCATTAAGAATTTTACTACTATTGTCAAGATAAAGGTATTTTCTAAAGAAGATGATCTTTTTTATGATACCTTCCAACAAAAAAACAAACTGAAAGAAGTTTTACATATGGCTCAAATTCAGTTTCCCCCAGTAGAATTCCAAGAATTCAAATTGTACAAAGAAATGAGACTAGCAAACATCCCCTTGGATAAGTTGCGCTTAGAACCAATAAGGGAGACAACTCCCAGTATCGGTTTAAGTGGAAGTTCGGGTACAGACAAGTCCAGATCTAAATTCGGGAAAGAATCACCAAAATTCTCTAAACGGTCCGAGAGCGACCATAATAAAAGTGAAGGTTCAGTTAGAGATACTGCCCAATCTAAAGAGCGCCCAGAGAAATAGGTCTTGACTACACCACATGTAAAGGTTCCCTGTTATAGACAATTTTGTGCCTTGCAGCATCAGGCATGAATTGTCAATAATCTAAGGGATCCAAAGTCCCTAAACATGATGTTCCTACCTCTAGAGGAACAAGGTCAGCAAACCAACAGCTCTCAGATCAGTTCTCCACCTGAAAACACTCAAAAACAAGCAATCCTGAAATCAAAGCAGGTGCTCCACTAGGCTTCTGCGCTGAAACTCAACTCCTCCATGGTGTACCTGCGTTGCAAAGCAGGTAGAACAAAGGCCACCTGCGCTGAGCGAGATGGGACAAGTGGCACACTGAGTCATTGCTCTGGAATCTTCCAAAAGTGACACTTGGATCAGGGATTTCGCCTTGTGATGAGTCAGAGGCTCTGTTTCTCCAAGTGGAAGCAAGGTTCTCCAAGTGGACTCAAGAACTGAAGATCAACTGAAGAGAGAGAGGACACAAGGCAGCTACACATCAGTTGCAAGCTGACTCATCCTCTCTCAATTCATCTATATATTGAGCTCTCTCCTATGAGCTCAGGAGGCTGGAATTTTGTGCAAAGTAATGATATGCTGTTGGTTTCACTATAGAACTATTGGGTGATTGCTTGAAGGAGGTGAAGAGGAGAAATTCTTTCTGTTGGGAGGTGTTGCTGGATTGGGGCCTTCAATGGTTGTAACACTCTCAGAACTTTACTTCTTCCATTAATAAAAGCTATTGAGGTTCTTCTATATGCACTTGTTTCAATGATGTATTGTGATAATTGTATATTTGATTTATGCTAATCCTTGAATCAGTTATGATTGCATGCTTCTTGTAGTTTCCTTCTTTGTTATTTTGCAGGATCTCATTGTAGCTGGGCCAGAAAAAGAGCAAGGAGTTGGGAGCAAGCAGCAAAGAGAAGAGTTTGGATTCGACATTAAGCGCAAGGCAACGGTTAGTGCATTTCTTCATTCTCTCTTGCTTTCATAAAGAAGTAAACCTTAAGTAGTTTTCTTTACAGTTGTTGCTGAGGTACTATCACGCTTAGAGTGGGATAGGGTCATCCGAGTCAGATACTTTTCCCTACAACAAACTGGCGACTCCACTGGGGATCGTATCTGTTTGATTGTTTGTAGTATTTTGCTATTCATTTCCTGAACAAAAGAGTACCAAATCGAAAAGCTTTTGACTATATCAAAAGCGAAGTAGAGGGCAGCTACTCTAGCTCATTTCTGAGCATGTTCATGATTTGAAGAGCTGATCTACAAGGATCCTTGTAAGCTCTTAGTGATAGCTTTTCATCCTCCTTGTCATCCCTTAGTGTGTACTTGACTGATAGCTTCTGATTTGAGCAAAAACTGTGAATTTTTGAGAAAATTGTGACCCGGAAACTGAGAAAACGCAACTTTCGTTTTCCAAAGCAGGTAGTACATAGGCTACCTGCTTTGCAACGCAGGTCTCGAAGGGGCTACCTGCGCTGAGAGCCAGACTGGCTGTGCAGCACCTGCGTTGGCCCAATTTTGCCTTGTGCATTTGGGGTTTCCTCCCTTTTTCTTGCCTGTTTTCACTATAGATTTTGCAGCCATTTACCAGTCTTGTACCTGTTCTGAAACCAACCTTACTTGCCATCATTCCGCCTCTGTTATATAACGAAATTGTACTTGTTCTTTTGTATTTCTTACATCATTTACAATTTCCCATAACGAAAGTGAACTAGTCTTGCTTTGGCCTCTTAGATCTGAACCTGTGTTAGGCATTTTGCTGGTCTAAAGAGTTAGCTTGTTTGTTGTCCATAGCTAATTAGTCTTTTTACTTTCGTCATTATGGTTTGATTTCATGTATTTCCAGTGATTAAACAAGTAAATCTTAAGGTGTCTTTTGATTTTGGACTAGCTTGTTTACTTTCGCTTGAAATCGAAATCAAAGTTATATAACAACTTTCTTTTTGTAATACATCAACATTAAGAAAGGGAAAAGAAAATACATGCATTGTGCATTTTGCATTTGACTGTTTGCATGCTGATTTAGGAAATTTTGCATTAGTGTGTGCTCTATGATCTGTGTGAAAAGATTTGCCTTTCTTCTCCTCAGTAGTTAATATTTTCAAAGTTGAAAGATTGAAAAGTTTGCTTCTCATCTTAGACTGCATTCAGGAATTTGTTACATACATCTCATGGTGATCCTTAAAGGCAAACTGCTAAGCAAGATCAACATTAAAATAAATCCAATTTACATAACAACGCTTTGTAACATAACGCAAACACATAGAGGTCTAGGTAGAGACGTGTTCCGGCGTCGTTAAACGTAGTGACTGTCGATCTCTACGAAGGTGGGTGATTCCTCCTGAGAGTCGGTGGCACTAATACGGACTTGTGCTCCCACGTACCGTCGCGTATATATTGGGAGACCCCTATAGGAACAAAGCCTTTATCCATAGGAAGCCGTGTCGGCCGCCCTACTGATCGCGATGCAGTGAACACAGCATTCACGAAGATCGACCACCCGTACCGTAAAACGTATTCTGTGGTTTCGCGAAAAGTTTGGCACACCCTCTGCCTAGAACTCCAGAGAAGTTTCTTTTGGCCTTTTTCAAACTCTATAACTGAAAAAGTCCATCCGAGAATTTGTCACTTCGGGCTCGTTAAAACATCGAAGGAGACTAGAGTCATCTTTAGCTTTTTCTCGACTCTTAAAACATGAAAAAGCAAAGTTGTGTCTAAAGCGTCGTTAATAAAATTTATTTTAATCGGAACATAATCACCTGTTATTCTCACGTTGATCTTTCAGTTGAAAAGTATGGAGCCCACCAACCAAGGAAGTCACCTTGGTGGAAGTCCCAATCCCTTCTCCTCTTGGGGAGATGTTGGTGCGCCTCATATGGCCACATTGTCACTTCCAGGATTGACAATTGGCCTACCTGTATGGCTCTTTTCAACTAATGTAGTTCAGATCACCACTAATCCTGAGCAGTCGAATCAACAGTCAGACCAGTCTAGAGCTACCCACCATCCTTCCACTTCTTACAATTCTTCCTCTGATCCTTCATCTTCGCAAGGTAGAGCCAGCAAAAGTCAGCCTCCCATGGAGAAGAAGGAGAAGAAGAAGAAAGAAAAGAAGAAGAAGGAGCCTAAGGCGAAGGCGACTGGGGGCAAGCAAAAGACATCTGACAAAAATCCACACACTGCACCGACCGGGCCTAAATCGCCATGTGTCATTTGCAAAGGGACCCACTTCCACCGTGACTGTCCTTGTATTCCCCGGATACTAAGGGACTGGTCCCCCAGGTTGCACAATCCGGTAGCATCAACCTCTGATAGACATGTTGATTGCATTCTGTCAACTAGCGAGAGTGAAGGACAAAGAGGGAGACCAAGATCACCCTGCAGACTGTGTGAAGGCGATCACGCCATCCACCGTTGTCCATTCTTAGATGAGGCGAAGAGAGTTTTGGAAGATCATCCGGTTTCACCGTTACGACTTCCTCCTGGATACCAAAAACTCGTGCCAAGTCCCTCGATAGTTGAAAATCCAGCTGGCCCGATCAAGTGGTCAGCTGAAGTGTCGGTCATTGAGAATGAACCTACTGAATCCAGACCAGACGAAAGTCTAAAGGTCGAAACGGCAGTTGACCCGGTTCTTCCTTCAGAGGTTTCATCCTCAAATGACACTGTCGTTGAAGATTCATCTTCGAATGACACCCTCACTGAAGAGAATAAGGATGACACCATCCAGATTCTTTTCATCAACACAGACTCTGATGAGCGTCAGGGCAATGCGCCCATTCCTTTATCGCAGGAAGGAACATCGTCAGGGTCGTATCCGGCCGTGTATTCGGTCCCACCACCAAGCAACCTGGTTGTGTCCTTTGATTGGAATCAACTAGGCAGACCCCGGTTACAAGCCAGTATCCCATTCAGAATCATCGTCCAAATCTATAGAATGGTGATGGCTGGAACTATCATTGATGAAGGGGCATCTGTGAGTATCCTTTCCTCTATTGCTTGGAAAGCACTGGGTTCCCCGGCGCTTTTACCTGAGATGAGAAATCTATCAGGTTTTGATAAAGGAACCAGTCGCCCGTTAGGGATTCTCCCCAATGTTCCCGTTACATTGAAGGGGAAGACAGTTCATATGAACGTCATGGTCGTCCAGGGACCCTTGGTGTATAACTTACTCCTTGGACGAGACTATATATATTGCATGGAGGCGATAGTGTCCTCACTCTTCAGAGTTATGTGTTTTCCGCACGAAGGAAGAATGGTCAAGCTCGTAGACCAACTTTCATTTCCAGGATCACGCATCGCAAATAGTCAAATACCATCCCTTAACAGTTTATTCACTCAAGGAATGCCTCCACCCCCGGTTCTACTTCCCGATGAATGCGAGTGATTCGGAAAGATGTAACTGGGACCCAGGGGGCATGCACCCTGGCCTGCCTTGGGCAGAGGAAACCTTGGGTGTAAAGTTAATTTCCGCAGGAGAATATGACTAGTCTGTACCCCGTCCGAAGGAAGGAAGAGAGGGTTGTTCTAGAACAAGATTCTTCTGTCAAAGTTATGTGTTTGCCAAGACATTCACCTTTGTCTAAAAAGGTAGGCTCTGCCAAGGGAGGAGATCCATTTGTAGCGGCAAGTAGCCACCATCTTTGAAGGCAAGCCTCACCCATTAAAACATATGTTTTGAAGGATAAGTAGGGGCAGCCTCCAAAGAAAGAGATGAAATTGCTGCAACAAGTAGTCACCATCCTTAGCAACCTAATGATAGATATCGCCGAAAAAAGAGTTTCATTTGCAGCAGCGGATAAAACCATTCTTCGGGTAAGCAGAAAGAGGTAGGCCTCTCTCAGTAGAACGAAAGTTTTGGCAGAAAGAAGTAGGGGTAACCTTGAAATTGTACTTTATACCTGGGGGCATGCAAACCTTTTGGAGTGCAAGCACGGGACGACTATTTTTTTTTTTTAAATTTTTAGGTCCTCCCTTTAAACCTGTAGGTCTAACCCTTTAAACTCGTAGGATTAGCCGTTTCCAGCTTGCATGAAGAAAGGATGTGGGGCAAAAGTCAAAATTTGCCAAATAGGAGCAAAGCTTCGTGAGATAAAGCTCCTTAAAAAATAGCTATCTCACCTGAGGCGTTTCTTGTATTATGACTGGTATAATCGAGCAGTTTTAGCACACAGTTCATGCTCGTTAAAAAATAAACGCAAGATCCGAGCAGTTTTAGCACATAGTTCATGCTCGTTAAAAAATAAACATAAGTTGTGAGCAATCTTCCCCTAGAGTTCAAGCTCACCCAGAAAAAATGAACCGGTAAATAACCTTGGTAAATGTAACCTTTGACAGCCATACTAAAGCCCTTGGTCGTGTTCTTGCAGTCTCACCTCCATCCGTTCATTTGGCCAATCGTTCATCTCCATATGTTTGTTTACCCATTTTGAGGAACAGCTGCGAAGAGTGATTTCACTTAGCCATCCTTGTGACACTGCCGTGATTGGAAAATTCCAACCTGTACCTGGAATCTGCTGCTATCCCTGTTTATCACTCGTTCCTCAAAAGACGAGTCTTCTTTGAGCTCTTTTCTCATGACTCGTAAAATATGAAAAGTTTGCCGAGTTTTGGCCTTCCAGCTCGTTAAAACGACCGGAAGAGCTATCCCTCCTCTAGATTTTAATCTTTTTGGACCTGAGGGATTATTGCACAAAAAGATTGAGCGCTTGTTTTGTTCGGCTCATTAAAGCAATCGAAAATTCATCCCTTCTGTATTGTTTTATACTTTTTCGGACTTAAGGGATTAGATGACGAAAAAGGAATTCTGGAGTTGACTTTATGTACCTTTTCAAACTCTCTAAAAATGAAAAGGACCGAGTTATCCTTGTCGTTAGACTCGTTAAATTCATTAAAATAGCGACAAACTTGTCTTTAGACGAGAACGAGTTTCCCTGTCGCTAGGCTCGTTAAAACATAGCGATGGGCTTGCCCGAAGGGTAGGTTATAGAACAAGCATATGTTATCCTCCTCAAGCTTGACAAAAATAAAGAGGTACTGGTCAGCAATGACTGGGGAAAAATTGGGAGAACCTCACAGCTTTAATGGTAGCAAGTCGCTCTTGAACATGACACTTTGTCCTCCGTATCACATCGGGTTGGGTTGTTTCATTCACCGGTCTCATCACCATGGTCCTCGCCACACCATCCACATTTGGGGTAATGCTACCGATCCATCACATCAGTGTCGTTATATGTTCAAGAGATGTTGTTCTGCAAAGAGTCAACCATGTCCCATCCACTGCCATACATTGTCCTTCATCCATTTCATGACCGCCACCCTGAATCATACATCACAGTTTGCTTTCACCTCATCACAATCACTAGCTCCGTTCCGTGTCACTGATGTGGGATTCATTAAGGCCCTCCTTTGACGGATCGCTCCTTGTCGACATCAGCTCATTATCCAAGGAGTTGATCTAGGAACAACCCCTTCAGTACTTTGAAGCTTGCATGCCTCAATGGCAAGTTTCTCACTTCCGGTGACAGGTATACATCAATGACCTTCGACCAGAAGATTTTGCATGGTGGTCGACGCCAAGTCCTTTATTCCCACCATGTGAATTGTACTGCCGTACCTTGAGGGTCATCATCCTTATCGGTGATTCCTCTCGCGCTTGTTAACAGTTTACATCATTGACCGGTAATCAAGCGATGTCTTTCCATGTTCGACTTCAAGAAATTCTCACATGGATCGACTTGTACATCGAGTGAAGATCGAAAGAGATTGAAGACCCCGGATCTAGTTTCATCCATCCGGGCTGCGATATATATTCAGGATATAAAGACATTTGATATGTACATCATTCCAGCAGATGATCATCCTTCTCAAGGGATGATAATTTCAGCAGAGAATTATCGGTCTATCATCAGACGATCGTCTGTTCTATGTACCAAAATGAATTTATAAAGCTGAGCATGGGAATGCCCGCCTCAGCTAGATCATGAAAAAGTATGAAAAATAATGTATTGTATTGTATCTTATTACAGGACACTTCTCAGCAGATTGAATGAACTTCGGATCCTCCTAATAAAGCATTTCACCCGATAAACGACCTCATACTTTAGGGGGCATCTGTTATAGACAATTTTGTGCCTTGCAGCATCAGGCATGAATTGTCAATAATCCAAGGGATCCAAAGTCCCTAAACATGATGTTCCTACCTCTAGAGGAACAAGGTCAGCAAACCAACAGCTCTCAGATCAGTTCTCCACCTGAAAACACTCAAAAACAAGCAATCCTGAAATCAAAGCAGGTGCTCCACTAGGCTTCTGCGCTGAAACTCAACTCCTCCATGGTGTACCTGTGTTGCAAAGCAGGTAGAACAAAGGCCACCTGCACTGAGCGAGATGGGACAAGTGGCACACTGAGTCATTGCTCTGGAATCTTCCAAAAATGACACTTGGATCAGGGATTTCGCCTTGTGATGAGTCAGAGGCTCTGTTTCTCCAAGTGGAAGCAAGGTTCTCCAAGTGGACTCAAGAACTGAAGATCAACTGAAGAGAGAGAGGACACAAGGCAGCTACACATCAGTTGCAAGCTGACTCATCCTCTCTCAATTCATCTATATATTGAGCTCTCTCCTATGAGCTCAGGAGGCTGGAATTTTGTGCAAAGTAATGATATGCTGTTGGTTTCACTATAGAACTATTGGGTGATTGCTTGAAGGAGGTGAAGAGGAGAAATTCTTTCTGCTGAGAGGTGTTGCTGGATTGGGGCCTTCAATGGTTGTAACACTCTCAGAACTTTACTTCTTCCATTAATAAAAGCTATTGAGGTTCTTCTATATGCACTTGTTTCAATGATGTATTGTGATAATTGTATATTTGATTTATGCTAATCCTTGAATCAGTTATGATTGCATGCTTCTTGTAGTTTCCTTCTTTGTTATTTTGCAGGATCTCATTGTAGCTGGGCCAGCAAAAGAGCAAGGAGTTGGGAGCAAGCAGCAAAGAGAAGAGTTTGGATTCGACATTAAGCGCAAGGCAATGGTTAGTGCATTTCTTCATTCTCTCTTGCTTTCATAAAGAAGTAAACCTTAAGTAGTTTTCTTTACAGTTGTTGCCGAGGTACTATCACCCTTAGAGTGGGATAGGGTCATCCGAGTCGGATACTTTTCCCTACAACATTCCCCCTCCCCTCATCCATCCACCAAAGCCAGTCAGAACTGAGTTGGATAAAGTGTGGGAAACATTCAATGAATTGATTAATATTGAAGAGTAGAACACAAACTCGCTCGAGAGTACAATGAAAAAAGTGACAGATATGGTCATTGGAACAGTCAGCAATGCTCCAGAAATGGAGAATATTCCCATTACCCCATCTTATAAAATCATGCTCAAGATAGAGGAGAATCCTCCTCTAGATGTATTTTATAGCCCGCAGCACAAGGCAGTGGTAAGAATGCAAAGAAAGAAAATGAAATTGGAGAGCATGCTCTCACCTAAGGCAAAGCAGCTAGACGTCCTTTAGCGAGACTCTACCACTAACCCTACTGAAAATCTGACTAAGTTATCTCAGATCGCAGGAGCATATGCTTCTACTATTATTGATAAAGTGTTCGATGTACAAAAATTACTTAAGGATAGAGAGGAATAAATACAAGTTTTGCAGCAATAGCTACAGCAAGCCAGTACCCACCGCGAAGCAGAGGAATTGTTAGAAAAATTACAGCAAGATTTTCAACAGATACAACTGGGATACCAGAGCAATTTGGCCAAAAGAGAAAATCAGTTGCAATCTATGCTAGAAATGCATAGAGATGGTCCCAAGCTTATAGAATTTGTCTCAGAAGCCCTTGCCTTAAATGACCAACTCTTGCAACAGCAAGAGGCATTATGCCAAAGAATATCACAACAGAGTTCCCATTACGAGATGAGCGATAAAATTACCAATCAAGTCGTGGACTTGCAACATGATTATGATTTAATTGACAAAAGAATTATTGATTATTTGACTTGGTAGGAATCGGAAGAAGGAAAGAAAATAGGCATGCTCAGAATCAATGAAGCCCACAAAGAAATGCTCTTTCATAAGTGGGATGGACAGATTAGGAAGGCAGAACAGGCAACAGAAGAAGCGGCTACAGGGGCAAACAATGTCATTGATTGTGCTAATGAAAACCTATACAGAGCAAACCTCATATCAGAGACCGCTCCGAGATTTCTCCCAAAGGCATAGAAACTGCAGACAAGTTGGAGAGAAAAAGCTGAGGAAAGAGCAATGTCCATCAAGAAGTTAACCAAGTTGAATTGGGATACTTACTGGTAGTACTTGGTTAAACCACACAGTCAATGCATGACTCTCAAATTCCTTACAAACTCTGTCGAGAAGTTAGCGCTAGCACTTTCCGATTCTGTTTTCGCAGGGCAACTAAAATCGAAGGTCGACCAACCGATGCTCCTCAAGACAATGCTAAATGCTTGTGATCTCAGAGAACAAATACATAGATAGTTGATTTCCAGATACAATTTTAGTTTTATTTTTTATTTATTTTTGCCTTAGATGAGGATGGTCATTTAAACCTCCTCCTATATTTTTGTAATAAACTATTTTTAGTATTTAGGTAGTAGTATTTTAACCCCTGTCATGCATTTAGAGAGAGGTCCTAAAATTTGTCAAAAATGTTTCCTCAAAACATGCACTTCTACACCCTCCGAGGAGGTTTTGATGAATGAATGGAATGAGATTTATTTACATCTGTTGTTTAATGTCTGCTATTGAAATGTATTTCTGTACTCTTAGTAGATATTGAATTAGGAAGAGATAAATCTATATTGCTGAAGCTCATGAGTAGGACTTGTTATCAATGGTACTTTTATCTCTTAATGATTTCTGCTTATGTGTCAAAGCAATATTTTATGCTCGGTTACTTATATATGAAGGCTTGAATGTTTGAGTTATCATTTGGCACTTTTTTACGGTGACGACTATTTTGTTTATGCTTAATGTATGAATGACTTATTATGCGATATGTTTCTCACAATTGTTTTAGCTAATTTCTTATACGAGACAATTCATTTTTATCGAATTCTTTTCTCGTAACAATTGAATGATCTTTATTACCAATTGATGTTAGAAATCATTTTAGATCGCATAGTTAATCCTAGGTTAGTTTTAGAATTAGATAATTTTGTTCATTAGAATACAATTGCATGTTTTAAATTAGACTTAGATTAAGAGCATTTTACTTAGAAATCTTTTGAGAAAGGAAATATCAACTCTTACCAAAACACACAAATTGGGAAACTGGTCCCATTATCCCCAGTTGGACCCACCATCACACAAAAAAAGGAGCTGCTTTCAAGGTCTAGACTGGGTGGGTATCCCCCTTGCTATAGACCCAATTTTTAGGGCTTCAACACGGTCATGATATGTTCTAGACATGAAGTGATCCGATAGTTCATTCTCTCCTTGGTATTACCAACACTTTATCCATGTCTTAACACCCTATTGGTCCATGATCTCTATTTAGAGAGCATCGAGGGTCATTTGTAAGGTGACCGTTCATGAGAAAATATTATGTAAATTTTCTTTATTTTATTAATAAATTTCCTGAAGTGGCCACGTTGGCTCAGGCCGTGCACTGTTTCCCTCTTTAATGGTTTTAACCACGTCAAGGATATTGGTGTATTGATCTATGATCTGTTTGTGAGAGGTGTCCTTCGGTGTTCTATCTGAGGAACTTACCCTGTAAATTCCTACAATGTTATAGCTACTTTGTTAAACTTCATATTTTCCTTGAAACTTTTTGTTGCTGCTATGGCTGACCCTTATTGGTGCTGATGACATCTGAGAATACTTGGAGAAAACTAGGTCTCAGAGACTTTATTAAACCTGAAATAATTTATTAGAAGAAAAAATAGGGACAAAAAGGAAATTGGATAAGACAAGGGATTGTGAAAATATAAACTACCAAAAATGTTTGGTTTTTAGTTATGATTTTCTATATAGATATGCCAACAATGTTGGTTTTCATGTCTATATTTATTATTTTTATATTTTTCTCCTTTTTTGTTCCTTTTTTTTCGATTTAGAGAAAAATTTACAATCTAGTAGGAGGACGAGGAGAAGAATCCTCTTTTTCAACCAACTTGATATCAAAATTTTTTTACAAATATTTTACAAATTCCTCCCTAGTCAAGTGTTTATGATATAACTTTAATATATGCCCGTTAACAAGGAAGGTGATATTTTGTTCATCCATAGTCCTGATTCTAACAACTCCATTATGAAAAATAGTTTCTATATCATAATGACCAAGCCAATGAGTCTGAAATTTTCCTTGAAAATAATTATATTTAGAATAAAAATGAAGAGTCGAATCACCTCGCTTGAATTTTTTAACTTTGATAAATTTGTCATGGCATCTCATTCTCTCCTACTGGACTATTCTGGTTCTTTGGATAGCATCTTGTCAGACTTCATCTAACTCGTTTAGTTGTGTCAACCTTTGTTTTTGAGCCTCAAATTATTTTAACCACAAATTTTCTATTGTTCTAAATTTCTCCACTTGGAATTCAATTAGAAGTAAGACTTTCTTCCCATAGGAAATTTCATAAGGAGTGTGTCCTTTAGTGTTTTTCCATGTGGTATAGTATGCCAAAAGTGCGTCCAAAATCTTTTCTGCCCAATATATTCTATGCATGTGTACAACCTTGGTCAAGATTTCTTCAAGTACCCTTTTGGTAGATTCCACTTGCACATTGGCTTGTGGATGATATGGATTAGACTTCTAATGTTTGATTTTGTATTTCTCCATAATTTTTTGCACCAACTTGGATGTGAATTGAGTACCTTGACTTATCACAATTTCCCTTGGGACACCAAAATAAGTGAAAATATCCTCAAAAAGAAATGTAGCTACAACATTTTCAATAGAAAAAGGAAGTGTCTTAGCTTCTACCAATTTTGTAACATAATATGTACAAACAAAAATATACCTTTTATATTTAGATGGAGGGTTGATTAGACAAACACAATCTAGAGCCACTTTTTCAAAAGGCTCTACAAGTACCTGAGGTTGTAGACGCATCTCATTTGATTGTATGGGTCTTTCCATTCTTTGAAAACTTCCACGTCTTTTGACATATTCCTCGGCATTTCTAAAAAGAGAAGATCGGTAATATCTCAAAATAAGTACTTATACGTAGTTATTTTATTAGAGAAGTGCCCTCCACATGGTTCATCATGGAAGGCTATCAATATCTTCGGTACTTCATCCTCTCAAACACATGTTGGGATGATCATATTAGGTATAGTTCAATACAATTCTCCCTTTATCCATGAGTAAGGTGCAATGGTTTTGATAACGTTTTGTATTTCTTTGGCTGATAGTTGTGGGGGGGAATTTCTTGTAGCAAATTATTTAGCAATATTTGCAAACCAAGGAGATTTAGTAGACACTTCAAAGTGATATTCATCAAGAAAGTGATCCTTTAAAGGGGTATCAATATTATCATTCTTCATCTTGGAAAGGAAATCCGTAACTATGTTTTCCTTTCCCGGCCTATACAAAATGGCAATATTGAATTTCTATAATAATAAGAACTATCTAGTAATAATTCCATTATTAATTGGTTTATTCATTAAATATATAATAGTAGAATGGTCTATATGAATAAAAGTTGGATAACTAATAATATAATGTCAAAACTTATTATTGGCATGAACAACGGCTAAAAACTCCTTTTTGTTACCATATAATTTAACTCTACATGATTCAATCTCTTACTTTTGTAATAAATAACATAAGGAGTTAGATTGCTATGTCCCAACACAACTCCTAAAGCTATATCTGAAGCATCAGTTGAAATGTGAAAATCGAGAGACCAATTAGGCCCTTAAGATTGTTGCTTTAGTAATTCTCTGCTTTAATGATTCAAATTCTTTCTCGCATTCAGAATCCCAAATAAAATTACAATATTTTGTAAGCAGTTCAAAGAGTGGAGAAGCTATTTTTTGATGTTTTCTATGAATCCTCTATAATATCCTGTGAAACCAAGAAAAATTCTAACATCTCTTTGAGAAGTAGGAACTGAAATATGGTGGCCTAAAATAATTCCCTCATTAAACACCATAAAACATTTCTCATGTCTTCATGAAATATTTTCTTCTTTACATCTAATGAGAACTTTTTATGATTTTTCAAGGTATTCCTAAAAAGTATTTCCATAGACAGTGAAATCATCCATGGAAACATCTACACAATAATCAATCAAATCAGAAAAGATACGTAAAACTACTCTTTGGAATGTTGTAGGCACATTACATAACCCAAAAGGAAGTACCATGTAAGCATATGTACCCTGTGGACATGTAAAGGTTATTTTGTCTTGATCTTCTGGTTCCAATTCAATTTGGTTATATCCACCGATGCCATCAAGAAATGAAAAATGTTTCTTCCCTCCTAAGGTATCTAGTACTTGATCAATGAAAGGTAGTATAAAATGATATTTTAAAGTAGCTTTATTCATTTTTCTATAATCAATGTACACTCTACACTTTCCATTCTTCTTAGGAACAATCACAAAAAGTGAGACCCACTGAATAATTGATATTGGATAAATTAAATTCACATTAAGAAATTTTTGTAGTTCCTCCTCAACAATTTCTATCATATTTGGATTCATCCTTCTCTGAGGTTGTCTAATTTGTTTGACAATTTCATGAATATAAATGTGATGCATACATGTGTTAGTATCAACTCCTTTCAATATCAGTATATTCCCATACATATGCAGAGGAATTTTTTTGTAGCATTTAAATAAATTGTTTCTTTTGGAATTCTTCCAGGTTATTATTAATATTTAATGGTTTTCTTAGAAATTTTTTACCAAATAATTTCCAAACATTTCCACAAAATGTAAAGCTACTTTGGATTGCCTAGATGTTAAATAATCAATATTAGAATTATCTTGAAAACTTTGGTCTTGTTCACAATATGAATCAAAATCATTATTGTTTATCGAATTTATCAATAGATTGTCATCATCTATTTGGGAAAATGTAAATACAGGATGAATATACTTAAAGTTTTCATTATAATCATCAATCCAAACTTCACTTTCTACTTCAGTTATTATTTTTGCAGATGGATACAATGGGAATTTCTTAGTAGAACTTCAATTAGAAATGTACATCTCACCAGATCTACAACTTAAGAATTCATCAATTGTAGCTAGCCAAGGTCTACCAAGGATAAATGGATGACCTCCTAAATTATTCTTGGGAGTTAACATCATAAAATCACAGGATATTAACATGAATCTAAGGATACAAATACATCTTATAATATACGATCATGCTTAAAAATCGATATGTCTTCTAATTGTAATAAAGTTGGTGTATATTGAAGATTAGGAGATTTAAATGATCCATAGTTTTCATTCTCCTAATATTAATGGTTGATTCTATATCAATCAACATGTTTGGAATCTCACTACCATTGATGTGAATTTTTACAACAGGGCTACCTAGATCTAAATCTCCTTGAACTGTTGGTTTCACCATCATAATATTTGCAATTTTTTCTACCGATTGAATCTTTTTAACAATTTTTATTTTTCTTCCTGGTTTTTAAATGCACGACTCATTTATTGTCTTTTCAAATATAGGTATTTCCTTTATAGTCTAAAGTAAAGGAATTTTGATGCAAATATTTTTTAATTCATTTGGCATATCATATTTAGGTAAAACAATTTTCCTTTCTATTCCCTTATCAATTTTGATCCTTTCAGCAAAAGGAGGTACTTTTAGGAAAATAGAAGGTTTCCCTACTAGAGCAAGTGTAGGATTTTATTTTATTTGGTTTTCATGTAATTGTGTAGGAACACATTCCTTTGGAGGAGTCCTTTCTTGATAAAGAGATGCTTTTTTTTCAAGAATTTCATCCTCCTTAAATTCTTGGATGACAACTAGTGGTGGTTTCTTTTACAAAACCCTACCAGATGTAAGTTGGACATCATTTAGACTTATATGGGCTATCATAAAAGATTGAAAATTTTGTCATTCAACATTATAGATAGGTTATTTAGGAGCCTTATTATCTGGATTCAAAAGTGGTTGAGCAAATAGTTGATTGGATTTTTGAGGAAATGGAGTGGATGGCAAGGGAAGCGGTTGTCACTTGCAGTCAATTAGGGCTAGAATTGTTGTTGCATAGGTTGTGAATATTGAGAAGGATAATAATTGAGGTTTGTGTTGAGGGTATGGTTGTTGGAATTGAGGATATTAAGGATTCCTACCATAATAATTTTTCTAACCTTATCACTAGGCCCAGTTATGGGATTGAGGTGGCCAAGTTTTGCAAGGGGTAGGTGCATTCCAAATACTTTGTGGTTGTGCATACGATTGGTATTGTGCATTGAAATATTTTATTATACCATTTTGTCTAGGATGCCATGGTCTCTTAGGAGAAACAAAGCATAGTGATTCAAGTTAACTTGTTCCAACTTCATCTTGGAAAATAGCCTTAAGCAAAGTATTGAGGGTCATTCTTTTCTGTCATGATTTTCTGCACATGTGACACATATCTCAAAGATACCCAGAGGATGTTCACATAGAAAATTTCTTTTATTATACCTAGGACAAAAAATAGATAGTTCAACATTCTCGACTTTTCTCTTGTTTTGCATCCTTAAAGCATCCAATTGTTCACTAATATTTCCAAGCATATCTATTCTGAAATTGTCAAGAAAATTTTGTAACTCTTCTCTACCCACTTTTCGAGACGCATATTTTCTTACTTTTGACATGACTAGGTATCTTGGCTTTTTTTCCATATTTTTCCTTGCCTCTTGCAATGTGTTTTCATAATTCACAAATTTCATCAAATGACGATTGTGAGACATATCCTTTTCCCATTAAATTAAGGATATGAATCCACTAATCTTTGATAGTTTTTAGCAAAAGCGTTTTTAGTGTCTCTTCATCTAGACTGTGCATTTTCTCCCTTTTGATATCGTAGGAAAACCTTTCCATCAAATATTCAAGGTTTCCTGCATCCTCATTTTGAACCATCTTAAAGAATGCATGCTTTACATTATATGATGCATGCAATAATTTTGTATTTTTCTAGGAATATTCTTTTCATGTCGTCTCATGTTAGAATAGAATGTATTTCTAGACCCATCAACCATTTAAGGGATCTATCTTTTAAAGTGGCTAGAAACAATTTCATTTTTTGAGTATCAAGTAAATAATCATATAATCTACACAATAATTCAAACTCAAAAAGGAATGTTTCAGGATCCTCAGTTCTTAAGCCATGAAAATTGGGTAGGATAGAAGGTGAGATATTTTTCATTGTGGTTGTGGTATCTTCATCCAGAATGGGGATTCCTAAAGGGTCTTCTTCACGAAAGTATGTATCATCTCCCCTACCACCTCAACCACCTCTATTTCCTCTTATGCCTCTTCTGCCACCAATCCTTGGTCAACCATCTCTATTGTGTACTTCTCCTTCCCCTTCTTTTGCCATTGTAGATTGCTCAAAGTTAATATAAGGTTCAAAAATAATATTGTCTACTTCTTCCTCCTGTTCTACTACTAACGTTATGTCAAAAAAAATTCTTCCTCTTCCTCACCAGGCACTTCTAACTCTTGTCCTAGGAGTTGTTCACTTGTTGAAGAGTGAAATACAACTCCTTTAATAGGGGATGTACGTTCTTAAACTACAACTTTTGTGGTTGAATTTAAAACCTATGTACCTCACGGAGTCTATGTCTACCTGGTATGGATGGTGTGGCATTATGTGGTCTAGAGGGGGTGGGTGGTGATGTTGGTATTGAACTATTTCCTCTACCTCTACTTATAAATATATCCCTAGAATCTCATTCTTTATACATGCATCCTAAACTATTTTAATATGATTTTAGTTATGCATCTAAAGAATGAATGCTTCTAATATGATATGCAAATGAAAATAAAGTCCTATATGCACTTCCCCCACAATGACGCCAAAAATGTTGGGTAATTTAATTGATAGTTAAATTTCATCATTAAATTATCAAACCAAGGTTTGTGTACTTTGAAAGTGTATGTGTACTATATATGCTAGCAGTTCTATTTTTTATTAGGAAATTAAATTATAATTTATCATAATTAAATGCAAGGAAATCTAGACTAATTCAAATTCAATTCTCCTTAAAGAGACACACATGCTCTTTCCATAAGGCTTGTCAAATCAAAATGACTTTTGAAAACAAACTACTCTAAAAGAAATAATTAGAAATGATGGAATGAATATTTATGCTATTGACTTGAAATGAAAAGTGTTCTACTGACAAAATTGAAATTTAATCTACTTAACTAAACTGAAAACTAATCTAAGAACAAAATTGAAACTATTCTATGAGAAAAAATGAATTTATTCTATTGGACTGAATTAAAAAGTACTTTGAATAAAATTCAAAACCATTCTAAAATTTCAAATTAAGGGAATGAATTAAACTACAAGCCTTGAAAGATCATTGGTGTGTGAAACCAATCTTGACCATTAAACCTGTTTAAATCTGAGACTAAGATAGAAATTAAACTAAAGAACTTATAAAGGAAATATTTCTGATGTTTTGATTTTATCGAGTGCTTGACCTGTGACAATGGAATATATATAAAATGAATAATGGAATCAACACTAATTACAGAAGAATGAAAATTAAATAAACAAAAATAAAACAACTACTCCATCTTACGACTCTCCAGGCGGGCCTACTCATGATCGCAAGGAAGAACAGACTCAAATCAAATCAATCAACGACACAATCACATTGGAGTTCAGAACCAAGTACTTGTATTTCCAAAAACAATCTTTGAAATTAAAAATTTAAAATGCTTCAAAACCTTTCTATTCTCTACTGCCTCAACATACAAATCGAGACAATTTCTATACTATTTCTGATTTAACATCTAAAGAAATTTATCTTGCATGATTTTCTTTGTTGTATAAAATCATGCAAATCCTCTTCATCTACACATCATCTTATTCAAATGTAGATACTCACTCGCTTGATTCCATCTTTTCCAAGTTCATTTGATGTCAAAACTAATTCCCTAAAATCTTTGCGCATAAATAGAGCATCATTGATCTGTACATTGATCAAACAGATTCTTGCTCCTGATGATTTTCTGAGTAGGCACAATAGTTGTGTGTCCATGTCTTTGACATATGGCATCTACTCATGTCTTTTTTTCACCTTGAAAGTATTTGAATCTTGTCTAACAATTGATTGAATGACAGAAAATGTAGTTAGTTATGCAAATGTCACAATTCAATAGCCAAAGTGATGCCTAGAGCAGGATTGTAATCATTTTTTATATTTTTAATACACCTTGGGATAAGTTTGAGTTTCTTTGTGGAGGAACAATTGTATGCCAAATTTAAACCGGAAGTAGTCAACATAAAGCAAAGGTGAGAAGATCACAACAGAGTAAGACATGAGACCCCGGTGAAGCAACAAAACATTTGAAACTAACCCCAAGACCATAAGTAGCATGAAGTATGGGATCCTAGAAAATTGGGAGCCATACAAAGACCACAATGGAACCAAGCCTGGAGACAGTAACAACACTTAGTATCAGTTCTAAGAGGAAAAATAAATGGAAACTTATGATCAAGTGGTCATATCTTTTTCTGCCTTAGGATTATGATGCATGAATATCATCCCCTTTGAAATTTATTTTCTTTAGAACCAAAATAATGTCCTAAAAGTTCCTCAATTTGTAAGTGAAAGTAGTGAATTTCATGTAAATATAGGTGTCCTCCTTATTGAAGAAGCCAAGACCTATGTTTGTTGTTCAGTTTGATGATTTGGGCCATTTAGGCCT
Organism: Pinus tabuliformis; assembly: GCA_031772625.1. NCBI lineage: Eukaryota > Viridiplantae > Streptophyta > Pinopsida > Pinales > Pinaceae > Pinus > Pinus tabuliformis. Next base: position 1,422,095,145 of record CM062820.1, on the reverse strand, counting down.
TTCCAATTTTAGTTAGTCTTATTCAAAGTGTTATTGAAGTTACTAGAGGGACACGTGTACATTTTTAATGTCTTTAGGCTTCCTTATTTCTTGGGAAATATTCTAGAATGAGCCATGTGTGAGGCCTCACTTGCACTCAAAAACCTCTCACTGTCTATCATGGAATCTTCTCATGTAAGGATATTCTTGTGACTGCTTGTGTAACAGAGTAAAAGATAGAAGGAGCAGAGAGATTAGGAGTAGGAGCTCTGGTAGTGAGCCATTATATTTCAATTCGTTAATACTTCCTTTGAACTTAATATAATAAATATGTTTTCGTATGTCTTATGCCTTATTTGCATGATGTTAAATTTTGGTATGTAGGACAATATGTTTAGTTTTTAAAATAATAATGATTTAGGATGACAAAGAAGACAAAAAGTGGTTGTCCAAGAGAGAGTTCATATTACACTTCTCTAGAAGTTCTAGAAAGGGATGAGAGGGTTTCAATATAAGATATTGTGATTCCTCCAAAGTCTAGCTTTGGTCTCAATAAAACCTGTGCCTCATAAGCTCTCGCAAATTCGAAGAGGTAGACAACATAACTTTTGTAACCATAGTCAGAGCAAGGGAAAATTGAACCCCTTGACCCTCTGGCATAGTAAATGCGCAACGAAAGAACTATACACCAATAAAGAAAGACCAAAGCCTGAGATATCACTATCAGGAGAAAATAAACTCTTGGATCAGATTGGTTAAACAATGTGTTGAAAATATCTATAACGGAGGAGGACTTCAGTGAGCAAGTCATTCTAGCTGAAACTAGGCACACATCGGGTGGTTGGGACTAGACCCGACCAGAGAAGTGAGGTTTGCATCAACAAAATTGCACAAGAAGCAAAGGGCTAACCCCTGACCTTAAGTTGGGCAAACCTCCTGACTAGCTTTGATTCCAGCAACATCCCATTGACAAAGAATGAAAAAATGAAAAGTGGAGCAGAGATTACTCTTCTCAATATTCAAAAAGCTAAATAGATTACAATAAAAACATCAATTGTAAATGACTGGAGTAGAAATCGACTAAACTGAAGTAAAATTGAATTGAGACTAAACTTTCTACAACACCTAGTCGACAAGATAATTAAATATGATGACACCTAGAAGATAGTGAGATTAATATCTCAACATCCCCTCCTAATCTCAATTTTTATATGTAGAGACACTTACAATGCCTAATTTTTCTCTTTGAAATTCAAATACATTATTTCCCAATGGCTTTCTGAAAATATCTGTTAGTCGATAACTGGAACCACAAAAAGAAAGTACTATGTCCCCGTCTTTGAAAAGCTCATGGATGAAATGAAGTCGTGTGTCAATGTGCTTACTTTTTTTGTGGAAAAAATGATTTTTTGATAAAGAAATTGTTGAACTGTTATCGCAGTAAATTGGAGTTGGCTCTTTCTGAACATTTGAAATATCTTTCAATAATCTTCTCACCCACACTACTTGACAAGTTGTTGGATTTTCTTCTACATATTTTGCCTCTGTAGAATATATTGAAATGATTCACTATTTAGTGGATGCCCATGAAATGAGATTGGTTCCAAGATGAAAAATATACCCTGATATGCTTTTTCGATCATCTAAAATCACTACATAATTATTGTCTATATAACCTAAAAGTGAACAATTTTCAGAATGTTTATAGAACAAACCATAGTCTATTGTCCCTCCAATATAACTTAAGATCCTCTTTGCAACCTTCCAATGAGTGATATTAGGTGATTGTATAAACCTCGAGACAAAACTTGCTACAAACATAATGTTACGTCTAGTTGCAGTTACATACAACAAACTACCAACTAGACTTTTATACAGTGTGGAGTCGGTGGTGCTACATATTCTTTTCTCAGTTTTGTGCTTTGACTAATTGGTGTATTTGCAGGTTTGTAATTGGCCACTCTGAACTTTTGGATGATATCAATGGCATATTTTTGTTGACCATCAAAAATGCCATTGGTGAATTTCAATGCCTAAGAAGTATTTCATGACCCTAGATCTGTCATATCAAACTCTTTTTGCATTGTTACTTTGAAGTCTTCTAACATCATATTTCTAGTATAAAGAATATCATCTGCATAAAGGCATACAATAAGCATTTTACCTTCATGCATTTTGGTATACAAAGTTGGCTCATGACTACTTCTCAAAAAACCACTTGTAATGAGATAGTTGTCAATGCAACTATACTAAGCTCTTGGAGCTTGTTTCAAAACATACAAAGCTTTCTTTAATCTGTATACCTTATGCTCCTATACTGGAACTTAAAAACTAGGAGGTTTCTCTACATAAAGTTCTTCCTGCAATATACCATTTAGGAAGGCAAATTTTACATCAAGCTGATAGAATTTCCATTTGTGTTCAGATATTGTGGACAAAATGGTTCTCATAGTTTCTAACCTTGCTATTGGAGCAAGGGTTTCACCATAACCAACACCAAATTTTTGTGAGAATCCTTTGGAAACCAACCTTGCCTTACATTTCTCAATCTTTCCTTTTTCGTTCATCTTGGTCTTATATACCCATTTTACACCAATTTTGCTTTTGTCTCTTGGGAGATCAACTAATTCCCAAGTATGATTCTTCTATATAGAAGCAATTTCTTGGTTCATTGCATCTACCCAATGCTTTTCTTTAACTGTTTATTCAAAATGAGTTGGTTGAGATCAAAGACATGCAAACATATTGTGCTGGTCAAACTCATGCTCCGGCTCACATATTTCTCTGATGCTTCTTGTTTTCTGATTGTCTTCTAAAGGTGTTGAATGGTATGACTCTTCTTCAACCTACAATCTAGGTGGCTTTGGTGGATAAAAAGACTTATTTGAAGCCTCGTCAACTTGATCTAACCAAGGTTTATTTAAAAAAAAATGCATATATGCTTAAAGAAAACTTCTTAGTATCTGGATTATAAAATATGCAGGCCTTTGACTGCTCACTATAGCCTAAGAAAATACATCTTTCACTCCTCTCAACAAGCTTTTTTCTTAGCTACTCAGGAACATGTGAAAATGCTACTAATCCAAAAATTCTAAAGTGAGATACATTTCCCTTTTTACCATCCCATACTTCTTGATGTACTATATCTTGGAGACTACTTGTTGGATATCTGTTGAGTACATACACTGTTGTCGAAACTGTTTCAGCCCAATATTAATTTGACAAATTCTTCTCATGAAGCATACATCTGACCATGTTCATGATTGACTGATTTTTACTTTCTGCTACTCCATTTTTTGTGGAGTACATCTTTTTGTGTTCTGCATTATGATGCTTTGTTGTTGACAAAAATATTTGAATTCATTGGACTTGCACTCTCCTCCTTTGTTGGATTTGAGTACTTTCAAAGGCTTTCCACTTTGTTTTTTTCTTCTACTTTGAATTCTTTGAACCTTGAGAATGTATCTGATATATTTTTGAGAAAATACACCCATGTCTTCCTGCTATAATCATCAATGAATTTCAGAAAGTAAAGACTACCAGCAATGGAATGTGTCTGCATTGGACCACATAAATATGTATGAGCAAGCTCTAAAGGCTCTTTTTCTCTCAGAGGAAGAGGTGGGAAAGCTATCTCTTTTATTCTTGGACAGAACACAAATTTCACAATTACGGTCTTTTTTATTCATAGTAGGGAGACAAATAACAATTGACTGTTTCCGAAGCTCACTTAGAGCCGTGAATGGGATATGGCCATATCTAGAATGCCATCGTTGAGATTCATCTATTCTTAACGCTGTGTGGACTAAACACTGTGAGATATTTCAACTTCTAAGAGTAAAAGGATACGTCCTATTCTTTCTTTTTTCAATCTTGGCTATCAGTATTCTATTGGGAAATTTTTCATGATATAACATTTGTTGAAAATGCAACAAGATGATGGAGCTTAGTGAAAAGAAGTCACCTTCACTAAGTGGGCCCACAGGCTATTTTTGGTGCAAAGTCTATTTTTAGAGTATGTCTATTTTTAGACATATGGATCATGGTCTATGAGTTGCAGGATGCTATTTATGGATTATTGGTCATGTTGGTAAAAATAGATGGACCTTTATTTTTATACATATCGGCAGAGTCTATTTTTAGACTGCCAGTCTAAAAATAGAACAGTCGAATATTATTAGCTCTTAATAGTATTTGGACTATAAACATTATCTTATCCTCTTGCAGCACTTCAGTTCGAGCTACAGATGTGGCACATGCAATTGCCAGAAGGAAATATGATTTTCCTATGGGTTAGTTGAGCTATTGCATGATGGACTTCAGTTAGAACTCAAGTGATTGAATTTGGTGGAGTCGATTGAGGAGTTGTGTTCAGTTGGACTTACTTGAACTAGTTGTATTTAGTCTAACTGCCAAATACACTAGTGATGAGTGATGTGAATTAATCATTAATTAATTCACTAATTATTAACTCATAAATCAACTAAACAATACATCAGTTAACTCAGTGCATGGACAGTTCTGGAGACAAGTGTTAGAGGTGGGTGAAAGGGTGAGACTACTATCAGTTGTGACTATACCTCTCCATGAGATTTGCACAATCATTGATTGAGATTGTGAATGAGGATTGCGCAATACAAGCCAAGGAAATTTGAACTTGGATCTGATCTATTCTCAACTTGGATTGCGCAGTAGAGGCAGGCAAACAATGGAGGAGATTTGAACCTGTGACTTGTTCAGATTTGAGCTAGTTTGTGTGTAGCATGAGGAGATAGTACTGAGTACTTGTGAGGAGTATTGTACTATGTATTGTTACATGTTCTCTATCATTATAATATACAGATAGTTGGGGGTTTTCAGCTGTATGCTTTCCCCATTACATATTGTGTTGATATGTTTGATTGATGTTTCAATGTGCGCATGCGATTGTTTTTAATTCTACAAATTGATGATCAATGGCAGAGGAGGTTATGTATTATGCATGCATTCTGCAAATAGTGTATAATCAAGATAGTCTCCATGAATAAGTGTTATATTATTCAAATTTCTACATGGTATCGGAGCGAAGTTGATCATTAGATCTATTATTCAGAAAGTGATTACATTTTATTTCTTCAGGCAGAGTCTGTAATCGGGCCAGGTAGCCTCTAGATTCATCCTTCTTTTAGAAGGTGAGATATCCGGTAAATTCCCATACATTCAATCTCTGTACGAGAAATACATTGTTCTCACAAATTTTAGATCAGAAGAAGTTGAGATTTGAGCTGGTGGAATTCGAATTTGCAGTAGTGTTTTCTTGGTGTCGAAGTTGAAATGTCTTTCAACGGATTGCGATTGGAGTATGCCCTTGAAGGCTGCTCGAATTATATTTCATGGAAAGACAGGATGGAGGCGATGTTAGATGACAATGGGTTGAAGGAGTTCATAGATGCTAAGGTCCCAAAGCCTACTGATGCTACTCAAGTTGAGGCTTGGGAAAAGAAGACAGTAAGGTGTCGAAGGATTCTGTTGGAGGGCGTGAAGGATCACATTGTATCTAGCCTGCATGGAAAGACTTCTCCATACTTGATGTGGAAAGCTTTGAAATATTTATTCTAAAGCAAGAGCGATCATAGGAAGTTGGTGCTCAAGGATAAACTCAGAAACATTAAGTGTGAGAAAGGAGACAGTATACCCAAGTATCTCACGAAGTTCACCCAATGCCGGAATGAGATGGGAAGTGTGGGGGTGACTGTCGATGATGAGGACTTGGTGAGCTTGGCTCTCCTTGGTCTTTCGAAGAGTTGGCATTCATATCAGGACTCTGTCAATGGTCGGGAGAAATTGCCAGGATGGGAGAGACTTTGGTCTGATCTTGTCCAAGAGGAGATCAGGCGGAATACCAGGGACAGATCTTCATCAGAGGCATCTGACGAAGAGAATTGCACTTTGGCTGCCAAAGCAAAGAAGGGGAAGAACAAGAAAGCTTCTCATTCCGGTGTGAAAGGAAAGAAGCAGGACATGTCCAAGGTGAAGTTCTTTCACTGTCACCAGCACAAACATTATGCCACAAATTGTCCGCAGAAGAAGAAAAATAAGCAAGCTACTGGATCTGTAGCGGGAGAGGCCTTAGCCTCGCAGTTTGAGCTAGATTTTTCACTGATCGCATGCTTGGTATTAAGTGTGATGGGATCGACATGGTTCTTGGACAGTGGTGTGTCCTTTCACATGACAGGAGATCAAAATTTGTTTTCTGATCTAGATGAGAAAGATCGTGGAGTACACATAGAGATGGGTGATGATGGTAGATACAGTGTGACCGGTATCGGTACCATTTCCTTTGACAGGGAGTCTAGTAAACCCTTCGTATTGAAGGAAGTGATGCATGTTCGAGGATTGAAGAAGAATCTTATCTCTGTGGCGATGTTAGAAGACAAGGGATATGATGTTGTCTCCAGTGAGGGAAAGCCTTTCCTGTGCAGTAAGACAACTGGAGAAACCCGGAAGATAGGGGTTCCAGTCAAGAACCTTTATCAATTGCATGTAGATGGCTGCGTAGCAATGGCATGCAAGGTATAAGGATTGGTGAGCCGGGATGATGGCGAGCTGTGGCACCAGAGATTGGGCCACCTTCACCATGGAGCCTTAAAGATACTGTAGCAGATTTCTACTGGGCTTCCTAAAGGCACTCTTGCGCACTCAGATCACTGTAAGGGGTGTACCTTGGGAAAATTTGTGAAAGTTACCTTTCACGAGAAGGATAGTCACGCCACGACAATCCTTGAGAGAATTCACACAGACGTGTGTGGACCTTTCTCAGTAGCTTCGACAGCAAAGCACAAGTACTATGTGATTTTTGTTGATTATTTCTCTTGAAAGTGTTGGATCTTCTTCATGCAGAAGAAGAGCGAGACATACTCAAAGTTCTGTGAGTTCAAAGCACTGGTCAAGAAGGAATTGGGGAAGAAGGTGAAGGCTCTTAGGAGTGACAATGGTGGTGAATTCATCTCTGGCGAGTTCAAGAACTTCTGCAGCGCAAAAGGGATTCGAAGAGAGCTCATAGCTCCCCATAACCCACAGCAGAACGGGGTTGCTGAGTGGAAGAACAGAACGATCATGGGTGCTGCACAAGCGATGTTGCATGATCAGGGCCTACCCCTTCACTTATGGATGGAGGCATGCAATACTGCAGTATATGTGCAAAACCATTGTCCTCAAAAGATACTTGGCGTGAGTACACCCGAGGAGGCTTATTCTGGTAAGAGGCCTGATATTTCCCATTTGAGATTTTTGGTTCTCCTGTTTACATGCATGTGATGAAGGATGCCAGGAAGAAGCTGTAGCCGACCGCAGAGGTTGGGATATTTTTGGGGTACACTGATACACCCCACAACTATTGTGTGTATTTGCCAAATAGTCGCAAGACTTTTGTGCGATGGGATATCAAATTTCAGGAGGAGAAATCCATGAAGTATTCGCTTGAGAGGGAGCCACACTTGCATGCAGATGAGGAGCTATTAGCTCGTAAGGATGAGCTTCAGGATGTGGATCAGCCATAAGATGAAGTTCATGGAGTGGAAGAGACCACTCATGCAGCACAAACCATCAGAGTGCGAAAGTGCACTACAAAAGCTGAGCGACTGGCTCAAGATGCAGAGAAGGTTGTAGGACCACCTATAACATAGCGCAGATAGAGACAGTCATCTGATCAGTACACTGGATACATGGCTCTTGTCAGAAAATGTGTCGTGACTGAGCCATCCTCTTTTGAGGAAGCTGTGGAGGATCCCGCATGGGTAGATGCCATGGTGGAAGAGTATGATTCGGTTGTTAGAAACAATGCATGGGAGATTGTCCCAAGACCGGAGGGGAAATCAGTGGTGGGTTCGAGATGGATCTACAAATTGAAGCAGGCAGCTGACGGGAGTGTGGAGAAGTACAACGCAAGATTTGTTTCCCGAGGCTCCTCACAGATAGAAGGGATCAATTATCAGAAGACCTTTGCACCTGTCGCAAGCTATTCTTTCATACAGATGATTCTTGCTCTCTCAGCGCAGATGGGGTGGCACATCCATCAGATGGATGTGAAGACTGCGTTCCTCAACGGAGTCATTGAGGAGGAGGTGTACATAGAGCAACCCGAAGGTTTCGAGATCTTCAGCAGCGAGTCGCATGTGTGTAGGCTCAAGAGAGCACTGTATGGGTTGAAATAAGCACCTCGTGCTTGGTACACATGGATAGACAGTTATTTCACCGGACTTGGATTCTCCAAGAGTGAGGTGGATCCTAACCTATACTAGATTGTGGTGGAGGGTAAGTTGCTGATCATTGTACTTTATGTAGATGATTTGATTTTGACAAGAGATGAGCTGTTGATACTTTCATGCAAGGAGGATCTTGCTAAAGAGTTTGAGATGAAGGACTTGGGTCTCCTTCATTATTTCCTGGGATTGGAAATTTGGCAGTGCAGTGATGGACTATTTGTTTCTCAGGGTAAGTATGCCCGGGAGATATTGGAGAAGTTCAACATGCATGGCTGCAAGCCTGTTCATACTCCTCTTCCTGGAGGTTGGAAGAAGGAGGATGCTACTTCAGCGGAGGTAGTGGATGCCACTGTTTATCGACAATTGGTGGGGTCGCTTATGTATCTGGTCAATACATGACCTGATATATGCTATGCTGTTAACTAGCTTTCACAAGCTATGGTTAAGCCAACCAAGCTCTTCTGGAAGGTAGGCAAGCATCTATTGTGTTATCTCAGAGGCACATCGGGATATGTATTGTGGTACAAACATGAGGATGAGGTGAAGCTATGTGGCTTCACGGATGCAAATTGGGTAGGGAGCCCAATGGACAGAAAGAGCACATCTGGAGGGATCTTTAGTATCGGGTTGACAACAGTTTCTTGGTACAGCAGGAAGCAGAGATCCGTGGCACTCAGTTCAGCAGAGGCTGAGTATATGACAGCAAGTTTGGCTGCATACAAGGCTATATGGATGAGGAAGATCCCGGTCAGGTTGTTCGGGTCACACTTGGAGCCTACTGTGATTTATTGTGACAACCAGAGTTGTATTAAACTCTTGGTTAATACATTATTTCATGATAGATCCAAGCACATCGACATCAGGTACCATCATATTAGATATTGTGTGCAGCGGAGAATCATGTTACTTTCATACATTCCCACGAAGGATTAGGATGCTGATATCTTGACGAAGGCGCTCACCAGGAGAAAATTCGAATACCACAGAGGCAGGATAGGGGTTGAAGATAATCCATACTGTTGAGATGGAGTGTTGAAAATGCAACAAGATGATGGAGCTTAGTGAAATGAAGTCGCCTTCACTAAGTGGGCCCGCAGGCTATTTTTGGCGCAAAGTCTATTTTTAGACTATGTCTATTTTTATACATATGGATCATGGTCTATGAGTTGCAGGATGCTATTTATGGATGATTTGTCATGTTGGTAAAAATAGATGGACCTCTATTTTTAGAGATATGGGCGGAGTCTATTTTTAGACTGCCTGTCTAAAAATAAAATAGCCAAATATTATTAGCTCTTAATAACATTTGGACTATAAACATTATCTTATCCTCTTGCAGCACTTCAGTTCGAGCTACGGATGTGGCACATGCAACTGCCAGAAGGAAATACACCTTTCCTATGGGTTAGTTGAGCTATTCCATGATGGACTTCAGTTAGAACTCAAGTGATTGAGTTTGGTGGAGTTGATTGAGGAGTTGATGGAGTTGTGTTCAGTTTGACTTAGTTGAACTAGTTGTATTTTGTCTAACTACCAAATACACTAGTGATGAGTGATGTGAATTAATTATTAATCAATTCATTAATTATTAACTCATAAATCAACTAAAGAATACATCAGTTAACTTAGTGCATGAATAGTTCAATGGAGACAAGTGTTAGAGGTGGGTGAAAGGGTGAGACTACTATCAGTTGTGACTATAGCTATGCATGAGATTTGCACAATCATTGATTGAGATTACCAATGAGGATTGCGCAGTACAATCCAAGGAAATTCGAACTTGGATCTGATCTATTCTCAACTTGGATTGCATAGTAGAAGTAGGAAAACAGTGGAGGAGATTTGAACCCATGACTTGCTCAGATCTGAGCTAGTTTGTGTGTAGCATGTGGAGATAGTACTGAGTACCTATGAGGAGTATTGTACTATGTATTGTTACATGTTCTCTATCATTATAATATACAGATAATTGGGGGTTTTCAGATTTATGCTTTCCCCATTACATATTGTGTTGATATGTGTGATTGATGTTTCAATGTGCGCATGTGATTATTTTTAATTCCGCAAATTGATGATCAATGGTAGAGGAGGTTATGTATTATGCATGCATTCCACAAATAGTGTATAATCAGGATAATCTCTGTGAATAAGTGTCATATTATTCAAATTTCTACAACATTTGTTTCCTTGGAATATTACATCATAACCATGTTCCATTAGTTGTCTTACACCAATGAAGTTATGCTTTAGATATGGAACATAATAAACATCATGTATATATTTTTGTCGATTATATTTAGTATGAATAGGGACAATACCTTTTATTTCAACTTTAATGCAAGAATGATCTCCAAGAGTAATTTCTGATGTTGTGGAAGAATCAAGATAAGAGAATATTTTTGTTACCTGTCATATGATTGCTGCAGTGACTGCCCAACAACCAAAGATCCTTGTTGTGTGTGTCTTCAGAAAGATGGCAAGAAAGAAACATTGTTTCAGAGGATTCTCCTTCACTGTTGGAGAGATGGGTACTACCTCTTTATTGATCTGACTGTTTCTTTCTGCATTCATGTTCATAATGCCCAAATTTCTTGGAGTAATAGCATTGGACATTAGATTTGCTCCATGGTATGCTTCTCTGAGTTTGGTTTGTGGAGGTCTCCACTGCTTTGTTGCATGATGATGTTCTAATATGCCTCTTCTTTGGCCTTTTCCTCGTTTGTTCCCGCCTCTATATCCTCTGCCTCTGCCTCTAACAAAATATAGTTGATCTTTGAAAGCATGTTCCATAGAATCTTCTACCATGTTGAGTCTTGTTTCGTGTGCTAGATGTGAACCAGTCAGTTGTTCTACTGAGAAAGTTGTAAAATATTTGGATTCCAGAATGGCTATTACAATCATGTCATATTTCTTGGCAGACTCCGAAGGAATTTTGAACAATTTTCTAATATGGAATGGTTTCACCAATGAGTTTGATCTGACCAACTATTCCCACATCTCTAGTCATGAACTTATCCACATTTTCTATGTCAGTCATCTTTAGGGTTTCAAAGTGTGATCTTAATGTCTGTAATTTAACGGTCTTCATTGTATCATTACCTTGATACGCAACTTCCAATATTTCCCAAGCTTCATGTGTTGTGGATGCACAAGTTATCTTGCTGAAAATAGAGTCATTGACTGACTTTTGTATCCAACATTTGGCTCTATGTTCTTTCTTTCTGAATTCAATTGATGCATTCCTCTGATTATTGGATATGACCGCCAATGCTTCTTGGGTCGACGCTAAATAGGCAATTTGAAGTGTATCCCAACACTCTTGGGCTTACATGAATGTCTTCATTCTCAAAGACCAAAACTCGTAATTTTTTCCAAGCCGAATTGAAATCTATGACAAAGCATTAGAGAAAATCATTTCTTTAACCATAAATATGTGCTCTTTTCTTTTACTCTCTTCTTTCTCAAACTAAAAAAAATCTCTAAAAAATGGAGCTCTTTTGTGTCCATAACAAAGTTCTCTTTTTGGGAAAAATAATATTTTATTTAAATAAATTCTTTTAATAAAAAATTATTTTAAATAAAAAACATTAATACAAAATCCCTTTTTTATGGAGCGGCAGAACGTGGAGCATGAACCTTTTGTTTGAACCCAGTTTTTGAGGAGCCTCTGCGGGGAATTTTTTAAGCCAAGCAACGCAGTTCACGATGGCTATCTGCAGCGTTGCAAAGCAGGAAAACGGGAGAAGGGATGCGCTGTTGATTCAATTTTTTTAAAGAAAACAAAACTTAAAACTTCTTTCCGCCTTCTCTTTCAACTGAGGGGAGATAACTATGTGTTTCGTCTTTTTCTCAGAACCGGTTTCATGCAGCTCTCTTTCTCGAATTTTCGGTCAATGTTGTTTTGTCTAAAGAAAAGTGGAATAGTGGAATAGAGATTGCTCTTTTTAATATTCAAAAAAACTAAATAAGATTATATTGAAAAAATCATCAGTGAATAAGTAGAAAAACTCGATTAAAGTAAAATAAATGAGTACAAAAACTGGACTAAAGCAAAATAAAATTAAACTGAAATTAAATTATCTAAAACAAGTGATAGACAAGAAAATTAAATAGGATAACACCTAAAAACAATCAAATTAATATCTCAACACCCATATAAATAATCCCATCTTATTTTTTCTTAATTGGTATGCTATTATTATCTCCAAGGACCGACTTAGCTGGGAATCGCTCCACCTTAAAGAATAAATGGTGGAGAAATAAATTTCGAGGGATCCTTTTAAAAATTTGGACACTTACTCAAAAGTGTTATCACCAACTGGCTGTCTTAATCTGATGGCCAGAAGCCATTCGGGGTTGATAGTTAAGTCTGGTGATTTGTATTTGAAGTAACGCATAAGACGATAAATAAAATCTATATCACCAACTATATTTTCACGTGAACCCTTATCAACAACAATAATTTGTAAGTAAATCCAATGGAGAAAAGATGAAAACATTTCAAAAACCAGAAGAGACGTGCAGGTTCTTTTCAATGTAGGTATCGCATTGACAGCTAATCGAATCCAATGAGAAGAGGATGACACTATTTTTTTTATCTATCTTATCTTATTTATCATATCTCAAAATATTCTTGAAATTTATTATTCCGATAATCCCTTCTGTGTGATTGCCCAAAAAAATATCAATAGTTTCAGAGATAAATTCTATCTACCTATCAAAAACAGTTCCACAGGACCTGAGTATTCATCTTCTCCACCCGTAAAGCACTGGCGAAATGCCAGGGTTAAGTTTATATAAATCTCTATTATAAAACTGCCTCTGTTGTTCCAATATTCAGTTAAGTTCGAAGGAAGAAAGAACTGTAGTTATATTCAATGAACAACTGCAGCCAGAATAACGGCACTGCTGATTTTCCAGCCTTACAATGGCAAGCTCCACAAAGTCCCTACGGTGTGGTGGGTGGCGTGCTGGTAATAATTATTTTTGCTTCGGTGATTTCAGTGTGCTCTCTCCGGAAGTTACACCGTGCTAATAACAACGAGCGGAGATATCATATTGACCTTTCAACTCATCCCTCCAGTGCCATCACTAACAAGGAGGAGGCTGGGAAGGTGGTGGTGCTGATGCCCGGTGATGAACACCCCACTTTCATAGCTCAACCTACATCTGTGATAGAAAGCATTATAGGTAAGCTTTAATTCTTTGCAGTTTCTTCAATGGGTTAGTGTCTCTTTTTTTATCAAATATATCAAATTGGCCTTTTGTTATTCAATGGTGGGTTGAACATTATATTGCAGTTGCTTTGATGGGTTAGTATCTCTTCTTTTATCAAATACATTAAATTGGCAATTTGTTATTCAATGGTGGGCTGAACATTATTTTGCAGTTGCTTTGATGGGTTAGTTTTTTTTTATCAAATACATCAAATTGGCTATTTGTTATTCATGTGTGTGTCAGTCAACTGGTTTTATTGGAGATGGTTGGAAAGAATGATCAGATAATCTTTTTGTCCCAATTAAATTCTAATTAGTAACCTGACAATTTCAATTAGTAATATAACAATTCCAAGTTTGGTTATTATTGAGAATGAATTGATATAACAGTTTTGTTGAAAATGTGGGATTTATATCTCAATTAAATCCTAACCAGTAATATAACAATTTCAAGTTTTGTTATTATTGAGAATGAATTGATATAAAAGTTTTGTTGAAAATGTCGGATTTATGACCTGGAAATTTTGAGTTAAGTTTCGAAGCTGCCAGTAAGGTAACTCTAATAAATCTAAAAACATATTCCCAACAAAACTCAAATCACAAAAACCTCAAAAATATATATATATATATATATATATATATATATACATTCTTACTGTAATATAAAATAAACTGAAAAGGTTGATCGAACTCTATTTTTCTACTTTTATGATTAGCAGGGCTTCATTCTTAATAGCTGACATAATTTATGTTCTGATATCTAAATTTTAGAAATCCAACTGCATTACACAAGAATAAAGTAAGTCAGAACTTTTAAACATTATAAGAATGTTCCATGAGTTCTGCAAGGAATTTTGAAGACTAAGTGCTCTTAAAAGAAAGATCCATTTCCCATCTCTGCTTTCTGTGCTACACATTCAATATTCTCCCTCAATAGAGGATCCTATCAATGTTCACAGACCTTGTTACCTGCTAATGAATCTCAGAACATGGTTTTCAAAGCTTCTTGCCTGAAGCTTTGGAGATGGCCTGCATACAAATGCTTGTCACTGCAATATTCATTCCGGAGCCTTTTCTTACTGAAACATGAGTACATGGGACTTCTTGGGCAACACTTATTTCTATATCTCACAGCAGTCCGAGGAGCAATTGGACTTACTTTTCATAAAGTTACGCCAAATTACCTTGGGCAACATTCATGAACAAAGCCATTTTTTCTCAAATGTAGCATTACAGCTTATTGTTCCAAAGTAAATTTTATTAATTTAGCTGTGAATAATGGAGGAGGGCATGTGCCTTCTTGTCCAGCTACAAGATATATATGGAAGGAGTTTTTTTTTTTTTTCTTCAATTGAAGAATTCGCCCTTGGAGCAGCTCTAGGAGTCAAGCTATATGGAAGGAACTTAACTCAGGATATTATTCTCTCTCATACAGGTTATACAGGTCAGCAGAAATTGTTGTTCATTCCATATATTAAAGAACTCAAGGATTAAGCAAACATCTCTGATTTAAAATTGCAGGAGCTCAATCACAAAATGCAATACCTTGTCCTTTAACAAACCAGCTAGGAGGTCAGTCAAGCCAGACGGTCGACAAGGTGGAGAATCAGACGTCGTGATTTAAAGGATACCTGCTGTTATTAATATTCCTGCTCAAATAGCACAGCAATTTCAACATCTGAAGAAAATTAGTCCACAGATGGACTGGAAGAACATATGATAAGATGGAACAATTTCTTTTTAACATATCATGAAGCACAAACGGAGCATAATTACCAGCCCCTCCATCACCCGATTTTGTGATTATAGCCCTTTATCAACACCAGTTGAGCCCGTTATATTCGGTGTCGGATATTTCGTTCTGTTGAAAACCTCAACTATAAGCATGTAAGCTTAGAGTATAAATTATGAACCAGTGGAACCATATCTCCTTTTTCTTGTTGTCAGACACGGCTAAAGTTGAACCACATCTCCCTTTCTTGTTGTCAGACTCGGTTAAAATGGAGTAAATACATTCGGAAAATGCTTGAATCGCTGGTTCTTTTTTGTTTGTTTTTTTAACTGAAGTTTAAATTATATTTTGAATAGCTTTCAGATATACATAGTATTACTTGAAATGGGCATAATATGTATGGAGACCCAATCTTCCCAGCTACCCAATCTTCCCAACTAACCATTGTACCACATCTTGTAGAAATTTTGAATAATATGACACATTCACAGAGATTATCCTGATTATACACTTATAAGCGGAACATGCATAATACATAACCTCCTCTACGTTGATCATCAATTTACAGAAGCAGAAACATTCACAGGCGTACATAGAAGCATCAATCACACATATCAACACAATATTTTCCTAGGGAAAGCCCCAATTATTTGTATATTCTAGTGATTGAATCATGTAACAATACATAGTACAATACTCCTCACAAGTACTCAGTACTATCTCCATATGCTACACACAATACAGCTCAGATCTGATTTCCAAATCTCCCCCGCTGCTTGCCTGCCTCCACAGCTCAATACCTGCTCAAGAATTGATGAGAATGGCTTACCAAACTCGTATTTCACCTCAAAAGAATCACTCACACTTTGTTGGACGTGAGCAAAGGCTACAATACTGGGCAAATACGTGAGCAAACTCATTGGCATGCTCAATCCCTTGATTGTGCAAGATCTGGTGCACAACTGTAGTCACAACTGATAGCAATCTGATTCTCTACCACCTGTCCCTGTTGAACTGAACATGCACTGACATGCAACTGAGTTAATTGATGTATTCATTAGTTGCATCATGAGTTAATAATTAGTTTAACAACTCATCATTAGTCTATCTGCAGTTAGACTAACTACAACTAGTTTAACAAGGCTAAACTGAACACAACTCCATCAACTGCACCTCCAGTCCACTAAACTCAACTCACTTGAGTTCTAACTGAAGTCCTGCATGCAAATATTAGTCATCCCATAGGTAACCACGTATTTCTCTCTCGGATCTGCATGTACCACATCCGTAGCTCATCCTGAAGTGCTCCAAGAGAATAAGATCAAGTTTATATTCCAAATATTATTATGAGACAATAATATTTGACTTTTCTATTTTTGACAGCTAGTCTAAAAATAGACTGTGATCACTCACACTTTAATAAAAAATAGAAGTCCATCTATTTTTCCCAACTTGACCAATCATCCATAAACAGCAACCTACAATCCATAGACATGATCCATATGTCTAAAAATAGACAGTTTAAAAATAGACTTGCGCCAAAAATAGCCTGCGGGCCCACTTAGTGAAGGCGACTCTTTTCACTAAGCTCCATCATCTTGTTGCACTCTCAACAAGAATTTCTTGTTGCACACTTTTCAACACTCTCTCTCAACAAGAAAGGCTTTCTCTCAAACCCAATCGTGTAACTCTGGAATGTTCTCCATGCAACACATCTGGCCGGTCCACTTGCTCTGTCATCAAAGTCTCTGACTGCTATTGCCTCTGTCGAATGAAACTCTGCATCTCTGTGCTCTTCAGTATCTGACTGCTCTAGCCTCTGTCACTTTGATCTCTGACTGTATCCGTGCTGCTGCTGGTTCTATCTCCAAGCATTGCATCCACACTGCACCTCCCAATTGACCTCCCTGTTGGGATAGAAACACCCTCTGATGTTGAAGCTCTACCTACTGCTGACAAGTGCTCCATCTCTGACATCTGCACTACTGCAACATCTCCATTCATCTCGCACCATTGCACACCTCTATGTGCCACCTAGCACTGTGCAAAACACTTTTGCCTCTCGCATTGCTACAGCCTGCTAGCTATGCGTTGTCCTGGGATTCCCTGCACTGTCGCTCTCTCTGCCACTCCATCCGCATCTGTCTCTACCCAATCAGTTAGTTCCTGCTACTACACATCGGGGCTCCCGTAGCAAGGTCTCATCCAAGAGGTTAGGTACCTCAAGGATCCTGCCCCTCCTCCTTGGGACAATCAATCCACATCACCCCACCTCCTACTTGGAGGTATGGCTGCATGAGATCCCTCAGCCCACCTGGCTCGAAGTTTCCCCCTACTGGAGGTCTCTGCATGAGTAGATGTCTCTACTCGATCTCCTCTCAGCTTCCCTTGTTGTGGCTGCTCCACAACCTCCTGAAGCTGCTGCACCAATCGTGGCTCCTCCACAATCGTCTGAGACTTCTTCTGGCTCTGCATGTTGAGAGGTAATATATGCTCCCTCTCAACCACCAAGTCTCCATCAGTTTCCTCGCTGCTCAAGGCTTTGCATGCATCTTGAACCTCAAGAGCATACAGGTTCCTGACCCATGAACCAATCTCATGACAACGAAAGCATCTCACCTTCGACTTGTCAACCTTCTTCCCCTCACTGGAAGAACTGGATTCGGAAAGAGAAACCTTCTCCTTCCCCTTCTTCACCTTACTCGCTAAGGCACAGTTCTCCTCATCCTGCATGGATGAAGAACCGTCTCTGGTGCTCCATCTAATCTCCTCCTGCACAAGATACGACCAAAGTCTCTCCCATCCTGGCAGTTTCTCCCTTCCATTCACCGAGTCTTGGTAGCTATGCCAACTCTTAGGAAGGTCAAGGAGTGCTAGACTCACCATCCTCATCCGACAGTCACCCCCACACTTCCCAGCTCATCTCGGCGTTGGGTGAACTTCGTGAGATACTGGAGCATACTGTCTCCATTCTCACATTGAATGTTTCTGAGTTTTATCTCTTGCTTTGGAATTAAATTCGAATTCCACCAGCTCAAAACTCAACCGCTTCTGATCTAGAATTCGTGAGAACAAAGTATTTCTCGTACAGAGATTGACTGTATGGGCTTTTACCGGATATCTCACCTTCCAAAAGAAGGATGAATCCAGAGGCTACCTGGCCCGATTACAGACTCTACTTGAAGAAATAAAATGTAAACACTTCCTGAATAATAGATCTGATGATCAATCCTCGCTTGATATCCTGTAAAAATCTCTTCTACAAATCAAGCAGCTCTGATACCATGTAGAAATTTTGAATAATATGACACATATTCACAGAGATTATCCTGATTATACACTAATAAGCGGAACATGCATAATACATAACCTCCTCTACGTTGATCATCAATTTACAGAAGCAGAAACATTCACAAGCGTACATAGAAGCATCAATCACACATATCAACACAATATTTTCCTAGGGAAAGCATCTCGCTAAAAACCCCAATTATTTGTATATTATAGTGATTGAATCATGTAACAATACATAGTACAATAATCCTCACAAGTACTCAGTACTATCTCCATATGCTACACACAATACAGCTCAGTTCTGATCTCCAAATCTCCCCCGCTGCTTGCCTGCCTCCACAGCTCAATACCTACTCCAAAATTGATGAGAATGGCTTACCAAACTCGTATTTCACCTCAAAATAATCACTCACACTTTGTTGGACGTGAGCAAAGGCTACAATACTAGGCAAATACGTGAGCAAACTCATTGGCATACTCAATTCCTCGATTGTGCAAGATCTGGTGCACAACTATAGTCACAACTGATAGCAATCTGATTCTCTACCACCTGTCCCTGTTGAACTGAACATGCACTGACATGCAACTGAGTTAACTGATGTATTCATTAGTTGCGTCATGAGTTAATAATTAGTTTAACAACTCATCATTAGTCTATCTGCAGTTAAACTAACTACAACTAGTTTAACAAGGCTAAACTGAACACAACTCCATCAACTGCACCTCGAGTCCACTAAACTCAACTCACTTGAGTTCTAACTGAAGTCCTGCATGCAAATATTAGTCATCCCATAGGTAACCACGTATTTCCCTCTCGGATCTGCATGTCCCACATCCGTAGCTCATCCTGAAGTGCTCCAAGAGAATAAGATCAGGTTTATAGTCCAAATATTATTATGAGACAATAATATTTGACTTTTCTATTTTTGACAGCTAGTCTAAAAATAGACTTTGATCACTCACACTGTGATCACTCACACTTTCATCAAAAATAGAAGTCCATCTATTTTTCCCAACTTGACCAATCATCCATAAACAGCAACTTGCAATCCATAGACATGATCCATATGTCTAAAAATAGACTTGCACCAAAAATAGCCTGCGGGCCCACTTAGTGAAGGCGACTCTTTTCACTAAGCTCCATCATCTTGTTGCACTCTCAACAAGCATTTCTTGTTGCACACTTTTCAACACATCTAGAGGACTCTACCAGTTAGAAAGGGCAAGATCCACAACTCCCTTTTGGGCTGCCTAGCGAACAGACTATTTTTGTTAATCTGTTCGAAAACTTATCATAACCAACCCTGTGCACATTGTATTTTAATTTTATTATTATTTTTATTTTTATTAAAATTTTAAATCATATTTATATTATTTAGAATATGTTAATGCATGTCCATCAAACTTATATGTCAATTTGTTATATATATTGATAATCATAAAGATTATAAATTATAATTAAATTTTAAATTATTATTATTAGCTATAAAATTATATATATAGATAAATTTAAAAAATATGTAATCAATTTTTTAATTTTTATTTTAATAAAATATTTTTAATTTATAAATAAATTTTGTTATAGTATAATAAGTTAATAATATTGTTTATTTAAAAAAATAATTATTTTTAAAATCAATCTTAACATTTTATTATAACTGATATGGAAGATACTTTAGAAATATTCTATAAAATTTAAATTCTATTTTCTATGCGCATAATATATCTTGATATATCTATTAACTAATTCCAAAATAAATATATTTATTAACGTAATTTAAAAATAAATTAATTTATTAAATATTTTTCTTTGATAAAAAATGGTGTTATTTTTTTTTATTGATACCTTTCTTCGGTATATAAACCATGTAGAGTTTCTGAACGGTAAATATTGATATTGATATGAATGGACTTATCTAATAAGCCCGCATCTTAAGGATATTAGTAGAGTTTCATATTAATTAACTTCTTTATTTTTGTGGAGCCGTAAAATTTTCATATGAGCATGTTATATTCATTTAGAATATTTTCAACCTTTAGAATAGATAACAAAATAAATGATATTTATTTTTATTATTAAATGGTGTGTCAGGTTGGAAATGTGGTGAGAGAAATGTTGAAAGGTTATCATGGTTTTAATGATTTAGAAGGTTAATGTTGTGATAAATATTATAAAGTTATATTTAGTTTAAATATATTTATAAGATATTAAAAAAAAAATCACAAGTATTTTTTTTCCCATTTTTATTTTTTTATAAAAATTAGATTTTTTTATCTAAAAATATTTTGATAATGATTGAATATCTAATTTAAGTATGTATCTCATGAGAGGTTGTTTTTATTTTAATAAAGTTGATTTTGTTCTTAAATTTATATGTAATAATATTTTTAATATTATTTGTATTTTGGTTATCAAGGGTAGTTTCAATTGTTGGGGCACATAGTCATAATATCAATTACCTCAGTTTTAATCCTAACTAACCTTGCTCTGAAAAGCACTAAGAGAAGTGCTCCAAGATTATCATAATTTTAATTACTTCGAAGGTTGAGAAAGTTACTATCCTCATAATTATGGTGAAATAAGTAGCTTTACTTAGAAAAGCATTAAGAGAAACTCTCCAAAATTATCATAGTTTTAGCAACTTTAAAGGTTATGAAGGTTGGTATTGTGATAAATATTGTGAAATTGTAATTTAATAAGGGTATACTAACACATAGGGAACATTACACGAAATTTATTTCCATTTTAAATGCTATATGTTAGAGACATGCCATATTATTTCATCTCAAAGTGTTTTTGGAATTGTTGAACACCTAGTCACCTCATTTGAGTTTGTTCATATTTTAACAATGTTGACTTTATTCTTAAATTTAGATGTAATAATGTTCTTAATATTATTAGCCTTTTTCCCCATCAAGGACACCTTACATGGTTGAGACAAACAATGATAGTTCTTGCTACCTTAGTTTAAATCCTAGCTAACCTTAGTCACTTTTCCTCTAGAATGGCATTGAAGGTTCTTAAAATTTTACAAGGTCAAGAAGGGCTTTTCTCATAAGGACATAAAATTGACCTTCAAATATTTGTAGTGGAACATGTGGTATAATAATAGAATAATCAAGAGATAATCAAGGCCCTATGCCTCTTACAACTGTTAGTTATACCAAGTCAATGTCGAGAAGAGGTTTCAATGTATTTTATTACATGTTTACCTAAATCTAATGGAAAGAATGTCATGTATTAGATCAACTAAAAAGTCATGCCCATATTTATATCTTTCCCATCCTTTTAAAATAAGTACAATGGTGACAACATTCATGGAAATAGTCCAATAGTGACATGGAATCCTAAATATTATAAGTGAATAAAATCCAAATACCATTAGAAATTTTTTGAATGAATTATTTTCTTGTTTGGGTGCTCAATTGGTTCACAACTCATCTTATAATTCTCAATATAATGCTAACACTAAGACTGTGAATAAATGTTTAGAATATATCTTGATTTCTTGACATCTGATAAACAAACACACTGGGTCAAGTGGCTTTCCTTGGTAGAATGGTGGTACAATACATCTTTCCCTACTTCATTAAATTTATGGAAATTTATGTATATCATGCTCAACCTATCATGTCACCCTTGAAAATGGCTATAAAGGTTCAAGTGGTGGAAGCCCACCTAGGGCACCAACAAAAGGTTCTCAAACTATTGAAGGATAACTTGGTTATAACACAAAATAAAATGAAACGACAAGCAAATTAGCATCACAATCAAAATAATTTGAAGTGGTGGATTTGGTTTTCTTGAGGCTACAACTATAGAAAAAAATTTCCCTCAAGTAACAAAATAAGAACAATAAATTAGAAGCTAAGTATTATGGCCAATATAAAGTGTCACAAATGATTGGAAGTATCACTTACAAATTGGAGTTTCCTCCATCTTCCCTAATACATCCATTGTTTCATGTTTCTTATTTAAAAAAGGTAATTGATGACACAATCCTAGGTTAAACTATTTTACCAAGGATCAATGAATAATGGATAATCTTAGTATAACCAAATGAAATCCTTGAAACAAGGACTAAGAAGTTGTCAAATCAACCAATTAATATGTCATCAAACAGAGGAACCTACCAATGGGAGAAGCAATATGGGAAGATGTGTTATTCCTACAGAAACATATGTAGTTAGTCAAGTGTTTAGGACAACAAATACTTGAATGGGAGGGGCATTATAAGCACATAAAACCTCTTATTAAATCCCCTTTTAAGAAAAGGGAAAAAACCTTTTTTAAACCCTATATTTTGATTTATTATAGTTATATTGTTATACTATTATGTAGACCATAATCTTTCCATGTACTTTTTCATTATAATTGTACCAATTTTCTCCTATATATAAACTAAGGTGACCTAGTTTTAAGATCATCTCATATTATCTTTTGTATTCAATTCATTGTAAAAGAAGGTTTCCTCATATAAGTGGAATATATTCATTGATTTTTTGTCATTTTTAAGGTGCTTGGATTGTAACTATTGATAGGATGATTCCTAGTGGAAATGACTGAATTGCTCACAAATGTGATTTTGAATATTTTAGCTTCAATTTTATATGACGTTTTAATTAGTATGTATTGGTTAGCATTCCATAAATTAAGTTTGGACTGCTTCAATAAAACCTCTGAATGTATATATAATGAAGGTAATCCAGGTTTAGGAAAAGACACTCTAACATCCATTATGCATAGGGAAAATAATAGTACCTTTAGATTATGCATTAATTATAAGCTCTTTACAGACACTTGAACAAAGTGATTGCGAAAAAAAATACATTATGCTCTATGTATGATATATTTGATCAAGTAAGAGGAGAAAATGTATTAAAATTAATAAGGAATCCTCTAGAACAAGGTATAAATGTTATTAATTCATGGTGGTATCATTTAGACTCACCAATGCAGCAACCCCATCCATATGTTTTATGAACAACATTTCTAGTGGATACTTGGATATGTTTCCATTGGCTTTCATTGATTTCATTCTTATATACTCTATACATAAGAAGGAAAATGAAAAATACATCATATTTATTTTACAGATACTAGTAAAGCATAACTTGTATCTCAAGTTTAGTACATGCGATTTAATTTTTTGGGATTCATTATATTGGATGAGGGAATTTGAGTCAATAAAAAATGATCTAGTCCATTATGAAATAGTCTACTCTAAAGAATGTAATAGATGTGAGGTCATCCATGAGACTTGTAGGATACTATCAAACACTCATTTAGGTGTTTTCAAAAATTATCCACCCTATAAATTATTTATAAATTATTTGCAAGATAAAAGAATAAATCTTGTGTGGTCTACCAAATGTTAGGAAAGATCTCAATGGTTGAAACATATTATAACTAACACTCTAGTTCCATTTATTGAAAACCCAAACAAATATTTCATAGTGTGTATAGATGCATGTGTAAGAATAGGTTGAGTTCTTATACAAGATAGTAACATGATAATTTATGAATCCATAAAATTTAAAGAACACAAAAAGAATTATGTTACCCACGTATAGGGATTTTCAACCATATTTCATGTGTTAAAGATGTGGCATCACTACCTGATGGCTAGAAAATTAATTCTGGTGACAGGCCATGGTGGAATAAGATGTCCATTCAATCAACCTCAGTTGAATGTTATATAGTCTAAATGAATAACATTTATTAATGGGTGTGGTTTTGAAATAAAACACATAAAGGGAAAAGACAACAAGATAATGAATGCATTTAGTAGGAGCATGCAAGTTATATGAAAGACAATTATTGGTACCTATGTAGCTAATTTGAAGCCCAAAATAAAATAATATTTGTATGAGGATGAGTACTTAAAAAAAAAAGGTTACAACAAGATCCACCAAAATAAAACATGATGGATATCAAATGACTAAAGAATGATTGATTATCTATAAGAATAAATTTTAGATTTATTTTTAAATGGATATAAAGAATATCAAGTTGGATCAAATGCACAAGAAACCTTATTTGGCCCGCAGGGAAAATTTTAAGGATGAAAATTTGTCTTAAAGTTTAGAAACCTTGGCGAATCTTACTAGTCCCCAAGTTACAAATTGTAAAAATTTTGTTGATATCTTTGAAAAAATTCAAATTTCTAATAGTTTATATATAGTATTTATACAATTTTGGCAATTTTTAAGGTAAAAGAATTTTATACTATAAAAGTTGGGGGAATCATTTTTATAAAAAAATGGAAATTGGCGACTATTGTTTTTGGGAAAACCATACAAAATTATCCCACTTGCAAATATTAGCCCCTAAAATTTTCCATGTATTTGAGACACCCAACTTACCAAAAAAAGATTATTGCAGAAAGCAAACAATATTTTTCCCTAGAATGAGAAAGGAAATTGTTGACTATATTACATGATGCCTAGAACATCAATAAGTTAAAGTGGAACATAAGCATACAACAATTTTGTTATAACCTTTTTCAATTCCTAAATGGAAATGGGAAGTAATCATCATGGAAATTATCACATGTCTCTAGAATATAATAAAACAAACTAACTCCACGATGGATGCAACTGACAAACTTGAACAACGATAATAAATTTATCCTAATAAACATCACATATAAGGAAGTCTTTATTGAAAAGAACATTGAAGGAAGTTTTTAGGTTGCATGTAATAACTACCATGATTGTATATGAATACTCATTTTATATTAATATTTTGTAATTTATTATTTGGAGACTTAGGTACATAGTTAAATTCTATCACTACCCATCATCCACCAAAAAAAAAGGGGTAGATAGGAAGTACAAATAAAATAGTTTAAGACAAGATTTGAATGTATGTAATGATTGAGCCAACTAAGGGAAAAGACTGCATGAATCAAGTAGAATTTTCGTATAATAATAATTACCAAGCATCTTCACAAATGAGTCCATCTTCACAAATGAGTCTTTTTGAGGCACTAACTGGAAGAAAATGCAATGCACTAATATATTAGGACAATCTAATAAATAGAATAACATTTGGACTAAAATGTTGAAAGAAATGGAGCAATAATTTATCAAGATCAAGCAAAACCTAAAGTTATCCCAACAAAGACAAAAACGTTATGCATAATTTAAAAAAGTGCATAAAAAACTCAAAGACTAAGAATATGTTTATATTAAAATAAAATTACAAAATATTTGCCTTAAGGATGAAGCCTATGCTAAATTTGCATCCAAAATGTTGTGGATCATTTGAAATTTTGGAAAGAATAGGATTAATACGTTATAAACTTGTTTTGTGTACCAATATTAAAACAGATAACCTTTTTCATGTATATACTTAAGAAAGATGGAGAATATTTTCACCATATTGTTCATTAGACTATAACCTAGGTGGCAATAAAGGAATATTTCCAACCACCAAACTTCTACACATTCGAAATGAAAATTATATTTTTACAAAATTGGGCAATTGCTAAAGTAAAAGTGCAATGAAGCATTTCAAACCAAATGAGGCCACTTGAGAGATGGACAATTCCATGACAGAGGTATATAAATCATTATTTTCACCATGGAAATTGTTTCACTAAGGACGATGTAATTTCGAAGCATAAAAGAGTTAATATCATAAGTTTGCTCCTTGAAATATTTCGAATTAAAACTATTAAATAGATTGATGGATTTTTTTTGGTACTAACACCATGAGTTACGTATTCCATGATGCTATGGATATTGTTAGGATTTAATTAATATATTAAATAAAATAAAAATCACCTAGACTAATAAAGAATGAGTTCTTACAATGACTATCATGGGACAAGAGGGGAAAAGTGAGGGGCATGGGGATTTATGGTTAAAAAAAAATACATATTACATTATTTAAAACCTTTATTTATTGAAAAATATAATTTTTAAAAATTAAATAGAGATTGAGAGAAGTGCAGAAAACAAATCCACAGATATAGATGGTCACATCCTCAAAATCACGAAATTGTATTCCCTGGAACTAGAAAGAAGTTGTGTTCGAATTATCTCGCTAGCATTTATGTATGCATAAAGTTTAATGGGGAAAGGGAACTGTTATGAAGACATAAAAAAGAACTTTTTAAACATTAAACTATAGAGAAATAGAGCTACTATAATATAGAAAAAACCACCCATCAAAATGAGCCATTATACATAGCAAAAGAGGCAAGGAACCAAGGAAATTATGCAGGATATTTGATATATAATTTTGGGACTTTCGACAGACACTAATAAGCATGGGAGAGAATAATTTCTGAGCGATTGTGTACCAGAGAAGGAAATGCACATTGTTTTGTGGGATAGATAATATTGGTACTTAAAACCTTCTCTATTCGAGAGGAACTTAGCATTGAAAACTACTTGGCTTGGATCTATTGATCTTTCCTACTTTTCCATAACAATGTTATAGATTGGATAGATTATGGTGTCCATGGTGGAATGCACACAGTTCTATGGAAATTCTGAGTTTCAGTTCATTGTCTAACTTGCATTATTTACACAGATAAGTTTCACACATATGCTTTCCAAATATTCATTTTCGAACTTTCATTTTTCACACAAGTTTGTCACCTTGTACAAATATTCATTTTAATTAGTATCCTTTTATATTACTTAGTATAACCAAATGAAGGAAATTAGTTTAAGCAGGTACTTATTTTTTTTTTTTGTTGGTTACACTGTGATGTAGACTATTTGCGATCCCTTTGTTTATTAACTTCTTTCATGCCTGATTTTTATTTCTACAACTCTTTTGCTCCACAATAATAAAAAAAATTAATGTATGTTGCTTAAGTTTCACACTTGTAGAAAATGTTCTTTATAATACTAACATTTTGGATGGGGAAGTATAGATCTATCTTTACTTGGTTTTTTGGATGGGGAAGTATAGGTCTATCTTTACTTGGTTAATGAAATATGGAGTTGAAATGGGGTTTATTCCTTCTCTAGACTGGGTGATTAATGAGTTTATACTTATGCACAAGATCCCACATAACGATTGTCTTTCGTAACATGTTCACTTCCAAGCAATAAAATCGGAAAAACTTTAAAACCAATTATTAATTGAGTGGATTCCATCCTTTTCCCGAGTTATTTTAATTAGATTTAGCTGGAAACATAAACAAGGATAATAAATTGGTCTTCTAAAATACAATTGAGATCTAACTACCATGGATTATACAACACGTAGAATCACTTTAGGAATTTTGTTCATTTCCCTCAATTTGTATTTATGAGTTGGGCATGAAGGAATTTTTTTTAATGGTTGTTGAGTAGGGAGGAAAGATTCTAATGATTTGGATTTTAAAAATCATTCTCATGATTTGGGTATAATTTGTATATTGTTATTAATTATTACTCAATTGAGGGGATTCAGTGAGATTACTTTTCTTTTAAATGGTTATTGAGTAAGAAGGGAAGATGATTTTAATAAGTTTGGGTTTCAGAAGTCATTCTCTTAGATTTAGATATAATTTGTATATTATCATTAATTCTTATTGAATTGAGGGGATTTAGTGAGATTAAATTTGTTGATTTATGTATGGATTTAAAAAAATAAAAATCAAGGAATCTTATTTATGGGACATGGATATTTTATGGGTGTAAATAAAACTCTATAATTGTGGTCTTTTTTATTACATTGGATTATTGTTATTGAAATTATAATTGTGGTCTTTTTTATTACATTGGATTATTGTTATTGAAATTATTGATGAAGATGCTTTTATGATTAAAGACTTGAATTTTGAGCAATGGTGATAGTATGAGTGTTGTTCAAACCATGGTCATAGTATGGATTCCTAGTGAGATATGGTAATGTTATTTAAATCTCATATATAGGATATTTAGCCAACTATTATCTCCTCACCAATAACCTCTATTTTCCGATATTATCTTGTTCAAATATTTTATCAATGCCTCTTATGTAAACTATTAATTATATGTTATTATGTAGTCCAAGTGAGAAGTAGGTCATTGTTTTGGAATTATTAACTCCTACCCTGGGACATTGATATGAGTAGTCAAGAGTTCTTTTGTCTCCATTAACAACATTATTACCATTGAGTTCATTTCTAGGTTTGTTAGGTGAAAATTGTTAATATGGACCACCCACTCTATTTAAATTGATTTATAAATGGATATTATATAACTCATTACCTGTGGAGGGAGGAGTAATATGCAAGCTCAAGCCTTGGTCTACTACAATGTGATATTATATAATGTGCTATTGAAATTTAAAAAAGCATATATATATATATATATATATATATATAGAGAGAGAGAGAGAGAGAGAGAGAGTAAACCACATATACAATTTTATGAAAAATACACTATATCAGGGTATGTTAATTTGTTCAAGCTCCAACTTTCCTTCTTTAGTAACAATTTTTTTTCCATTAACTACGTTCCTACCTTACTTTGATCTAAATATTTTCTTATATTGTAATTTCCAAATGTCTTGTTTTCTCTTTATACATGTCACTTATTAAATTATATTTTCTTATATTGTAATTTCCAAATGTCTTGTTTTCTCTTTATACATGTCACTTATTAAATTTTCATGGTTTCATTTTTTTTGTTTTATGAATAAGGGGTTGTAAATAATTTAAGAGTGCACACATAGAAGTGAGACTTTCCTTTCAAGTATATGTGCTACTTGAATATTATATGGTCACTTGTATTAAAGGTTTGGTTTAAATTTTAAATTTGTAAAGTTTGCATGATGCAACTATTAAGGTTTTTACATTAGTATAATTTTTTATGTAGTAATTAATTAAGAATCAAATTTTTGTGATAAGTTTAGTTTTTTTTTTTGGATTTATATATGTGCATTACTATATAAAAATTAGCCTCACAATTCCTAAAATTATTTAAAATTTAAGTAATGGATAATGCCACCTTCATGATGCTTCTTTTCAACACAATCCATCTTGTAGTTGTACATGTTTTCTAGAACACTTCTTTGGTGGATTGTCATAAACTATTATTATAGCTAAGATGTTATCACTCGGTGTTACCAAGCACTAGAAAAAGTGTATTTTGCTTAATAGTTCCCATATTTTGCGCATAAAACATGTCTTACTAAATTATCATTCTAACAATTCTTGAGAATGAATTTTGATATATCATTATTTAAATCAAACATTAATTCATGACATAAAATATTTAATAATCATTCAATTTGTTCTTGTGAGAGTAACTAATCTATACATACATACATATATGTTTTAACTAGGTATATGTTATATCCAAATTCAACTATAGTTAAAATTGGTAATTCATAGTTTAGTATAGTTAATCACTATCAAATTATTTGAACCATGGTCAACCATAATCATATACTATCACCCATACTCATCCATGGTAAAACATAGCCAACCACAATCAAAATTAAGAAACCATCATCTAACATATTCAACTAATTTTAACATGATCAACGATAATCAAACATGATTAACCATGATAAACCCAAGTTGCCCATAGCTAATGAAAATCAACCATATTTAAAGATGGTTAACCTTATTCAACCTTTAAAAACTATTTTGAATGATGATTATCCATACCCAATCAAATTCAAATATGACAAATCATAGTCAACTAAAGTCAAAATGTTTTATTGTCAACTATAATCCCATATTTACCCAAAGTCAAACTTTGTCAACACATGGTAAAATTGAGACATGCATTTCCAAATATGGTTAGTCATGTTTGAATAGGAAACCAAAACTAACCATGTTTAACCATCATAAAACCATTGTCGACCATAGCAATTATGGAAAACCATGGTATTCTATTGTCAAATAAAGTTAACTGTCGTCAAATATCACAAACCATATTTAAATATGGTCAAACATAGTCAAACATATTTAACCATATGAAATCGTAGTTGATGATAATAAAACATACCAATGTTGATCAACCTTGGGTGAACCTTAATCATATATATTTAACTTATTCAAACATAGTGAACCATAATGGAATAACATACATTTTTCAATATTATAATACCCATATTTTAATCTATTAATTTTACTTGATATATATAGGTCGAATCAATACAAATATATTATTTAAGACAATGGATATACATTAATAAATATTATTTTCCACTTTTAAAAATTGATAGGAGTGATACACACACACACACATATTGTCTTTAATTATGCTACTATTTGTACTAACTCTAAATAGTCAAGGCATCATTTTAACTAACTTTTGTTTTCATAAAATAACTCAGCGAAATACATCCTCGGATAGGAAAACACATTGTCAAAAAGGATTAATAATGGTATATATTTGGAAACAACACTCAATAGTGTTCAGCCATGGTAAAACGATTACAAACCATAGCTGATTATGAAAACCATAGTCTTCCATCATCAACTATAATTAACCATAGTCAAAACCAAATAAACAATAGTCAATCATCGACAACAATAGTTAATCAACCTTAGTCAAACATATTCAACTATGTGGCAACATTAGTCAACTATAATAAAACTAGTCAACCAATAATCAACCTTTTTTCGTAACCTTGGTAAGTCCTTCCTCACTCATTAAAGTAAAAGAAGATTACAAACATGCAAAGACGTTCAATGGCCACAACCTGCCCTATGGGAAGCTAGGTATGTTGGCCACCGAAATGCATTATATGCCATCCAAAATCTGAAATTTTTATTTCTATCCATCAAGGCTCTATATAATGCCTATAAATCTCACCAATAATTTCTTCTAATATATCTACAAAATTCTATAGTAGCTGATATATATAACTGTTAAAAACTAGAAATATTCCACCAAAACTAAACATAAAAACATCAAGTAATCAGAAGACTCCATCGGAGTTAGGTCTCGTACACTCGAACACAGTAGCTCTGTTTGAGGGAGGCACTAAGTGTGCTCCTCAATGAAACCTAGTCACTTGTTCTGATGATAAATATGAACCTCGATCAGATGTAGCTCTCTTTTAATTGCTTGCAGTCCTGGGTCTTGCTCCCTAACATACCCTAGAGGGGTCATTATGGCTCTAGTGTTAGGCCCCTATAATACTAGTGATGCCCCCATTAATATTGTAGTTGTATCCCTTATTAATATTGTTGTGCCCCTATTGTCCCCATATTGTTATTACTGTGGCCCATGGAATCTCTCTATTGTTATTTTTGTGCCTTTATATTATTATTGTTAGGTCGGCTTGGTTATATTGTGACCCCTTACACTCCTATATATAGAAAGGAGGTTTTGTCATTTGAATCATCCAAGAATTGTTCATTTGTGTAATGCAAAGGAGGTTTCCCCCTCGAAGAGGCTGAATTCTAAGACATTCGACTATCTTTTCTATCTTTTTGTGAGCTGGTTTCATAACATTTGGTATCAGAGCTTTGGATTCTAGGGTTTCAATGTTACAAATAGGTCACCGTGGCATTTTCGCTATAATTTTTTTCTACGATGTTTCAGAAGTGAAGAAAAAAATTTTGAGATGAAATCGCACTGAACCTCAAGTTTGAATTTCAAAGCTTTTCACACTATTTTTGCAGAGATATGATCTGAGGAAGTTGGTCTTTTTGAAGACTTCTGAATTACATTCCAAACAGGTGAACTGGGGAAAATCGTCATAACTTTCTCTTTGAGCATCAGATTGAAATTTTCTAAGAAGGTACAAAAAGAGGACAAACTGTAGTTTCTTGTATATATTTTTTAGAGCCAAAGGTCGAAATAGTGACATGTGCACTTCATACAAGTTTTCTCTTCTGGAAAGGTCTATAATCTGGTCACCTTGGGAGATTGAGCATAACTCTTTTTTGGAGAATCCAATTTGGAGCAGACTAGTGGCATTGGAAAGATGACACAAAGGGCTACTATAGGTCGCAATTTCAGAACTGGACGATTTGAATTTACAGAGATACATCAGATTCAATATCAAGCTCCTAGAAAGTGAAAAAAGGTGTGTAGTTTTTTTTAAATTTTTGCATAAGCTTGGTTTGAAAAACTAGTTTGAAGAACTTCAAAGGGCATAATAAAGCATTATTATTGGTAATTAATGCCCCGAGGAAATAAAATCCAAACACCTAGTAAGCAACTTGAAAGCTCTAGCATGACTCATGAAGAAGAGGAAGAAATGCAACATGATATATCAAAATTATGAGACCAAGTGCAAAAAGTGTCACTTGCACAAAAAGGTATAGAAGCTAAGATGGATGGTTTAAACAAAGGCATGGAAGCTAAGATGAATGGTATGGATGCTAAAATGGATGGCATCGATGATATGATGGAAGAATTGAAAATAAAATTGAATAAGTTGCTAAAAGAAATGGTCACTAATGGTGAAAGGGTAGTAAAGGAAACTCATGATGAGAACAAAAGAAATGTTAATCATGATTCCATAGACTCTAATGTTGGATCGAAGACCCATCATATTCCAAAAATTGATATGAGGATGTTTGATGGCAAGGATCCCACAACATGGATATTACAGATGGAGCAAGTTTTTGATCTCAATAATGTGCAAAACACACAAAAGGTAGGTATTGGAACTTTATATTTGGAACCAAATTAGTTTGTATGGTATCAATGGCTTTGCTGTCGTAAAAAAATTATCACTTGGGAATTTTTTACAGAAGAATTGACAGCACATTATGAGGATACTAAAAGCAACACTTTTTTTAGCCAATTGATAAGTCTCAAACAAAAGGGTTCAATAATGGAGCACATTGAAGAGTTCCAAAAATTGAACATAAGGGTAAAAAATATTCGAGAGGAGCATAGGATTGATGTGTTCATAGGGACTTTAAAGGATAATATCCAACATCATGTTCGCCTTTGGGAACCTAATTCATTAGGAAAGGCATTCAGGTTAGCAAGAAAACTAGAAAGCAAAATTATGGCAACCAGGAAGCATACCACTCACAACTGTAAATATGGAAGTGTTGTTGCCCCTAGCCTTCCACAACCTATAAGGTTAACACCACAACAATTGGAAGAAAAAAGAGCAAAAGGGCTTTGTTAGAGTTGTGATAGCAAATACACTAAAGGTCATAAGTGTGCCGAGAAGAAATTATTCTACATAGATTGTGAAAAGGAAGAAGAAAAGGAGAAAGAAAGGTCAAAAGAAGAGGATATACTCCAGGAAAAAAGCCTAGATAAAGAAGAAATGAATCCAACCATATCTTGTAACACATTGGCTGGAATTACCACTCCTCAAACCATCAATATAGAAGGACAAATCAAGAAGAAAAAGGTAATAGTGTTAATTGTTTCAGGAAGTACCCATAATTTTATTCATTGTAAGATAGAAAAAGAATTGAATTGCTTCCTATATCTAGCACCAAAGTGTTGAGTGATTGTTGCAAATGGAGGAACGATAAATTGCTCTAGAAAGTGCCATGATATCAAGCTATCCATGGGAGAATATGTATTGAAAAGCCCAATGCTTTCCATTCCAATCGAAGGTTCTGATGTTATACTAGGACTCCAATGGCTACAATCCTTGGGTACAATAGCTTTTAACTTTCAAGAAACTTTCATGAAATTTTATGTGGAAGGAAAGTAAGTTGAATTAAGGGGTATTGTAGGGAAACTGGGAAAGATAATAAGCTCTAACGGTATGACAAAGCTTCTAAAAAGGAACAACGAGGTGTAATTGCACAATTATGTTCGCTAGAGGTTCCCACATCAAAATCATCTATTTCTCTAGATATCCACAAAGTCTTGGACAATAATTCCAAGGTATTGGAGACTCCCAAAGGCCTCCCACCTATTCGTGATCATGATCATGCTATTCATTTGATTCCAGGAAGTGTTCCTCTAAACATCAGGATGTACAGATATCCCTATGCCCAAAAGAGTGAAATTGAACGTATGGTTGCAGAAATGCTTGAGGCTGGTATAATTCAACCTAGCCAAAGTTCTTTCTCTGCTCCAGTAGTATTGGTGCACAAGAACGATGGATCATGGTGCATGTGGCCAGATTATAGGGAGCTCAACAAGCTCACTATTAAAGATAAGTTTCCCATTCCTGTCATTGATGAATTATTGGATGAATTGAATGGATCAATTTACTTCACCAAGTTAGATCTTCATTCAAGATATCATCAAATCAGAATGAAGACTCAAGACATTCCGAAAACAACATTTAGAACTCATGAGGATCACTATGAGTTTTTGGTCATGCCTTTTGGCCTTACCAATGCACCTTCTACATTTCAAGGTTTGATGAATTCCATTTTCAAACCCTTCCTTAGAAACTTTTTGTTAGTATTTTTTGATGATATACTGATGTACAACAAGTCTTGGAAGGATCATGTTGAACACATTGACAAGGTGCTACAATTATTGGAGGAGAAACAATTATATGCAAAAATATCCAAATGTTTCTTTGGAGTACAAGAGGTGGAATATCTGGGTCATATTGTATCTCATGAAGGAGTTAAGGTAGACCCTACCAAAATTAAAGCCATTAAGGAATGGGAAGTCCCCACATCCACAAAGAATTTGTGAGGATTTCTCGGGTAGACAGGGTATTATTGCAATTTTGTTAAGAATTATGGGATAATAACAGCACCTCTAACAACATTGTTGAAGAAAGATGCATTTTGATGGACTCCAGAAGAAATAAAGGCCTTTGAATATCTTAAAGAGGAAATGTTCCATTGAGCACTGGTCTTAGCTACACCAGACTTCACAAAAACCTTTATTGTGGAATGTGACGCTTCCAGAAATGGAATTGGTGCTATTTTAATGCAAGATGAAAGACGCATTGCTTTCAAAAGTCATCCAATCAAGGGAAAGTATTTACACAAAGCTATTTATGAGAAGGAAATGTTGGAAATACTACATGCACTTAAGAAATGGTGACCCTACCTAATGGGAAGACACTTCAAGGTAAAAAAAGATCATGATAGCCTTAAATACTTTTTAGAACAAATATTATCCTCTAATTAACAACAAAAATGGGTCACAAAGATGTTGGGTTATGACTTTGAAATCATATACAAAAAAGGGAAGCAAAATGTTGTGGCGGATGCACTCTCAAGAAAGGATGAGGATGTGGAGGCATTTTGTGTGCCATTTCTATTATCCAACCAGCTTGGATAAACGAAGCAAGGGAGGAATGGAAGAATGACGAAGAAGTGTGGGAACTTATTCAAAAGTTACAACAAGATTCTAGTACATCTGATACATTTAGCTGGAAATATGATTCATTATGATACAAATATCACTTGTACCTCTGTAATAATTTCCAACTCAAACAAAAGATTCTTCTGGAATTACACGCTTCTCCCTTGGGAGGGCACTCAGGATTTTTAAAAACTTACCACCAGGTTAAGAAGGAATTTTTTTGGGATGGCCTTAAATCAGATATTCAAAAGTTTGTGGTGGAATGTTTGGTATGCCAACAAAATAAAGTTGAAACAATTAATACACCAGGTCTATTACAACCTTTATCCATTCCAAGCCAATGTTGGGAGGAGGTTTCAATGGACTTTATCACAGGTTTACCCAAGTCTGAGGGAAAGAGTGTCATCATGGTGGTAGTTGACTGACTTACCAAGTATGCACACTTTTGTGCTTTATCACATCCATTTAAAGCCAGTACAGTTTCTACGGCATTTATGGAAACAATTCAAAAGCTACATGGAAACCCAAAGGTTATTGTAAGTGACAGAGATCCCATTTTTACAGGAAATTTTTGGACATAATTATTTTCTTGTCTTGGTACTCAGTTAGCTCATAACTCATCTTATCATCCGCAATCTGATGGGCAAACAAAGATAGTAAACAAATGTTTGGAAGGATATCTTCACTGCTTTGTATCTAATAAACAGACACAATGGGTCAAATGGCTGCCTCTAGCTGAATGGTGGTATAACACTTCCTTCCATACTGCAACAAAAATGACCCCATTTATGGCACTTTATGGCTATCAACCACCATCCATCACATCATATTTAAGAGAAAATTCTAAGGTTCAAGCAGTGGAACATCACATAAAGCATCAACAACAAGTTCTCCAACTCTTAAAGTATAACCTCGTGTTGGCGCAAAATACAATGAAACAACAAGAAGATCAAAATCGCAGTGAAAGAAGTTTTGATGTAGGTGATTGGGTATTCCTATGGCTACAACCATATAGACAAATGTCCCTCAAGCAAGTTAAGAAGGATAACAAATTGTCACCAAAGTATTATGGTTCGTACAAGGTGTTGCAAAAGATTGGTACTATGGCATACAAATTGGAGGTTCCTGCAGCTTCTTGAGTGCCCCCAATTTTCCATTTTCATGTTTAAAGAAGGTTATAGGTGACAAGATCCCAGTTCAAAAAATATTGCCAAAACTTGAAGAGGAGGGAAAAATTATATTGGAACCAAAAGCATTCATAGAAACAAGAACTTGACAACTACAAAATCGATCCATTTCAGAGTATCTCATCATGTGGAAGAACTTATCTGCTGAAGATTCCACATGGGAGGATGAGAATTTTATATAGAAGCATCCAAAACTACTCAAGCATTGAGGACAACAATTTTTTGAAGGAGAGAGTCATGTTAGGTCGGAGACAAGATCCTTCTATTCCTCTAGCCACCCAATATTTTGGGTCTAGCTATCTATAATAGCTTCACTAAATAATACTTGATGTTTGTAGTTGTACCGGACCATATATAACTTGCCATAAATCTATTCAAAAGATTAATAATCATTTGAGGAATACAAAAAGGATGTGCCCAATAAATCTTGATCTGAGCCAACACTGACTGTGTGAGGATGATACATCCTCCCATAGATAAACATTTGTGTTCCCACCCTTTAATCTTCATATAGAATCTCTCTACCAGTCACATCCAATTAACATTTTTGTAGCTACATCGATTTAGTCGATAACGCAGATATTTCATACCCTTTTCTATATTTTATTCCTTCACTCCAAAGCAGTTCTGAATAAAATAGATATCATCCTGGGTGCATGATCTATAGAGAATAATAGATTTCTGTTAGTTTTGAACTAGACCCATGGCCACCCCAAACTTTTTTATGATTAGGGAGAGTGATAACCATTTAAACCTATTTACCATACCCATCAACAGAATATCATCCACAAGAAAGTTGTGTGAAACTGTAACACGACTGCTAATTTTCAGTGCTTCAAAATCTCAAGTGGACACTTCTTTTCCTATTTTTAGACTTAATCCATCCATCACCAAGATGAACCAAAGGGGCGATAAAGCACATCCTTGTCTGAGACCTCTACCAGCAACAAATTTTTTTGATGGGAAACCATTAATTATAACTACATATCGAACTGTTCACACACACCTCATGATCCATTCCATCATTTCTACGTTTACTCCAACTTTAAACAGCACCATTCTTAGGAATCCCCAATATACACAGTCATAATCTTTTCTTAGGTTACCTTCATCACCACGGAATTCATTTTTTTAAATTTAATATTATGCATACATTACTATGCTATAGCTACAGCGTCATGGATTACTCTATCGTTTAACAAACCATATTGCTTAGGAGGGATGAAGTTAGATAAAGAAACCTTCAATCTGTTGGCTATAATCTTAGAGATAATCTTATATGATAGATTACACAAAGAAATAGGGCGGTAATCAACAAAGGTTTCAACCTCATATTTCTTAGGGGTAAGGGAGATATAAGTGGAATTTAATAGAGGATGTATGAATCCTTTAGACCTGGATTCCTCTACCATCTAAAGAAGTTCTTCCTGAAAAATGTCTATGAAATGAACAAAAAATTCAACCGTCCATCCGTCTAGACCCCGGCTTTTGTCACCTTTCGTTGATTTAATGGCCCATACTAGTTCTTACTCCTTAACCTCCTTAGACAATTCCACATTTTCCTCTTCATTAATAGTTTTGGGATATTCTTCAACTACACACAGTTGAGCATCCACATCCACTCTATTATATGATTTTTTAAAAAATGAAACCACCAGAGATGAAATATCTGATTGCTTCTTAAAATTGTTTCCTTCACCATCCTTTATTTGCCTAATTGTATTTAGTTTTCTTTTGTGATTAGCAAATTGGTGAAAAAACATGGTATGCTTATCTCCTTCCTTAATCCACAGTGCTCTGCTTTTCAATCTCCAGGTCGTTTCCCTTATTTGAAGAATTTTCTTTTTCCCAAGTTCTAAAGCATGGATTTTCTCCCCTACTATAGGAGGAAGAGAATGGACAATCATTTGGTTATGTAGGACCTTCAGCTTCTCCTCGATTATGGCTAACACCTTTCTCAGTTCCTTCTTCTTATTTCTTTCCCATTGTTTTACTTCTGTTTTAAGGAGCCTGAGTCTATTTATGAAA
Organism: Pinus tabuliformis; assembly: GCA_031772625.1. Lineage (NCBI taxonomy): Eukaryota > Viridiplantae > Streptophyta > Pinopsida > Pinales > Pinaceae > Pinus > Pinus tabuliformis. The sequence continues at coordinate 1,422,056,309 of CM062820.1, read as the reverse complement.
TTTTCAATGCTGAAAGTGCCCTCCACTATGGATCTTTTTTCCTCTACAATGATCAAATTAATGAATCAAAATTTGAATCTTCTAGCCAAATTTTGTTGAACTTAAAAGGTGAGCTAGACCTTGCACCAAAACTATTCCAAAGCAGAGTTATTAGATGATGGTCTGAAAAATAATTTTCAACAATAGTAGATCTAACATCCCCCATCTTCTCCATCATGTCTTCATGGACAAGAAACCTATCAAGTCTCTTAGCAATATACTTATTACCACTTCTTCCATTATCCCAAGTGCGGGCATTTTTGGGTGGTCATACATCTATTATATTATGAACAAGAAATATTTCTCTTAGCTTTTGTGCCATTTTGTCTACTACCCTAGTTTTTCCCCACAAGTCTTCTATACCTATGGTACAATTAGGATCCCCTGCCAAAATAAGAGAAGGAGCATTAAGGGTCCCTAATACCTCCATAGTATTCCAAAACCCTTCCTTCTCTTTATAAGGTGCATATACATTAAGAATATATGATATTGTTGGGATACCTCTGATATCACCTACCAGGAGAATACCCAAATAAAAAGCCTTCAAATATGCCCCCATTAGGTCCCAGAAAATAGCAAGACCACCAGATCTACCAGTGGCATTTGTTGCCGCAATATACCATATGGGAAGCATCCTCCTGAAATAGTGAATAGTTTGTGTGAAAGAGCACATTGATTCCTCGATTAGAATTATGATGGATTTAAATCAAATGAAAATACCTCTTAGAGCAAGGAATTTTGGATGGGCCCCAAAACCCCTTATATTCAAAGGTAGAATTGAGTTCATTTTGGATTATTGGAGGGCATGCATGCTTTGTAGAACATCTGATGGTAGGTTAACCCAATAATGCAATATAGATCAAAGAAGAATACTATAACCTACTTCTACTATCAATTTGTGGAAGCTTAAAGATTGATTTGAACAATATAACCAAAATAAGAAGAATCATTGGCACAATAAACATGAAAATACTTTGGGGAAAGCCTCAGGTAAAAACCCCACACTATTGTATTATCATACATGGTGGAAATACATAGGAATTATACAAAGCCTTAGCTCTCACAATTATCCAACTCTAAGTACAATCCTCATAGATACTCACAAGCAATCTTGACTTCTCTCCAGCCTTCCTCTCTACCCTCCAAGCTCGTATTTCCTGGTGCTGTTCCTTCTGGATGATTTCTCTGTTACCAAGTGGAAGATTAATCCTTCAAAACTACACAATCCTCAAGGAGAAATCCTTGACTACATGCATGATTTTTATTTATAAGAAAACACATGCAACTGATAGTACATTGTCCTTGAACATTAATCTCGACTGGGTATTTCTCATAATAGACATGCGTGAGTTTCTGATGAGGGAATCTTCAGTTAACTAGAGTAGCACTAGTTGAGTGCACTAATGCATCAACTAACTGTTAACTCACTATTAGTTCCTCAAACATTTTGGAACTAATTTAACTGGACTTAACTCAGTAAATTGAGTTAATTAATTACAACTCAAGTATAACTCAATCTTATCTCCTTAATTGAAGGGATAACTCTTGCAGGACTTCAAAAAGACTTCTAACCTGAATTTCCCCAACTAATTAATTTAAAATAAATTAATTAATTATTTCCAAGTAGCTATTAAGACTAAATTTGATTTTAATTCACAATTTAATTAAAGAACAAATTAAATTGGAATATTCTTGCTACCATATTTCAACACTCCCTCTCAACAGGAAAAGGATTATCTTCCACCCCAATCCTATCTCTATGGAACTCAAATCTACACTTTGACAATGCCTTTGTCAAAATGTCAGCGTCTTGCTCCTTTGTCGAAATATATTGTAGCAACATGATCCTCTCGACCTGTGAAAAGCCACAGGAAACAAATCTTGCGTTATGCTTCTCCACACTACCATTAACAGATTTCTTTACCTTGTAAAGCCAATGGGAACTCACAACTAACTTCTTCTCCGGTGTCAAAACCACGTCCCAAACACTGTTAAAAACTATGGAGTCATACTCCTCCACCATAGCATCAACCCAAATCAGTTGCTATACTGCTTCCTCAAAGGAAGATGGCTCGGTCTCAACATATTCCCCAGCAAGGGCCATGTATGCAGTGTACCTCTCAGGTGACGTCCTCTGTCTGCGCTGAGAAGATGGTTCTCCCACATTCTCTCTCGCATCCTCAAATAATTTTTCAGCTTCTCTTGTGTGCTTTCGTCCATCTGTGGAAGACTCTGCTTCATTGGATGTCTCCACTCCTAGAACCTTTGCATGTGGATGCTTTGTATTAGTCTGAGGCTCCTCCTTCTTAGGAACCCACAATTCCTCCACATCCTGTAGTTGGATCTTCCTCTCAAGGGAAACTCGCATGGCCTTCTGCTCATCAAAATTCAGATCTCTGTGAACCAATCACCTCCGATTGGTAGGCAAGTACACCCAATAGTTGTGAGGTGTATCAGTGTACCCCACAAGTATCCCCAACTCTATTGTTGGCTCAAGCTTCTTTCATGCATCCTTTGTCACATGGAAATATACCGAGGAGCCAAAGATCCTAAAGTGCCCGCACCTGGTCTCTTACCGGAGAAAGCTTCCTCTGGTGTCTTCATCCCAAGTATGCGATGCGGGCTTCTATTCTGCAAATAGGCCATTGTGTTGCATGCCTCAGCCCACAAGTGAAGTGGTAGGCCTTGGTCATGCAACATTGCCCGCGCTACCCCTACAATAGTTTTTTTCTTCCTTGTAGCCACCCCATTCTATTGTGGGTTATGAGATGCCATCAACTCCCTTTTAATTTGTTCCAATGCACAAAAGTCCTTAAACTCCTGAGAGACACATTCTCCACTGTTGTTACTTCTCAAGGCCTGAATAGTCTTCCCTGACTCTTTCTCGACCAAAGCTTTGAACTCACAAAACCTTGTGAAGGTTTGGTCCTTCTTCTGCATGAAATGAATCCAGCATTTATGAGAGTAGTCATCAATGAAAATCACATAATACCTTTGTGTCACTATGGATTTCATCGAGAATGGTCCACACAAATTAGTATGAAGTTGTTCTAAGATAGCCTCTACTCAACTGTCTCGATCATGAAAGGAAGACTTGGTGTACTTTCCCAAGGAAAAACCTCTGCATGTGTCAACTTGCTCAATTTTACCTTTGGGAAGACCTATAGATATCCATTTCCTTATCTTCAAATCCCCATGATGCAAATGGCCCAACCGCCTGTGCCACAACTCGCCAATTTTTTGGCTTTGCACCAATTCCGCTTTCACACTCAATGCTGCACAGTCATTTACCTCTAGTTTATAGAGATTCTTCACCCGAATCCCTATCCTCTTGGTCTGACCAATGGCTATGTGTATAAACAATGCCTTTCCTTTATAGAAGACAACATCATAGCCTTTGTCCTCCAACATCACGATCGATACCAAGTTCTTTCTCAGTCCAGGTACATATTTCACATCTGTCAAGGTGAGAGGAGCTCCATGCTCCCTCTGAAAAGCAACTGTGCCCACTCCTAATATACTATACCTTCCATCATCACCAATTTCTATGTGCACCTTGAGGTATTTCTTCTCCAAGGCACTAAATAAATTTTTTATCATCGGTCATGTGGAATGAGGCTCCACTGTCAAGATACCAGACACGATCCATCATTTATCATTGATGACACCATGCATGCAATGAGGATAAAGTCCATTTTGAACTGAGAGGATAATGCCTTACCTTTCGATCCTTCTGAGGATGCCTTCTTGGACTTCTTCGATGGCCAATTAGTTGCATAATGTCCCATATTGTGACAATTAAAGCATCTTACTTTAGACATGTCACCCTTATTCCCTTCATGAGAAGAATTCGATTTGAAATGGGAAGCCTTCCCCTTCCCTTTCCTTGCCTTACTTGCTAAGGTCATATTTTCTTCATCATCATTCTTGGATGAAGAACAATCTCATGTGCTCCTCTTGGTCTCCTCCTGCATAAGATCTAACCACAATCATTCCCAATCCGGCAGTTTCTCCCTTCCATTCACAGAGTCGTGGTAGCTATTCAAACTCTTTGGAAGGCTAAGGAGAACGAGGCTCACCATATCATCAACGACAGTAGTTATTCCTACACTGCCAAGCTCATCTCTGCAGGTGGTGAGCTTATTCAGATATGTGGAAATAGTATCGCCCTTCTCCATATTGATTCTTTGAAGCTTATCCTTGAGCACCAATTTCCTCTAGTCACTATTGTTCTGGTAGAGGTCCTTCAATGTCTTCCATATTGGAAATGGAGTATCCTTCACATGGAGACTTGAGATAATATGGCCTCCAACTCCTTCAATGATGATCCATCTCACCTTCAGCACACACTTCTTCCACTCAGACAACGAGGATGATGACTAAATTTGAATAGGAATAGGAATAGATGTATTTTTATGATTCTAGGAGAAGGTTTAGAGAATATCTAATTTGAGTGACTCGAATTTCCTAAGCCTGAAGACACTCTGTTTTGTTTGATGTCATTACCTCTGTATGGAGAGAAACATTCTGATTTGTTTTCCTTCTGTATCCTTTGGTGAGGCCCTTTTCTCTTCCTACACAACCGCCAACCTCCTCTTTCTTTAGGACAAGTTCCAATTAAATGTCCCATCTGGTGACAGTTACAGCACCAAAATGGAATTCCCGAAAAATCCAAGCGTTGAGTGAGATTGATATTTTCCCACTTTAGTTCAATGTGGTCTAGAAAAGCTTCACTGAAATCTTTCTCTATAAGGACCCAAGATATCCTCTTATCCCTAGCTCCCAGACACTGAGGATCTACGTATACGAATTTCCCTATGGCATTTCCAATATCAGTAAAAACATTCTTCATCCAAAATTCTAGTGGAAGTCCGAGTAGTTTGACCCATATGAGTTTGTTCTTAGGCATTTTCTTTAGGGGATTGAAGCCCACATACCATGCATACATTGCGAGAAAACCACGATCCTTGACCCATGGCATCGCTGTAATTTTCCTGAGGTTTTCTTCACTTAGAAAATGGAAACTATACCATCCTCCCATGAGCTTCACCACCATAGGAACATACCCCAACATACTTTTCCATTTCTTTTCCAACCACTATCTCATCTCTACTTCTTCACTTTCAGAAAAATATCACCTTCCTAATAAATATATCTTCTGAAGACTCTTAATTCGATCAAGGAGCACGTCATGACCTAATGAGAGAATAGGAGCAGGAGCCATAATTTTAATGAGACGTTGTTTTCTAGCCTAGTTTTGCAACTCCTACAACTCACTTTCACTTCCACAATCAACCCAGATTTGCCCTTGCTTAGTTATGCAATTGACTGATATTTGTTCCTTGAAACCTGCTTCTTATAGATTCTAACTTTTATGGCTGGATCATTTATTGATTTAGTTTGGTTTACCATCACAGCGTGACTCGCATGTCGGACAAAAGGGACAAGGCAACGTTTTAAAATTGTATGGTTAGATTTATCGTTTTCCTTCTTCATCATATATATATATATATATATATATATATATATATATATATATAACAAAATCTCTCAACTTTCATGTTTTATTTTCTATTTGATTTAGGGTTTAGTGTGGCTGGATTGGCCATTCACTTATCGTTACAGGCATCTAGACCTAACGCTATTTTACTCATTTAGCTTTGAGTCAAATGCCATGGTTTGTCTATTTCTGGATGTTAATTTCTGGTTTTGTTTTGACAGGTCTAGAATGTTCTTGGGATAGAATGGGTGGAATTGCACTAGGGTTATCATTCCTTTTGAAATTTTATTTTCATCCATTATAAATTATCCATACTGTGCAATTGGTTTGGTCTGTTTTTTTTAACAGTTTTCTTATTGAACCCTTATCCCAACCTTCATGCTAGTTTAGGATTTTGGCCTTCCTGTGTGAGGTAAGAGATTCAAGTTCTTTAACAGAGATAGTTCACTTAGCCCACAAGACCACAAAATTTGTGCTCTTTTGGGCCTTCCTTTTCTTCACTGCACCCCCTATAAACCCTTATTTTCATTTCGTGTTCTCTTCCTACTTTTTTTTTTGAGATGCTTTTGAGTCTCGACATTACTAATGTACACTCTTTTTGTACTATTGCAGTTTTCATGGAAAACCTCTCTTCTTCTTCTTCTTCTCTTTTTTCTTTTAAATGTTTGGTGTCCATTTTGCTTATGCAAATGGGTGGATCTTCTTTATTCTTCGAGTTAATTGCAAATTTTGGTAAATGATCATGGAGAATTCTTTGATATGGGTTGTCAAACCAGATCAATTCTTTGGCAACAATATTCCATTTTCTTACTCAGGAGCATGAATCATGCTTTTCTCAAATGAAGGTAACCCCTAGCTACAGAGATTCAGATTCTTTGGACTGGGAAATTTGGGGTCCCATATAGAAAATAATTTTCTCAAAGCCTGACACAATCTCACTGTCCATCAAAGGTATGCATTGTTTGTTTAGTTAATTTCATAAAACTTTAAGGTTCACATATATCGGAGTACTTTTTTTTAAATATTAGTAGAGAGCTTGTTGCATAATTGTAACAAAAAATTTGAAGGAAAATCAATCTTGAAATTCTAGGAGCATAAGATATGAATTTTGAACACTAATATGTTTTCACTGTTTTAATTCAACAAGTTATTATGATGTTTGAAAAATAATATGTTTTCACTGTTTTGATTCAACAGGTTATTATAATGTTTACATTGGCTAGAAGCGTCTTGCTAGAATATAGAAAATAAATCATTAAAATTTTGTTTATGATAGACAACAAATAATTACAATACAATACATCGGCTGGAAGCTTCTTGCTGGAACACAGACAACAAATAATTAAAATTTTGTTTATGACAACTCCTGGATATATAGAAAATGAAGTTTTGGATATGTAAACTAACACTTAGTGTTTAATAAGAGAACTTTCTCATTACTATATGTTTATTGGTTATGACAACTCCCGGATATATAGAAAACGAAGTTTTGGATATGTAAACTAACACTTAGTGTTTAATAGGATAACTTTCTTATTACTATATTTTTATTGGTTATAATTCCAGCTATTTGATGGTAGCCACTAAGGTCCCAAGTGTTTGAATTTAGCTCTGATACCATGTGTAATGCTTTTTATTGTAATTACATTATTACATTTTTAGTAGTGTATGCCTGTCTAGCTAAATTCATTTCTAATAGGTTGTAATTATAATTTCATTTCTAACAGAATATGCTTTTCAATTTATAACTAAACAAATCAATTTAGACATATTTACTTACCTAGTTTTTCTTAGTTGGTGTTGATCCTTGGACGATGTTGTTATCCTGATACCAAACCAACAAAATTCCTCCCGCCTGTCTAGTATTAGTGTTTCCGGATCCCGGGTCCCAAACCTAGAAGTCTTTGAAAGAGAAACCTTTTGGCACCCATGCCCAAAACCTCCAAGGACAGAGCCCAATTCTTATAGATCTATATCTGAAAACTTGAGCACCAAGGCTCATTCGTCACTTCAGAAAATTTCTCTTCCAGATTCTCCATTTTCTTCCACCCCGTTGAAATTTTTGTCCAAAAGTACCACCCAACTCACTTTTTTTTATATAGGGAAGGATCATTCCCTCCAAACAAATCCCACCCTCTTTTCCTCTAATCAACCTTGTCCTTATCCATTAATATTTTATTACGTCAGTCGGTCATCTTTATTTTAAATTACGCATACATTAAATCAAAATTTTACTTAAATATATATTAGATGGAATTTTGAACTTTATCATCTCAACCGACTCTGAGAATAGGATATTTTAAATACCTTAGCATGACTTGCCGAAGGACTATGAAGTTAATTAACCTTGTCCTATAGTAATATTAATAATTATTTATTATTTAATTTAAATGTTATTAATGAAATTAAATTAATATATTATAAAATAGTGTATTAATTAATTCTTTTACTATTTAATTCATTTTCCATACATAGACACTTTATGTAATTAAATTGGTATGAATACTAGTACAGTACTTTCAAAAATTAATTCATTTATCCTTTACTTGGGAATTTTCATAATAAGTTAATATGCATACGAGCACAGTGCATGCAATGTATGCATATGTAGCTATCATATGCATGCCTCGTATACATGCTAATATTCCTATGTTGCCTGTAATTTGAGATGGGTCATTACACTAAAGGGGTGGTCACCTTAGACAAATTGTTTGACATACAGAATGGATTTTAAGGCCCGCCGAACACCAAGACCCAATGCTCCACCCTCTCGCACGAATAGATCAACCTCGAAACCAAATTTTGTCCCAAGTGTGTCAACATAGGACTAGGATGCTCTCGCAGAGAAATAAAAACCCTAATCGGCGCATTCTAAAGGTATTGCGACATTTTTGCTTGAACATATGGCGACCTGAAAACATACGATACACGGATTATCCAGCATGTCATCCCTACAAATGAAGGCACTAAACCATTTCAACAAAAAATGAGGAAGGTGCATCCCGCATTAGAACCCCTTATATCCAAAAGGAACTCAGGAAGCTATTGAATTCTCACATTATCTACAAGTTTAGATATTCTACTTGGGTATCCAATCTGGTTCCAATACGAAAGAAATCAGGAGAAATCTAATTGTGTGTCGATTTTTGGAACCTCAATCGGGCAACAGAAAAAGACAACTACCCATTCCTTCCATCGAGTAGATTCTTCAAACTGTCTCGGGATCAGAAATCTTCCCCTTGTTAGATGGCTTCTCTGGCTACAATCAATTCCAAGTAGCCAAATTGGATGAGATCAAAACAACCTTCAGAAAAAAGTGGGGAACATTTGCATTCCATCGTATGCCCTTCAGACTGATGAATTTCAGGGAAATGTTCCAAAGAGCAATGGATATCACATCCTGGGGTTTAATGGGCTAGAGCGTAGTGGTCTACCTTGATGATGTCATTGTTTTCTTGAAGAAAAGCATTGACCACCTTCAAAATTTGAAGCAGATTTTCAAACGGTGCCAGAAATATGGAATCCCTCTCAACCCAGAAAGAGAATATTCGCAGTTTTTAAGGGAAACCTTATTGGAAACATCATCAATAAAGATGGAATCACTGTTGACCCTGACCATGTGAGGTAAATAAAATATATTCCCCATCCCAACACCAAATAAGGTATGCAATCTTTCCTTGGTAAAATCAAATGTCTTCACAAATTTATTTTAGATTTTGCAAAAATTGTCAAACCTTTGCAGAATATGATAAAGAAAGATTCAGTGTTCAAATGGAATCAAGAAGAAAAGGAATCTTTTGATCTCATCAAAACAACGATCGTTGAGGCACCTTTCCTTTTCAGCCTGGATTTTAGTAAGGAATTCATCTTATACACTTTCGCCTCATACTCGTCCTTGGTTGCGGTCCTCACACAAAAGGATTGTGACCACAATGAAAGTCCTATATCCTTCATGATCACAGGGCTACAAGGCATAGAAATCGCATTGATAAGTAGGCATATGCAGTCTATAAGAGGTGAAACATTTTAAACCATACATTCTAAAAAACTGTGTCACAATAATGGTCTCGCACGCAACAATCATATCACTTTTCATCCAATAGGAACTGGGTGAGAGGAGAGAAAAATGGATGATCTCCCTCCAAGAGTAAGATTTGGATTTCAAACCCTCACACATAGTGAAAGGACATGGGCTCTATAAACTAACCGCCGAGACAGTAGATCAACAGGTTCGAGTTGAAGATCAACTGGTTTCGGAGGTAGAGGGCTGGGAAAATGAGATCAAAATGTACGAGAATGACCTACTCATCTCACACGACCCATCTTCATGGTATTCTAACATGAGGCAATACCTAGTGCTAGATTCTCTACCGGATACCTTGTCTTCCAGGAAGAAGAGAGTTGGCAGGCTCAAGATTGCCTCATATAAAATAGTTTAGGGAAATCTCTTGAGAAAGAACCACCTCGGCATACTGCTAAGATGATTGGAATAAGACGAAGGTCAGCAAGTGTTGAAGGAACTACATGATGGACCCATTGAAGGTCACTATGCGGGCGACACCACTACACACAAGATGATGCGGACAAGTTTCTTTTGACCCACACTCTTTAAAGATGCACATGCCTACACTCGAAAGTGTCCCATCTATTAGAAGCACGCAGACAGGCAGGCTAGATCTTTCACTCCACTCCAACCCATAGTAGTAGAACAACCTTTCCAATAATGGGGGTTGGATGACATTGGAGAGATCATGCCAAACTCATTAAAACAACATAGGTATATACTCACGACCACCGACTATTTCACCAGGTGTGTAGATGAAATCCCATTATGGAAAATCAACGATGAGGAGGTAATATCTTTCATCAATCAATACATTATAGCAAAGCTTGGCGTCCCAAATTCACTTGTCTTTGATAATGCTACGTATTTTAATCTTTAAAATTATATGGATTTTCTTTGGAAAACGGTCTCATTTTAAAACATTCAGCGAACTATTACCGTAAGGGGAATGACATAGCATAATTTAGTAATAGAAAACTCACCTGCATCCTCAAGAAAACATTTCTTTCTCACCAAAGAAATTGGCACAATGTGCTCAACAACGCCTTATGGGTTGATCGGGTTATCCCCAAATCGTCCATTGGCACGTCAACCAACTTCCTAGTTTATGGGAACGAAGCCATATTTCCACCTAAGCTTTATGTCCCGACCCTCAAAATAGATCAAGAGTCGTAAGGCTCCCCTTACGCCACCATTGAAAGCCATATTGATGCACTCCTAAGATTGGAAGAGGAGAGACTAAAGACGAAGGAGAAATTTTATGTTCACCAAAGCCGGATTAAAAGGTGGTTTGACAAGAAGTCTGCAGGGACCTGTGAATTTAGTGTGGGGGATTTGGTTCTTAAATGGGGTCGGGCTCATGAGGACAGGGACAAACACACCAATTTCCTAACTTTGTGGATTGGTCCCTTCCAAATCAAAGAGAAAATTGGCCAACACACCTATAAGTTGCAAACCCTAGGAGGGCGAGTTGAACCCCTTCCTATGAATGGCCAAGACCTCAAGTTCTATTTCACCTAGCATCCCTCAAGGTTGCTAGTCCCATCTTGTACCATAGTTCCCTTCCATTTTTCTATCTAGTCATTTTGTTTTGTTTTCAGTATAGGTTGATGTTCTTTTCCTTTGAAAATAAAAGTTTGCGATGATAGGTATAGGTTAGAACGACCTTGTAGTTTGGCTTCTGCAAATGCCCTATGGAACCATTTTCTAACTAAACCTTAAATCACGGCCAAGATAGAGTGTGCACAATTGGCAATGGTGGGGAACTCAATGGCACACACATCCTCCCTTATTCGCTCATGTCGGCCTATCCTAGCTTCTTGCATGGCAGAGAGTTTCAATTTTTCTATCTCACTCATTATTTTGGGAATCAAGGAGGAACTAAAGAAACCTTCTTAGCATACATACATTTTGTGAAAATGATGAGGTATCTGAGAAACCAGAAACAACCTCTTTGCAAGTCAAATAATTCGAGATCCCTCGTCTTCCCAAGCTTTAAGCCACCATCGAATAAGACGAAATAAGCATAGACAAATAAGTGCCAATGAGCACATCCAATTACTCATAATAAGGACTAAAGGACGGAGAAAGGATTCCTGCACAAAGAGGTAAGGAAAAGACTCCACTAAGGTACTGAACAAGCTCTCTCGTAGTGGAGCAATGTTCACGATTTCTAGGTAGTGACCCTGCTGGGGTACTATTTAGGCTCATTGACAACAGAGAAACACCATATTACCGTGATCACTATACCAAAAAAAATCTTAAAGCTCATATCCTTACTTCAGTTTCCATTTTCCTTCCCAGAATAGCAAGAAGTAACATCCTATCTCGTGTGTTGAAGATCAATTTTTTCATATTTGGATAGCACACTGGTGTGAAGGAGAGGCCCGAGTACCATCAGTGGGACCCACAACTCTATGCAAGAAACAATCATTTAGGACCCCCTTAAGCTAGGTCAGAAGATGTTAGAGATCCTGGAGTTCTCCTAGTGAATCGCCAATTGTTGTAGTTGCTGCAACAACCCCTCGAAAAATTTCAAAATCCTTAAAATTTTTGGAGCCGCTGTATCACGCGAGAATTTTCGACATCTTAGGAATCTGCTCAAAATCTCACCAGACTAGAAAATACTTGTAAGAACCTAAACATTTCCTAATAATTCAAGCTAAGTCATAAACCCAGTTTAAGAAATCCATTCATAGCTTCGTAACATGACTTTTTCAATCAATTGTGACCCTTGAGACTATTGTGACCCTTGTGACCCATAGGTCGCTAAGTCACAAAGTTTGCAAGAAATACCCATCATGACCATGTGACCCTTGCAACCTTCTAACCAGCAGGTCGCAAGGTCGCATAGGTCGAAAAGGTCGTAATTGACATTCATCGCGACCATGTGACCCTTGCAACCTCGTGACCAATAGGTCACAAGGTTGCATAGGTGGCAAGGTCGTACTTTAGTCTGCCCCTCTTCATATGTAATGAATCCTTTGGTTGAATGAAAGATGAAGGAGGCTTGCACTTGGGCGCATGCACAATTTCTCCCGGTAGGTGACCTTTCACCTTCCTAGTAATCATTTTTTGGTCCAAGTGTCATTCTCTACCACTGTGACACTCCACATTCCACCTTGGCGGGTTTTAATCTCTTTTTTTCTTAGGTTTTCACCTGAGACCGAAGAAATAATTACTCTGGCCCTATTAAGTCTTTCTTGCCCCCCTCATAGCCATTCCACAACCTTAACCATCCATGTTTCCACCATTAAGCTTGACCATTTTACCGGGAGGAATTTCAAGCCTCACCCAAGCCTTAGATCTTCCTCTTTAGCCCTATAGGTTTTAACCCCATACAAAAATTACCTTCATATGAATTCTTAAAACCTAGAAAATAAAAAATGCAAGAGCATAACACATAAAACACATATAAACAGAGATTTTCCCCTGGATCCCAAAACTGGGACTACCAGCTTGTTTTTTCATTATGTTCCTTTCAATGTTACAATACATATATATACATGTTGAAGCATCCAATAACATGGAACGAAAACCATCGCGTCCAAAAACATGTGCGAAAAGTATGCGCAAAACCATAGGTAGGTCCTCCCAACCTCATATAGTGTCCGAAAACAATTTCCCTAGGGCGTTGCCTTAGAGCCTGTAGAGGGGGGCTACCTGCCCCCCTTAAACTCCTTGTGACCCTCCCACTGCACAATCGGTGCAATGAAGGGGGGGCTCTGCCCCCCCTCTAACCCCTCGGGTAACTCTAGGGGAGCTAGTCGTGGAAAGAATATAACACAACCCAACATTCTCCCACTTGTTGTTTTCTTCCCATAGGGAGCCACAAGAGAGCTCAGTCTTTTATCCGGCCCTGAACTGCCCATTTTTTCTCTACACCAAGAGAAATTTTGAGAGGTCACAGATTTTGTCAATGCATCTGCAGTATTCTTCAAAGTGTCCGCCTTTACCAGCAACACCTTTTTGTCTTCTATCATATCCCTCACAAAGTGATACTAAACATAAATGTGCTTTTTATTTGAATGATAAGTAGGTTTCTTTGCCAAGAAAATAGCACTTTGGTTATCACATTCTATCCTTATAGCTCCCTGTACTAACCCCATACTTGAACACAATCTCTACAACCAAACTACCTCCTTGCTTGCATGAGTGGCTGCCATGTATTCTGCCTCTATAGCTAATAGTGGCACTACAGATTGTTTCTTACTCATCCAACTTACTACACATCCAAATAGGTTAAACACATACCCACTTGTAGATCTTCTCTAATCTAGATCTCCAGCCTAGTCTGCATCAATAAAGCCACAAATATCCAAAACATTATCCAATTCTAGTCTTCCTTGGTAGCACAAACCATTATCACTAGTGCCACACAAATACCTGAAAATCTACTTCATTGTTGTCCAATGCTCCTTTCCAGATTTTGACATAAACCTTCTCAATACTCCCACTATATGTGCAATGTCTGGTCTAATATAGACCATCGCATACATCAGGCTACCGACTGCCCTTGCATATGGAACACAGGACATGTGCTCTTTCTCTTCTTGTGTCTTGGGACACTGTTCAATAGATAACTTTACACCAACAGGAATAGGAACCTTCACTTGTTTAGTATCCTACATATTAAACCTTTGCAGTATTGCCTCGACATACTTCCTCTGGTTTAACCAGAGCTTCCTCTTTTCCCAATCTCTTTTAATTTCCATTCCCAAAATATAGTTTGTAGCACCAAGATATTTCATGTCGAATTTGGAGGACAATTGGGTCTTCAAATCCTGGATAATTTCTTTGTCATTCCCAACCAACAACATATCATCCACATACAAGACCAGATAAATAACACGGTCACCAATTAATTTAAAATACACACAATGATTTGCTTTGCTTCTGGTGAAACCAAGTCCCCGTATAGATGTATTAAATTTCTAATACCACATCCTTGGTGATTGTTTTAACCCATACAAAGACTTCCTTACCTTGCATATTAGTTCTTTCTTACCCTTCACCGCAAAACCTTCAGGTTGCTTCATGTAGATCTCTTCTTCCAGATCCCCGTGAAGAAATGTTATCTTCACATCCATCTATTCTACCTGAAAATCAAAAGCTGCAGCAATAGATAAAAGTAATCTAATACAAGCTATCTTGGCAACAGGAGAAAAGATATCACCAAAATAAATTCCCGGCACATGGGAATAACCTTTTGCTACCAATCGAGCTTTTTATTTCTCCACATTTCCTTATGCATTTGTCTTCTTCTTGAACACCCATGTGCTACCAATGGGTTTCCTTCCAGACGGTAACTCCACGAAATTCCAAGCTTCATTTTTGTGCAAATATTCCATTTCATCAAACATGGCCTCTTTCTAGAGTTTTCAATCCTTTGAATCTACTTCTTCCTTCATAGTTCTGGGATCATCATCAATAATAGATAAAGAAAAATTTGAAGATAAAGTAGATGGATTATGCCTTTCTGGTTGCCTTTTTTCTCGAACTGATCTTCTCATAATAGAAGTTTGTGGCTCTTCATATTCTGATTCCTCTTGTGCTATAGAGTCTGATTTTTCCTCCTTTACCTCAAAATCTATCTTCTTAGGTTCCTTTAATGGGACTTTATGTTTAATAACATCTTTCACCTCTTTCAACAGCACATCTCAGCTATACACAACCTTCCTTGTTACTAGGTTCCAAAGCTTTTAACCCTTTAAACCATCTTTATACGCAATGAAGATGCACTTTTTAGATTTACTATCCAACTTGATTCTTTTCTCCTTTGGAACATGTACATATGCATCACATCCAAATACACTCAGATGCGAAAGATAGGGGTTCTTTCCAGTCCATACCTCTTGTGGAGTCTTATCCTCCAATGCTGATGAAGGTGATCTATTGACTAGGTAACATGCTCTCTCCACCGCCTCTGCCTAGGATTCTTGTCCTAACATGGCACCATTGAGCATGCTTCTTTCCCTTTCCATCAAGATCTTGTTCATTCTTTCTGCAACTCCATTTTTATCAAGTGTTCATGGCATAGTCTTCTATTGTGATATACCACACTTCTTACAAAATTATTCAAATTCCTTGTTCCAAAATTCTCCACCATTATCTGTCCTCAACACCTTTATCTTCTTATCTGTCTGGTTTTCCACCAAAGCCTTAAATTATTTAATCCTATCAAAGACTTTAGATTTCATATTGAGGAAATATATCCATGTATTCCTTGAGAAGTCATCTATAAATGATACATAGTACACAAACTTACCTAATGATAGAACCTTCACAGGTCCAAACACATCACTATGCACAAGCTCTAATATTTGTTTAGCCATCTTACCACCAGAAGGGAAGCTCACTCGATTCTGCTTCCATTATACACAATTTTCATAGAAATGAAAATCCAGAGAGCTATTATTCATACCATATACCATACCTTTACCAAGAAGTATTCAAAGGCCCTTCTCTCTAATATGTCCAAGCCTTTGATGCCATATCATGGTCCTTTCTCCAGAGACCACTAGATTTTCTCCTCCACTTCCAGGAAGCACAGAACTATTTCACCCATCAACAACAATGCTACCTTGCAGATTGCATAGAGTTCCAATATGAACTCCTTGCATCAATACCAGTGCTCCTCGAACCATCTTGCAGGCATCTTTCTCGAACACTGTTTTTACACTTGCATCATCCAATTTTCTTACAGAAATCAAATTTCTGGCCAATACAGGAATATGAAAAACACTCGGAAGTGTTCTAACCCTTCCACCTTGCAACATCAACTTTAATTTTCCACAACCAACGATTCTAGCCTTCCTAGCATCCCCTAAGAAGACATCACCACCATTGTATTTCTCATACTCGTAGAACCACTCTCTATGTGGAGTGAAGTGAAAGGATGCACTTGAGGCAATCAACCATGCCTCATGATCTACATGTGTACTTGAAGAAGCTAAGTACAAATCCCCACCTTCATTTGAGGTGGTTATCGCCTTTGCGGAAGGAGCATCATCATATCCCTTTCCTTTCTCAGGAGCTTTAGATTTACAGTCCCTTTTGTAGTGCCCATCATTTCTGCATTTCCAGCACACCACCTTTATAGATTTTCTTGGAGATTTAGATCTTCCTCTAGATTTATGTCTCCCACTCGATAATTTTATTTATTTATTTATTTATTTTGGACTATCCTCGTACAGACAAGGCATCACCATTCTGGCTGTCCATATTTTTCCATCTCATCTCCTCCATCAGCAAGGATGAGACAATTTCATCAAACTACAAAGAATTTAGCATTGCTACCTATTGTAATAACTAGACTATTCCATGAATATGGTAGAGAGCACAACAAACTAATGCACATATCTTCATTTGAAACTTTAATATCAACAGATAGTAAGTGACTTACCACATGGTTAAATGCATTCAGATTCTCTGTCACCGAGTCTCCATCTCTGTTAGGCCCCTATACTACTAGTGTAACCCCTTATTATTATTAGTATAAACCACTTATTATATTGTTGTACCCATGCAGTGCCCATATTATTACTATTGTGCCCCATAGAAGCCCACTATTGTTATTACTATGCCCTTACATTATTATTGTTATGTCGGCTCTGATTATGTTATGACTCCTTAGACTCCTATATATGGAAAGGAGGTCTTTTCATTTGTATCATCCAAGAATTGTTCATTTATGTAATTTAAAGGAGGTTTCCCCTTGAAGAGGCTGAATTCTAAGGCGTTGATCTATCTTTTCTATCTTTTCTTGAGCTAGTTTCATAACATTTGGTATCAGAGCTTTGGATTCTAGGGTTTCGCTGCTCCAAACAGGTCATCGTGGCATTTTTGCTATAACATTTTCTCTGTGGGGTTTCATAAGTCGAAAAAAAAAACCAATTTGAGAATAAATCACGCTAAACCTTGGATCTGAATTTCAGAGCTTTTCGCGCAATATTTCGGGAGATATGATCTGAGGAAGTTGGTCTTTTCGAAGACTCCTGAATTACATTCAAAACAGGTGACCTGGGGAAAATCGTCATAACTTTCTTTCTGACCATCGGATTGAAATTTCGCAAGAAGGTACAGAAAGAGGACGGACCATAGTTTTCTTTTATATATTTTTCAGAGTCAAAACTTGAAACGGGGACATGTGGCACGTCATACAAGTTCGCTCTACTGAACTAGTCTACAATCAGGTCACTGTGGGAGATTGTACATAACTCTTCCTTGGAGAATCCAATTTGGATCAGACTAGTGGCATTGAAAAGAGGACACAGAAGGATACTAGAGGTTACAATTTCAGAACTTAAAGATCCAAAAGTACATAGTTAAGTCGTTTCAAGGTCGAGCTCCTAAAATCAAGAAAAAGCAAGATGAGGAAGTTTGGTGGCAAGGATCCGATAAATTGGATACTTCAGATGGAGCAATATTTTTAACTACATGGTTTACAACTGTTACAAAAGGTATGTATTGCATCTTCATATTTAGAACCAGATCAATTTCAATGGTATAAAGGGCTTTGTTCTTGTAAACAACTTGTTACGTGGTCAATTTTCACGGAGGAAATGATAGCACATAACAATGTAACC
The DNA here is from genome assembly GCA_031772625.1 of Pinus tabuliformis. Lineage (NCBI taxonomy): Eukaryota > Viridiplantae > Streptophyta > Pinopsida > Pinales > Pinaceae > Pinus > Pinus tabuliformis. The sequence goes on along the minus strand of CM062820.1, from coordinate 1,422,038,119 downwards.
TTTGAAACGGGAACTATAAACTCAAAACGGGAACTCTGACCAAAAAACCCCGAAAAAACATCAAAAACAGTGCTAAAAATGAAAAGTGTATATACTGGAACGATGATTTTATTTTTTAGGGGTCAATTTTGAACATGTTTTCAAAATGGCAGTGACTACGAAATTTACTACGAATTTTTCATGCAAAATATAGCTTAAAAACGAAAGTGATGATACTGGAACAATGAATTTTTTTTTTAGGGTCAATTATCAAAATTTTTAAAAAATGCTAGTAAAACCAAATTTTTATGTGCCAAACAAAGTTGTTTATGAGGAAAAAACACATTAATGTTTTTGGTAGGATATCATTTTTCTTTCCTAAGTATAAATTCAACATGTTTTCAACCATAACATGCTAGATACAAAAGAAAAATGATTCCAGGAATTGCCCAGCCACCAGCTGGGTGGGCGGGCGGGCCGCTGGGGTGGCGCCAGCCCAGCCGCGCCACCCCAGCGGCCAGCCTGCCCACCCAGTTGGTGGCTGGGCAATTCCAGGAATCGACCAACCACTAGCTGGGCGGGCGAGCAGGCCGTCGGGGTGGCACGGCTTGTGACTGGGTGATTCCCTAAATCTCCCAGCCACCATCCGGGCAGGCTGGCGAGCAACCGGTGTGGTGCCAGCCCAGGCCGCGCCACCGGGATGGCCCGCCCGCCCAGTGGCTGGGTGATTCCCGGAATCACCTATCCACCAGCCGAGCGAGCGGCTGGTGGTCGGGAAATTCCTGAAATCTCCAAGCCACCAGCCAGGTGGGCAGGCGGGTCGTCGGCGTGGCGCCAGCCCAAGCTGTGCCACCCTGGCAGCCTGCCCGCCCGCTCAGCTGGTGGTTGTGTGATTCTCGGAATCGCCCAGCCACTAGCCCGACGGACGGGTGGGTTACCAGGGTGGCCCTAGCGCAAGCCGGGCCATCCCAGCGGCCCGCCTGCCCGCCCGGCTGGTGGCTGGGTGATTTGCGCCACCCCGCCCGCTTGGCTGGTTGGTGGCTGGGTGATTTCGGGAATCGCCAAGGCACCACCCGCCCGTGCCCGCCCGACTCATGGCTAGGTGATTCCGGGAATCACCCAGGTGGCTGGAATCACCGACCCACTAGCAGCTCGCCCAGCGACCAACCGGGCGGGCGGGCAGGCCACCGAGGTGGCACCAGCCCAGGCCGCGCCACCTCAGCGGCCCGCCCGCCCTCCTGGTTGGTGGCTGGGTGATTCCCAGCCGGGTAAGGGACTGGTGGTTGGGTAATTCCCGGAATCACCTAGCCAACAGACGGGCGGGCGGGCGGGCCGTTGGGGTGGCACCACCCCGGTGGTCCGCCCGCCAGCCCCACACCGGCAGCCCGTTTGGCTGGTGGCTAGGTTATTCCCGGAATCACCCAGCCACCAGCTAGGCGGGCTGCTGGTCGCTCGATGATTCCCGGAATCACTCAGCCACTAGCCGGGTGGGTGACTGGTGGCTGGTTGATTCCGAGAGTCACCCAGCCACCAGCCGGGCGGGCGGCTGTGCGGCTGGTGGTTGGTTGATTCCCGGAATCACCCAGCCACCAGCCGCTCGTAATCAACCAGCCACCAGGCGCCTGCCCGGCTAGTGGCTGGGTGATTCCGGAAATCAACCAGTGACCAGTCGCCCGCCTGGTCGGTGGCTCCGCCTGACTGGTGGCTGGGTGATTCCGAGAATCAACGAGCCACCAGCCGGACGGCTGGTGGCTGGTTGATTCCCAGAATCAACTAGCCACAAGCCGAGTGGCCAACTAGTGGCTGTTTGATTCCGGGAATCAACCAGCCACCAGCCGGGGGGCCGGCCGGTGGATGGTTGATTACCGAAATCACCCAACCACCAGTCGTGTGGCGCGACCGGTTGGAGACTGGTTGATTCTAGGAATCAACCAGCCACAAGTCGGGTAGAGCCACCAGCCACGCGGGCTGGTGGCTGGTTGATTCCCGGAATCATCTAGCCACCAGCCAGGTGGGGGAATCAATCAGCCGCCCGGTTGGTAGCTAGTTGAATCCGGGAATCAACCAGCCACTAGCTGGTGGCTGGTTTATTCCGAGAATCAACCAGCCACCAGCTGCCTGCCCGGCCGATGGCTGGTTGATTTCGAGAATCAACTAGCCACCAGCCGCCCGCCCGCCCGGTGGGTGGTTGATTCCGGGAATCACCCAGCCACTAGTCGGGCGGGCGACTGGTGGCTGAGTGATTCATGGAATCAACCAAACACTGGCCAGGCAGGGGCCTGGTGGCTCGTTGATTCCCGGAATCAACCAACCACCAGCCCGGCAGCCAGCAGGTGGCTTGTTGATTCCCATAATCAACCAGCCACCCCCCCGGCTGGTGACTGATTGATTCCCAGAATCAACCAACCACCAACCGGCCACCCGGTTGATGGCTGGTTGATTCCTGGAATCAACCAGCCACAAAGTGGTCGCTCGGTTGGTGGCTGGTTGATTCTGGGATTCAACCAGCCACCAGCTGGCCGCCCGGATAGTGGCAGGTTGATTCCGGGAATCAACAAGCCACCAGCCGGGTGGGCAGCTGGTGGCTGGTTGATTCCGGGAATCAACCAGCCACTAGCTGGCCGCCCGGTTGGTGGCTGGTTGATTCCGGGAATCAACCAGGCACCAGCTGCCCGCCCGGATGGTGGCTCCATCCGGCTGGTGGCTGGTTGATTCCCGGAATCAACCTGCCACTAGCCGGGCGGCCAGGTGGTTGTTGGTTGATTCCTGGAATCAACCAGCCACCAACCGGTCTAACCAGCCACCAACCAGGCGACCAGTTGGTGGCTAATTGATTCCGGGAATCAACCAGCCATCAACTGGGTGGTCGGTTGGTGACTGGTTGATTCCTAGAATCGACCAGCCACAAGCCGGGCAGGCGGCTGGTGGCTGGTTTATTCCGGGAATCAACCAGCCACCAGATGGCTGCCCGGTCGGTGGCTGGTTGATTCCCGGAATCAACCAGCCACCAGCGGCCCGCTCGGCTAGTGGCTGGTTGATTCCCGGAATCATCCAGCCACCAGCCCGGCGGGGAAATCAATCATCTGCCCGGTTGGTGGCTGGTTGATTCCAGGAATCAACCAGCCACCAACTGGCCACCCGGCTGGTACCTGGTTGATTCCAGGAATAAACCAGCCACCAGCTGGGCGGAGCCAACAACAGGTAGGTTTGCTGGTGGCTGGTTGATTCCGTGAATCAACCAGCCACCAGCTGGCCGACCGGATGGTCCAGCAGCCGCCCGCCCAGCCGGTGGCTGGTTGATTCCGGGAATCACCCAGCCACCAGCCGCCCACTGGCCAGTTGATGGTTGATTCCGGGAATAACCCAGCCACTATATGGGCAGGCGGTTGGTGGCTGGTGGCTGGTTGATTTCGGGAATCAACGAGCCACCAACTAGCCCCCCGACTGGTGGCTGGTTGATTCCGGGAATCAACGAGCCACAAGCCGCCCGCCCGGCCGGTGGCTGGTGGCTCATTGATTCTTGGAATCAACGAGCCACCAGCCGGGCGGCCAGCTGGTGGCTCGTTGATTCCCAGAATCAACCAGCCACCAGCTGCCCGCCCGGTTGGTGGCTCCTTAATTCTCAGAATCAACCAGCAGCCATCCACCCGCCCGGCTCGTGGCTGGTTAATTCCGGGAATCAACCAGCCACCAACCCGCCACCAACCCGCCACCCAGTTGATGGATGGTTGGTTGATTCCGAGATTCAACCAGCCACCAGCTGGACGCCTGACTAGTGGCAGGTTGATTCCGGGAATCAACCAGCCGTAATCAACCTGCCACCAGCGGGGCAGGCGGTTGGTGGCTGGTTGATTCTGGGATTCAACCAGCCACCAGCTGGCCGCCCGGATAGTGGCAGGTTGATTCCGGGAATCAACAAGCCACCAGCCGGGTGGGCAGCTGGTGGCTGGTTGATTCCGGGAATCAACCAGCCACTAGCTGGCCGCCCGGTTGGTGGCTGGTTGATTCCGGGAATCAACCAGGCACCAGCTGCCCGCCCGGCTGGTGGCTCCATCCGGCTGGTGGCTGGTTGATTCCCGGAATCAACCTGCCACTAGCCGGGCGGCCAGCTGGTGGTTGGTTGATTCCTGGAATCAACCAGCCACCAACCGGTCTAACCAGCCACCAACCGGGCGACCAGTTGGTGGCTAATTAATTCCGGGAATCAACCAGCCATCAACTGGGTGGTCGGTTGGTGACTGGTTGATTCCTAGAATCGACCAGCCACAAGCCGGGCAGGCGGCTGGTGGCTGGTTTATTCCGGGAATCAACCAGCCACCAGATGGCTGCCCGGTCGGTGGCTGGTTGATTCCCGGAATCAACCAGCCACCAGCGGCCCGCTCGGCTAGTGGCTGGTTGATTCCCGGAATCATCCAGCCACCAGCCCGGCGGGGAAATCAATCATCTGCCCGATTGGTGGCTGGTTGATTCCGGGAATCAACCAGCCACCAACTGGCCACCCGGCTGGTACCTGGTTGATTCCAGGAATAAACCAGCCACCAGCTGGGCGGAGCCAACAACAGGTAGGTTTGCTGGTGGCTGGTTGATTCCGTGAATCAACCAGCCACCAGCTGGCCGACCGGATGGTCCAGCAGCCGCCTGCCCAGCCGGTGGCTGGTTGATTCCGGGAATCACCCAGCCACCAGCCGCCCACTGGCCAGTTGCTGGTTGATTCCGGGAATAACCCAGCCACTATATGGGCAGGCGGTTGGTGGCTGGTGGCTGGTTGATTTCGGGAATCAACGAGCCACCAACTAGCCCCCCGACTGGTGGCTGGTTGATTTCGGGAATCAACGAGCCACTAGCCGCCCGCCCGGCCGGTGGCTGGTGGCTCATTGATTCCTGGAATCAACCAGCCACCAGCCTGGCGGCCAGCTGGTGGCTCGTTGATTCCCAGAATCAACCAGCCACCAGCTGCCCGCCCGGTTGGTGGCTCCTTAATTCTCAGAATCAACCAGCAGCCATCCACCCGCCCGGCTCGTGGCTGGTTAATTCCGGGAATCAACCAGCCACCAACCCGCCACCAACCCGCCACCCAGTTGATGGATGGTTGGTTGATTCCGAGATTCAACCAGCCACCAGCTGGACGCCTGACTAGTGGCAGGTTGATTCCGGGAATCAACCAGCCGTAATCAACCTGCCACCAGCGGGGCAGGCGGTTGGTGGCTGGTTGATGCCTGGAATCAACCAGCCAACAGCGGGGCGGGCGGCTGGTGGCTGGTTGATTCCAGGAATCAACCAGCCACCAGCCGCCCGCCCCGCTGTTGGCTGGTTGATTCCAGGCATCAACCTGCCACTAGTAGGGCGGCCAGCTAGTGGCTGGTTGAATCCCGAAATCAACCAACCATCAACCGGGCGACCGGTTGGTGGCTGGTTGAATCAACCAGCCATCAGCTAGCCGCCCGATAGGTGGCAAGTTGATTCCAGGAATCAACCAACCACCAGCCGCCCGCTCCGCTAGTGGCTCCGCCCGGCTGGTGGCTGGTTGATTCTCGGAATCAACCTGTGTCTAGATGGGCGCCGAGCTGGTGGTTGGTTGATTCCCGAAGTCAACCAGCCACCAACAGAGTGGCCGGTTGGTGGCTGCTTGATTCCGGTAATCAACCAGCCACCAGCCAGGCAGAGCCACCAGCCGAGCAGGCCCTTGGTGGCTGGTTGATTCCAGGAATCAACCAGCCACTAGCTAGCGGCCCAACTGGTCGTTGGTTGATTCCCGGAATCATCCAGCCACCAGCCGCCCGGAATCAACTAGCCACAAGTCGTCCGCCCGGCCGGTGGCTGGTTGATTCCCGGAATCATCCAGCCACCAGCCGTCCTCCCGGCTGCTGGCTGGTTGATTCCCGGAATCATCCAGCCACCAGTGGGGCAGGGGAATCAATCAGCCGCCCGGTTGGTGGCTGGTTGATTCCGGGAATCAACCAGCCACCAGCTGGCTGCCCGGCTGGTGCTTGGTTGATTTCGGGAATCAACCAGCCACCAGCCGGGCGGAGCCACCAGCCGGGAGGGTGGCTAGTGGCTGGTTGATTCCGAGAATCAACCAGCCACCAGCAGGGCGGCCGACTGGTGGCTGGTTGATTCTCGGAATCAACCAGCCACCAGCCGCCCGCGCGGCCGGTGGTTGCTTGATTCTTGGAACCACCTAGCCACTAGTGGGGTGGGCCGCCCGCCCGGTTGGTGGCTGGGTGATTCCCGGAATCAATCAGCCACCAGCCGCGTGGGCGGATGGTGGTTTGTTGATTCCAAGAATCAACCAACCACCAGCTGGGCGGCCAGCGATTGGCTCGTTGATTCCCGGAATCAACCAGCCACCAGCCGGGTGGCCAGCTGGTGGCTGGTTGATTCTCGGAATCAACCAGCCACCAACCGGTCTCAACCAGTGACCAACCACCCGCCCGCCTGGTGGCTGGTTGATTCCGGGAATCAACCAGCCACCAGCCGGGCGACCATCTGGTTGCTAGTTTATTTCCGGAATCAACCAGCGACCAGCCGCCCGCCCCTCTGGGGGCTCCGCTTAGCTAGTGGCTCGTTGATTCCCGAAATCAACCGACCCCAGCCGGGCGGCCAGTTAGTGGCTGGTTGATTCCCGGAATCAACGAGCCACTAACTGGCCGCCCGGCTGGTGGTTGGTTGATTCCGGGAATCAACGAGCCACCAGCTCCGCGGAGCCCCCAGCCGGGCGAGCGGCTAGTGGCTGGTTGATTCCGGAAATAAACCAGCCACCAACTGGCCGCCCGACTGGTGGCTAGTTGATTCCGGGAATCAACCAGCCACCAACCAGCTCGTTGATTCCCGAAATCAACCAACCACCAGCCGGGCGGCCAGTTAGTGGCTCGTTGATTCTCGGAATCAACCAGCCACTAGCCACCTGCCCGGCTGGTGGCTGGTTGATTCCGGGAATCAATCAGCCACCAACTCTGCACAGCTGGTGGCAGGTTGATTCCAGGAATCAACCAGCCACCAGCCGGGCGGCCAGCTGGTGGCTAGTTGATTCCGGGAATCAACCAGCCACCAGCCGGGCGACACCAGCCGGGCGACCCGTTGGTGGCTGGTTGATTCTAGGAGGTGGTTGATTCCAGGAATCAACCAGCCACCAACCGGGCAGAGCCACCAGCCGAGCGGACAGCTAGTGGCTGGTTGATTCCCGGAATCAACCAGCCACCAGATGGCCGCCCGGCTGGTGGCTGGTTGATTCTCGGAATCATCCAGCCACTAGCCGCCCACCCGGCTGGTGGCTGGTTGATTCCGGGAATCAACTAGCCACCAGCCGTCCGCCCGGCTGGTGGTTGGTTGATTCCCGGAATCATCCAGCTACTAGCCGGGTGGAGGAATCAATCAGCCGCCCGGTTGGTGACTGGTTGATTCTGGGAATCAACCAGCCACCAGCTGGCCGCCCGACTGGTGCCTGGTTGATTCCAGGAATCGGCCAGCCACCAGCCGGGCGGAGCCGCCAGTTGGCCGCCCGGCTGGTGGCTGGTTGAGTTCGGGAATCAACGAGCCACCAATCGCCGGCCCAGCCGGTGGCTGGTTGATTCTGGGAATCACCCAACCACCAGCCGGGCGGGCGGGAATCAATCAGCCGCCCTCCCGGCGTGTGGCTGAGCGATTCCCGGCATCAACCAGCCACCGGCCAGGCGCGCAGGTGGTGTCTCGTTGATTCCCGGAATCAACCAACCACCAGACGGGCGGCCAGCTAGTGGCTCGTTGATTCCGGGATTCAACCAGCCACCAGCTGGCCAACCGGCTACTGGCAGGTTGATTCCAGGAATCAACCAGCCACCAGCTGCCCGCCCGGCTGGTGGCTGGTTGATTCCCGGAATCACTGGTCGGCTGGTGGCTGGTTGATTTCGGGAATCAACCAGTCACCAGCTGGCCGCCCGGCTGGTGGTTGGTTGATTCCCGGAATCAACCTGCCACCAGTTGTGCGGCCAACTGGTGGCTGGTTGATTCCCGGAATCAACCAGTCATCCCGGAATCAACCAGCCACCAATCGGGCGACCAGTTGGTGGCTGGTTGATTCCGGGTTTCAACCAGCCACCAGCTGGGCGGAGCCACCAGCTGGGCCGGCGGTTGGTCGCTGGTTGATTCCGGGAATCAAGCAGCCACCGGCCGGGCGGGTGGGTGGTGACTGCTTGATTCCCGGAATCAACCAGCCACCAGCCGCGCGGCCATTTGGTGGCTGGTTGATTTCCGGAATCAACCAGCCACCAGCCGCCCGCCCGGCTGGGGGATCTACCCGGCTGGTGGCTCGTTGATTCTCGGAATCAACCAGGCAATAGTCGGGTGGCCAGCTGGTGGCTGGTTGATTCCCGGAATCAACCAGGCGCCAGCCGGGTGGCCAGCTGGTGGCTGGTTGATTCCCGGAATCAACCAGCCACCAACCGGCCGTCCGATTGGTGGCTGGTTGATTCTCTTGCCCAGCTGGTGGCTGGGTGATTCTGGGAATCACCTAGCCACTAGCCGGACGGCCAACTAGTGGCTGGTTGATTCCGGGAATCAACCAGCCACCAGTTGGGTGGCACTGGTTGATTCTGGTAATCAACCAGCCACCAGTTGGATGGCAGCCACGAGCTAGCCGCCCAACTGGTGGCTGGTTGATTCCTGGAATCAACCAGCCACTAGCCAGGCGGCCGATTGGTGGCTGGTTGATTCCTGGAATCAACCAGCCACTAGGCGGCCGCCCGGCTGGTGGCTGGTTGATTCCTGTAATCACCCAGCCACCTGCCAAGCGGGCGGGTGGTGGCTGGGGCGGCCGGCTGGTGGCTGGTTGATTCTAGGATTCAACCAACCAGCAGCTGAGTGGCCATCCGGTGGTGGTGGCTGGTTGATTCCCGAATAAACCAGCCACTAGCTGGCTGCCCGACTGGTGGCTGGTTGATTCCCGGAATCACCCAGCTACCAACCGGGTGTTGTTGGGAAAAGTATCCAATACGGAATGACCCTATCCCACTCTAAGGGTGATAGTACCTCAGCAACAATCAAAGCAAAGCTATTCGAGATTACTTCTTTATGAGATGTAAGAGAGGGGAGAAAGAGATCCACTAACCGTTGTCTTCCGCTAATGATTGATCCAATCTTCTCTCTTTGCTGCTTGCTCCCAGCTCCTTGCTCTTTCACTGGCCCAGCTACACCAAGATCCTGCAAAATGGTAAGAGAGGGAAACTACAAGAAGCATACATTCATAATTGATTCAAGGATTAGAATAAATCAAATACACAAGTATAGCAATACATCATTGAGACACATGTATATAGAAGAACCTCAAATGCTTTATTAATGGAAGAAGTAAAGTTCAGGAGGTAATACAACCATAAAAGGCCCAATCCAGCATCACCTCCCAGCAGAAAGAAATCTCCTCTTCACCTCCTTCAAGCAAATCACCCAATAGTTCTATACTCAAACCAACAGCACTTCCTTACATTCACCAGATTCCAGCTTCCCTAGACCTCATGAGAGAGATCTATATATAGGATTTTTGGAGAAAGGATGAGTCAGCTTGAGCTTGGTATGAAGCTGACTAGTGTCCTCTCCCACTTCAGTTATTCTTCAGTTCTTGAGTCCACTTGGAGGTTCTTGCTTCCACTTGGAGATCTAGACCCTCTTACTCATCACCAGTCGAATTCTCTTATCCAAGTGTCATTTTGGAAGCTTCCTGGGCATTGACACCTTGAGGAATGCATGTGCCACTTGGCCAAACTCGCCCAGCGCAGGTAGCCTTCTTTACAGTTGACATTCAGCGCAGGTACCGAGTGGAGCAGTTGACATTCAGCGCAGATGCTCAGTGGAGCAGTTGACATGATCCAGAATTAGCTTGTTTTTGAGTGTTTTCAGGTGGAGAACTGATATTCAGTGCTGTGGTTTGCTGACCTTGTTCCTCTAGGGGTAGGAACAACATGTTTAGGGACTTTGGATCCCTTAGATTATTGACATTTCATGCTTCATGCTGTAAGGCACAAAAATGTCTATAATAGTTGCCCCCTAAAGTATGAGGTCGTTTATCGGGTGAAATGCTTTATCAGGAGGATCCGAAGTTCATTCAATCGCTGAGAGGTGACCTGTAATAAAATACAATACAATACATTATTTTTTCATTCTGCTTTCATGATCTAGCTGAGGCGGGCATTCCCATGCTCAGCTTTATAAATTCATTTTGGTACATAGAACAGACGACTGTCTGATGGTAGAATGATAATTCTCTGTTGAAATTATCATCCTTTGAGTAGGATGATCATCTGCTGCAATGATGTACATGTCAAATGTCTTTATGTTTCCTGAATATATATCGCAGCCCGGATGGATGAAACTAGATCCGGGGTCTTCAAACTCGTTCGATCTTCACTCTAAGTACAAGTCGATCCATGCGAGAATTGCGCTGAAGTCGAACATGGAAAGACATCGCTTGATTACCGGTCAATGATGTAAACTGTTAACAAGCGCGAGAGGAATCACCGATAATGATAATGAACCTCAAGGTACTGCAGTACAATTCACGTGGTGTGAATATAGGACTTGGTGTCGAACACCACGCAAAATCTTCTGGTCGAAGGTCATTGATGTATACCTGTCGCCGGAAGTGAGAGACTTGCCATTGAGGCATGCAAGCTTCAAAGTACTGAGGGGGTTGTTCCTAGATCAACTTCTTGGATAATGAGCTGAAGTCGACAAGAATCGATCCGTCAAAGGAGGGCCTTAATGAATCCCACATCAGTGACACGGAACGGAGCTAATGATTTTAGTGGAGGTGAAAACAATCTATGAGATATGATTCAGGGTGGCGATCATGGGTGGATGAAGGACAATGTATGGCAGTGGATGGGACACGGTTGACTCTTTCTGAACAACATCTCTTGAACATATAACGACACTGATGCGATGGATCGGTAGTATTACCCCAAATGTGGATGGTTTGACGAAGACCATGGTGATGAGACCGGTGAATGAAACAACCCAACCCGATGTGATACGGAGGAAAAGTGTCATGTTCAAGAGCGACTTGCTACCATTAAAGCTTTGAGGTTCTCCCAATTTTTCCCCAGTCATTTCTGACCAGTACCTCTTTATTTTTGTCAAGCTTGAGGAGGATAACATATGCTTGTTCTATAACCTGCCCTTCGGGCAAGCCCATCGCTATGTTTTAACGAGCCTAGCGATAGGGAAACTCGTTCTCGTCTAAAGACAAGTTTGTCGCTATTTAATCATTTTAACGAGTCTAACGACAAGGAAAACTCGGTCCTTTTCATTTTTAGAGAGTCTGAAAAGGTACAGAAAGTTAACTCCAAAATTCCTTTTTCGTCATCTAATCCCTTAAGTCCGAAAAAGTATAAAACAATACAGAAGGGATGAGTTTTCGATAACTTTAACGAGCCGAATAAAACAAGCGCTCGACCTTTTTGTGTAATAATCCCTCAGGTCCAAAAAGATTAAAATCTAGAGGAGGGATAGCTCTTCCGGTCCTATTAACGAGCTGGAAGGCCAAAGCTCGGCAAACTTTTCATATTTTACGAGTCAGTTGAAAAGAGCTCAAAGAAGACTCGTCTTTTGAGGAACGAGTGATAAACAGGGATAGCAGCAGATTCCAGGTACAGGTTGGAATTTTCCAATAACGGCAGTGTCACAAGGATGGCTAGGTGAAATCACTCTTCGCAACTGTTCCTCAAAATGGGTAAAAAATCATATGGGGGTGAACGATCGGCCAAATGGAATGGAGGTGGCAGGTGCAAACACGACCAAGGCTTTTTATGGCTAATAAATTTACGATCACAATGGTTATTTACCGGAATAGGTTCATTTTTTAATGAGCTTAAACTCTGGAGGAAACTCTTGCTCAATCTTATGTTTATTTTTTAACGAGCATGAAATATGTATTAAAACTGCTCGATTATATGGTCAAATTTTGATTTTTTACCATTACTAGCTTTTCTCTTTTCAAGTATAGTACTACATTCTCAATTGCTGCAACAAACTTTGTTAGAAATGAATAATATTTGCATGAAAATGAGATTATAACCCTAATATTTCACTTTGAACTACGTAAAAAGCCATTAAAAGGTGTTTTTACCTCTCATTTACCATTTCATTTGCATTTGGTTTGTTGGAGCTCTGGAGGTGCCTCTTCTCCTTTGATTTTCACCAGCTGATTCCGGGAGATTCTGCAGACGATTTTCGGCGCTGTCTGGACCAGGTAGGAGCTAAACCCTAGCTCTTTCTTTTCATGGTTTTCTTTTCCAGTTTCATGCCTGTTTTTCAGTCTTTCTGAGCCCCAGGGGTTTTGCCAGGGCGCCCTAACTTCAGCGCAGGTTCCCCATTCGAAACCTGCACTGAATGTCAAGCTGCCTTAGGGCAGCCTGACCTTCAGTGCAGGTGGGAAACTTTCTGTCTGTGCTGGGCTCAGAAAACTGGGTTTCCAGCTCATTTTTTGATGAATTTTCGCCAGTTTTTCATCAAACTCAGGAACTTACTCCTTCTCTTGTTGGCTTTGTAGGGAACTTTGAACAAAATGTCCCTTACATGGCGAGAACGAGAACATGAAGAGGAGGACATGATTGCCCTCCATGACCCGGTCACGGTGAACGCGCTGCGGAACTGTGGCCTGCTAAAGTTTTTCCGTATCTCTAGCATGAGAGCACAGATTACTTTGCTGCAGTATATGCTTGATGCTTGGGATCCTCTTAACCAAGTATTCCAGATTAGGGGAAAGTCCATCCCCTTTACCATAGAAGACATGTAATTCTTGACTGGGTTGTCAAGGAGAGGTGCCCCCATTTCCTCGTCAGGTACGGCCCGGGGGACTGATTCCACCAGAGATTATGTCCGCCAGTATTGCAGGGAAGGTTCCCAGCCGAGCAGAGACGGCAAGATTGTTATCCGTGAGATTACTGACAGGTCTCTCAGGTCCATTCTGTATACCATAGGTAGGATGGCCGGTAGCGCAACTTTACATGTTGCCAACAGATCTTATATGCAGCACGCCTTGGAGTGTCTCCAACCGAAAGTATTCAACTGGTGTGATGCAGTACTTGTTCAGATGAAAAGTCAATTGACCAAGGTAAAGGACGGGAAGCTGAAGAACTTTGGGTTTGGTTCTATTCTGACTGCCTTCGCCTTGGAGAAAATCCCACTGATGCAGCCTCAGTACATCATACTCAATTTGCCTTCTCCGACCGAGCCACGCATGCAGAGGTGGGTCGATCACATGTCTAGGCATGCTGGTCAACCTCAGATTACTTTTACTGATGCCTTCTTCAGGTGGTTCGAGCACCAGGAGATGGCCTTCTCCGAGTATCCATATGTGGGTATGGATTTCCGAGGTGATCCGGATTTGGTGCTACCGGATGGCGAACAATGGGGTGCTATTGGTAAACTCTTTGACCATATCACTGTTTATTGTTTTGTTCATAATGTTGCTGTGCTTTATTCTATCAAGACTTTTAATCATACTCTTGGGTGCATGCAGATGTTGGTCCTGTTCATCCAGCAGTTCGTCCGAGACCGCCAGTTGCTGCCCTGGCAGTGGAACCTGCTAGGAGAGCTATTATCCGTGACCTTGATGATACTGAGACCGTTATAGCTATGCAGGAGCAGGTTGAGAGCCTTACTCTCGGCATTCCCGATGTGAGGATTGATGAGTTACCTTTATAGCTGCAGCGACACACTACTGCTGTGCCTAGACGATGGACTCGTCTCTTGCGCATGATTGCACAGGCCGTGACGTGCTATCATGAGCACCACTAGGCTAGGGTGCCCCCTAGCATCTTTTTGAGTTTTAGGTCATATGACCAATTTTGTCTTGGTTACAGAACATTATGTACGAACTATAAACAGCTTATATATATTTTGATTTTCGAGTTTTATTCTGATTGAGTTATATGATCCGTATGTACAATCTTTGATGATGTATCCTTTTTATAAATGTTGCAAATGTCTATCTAACACATAGTTTGCTAATGAGTCGGTTAATGTGTTTAAGTTTCTGGAAATATGTTGATATTGAATTGAATCAAATCGTCTTTCCAAGATCTTAACCCTTGGGAACATGCGATAAATAGCTGGATTGCGAACAGAATATATACCATTGAGTTGTAGTATCAAGAGCTGTGAGTCTAGCCTGACAATTAGTCGGCGTATGCCACGTGTGATGGCATCAGAGAGTAGTTCTATCAACGCGCTATACTCAGCGATGTTATTCGTTGATTTCCCAATACACACTCCTCTGAAACTTACTAACTCGCCGCTTGGGTCAAAAATGGCCCAGGCTGCGGAGGATAGGTTCCGCGAACTACGACTCGCTCCGTCGGCATATCCAACACATGTCTGCAGAAGGTTCGACATCTGCAACAAATGAAAAAAGGTGGATCACTCGACCAGAACAAATACTTTAGCGAAAACAAAATACAACAAAAGCACGCAGGTTACTATTTAAGCATAGTAACGCTTGAGGTACAGCCCGTTGCAGGGCTGCGCCAGTGGAATTCCGTCATAATCCATTAACTCGTAGGCTCCTTTTGCTAATACCCTTTTCATAATATAGGGGCCCATCCATAAGGACTTGAATTTACCTGCTCCCAATTTATCGGATTCTTGGTCATAAAGCAAGACCAAATCACCTTCTGAGAAGACACGGGGTTTGACACTTTTGTCGAACTGTCCTTGACTCGTTTCTTATGAGCTTCGTTAGCCAAAGCGACATCACGACGGGTTTCATCCAATTGGATTAATTCCAAGAAACGAGCCTCTTCTTCTGAAGTTCCGGGGAGAAGATCGATTGCGAGTTTAAGCGACGAAATTTCGCACTGGATCGGCAAGACTGCCTCCAGGCCATACAGCAATTGAAAAGGCGTGAACCCGGTTGCGTTCTTTACCGACGTTCGGTAAGCCCACAAGGCTGAGTACAGGATTAGGTGCCACCTTCTTTTATGAACGCCGATCATCCTTTGCAACATACGCTTCAGGACCTTGTTGATTGCTTCAACTTGTCCGTTGGCTTGCGGATAATATGGGGTAGAGCTGTCGTGAGATAGCCCTAGCTTGGCAGCTAATTCGACCATCATGTGATTGCGAAAATGCGACCCATGATCTGTAACTATAGCTTGTGGTACGCTGAACCTGGCGACTACATGATTGAAAAAGAAAAGGGCAGCTGTTTCACCAGTGTTATCCAATGTAGGCATCGCCTCGGCCCATTTGGTAAAATAGTCAACAGCGACTATAATATACCCATGCCCCCCAGTCGAGGTGGGGTTACATTGCATGAAATCGATGCCCCACTTGGCGAAGGGCCCAACAGCAACTATCGGCTGTAAAGGTGCGGGTGGTCGTCTGGTTTTGCTATAAAAAATTTGACAAGCATGGAAACTTCTGACTGCGGTTATGCAATCTTTGAACATGGTTGGCCAGAAGTATCCTGCTCGTAAGATCTTTTGTGCTGTTGCATATCCAGATTGATGCCCCCCACACGCGCCTGAATGACACTCATTCAGGGCTTTTTCGGCCTCCTCATGGGTAAGGCACCTCCTCAGAACTGTATCGATACCACGACGGTAAAGCGTATCACCGACGATCATGTAGTCTTTTGCTTGGTATCGTATATGTTTTTGTTCGGAGCGAGAGGTGTTTGGCCTGAACCTTTGGGTTTGGAGATAAATTATGATATCTCCATACCACTCATCGCTTACAGATATCAGAAACAAACTTTCGTCCACGATTGACTCTTCCGATGTTTCATCGTTGGACGACGATGGGAGATCGCACAATAATTCTGCGAAAACTAGAGCTTTCTTTGATTTGGACTTCACAAATTACAGATCAAACTCTTGAAGGATCGCTATCCATTTTGAATATTTGCCCCCCAGCAACTGTCGCGACAGTATATAAGTCATGGGGTTGCAATCTGACAAGATGGTAGTTTTCCGAAAGAGGACATAATGTCGAAACCTTTGAATCGCTTGAACAGCTGCAAGCGCTAGTTTTTCCACATAAGAATATTTACTTTCTGTATCATTTAAGTTTTTACTTAAATAATGGATAGGATGTTCAATTCCGTCGACTTCTTGAACTAAAACCATCGCAATGGTCGTATCCGCTGCAGCCAGATACAGGTTAAAATCTCTTTGATAGTCCGGGGCGTACATTAATGATGCTTTTACTAGACAATCTTTCAGAGCATCAAAGGAAGCTTGCGCCACTTGGTCCCAGACGAAAGGTACATCCTTTTTAAAAAGACGAGTATAACCCTTAGCAATTTCTGCGTAATTTGGAATGAATCTTCTCAGAAAGTTTGCTTTCCCTTGGAGTTTCTGAATCTGAAGCAAATTTGAAGGTGGAGGAAAATTAATGATTGCCTGAACCTTGTAGGGGTCGAGACGAATCCCCATCCTTAGAGACTACAAAGCCAAGTAAGCGACCAGAACCGACGCAAAACACACATTTGTGTGGATTGAGTCTTATCTTGTAGTGTCGGCAACGTAGAAATATCGCTCTTAAATGCTGCGGATGATCAGTCCGCTTTCGCGAATGAGCCGGAAGATCGTCGAGATAAGGTTGAACAATGTTCTTGATGTCATGGAAGGCATAATTCATCGCCCTCTGAAACGTCGCCCCTGCGTTCTTTAAACCAAAGGGTAATTTTCGATAAGCGAATGTGCCCCACGGACAAATAAATGCAGTCTTTGACTGGTCCTGTGGGCAGATATTTATTTGATTATACCCGGAAAATCCATCCATAAATGAAAAGATTTCACATCCGGCGCATTCATCAATTATCTGGTCGATGAAGGGTGTAGGGTAGTTGTCCTTCGGACAAGCTTGGTTTACATCCCTATAATCGACACACACTCTAATCGTCCCTTGTTTCTTCATAACAGGGACAATATTCGATACCCAATCGGTTAGAGGAACCGGGTAGATGAATCCAGCATGGAGAAGTTTTTCAACTTCTGCCTTAATGGCAGCGACTTTCTTGGGGTGTACCTGTCGAAGCCGTTGTCTTACTGGTTTGACATCAGGATACATTTTAATTTCATGTTCAACGATACTCGAGTCAATGCCTGGCATTTCATCATATGACCAAGCAAAGACATCTCTGAATTCGCGAAAAAGAGCGTTATATATTTCCAGTTCTGAAGGGGAACAACCTTTGCCGACATAAATATTCTCTACAACATTTGTTTTAGTCGAGATATTTATGGCTATAGTCTCTTCAATATTGGATAGGTTTCGCTCGGAATCCACCGTGTTTACAGTATTTGTTAGGAATTCAAAAACTGAAGGGTGATAAAGGTCACTTTGAGTATCTTCTTCGTATTCCGGAAGAAGGGAACGATGGTGGTGATCATTCCATGGTGCCCCCTCAATCATCATTGATTGTAAGATTCCTTCGTCAGTCCCATGTACTTTCGACCAAGGATCTAATGAGGTACCATATTCTCTAGACCTATCTACCCAAACGCTTGACGAGCGTTGATTTGGGTTTGCCTCCCATGCTTGAAACATTGATTGCTACAATATTTCTAAAGGGCTTGGGGGCAAAACCATTGAACGATCCATGTCGACCTTCGTGGAAGATATCATGTTGCAGGTCGCTACAAACGGTATATTTCCCATATAAATAGGAGGTGGTAGTGCGAAAGTTCCCATCAATGTGGGGTCTTTCAATAATCCTACTCCGATATCTTGAATTGAATGGTTGCTCTCATGGATCATGGGAATGCTTCCTGTAACTTGTGAACCATTAGGGAGGAAATTTTGTTGGTCGACGACCGTAATCCCTCCTTCAAACGGGAATGCGATCTTCCTAAAATAAGTCGACACAACAGCTGCCATGGCATAAATCCATGGTCTACCCAGTAGGATGTTATAGTCAAGATTTCCATCAATGACTTCAACATCAATTTCTACTGTTTTTCCTCCTAGTTCAACTTTCAAGTTATTAAGGATACCGTATGGGGTATAAGTCCTTCCGTCGAAAGCTTTTAATGTCGTCGAAGATCGCGACAGGGTTGGAGATCCTAAAGTTTTCCAGCAACTCATCGACATAATACATGTTGATGCTCCCTCATCAATTATTGTTCTGTGAACAGTTTTGTTGAGGGCTTTCACTTGAATAAGGAAAGCTAATTGAGTTGGTAACTGAGGATCGTATCCTTTGTGATCAAAGGATACAAGATTGGAATCCTTAGGATCAACCCCACCAATAGCTGATAACAACGCCTGCCTTTGGGATGGACAATTTTGTAATACCTCAAGAGTCGACATAGCGGATGGAGATTGCGCCAAATCTTCCACTATGTTATAATGTTGCGCCGCTCTGGCGCGAGGATTAAATGTCGACTTGTGTACTACACCCTTTGGCGGTTTTATTGTTAATTCAGGAATGATGGGTGGTACAACTTCTGTCGAAGTTGTTGTCGAACTACTTGGTTGATCTTTACCTTTTTCGTTCGACAGCTGAGGATTCCCATAATCTTTGTTCCTTGTCGAAATCAAAGCATCATTCTGCTGTTTTGAAACCGACAACATAAGCACTTGCGACGGGGAAGCATTTCCACTATCAACCAGATTTTGACCTGGGTTGGGAAATGGATCAGTTAACACAGCTGAGGTTTGGGAACTTTTAAAGAACCTCTTTAACTCAGCTTTGAACGGGCAATTATTTGTGCTATGATCCTTATCATCACATATTAGACATGGATAATTTTGTTTCCCTTTCCCAGGAGGGTTTGAAGAATTTTTCCCAGGGGATGACTCACCCTGTTTCTTCTTCTTCCCTTTGTTTTGCTTCTTCTTGCTTCCTGGTTGATTGGTTTCTTTTCCCTTATCTTCTGATACGGCATTTACTTCCGAAGCAAGAATTTCTTCTTTTGAATTTTGATCCGAATTCTTACGGGCTTTCTTTCACGAAGCCTTTATCGATTTCGCGTTTGCCGTGCCAATCACACCGTCACCGGCATGAGAGTCACTATTTGATTTAGGAGGGGGAGGAATTGAAAACTCTGGTCTAGGGGCGTCAGGTATTTTGTCATAGAGTGTGCCGGACTGAGTATAAACTAAGTCCAAATACTGTGCACGAGCAATCACTTGCTCCTCTGTTACGACTCCCCCCTTGGCCACATCTTCCGTAATAGCCGGAAGTAACGACTTTATAAACCATTCAGCTAATAGCTGATCGGGAACGTACGTTTTCACCATCCTACGACGACGACGCCACTCATGTATATGATCAGATATATGGGTGGCAGTTGTCTGCTTGAAGTTGGTTAATATTTCTGTTCCCGTTTCATACCTTATCGGTAATTGAAAATGGGTTAAGAAAGTCGTGGCTAGGGAACTAAAATTGTCGAAAGAGGCTCTTGGCAATTCAATATACCATTTAGCCGCTGGACCTGTCAATGTCCTCTGAAAAAGGCGAAGCCTTATCGAATCGTCGTTTAGGGTGTTCGACGAACACCACAGATGAAAAGTCATCACGTGATTCGATGGGTCTTCACCTGGATTTCCATTGAATTTAGGAATGTCAGATGGAAGTTTATGAGGAATCGCTGGCCACCAAGGGGCATAAGCAATCGGATCGTTGGTTAACCGGTGTAAATCGGGTAACTCTAAAGTTTCCACGAATGGTAACTGTTGATTCAGGTTAGGCGAAGCGTAACCAGGGTACGATGGAATCGCTTGAGCAGTGGGCCTTTGCATACCAGCATAATGTAATTGATGTTGGTATGACTGATACGGTTGGTGGACTTGACCACTGTAAAGTGGTTGATTTTGACCGTTTTGGATATACGGTTGTCCACTGTTCGCAAAGATTTGCTGCTCAGAACCTTGGTACACTTGCTGGAATTGCGGTTGTTGGTATTGCACTAACCATGGTTGAGAAGCCATGTTCTGTTGTGCTATGCTAACCGTTGGACCGAGGTGTGGGGTAATTGTACCCGTTTGTACCTGTGTCGCCCCACCAGTTGGCGATTGTGGTTGTGACCCATGTTCAAGTGGCTGTTGCATTACAACCTGAGAAATCTGAGGTTGACATGCAACAGGTATCGCTTGAACTTGTGACACTGTTACAATAGCCGGTGTGGTTGGGATGTTCGTCATAGGTACACATTGTTGCATAGAATATACAACCCTTAGTTGTTGAGGTAACATAGGTACCCAACTACTTGATGCAATTCCAGTATAACCTGAACATTGTTGTGAACTCACGTATGGGTACCCTCCCGGAGGGGGTAATGAAAGGGCATACTGCCCCCCATACGGTATCAATCCAGAACTAAAGGGGATTGATGGCCCAGATTGACCTCCAAATGGATCAATTTGGCGAGTTTCAACATAAGAGTTACTGGGTATTACTCCGGATGAACAAACTGGAACAGACCATACTGTCGAAAAAGTCCCTTGGTGGACTCCTTCTAGTGGTTGTGAGCTAGTTGGGACAGCTGGTATGCCGACAAACATTGTCGGAGTGACGGCAGGGGCTTCTGTTGTCGCTGTGTCATTTGACACAGTCCTAGATGATGACGGTTGTTCAGACATTTTAAGTCTATCCAATAGATTGCCTAGCGATTCTACAAGAACTTCCACTTGTGGTGGATTAACTCCTGATGAAGGAAATAGAGTGACCCCGACTCCAAAATGAGTTGGAGTACTTGCTTGCGGATCCTCTGCAATTTCCTCTATCGCAATCAAACCCGGTGGAAGAGGAAGACCGTCAGGTCCGTAAAATATTTCTGGTGCCGAAGAAGTGGTTGCTTTGACAGCGACAGTTGTTTGAGGAACAAAACTCTCTGGACCGGTTACAGATGGATCCAGTTCAGTTATACAAGTATTTGCCCCCAGACTAGGATCAGTATTACTGTCCTTTTGTGGCTGTTGAACTTCTTCTATAGAGGCAGGGTTTCCAGAAATGTTAGGAGTAACCGGAACCTCAAATGCAGTTGGAACACTTGTTCTAACTTTTATAGGAGATTTTGAACCGGTTAAACGAGTTCGCTTTGTCCGTACTGTTTTCGATTCCGGAGACAAAGACAGTTGACTCGTAAGCCTCCGCGAACGACGGGGTTTCAATTGACTTTCTTCCACGATTGCAAATTACTCGATCAACTAAAATATTAAAAGGGGAAATTTGTGTTTCCGAATTGAATGAATTTTATTAGACGCTTTTAGACACAACTTGCTTTTTCACTTTTTAAGAGTCGAGAAAAAGCTAAAGATGACTCTAGTCTCCTTCGATGTTTTAACGAGCCCGAAGTGACAAATTCTCGGATGGACTTTTTCAGTTATAGAGTTTGAAAAAGGCCAAAAGAAACTGCTCTGGAGATCTAGGCAGAGGGTGTGCCAAACCTTTCGCAAAACCACAGAATACGTTTTACGGTACGGGTGGTCGATCTTCGTGAATGTTGTGTTCACTGCATTGCGATCAGTAGGGCGGTCGAAACGGCTTCCTAAGGATAAAAGATATATGCCTATAGGGGTCTCCCAATATATACGCGATGGTACGTGGGAGCACAAGTCCGTATTAGTGCCACCGACTCTCAGGAGGAATCACCCACCTTCGTCGAGATCGACAGTCACTACGTTTAACGACACCGGAACACGTCTCTAGCTTAGACCTCTATGTGTTTGCGTTATGTTTCAAAGCGTTGTTAGGTTCATTCAATATATTTTAAGTTGATCTTTTTAAAGTTTGCCTTTCAAGGTTCACCACGAGATGTTTGATACAAATTCCTAAATGCAGTCTAAGATGAGAAGCAAGCTTTTTCAATCTTTTCGACTTATGAAAATCTTAACTACTGAGGGAAAAGAAAGGCAACATCTTTTCACACAGATCAAAGAGCATACACTAATGCACTTTTTCCCTAAATCAACATACAAACTTATCAAATGCAAAATGCAAAATGCAGGTATTTCTTTTCTCTTTCTTAATGTTGGTGTAATACAAAAAGAAAGCTGTTGTATAATTTTGAATTCAATTTCAGGTGAAAGCATACAAGCTTGTCCAAAATCAAAAGACACCTTAAGATTTACTTGTTTCGACACTAGAAATATATAAATTCAAACCATATGACGAAAGAAAAAGCTCAATCAGCTATGAACAGCAAACAAACTAACTCTTAAGATCAAAACGACACTTATCACAGGTCTAGATCTAAGAGGTCACAGCAAGACTAGTTCACTTTCGTTATGGGAAACTGCAAATGGCATAAGAAATACATAAAGAACAAATACAGTTTCTTTATACAACCGAGGCAGAATAGTGGCAAGGAAAGTTGGTTTCAGATAGGCACATTGACTGGTAACAGGCTGCAAAAACAAGAGTGAAAACAGGGCAATAAATAGGAGGGAACCCCAGTAGCACTAGGCAAAACTGGTTCAATGCAGGTAGTACACTGGAAGTTTGACCTTTAGCGCAGGTAACCCCTTCGGGAACTGCGCTGAAATGCAGACTGCCTTCACAGTGCCTGCACTGAAGAGTCAAACTTTCGTTTTTCTCAGTTTCCGGGTCACAGATTGCTCAAAAATTCACAGTTTTTGGCCAAATCAGAAGCTATCAGTCAAGTACACACTAAGGGATGAAAAGGAGGATGAAAAGCTATCACTAAGAGCTATTTAGAGTCTTTGTGGATCAGCTCTTCAAATCATAAACTTGCCCAGAAACTGAGCTAGAGTAGCTGCCTTCTACTTTGCATTTGAAAGATCCAAATGCAGTTCGATTCGGTACTCCCTGTGTTTATGAAATGAATAGCAAAAATACAAACAACCAACAAGATACGATCCCCAGCGGAGTTGCCAGTTTGTTGTTGGGAAAAGTATCCAATACGGAATGACCCTATCCCACTCTAAGGGTGATAGTACCTCAGCAACAATCAAAGCAAAGCTATTCGAGATTACTTCTTTATGAGATGTAAGAGAGGGGAGAAATAGATCCACTAACCGTTGTCTTCCGCTAATGATTGATCCAATCTTCTCTCTTTGCTGCTTGCTCCCAGCTCCTTGCTCTTTCACTGGCCCAGCTACACCAAGATCCTGCAAAATGGCAAGAGAGGGAAACTACAAGAAGCATACATTCATAATTGATTCAAGGATTAGAATAAATCAAATACACAAGTATAGCAATACATCATTGAGACACATGTATATAGAAGAACCTCAAATGCTTTATTAATGGAAGAAGTAAAGTTCAGGAGGTAATACAACCATAAAAGGCCCAATCCAGCATCACCTCCCAGCAGAAAGAAATCTCCTCTTCACCTCCTTCAAGAAAATCACCCAATAGTTCTATACTCAAACCAACAGCACTTCCTTACATTCACCAGATTCCAGCCTCCCTAGACCTCATGAGAGAGATCTATATATAGGATTTTTGGAGAGAGGATGAGTCAGCTTGAGCTTGGTATGAAGCTGACTAGTGTCCTCTCCCACTTCAGTTATTCTTCAGTTCTTGAGTCCACTTGGAGGTTCTTGCTTCCACTTGGAGATCTAGACCCTCTTACTCATCACCAGTCGAATTCTCTGATCCAAGTGTCATTTTGGAAGCTTCTTGGGCATTGACACCTTGAGGAATGACTGTGCCACTTGGCCAAACTCGCCCAGCACAGGTAGCCTTCTTTACAGTTGACATTCAGTGCAGGTACAGAGTGGAGCAGTTGACATTCAGCGCAGATGCTCAGTGGAGCAGTTGACATGATCCAGAATTAGCTTGTTTTTGAGTGTTTTCAGGTGGAGAACTGATATTCAGTGCTGTGGTTTGCTGACCTTGTTCCTCTAGGGGTAGGAACAACATGTTTAGGGACTTTGGATCCCTTAGATTATTGACATTTCATGCTTCATGCTGTAAGGCACAAAAATATCTATAACACCGGGTGGGTGGCTTGTCGCTGGTTGATTTTCGGAATCAACCAGCCACTAGCTGGCCGCCGGGCTGGTGGCTGGTTGATTCCCGGAATTACCCAGCCACCAGCGTGGCGGTTGGTGGCTGGGTAATTTCGGGAATCAACCAAGCACCAGCTGGCCGCTCGGTTGGTGGCTGGTTGATTCCCTGAATCACCCAGCCACCAGCTGGGCTGGCGGCTGGTGAGTGGTTGATTCCCAACTAGCTGGTGGCTGGTTGATTCTCGGAATCAACCAGTGGCCGTCTAGTGGCTGGTTGATTTCGGAAATCACCCAGCCACCAGCCGCCCGCCTTGCTGGTGGCTGGGTGATTCTGGGAATGATCCAGCCACCAGCCGCCCGCTCGGCTGGTGGGAATCACCCAGCTGGGCGGCTGGTTGATTCCTGGAATCAAAAGCAAAAGGAGAGATAGTTAACATTTATCAAAAACCATAATTATTGATTAACTATCTTATAGACATTTGTTAGATGAAGGAGATTGGGTTCTAGATTTATTTTCTGGCTCAGGTAAGTTTTATTATATGGAATTGAATTTCAATATTTTATTTTTTAATTAATATGTCATTGTACTAATTTAGTTCATTATTTCTTTTGTGCTTGATAATTAGGTACAATGCTAGCATGTTGCCTTCAAAAAGGAAGAAATTGCATTGCAATTGAAAAAGATCCAGTACAGTGCAATTTCATTCAACAAAGGATTAATGTTCTTCAATTTCTTCCAGATGCAATGTAAGAAATTGAGTTGAATAAAGGGGACTTTAGTGAATCACGTGTGGCAAAAAAGGCAAAGGAACCCCAACCACCATTACATGGAATGTTTGGAAAGAAATATATTAGGAGATTCGCAGACATCAAAGACCCATTAGAAGAGGAAAGTGAGAAAAAGGAAACGTAAAATATTGTGGAAGAAGACAATGATGAAACTCTAGAGGACGAAGAGTTTGGATTACGTGACATTGTTGATTAAATTTAAGTTATGCTTGTAAATCAAGCTTTGCAATGTTTTGACTTTGACATTTTATGAGAATAATAAACACTCAATTAGGGTTGTTATACGTTCAATATGTGTCATATGTGATTTTCGCATTGATTTTTAAGTTAATCATTATTTTTTGAAAAAAAAAGTGATTATTATTATTTTTTTGACATGAAATTCATAAAAAAAGCTATTATTTAACCGTTTTTGGTTAAAATTATCGTATAAAAATTGTGATTTTGACATGTCAATTCTAGCAAAAAATTATCAAAACATGTAATTTTTTAGTTATATTTATGTTAAAAATGGTTATTTTTATGTCCATTGTTAAAAAATATTGTTTTTTAGAAACAATTATTTCATGTGGATTCAAAAATTAATTAAGGATGTATAAATATGTAGAATATCGAAAATTCTAAATATCGACCTCCTAATTTAAAAATGCAAAACAATAAAAACCTTACTAAAAAAAAGTTAAAATTAAAATAAAAAACAAGAAAATGTGAAGAAAACGGCCACTTCAAAAATGATCAAATTTACAAAATAATTATTTACATTTTATACATTATAAAATTTAAAGCCAAAACACAGGTCTTTTAAAAAAAGGGGGTGATGCAGAATACTCGCTTTTTTAAATCATCATGAAAATCACTACTATTCTATAACGATTCTAAAACGTAATGTACATAAAAAAATTAAAGTGCCAAAAAGTATGCTCTAAAAAAAACATGTTCGTTCTGCATCACCCCTTTTCAAAATCATGTCACTTTTTTGCTATCTCTACGAAACGGGTAACAGTATCAGTTCCCGTTTCAAAGTTTACATTGTTACATTATGAGGATACAAAGAGCAACACCTTCTTTAGAGCAACACCACAACAATTTGAAAGAGTAAAAGGGCTTTGTCACATAGTGGAAAGCAAAAGTATGGAAACCAGGAAGCGTACCCCTCACAACTATAAAGATGGAAGTGTTGTTTCTCCTAGCCTTCCACAACCTACAAGGGTTACACCACAAAAATTGGAAGAAAAAAGAGAAAAAGGACTTTGTTACAATTGTGATAGCAAATGCACTAAAGGTCATAAGTGTGCTGAGAAGAAATTATTTTACATAGAATATGAAGAGGAGGAAGAAAACGATCAAGAAACATCAAAAGAAGAAGATATACACCAGGACCCGCCCCAGAGAAAGAAGAAACGAATCAGACCATATCTTGTAAAGCAATGGCAAGAATTACCACTCCTCAAACTCTCAATATAGAAGGAAATATCAAGAAGAAAAAGGTGCAAGAAATGAAAGATCACATTGAGAAAGAAAAAATGAATCCAACCATATCTTGTAATTCCTTGTTCGAAATTACCACTCCTCAAACTATCAAGATAGAAGGACATATCAAGAAGAAAAATGTTCAAGAAGTGAAAGATCACATCGAGCATCAAGAAATGAATCCGAACATATCTTGTAAAGGATTGGAAGAAATTACCACTCCTCAACCTCTAGAGATAGAAGGACATATCAAGAAGAAAAAGGTTCAAGCGGTGAAAGATCACATCGAGCATCAACAACAAGTTCTCCAACTTTTAAAGGATAACTCCACTTTGGTGCAAAATCAAATGAAACAATAGGTAGATCAACATCGTAGTGAAAAATGTTTTTATGTAGGTGATTGGTTATTTTTACCGCTACATCTCAAGCAAGCTATTTATGAGAAGGAAATGTTTGCAATACTACATGCACTTAAAAAATAGCAATGTTACCGAATGGGAAGACTCTTCAAGGATGAGGATGTGGAAGCATTGTTTTGTGCTATTTATATTATCCAACTAGATTGGATAAACGAAGCAAGGGATGAATGGAAGAAGGACGAAGAAGTATGGGATCCCAATTCAAACAATATTGCCAGAAATTGAAGAGGAAGGAAAAATCATATTGGAACCTGGAGCAATCACAGAAACAAGAACCTAATAGCTACGAAATCAAACAGTTTCAGAGTATCTTATCAAGTGGAAGAACTTACCCACTAAAGATTCCACATGGGAGGACAAGAATTTTATACAGAAGCATCAAGAACTACTCAAGCATTGAGGACAACGCTTTTTGAAGGAGAAGGGCATGTTAGGCCCCTATACTACTAGTGTAACCCCTTATTGTTATTATAACCCACTTATTATGTTGTTGTACCCATATTGTTACTATTGTACCCCATAGAAGCCCACTATTGTTATTACTGTGCCCTTACATTATTATTGTTATGTCGGCTCTGATTATGTTATGACCCCTTAGACTCCTATATATAGAAAGGATGTCTTTTCATTTGTATCATCCAAGAATTGTTCATTTATGTAATGTAAAGGAGGTTGCCCCCTCGAAGAGGCTGAATTCTAAGGCGTTGATCTATCTTTTCTATCATTTCTTGAGTTGGTTTCATAACAATCTCTCATCCTCAAGTTATACAACTTTTTCGGTAGGAACAGTTTATTCACTAGAGATTTAGATTGGTACAAAGTCCCTAAATTGTCCCACAAAACCTTTGTCATAGCTTCCCCTGATACATTTAGAAATACTAAATTTGAGACACATAACCATATTGTGCTCTTTACCCTCCGATCCAAATTTTCCATTCTTCATTAGAAACTCCCATTCGTTTAGTATCTAGATCTACTGTGATCCACTAATCTTTATCCACCAACAGATCCTCCATCTTGAGTTTCCATAACTCAAAACTCTGACCATTAAATTTCTCAATCTATATCTTTCAACTACTCGCCATCTTCTTTCACCACCAGAATAGATCTCGTAGATCTCCCACTGAAGAAGGTCTACCATAGGCTCGAGAAAAACCCCTTAGCAACAAAGTCGTCCCCTTGAAGACAAAACCACTTTGATACCAAATGTAGGTTTTAACCTCATACAGAAATTACTTGTATACGAATTCTTAAAACACAGAAAATAAATAATGCGAGAGCATAACACATAAAACACATATACACAGAGATTTTCCCCTTGATCCCAAAACCAGGAACCAGCTTGATTTTTCATTATGTTCTTTTCAATGTTACAATACATATATATACATGCTGAAGCATCCAATACCATGGACCGAAAACCATCACATCCAAAACCATGTGCAAAAAACATGCACAAAAGCATAGGTAGGTTCGCCCAATCTAATATAGCTTCCAAACAAATTTCCTTGGGGCGCTGCAACGAACCACATAGAGTGGGGCTACCCACCCCCCTCAAACACCCTGTGACCCCTCTTTCCATCGTAGCATATATAGTGGAGGACTTCAAATGAGTGGAGGCAGAGCCTAAAGCATTGAAAGGAAGCCACTTTGTAAATCTCAACTATCGAGCATACGATCTTGAGAAGGTCGTGGCTGCCCATTGCAAGAAAGAAAAAATTAGTTGCTCTTATTCACACGTGAGACAAGATCACGAAGATAGAGTAAATAATTGGTATAGTTCCACTAGGGCACTTAGACCTATTGAGAAACATGACAGAGATGAGGAGCTCCTCAAGCACTCCCAAGAAAATGTGAGTCTTAAAGAGATAACCTCCACCATGAACCAGAAACAACAGGAGACGTAGAAGGCCACGGGGAAATATGAGAAGCAAGAAGACAAGGAGGTCAAAGATATTTTTAGTTGTTGGCATTATGACATAGGTTTGGCTTGATGACATAAGTGTTGTCCTTGATGGGAACTAACTCAAATGGCAGATCATAGTTCAGGCTCTCAGAATGGAAGAAAATGAGATACCTTTAGGTTCCCTTTCACAAAGCCGGGGACATATGCAAGTACGCCGAACAAAAGGTGCGTACATATACGCAGGTGTACCGAAAAAAGTGCATATGTAAAGTACATGCACTTTCATGCAGAGAAAAGCATGCACATGGGAAATCTTATGGTTGGTCCATAGTATTTAGTCCGACATTTTTGATCCCATGGTTTTGGTCTGTGGTTTTACATCTAAAGTATTGAACCTAGGTTTTGGGTCCCTAGTATTGGATCTCTATGGTTTTGGACCATCGTTTGAGTAAGACCTAGACTATAAAAGGGAAAGGAGATCATTTGGCTTGAGGTGACTAATGTGTCGAATATCTTGAGAAGAGAAAGATCTGAAATACTGGTGATCGGTTGGTGAGTTATAGTTGGACCTGAATCAAGGAGAAACCTAAGCATTACAATACAGATGTACTGATGGGTCGAGATCTCTTTGGCGCATGATTAGATCTGTAAATATGATAATCTGGGGTATAATTGAAGTCTGATAAGTTACCTATACCCGCAGGTTTGACACAGTGCAAGCGCAGATACCCACAGGTTTGACACAGTGCAAGCGCAGATACCTGCAAGCTCGACACAGCACATGCATAGATATACACAGGTTTGACACAGTGCAGGCGTAGATACCCACAGGCTTGACACAACATAGGCGCGGATATACGTGGGTTTGACAAAACACAAGCGCGAATACCCATAGGCTCAACACAGCGGAGGTGCGGATACCCGCAGGTTAAGGAAGTGAATACTGCGTACATACGAAAGTTTCTATTGGTGAAGTTGCAGACTTTTCTTGAAATATGTTTTAGCTACTTTTGTCTATTACTGCTGTGTTCAGGGATCTGAATTGGTGTCTGGTTACTAGTACTATGTTCTAAGAAGTTATTGATTCAGTATTTGTACAAGGAAGTTGGTTGATTGCAGATCTATTTGATGTTTGATTGATATTTATGGATCCAGTTTGAAAATTTATGAAACGTGGTCCCTGGAAGAAAAGAGAAGTCTTCTGTAGGTCAGCACCTACGTACTAGTACCTCAGCTAATACAAGAGCTAAGGGGGTTGTAGCTCCCTTTCAGAAGAGTCTGGAGAACGAGAGAATGTTGTAGCCTTCTGCAGGTTGAAGCCTGCGTGCTGGTATAAGACTGCACTAGTACATAATCATTGTAAAAAGATGTTTCTAATTGAAAGAAGATAGAGACATATTGCAGCAGGTGGTTTTCACCCACATTGAGTTTCCACCTTATATCTGGTGTTCTTTTATGTGACTATCTGCTCTACTTTTCTATTCCTGCTTACTGTTATATGGTTCTGACACACAGATTAATGATCAACATCTGAAGAATAAATTAAAATTATAAGTCTGGAAGGTATACACAAGTTTCATTAGTATCTTTGTATAAATTGAAAAAGAATCTGATAATATTAATTCACCCCCCCTCTCAGTATTATTTTCAACAATTGGTATCAAAGCAGGTCCTTCAGGAAAAGCTTGATCGCTTGAAGGAAGATCTATCATCATGAACAACTATGAAAAAGAAGCATCTATCAAGCCACCGATTTTTGATGGGAGAAACTTCGTGTATTGGAAGGTAAGAATCACTGCTTATCTTCAATCTCTTGGTACAGAAGTTTGTGATATTGTGGAAACAGGATACACATTTCCATCAGCAACTCCTACAGATGTAGCTAGTAAGAAGCAATATGAAACAAATGCAAAAGTTGTCAATACTCTATTAGGAAGTCTATATCAATCGGAATTCGTCAAGGTTATGTAACTCAAAAGTGCAAAAGAAATATGGGACAATATCATTCTAAGCTATGAAGGAGATGAACAAGTAAAACTAGCAAAATTACAAACTATTAGAATTCAATATGAAAGTCTCAGAATGCATAATGATGAAAGTGTGGCTAGCTATTTCCTATGTACAGATGAGATCGTAAATTGTATGAAAAACTTGGGTGAAGAAATAAAAGAAGTTGTTTTTGTTGAAAAGGTTCTAAGATCTCTGTCTCCCAAGTTTGATTCAAAAGTTTTTTCCATAGAAGAAAAGCATAATCTACAGAGCCTTACCATGTCATAGTTGCACGAAATTCTAACTGCTTACGAGATGAGAAAAGGAGGACCATCAGACAGGAGAGAAGCCACATTCAAGGCTTCAAGAAAAGGGGATTACTATGAGTCAGGACATATGTTAGAAGAAGAGGAAGAATCAAATTTTTTCAAGAACCTTCAATGGAGAACTGGAATATTAGAGGTAATCTGCCTTTCAAATGCTTTGCTTGTGGAAGAGTCGGTCATTATGTTGCAAAATGTCCTCATAAAGATAAACTAGACAAAGGTAAGGAACCCATTAGATGGAACAGAAAACAAAATGTAAATAAGAAGAGCTATTACACGCACGAAGGCAGTGATGGATTGTCAAATAGTGATGAAGATGAACAAGGTAATGATGATAGACTTTTGATGGCTTTTGAAGATGACAATTTCTTGGATGCTATAAATGAAGAAGGTCTTTATGAAGAAAATTCTAAACTTAAAGTTTTTTTAGAGGAAAATAATATGATTATAGATACTCTAACATTCCAACTTGGTGAAAGAGATAAACAAAATGAAGAGTTAGAATGTGAAATTGTGGGACTTAGAAAATAAATTGAGAAAACAAAAGCTCTTAATCTCAGATTTGCTAAAGGATCTGAAACTCTAGATGAGATTATCAAAATGCAACGTTCTCCTCTAATCAAGACAGGTTTCAGATATTCCAAAGAAGCATATCAAGCTTAGAAGCAAGCACAGAAGCCATCCACCTCCAAAAGTTATCTTGATGCAGCAAGGAGAAGTGAAAATGTTGACAATCGACAGCAAAAGCATCATGCAGATCACCAAGTAAATCAGGGACAATTTTCTTCAAGAATGATCAAAGATTATCAAGTAAATAGGGGGAAATCTACTTCAAGGATGAACAGAAGCCTCAACCGACCATAGGTAAATCATTCTCAATTTGGCTCAAGAATGGATGGAAACTAAAATCATATGGTTGGTAGATTTGATACTCGCAGGAATTTCTTCAATGGCAAATGTTTCTCTTGTCATAACTTTGGTCATAAAGCTGCTCAATGTGTTGCCTACAAGAACATCATGACTAGGGAAGCTCAAAAACAAAGGAGTATGACATGAATCATGAAAAGAACCTACAATAACTTCTATGCTCTTGAAAATGAAATAGAATGTTCTATCTGTAACAACTTCGGTCATGAAGATTCTGAATGCAGGAGTAGGTTTCGACAAACAACTCAGAAGGAGCAATCTTCATTGAATTCCAAAACATGGAAAAAGAAAGAAACACAACTGGAAAGATGTGGGATAGCCTTATATGCAGAAGGACAGGAAAATAAATGGTACATAGATAGTGGATGCTTGAAACATATGACAGGTGATAAAGAAAAACTTTAGTCATATAGTGCCTTAGAAAAAGAAAAGAAGGTCTCATTTGGAAATGACACCCATGCATTCATAAAAGGTAAAGGCTCTGTTCGTTTGAAAGAAAAGGTCAAGGCTGGAAATGTTATGTATGTTGATGGCTTAAAGCATAATCTATTGAGTGTCATTCAGATGTGTGGTCAACGAACTGAGGTAATATTTCAATCAAATGGATGTATTCTTCGTGAGCTTGATACAGGAAAAAAAGTGATCAGAGGCATAAGAAATACAAATAACTTATACGTACTCAAGGGAGGACAACAACAATGCTATTTAAGAAGGAACCATGAACACTGGCTATGGCATAGAAGACTGGGGCATCTTAGCTTCTCTTAGATAAGGAAAGCATGCAAATATCAGGCAGTTCGCGATCTTCCTAACATCAGAATTCCAGACAATACAATATGAAAATAATGTCAATTTGGTAAGCAAACCAGAACTAATTTCCCTAAGAAGGAAGGATCAGCTAGCAGGACACTTGAACTTGTCCACACTGATATATGTGGTCTAACTAGGAAGAGGTCACCTCGAGGAGAAGAGTATTTCATATTGTTTATTGACGACTTTTCAAGGATGTGTTGGATAGGACTCACAAAGTATAAAGATGAAACTTTCAAAAAGTTCAAGTCATTCAAAGCTTTGGTTGAAAACGAGTCAGATCGCAGAATCAAATGCCTCAGATCTAATCGAGGAGGGGAATCTACCTCAGATGAATTTTTTGATTTTTGTGAAGAACATGGAAATAGAAGGGAATTCTCTACAGCAAGGACTCCTCAACAAAATGGAGTAGTGGAAAGGATGAACAGAATGGTTCAACAAATGGCTCGTGCTATGCTTGATGAGTCTGGAACTCCCGCAACCTTCTGCGGTGAAGCCACATTTGCCGCTGTTACTATTCTCAACAATACAAACGTCTGGGTAAACAACACTCGGACTCCTCATGAACTTTGGTACGGTAAGACTCCCATGGTAAAATACTTCAAAATTTTTGGAATAAAATGCTACATTAAAAGGATTGATGAAAATCTTGGCAAGTTTGAACCTAGAGCAGATGAAGGCATTTTACTTGGCTACTCTCCCCACAACAAAGCTTACAAATGTTACAATAAAAGACTTGGTAAATTTGTTGAAAGTATTGATGTAGTGGTTGATGAAGAAGGAAACACTCCTAGCCAAGTAAAATCTGAAGATTTCGAAGATGGCGAAGACTATCCGTCAACATCAAATCAGATTCATGACGAAGAAGAAACCCATGAGGCACCAAAAGAACAGATAAGGATAGAGGAAAAGACTACATCCAGATACGTTCAGAAGAATCATCCAAAATCTCAAATTTTGGGGCAGAAAGAGGTAGGTGTACAAACAAGAAGAACCATTTTAGAAGCTTCAAGCTATCTAACATTGCTCTCCTCCACTGAACCACAAAATGTAAGAGAGGCTTGCAGAGATGAATGTTGGGTCAAGGCCATGGAGGAAGAACTCGAGCAGATTGAAAAGAATAACACTTGGGAGTTGGTTCCTAGACCAAAAGATAAGAATGTCATAGGGACAAAATGGATTTTCAAAAATAAGCTGAATGAAAATGGGGATGTGGTTAGAAACAAGGCAAGACTTGTTTGTAAAGGATATGCGCAACAAGAAGTCATAGACTTTTAAGAAACTTTTGCTCCAGTTTCTAGACTTGACGCTATAAGAATGTTCCTTGCTCTCTCCATCTTTTAGAAGTTCAAAGTATTTGAAATGGACGTAAAATCCGCCTTTCTGAATGGAGACTTAAATGAAGAAGTGTATATCGAACAACCAGATGGGTTTATTCTTGGAAATGATCCAAAACTTGTATGCAGACTCAAAAAGGCTCTCTATGGCCTTAAACAGGCTCCAAGGGCATGGTATTATCGGTTGGATAAGTACCTCCATCAACAACGTTTTATAAAAGGATCAAATGATAGAAATCTATATATAAAAATTGACAATGATAAGTTGTTGATACTTGTTGTGTATGTTGATGATATCATATTTGGTAGCAATGAAGAAGACATGAGTCAAAATTTTGCCTTGGTGATGCAGAAAGAGTTTGAAATGTCCATGCTTGGTGAGCTCACATATTTTCTTGGTTTACAAGTCCAACAAAACAAAGACAACATTTTTCTCTCACAAACCAAATATCTCTAGTAGATCTTGAAGAAATATGGGATGGAGGATTCGAAACCAGTATGTAACCCTATGGTGACAGGGTGCAGCCTCAGCGCAAATGATGAATCAACAGTTGTACATCAACCAACCTATAGATCCATGATTGGTAGTCTTCTCTATCTAATAGGTACCCGACCAGACATTATGCATGCAGTGGGAATAGTTGGAAGGTTTCAGGAAAATCCAAAGGAAACTCATCTTCAGGCAGTTAAGAGAATTTTCAAGTATCTTCAAGGAACTCAAACTATGGCTTATCGTATCCTAGAGGTACAGATCTCTCACTTCATGCATACACTGATGCGGATTGGGCAGGAAGTGTGGATGATAGGAAAAGCACTAG
This sequence comes from Pinus tabuliformis, assembly GCA_031772625.1. Taxonomy (NCBI): domain Eukaryota; kingdom Viridiplantae; phylum Streptophyta; class Pinopsida; order Pinales; family Pinaceae; genus Pinus; species Pinus tabuliformis. The sequence continues at coordinate 1,422,003,454 of CM062820.1, read as the reverse complement.
TGGTGGTGCATTCTTCATGGGTCCTAGATTAATATCTTGGTTCAGTAAGAAACAAAGATCTATTGCATTATCTACAGTTGAAGCCGAATATGTAGCTGCTGCATCTTGCTGCACACAACTCCTTTGGATGATGCAAACATTGCAAGATCTTCAAATCACTTTTACTCCACCTATCTCCATTTTATGTGATAATACAAGTGCAATCAGTATTTCAAAGATCCTGTCATGCATTCAAAGACTAAGCACATACTGATCAAGTATCATTTTCTTAGAGAACAAGTGCTTGAACAAAAGGTCAAATTGGAGTATGTTCCCTCTAAGGAACAAGTTGCTAATATTATCACCAACCACTGCCCAGGGAGACCTTTGAATACCTCAGACAAAAGTTGGGGGTAGTTGATGCATCATCTTACTGTTGAATCTTGTCTGTTTCAGAGATTGTTGGTTCTACGCGAGTTTCATATGGGGTATATGCGTACATACGCTGGTTTATGTGGGTACAGTCGACTTGAAGAAAAGCAAGGATGAGAAGAGTCCGATATGGGTCTGTCAGAGACCATCTGGCACAGGTTCAGGGGGATCATATATTCTTGGTTCAATTCTTTAGTTTTTTTTATTTCAAGAGGAGAAAGTGCAGAAGGAGATCATGGATACTGATCTGAATAATGATTGAGAGATGTTGCTGATATTTTGTCTCTGTATTTCTTTTTTCAAGGTCATGTAATGGCCTATCTTGGTTGCCCCACTATGCCTGGGATGGATAATGTAATATGCTTATTATATCATGTATCCCCACTTGGTTGGGAGTCGTATGTATGAGTCTTTGGTGATAGGAAGGTCAGTTACGATGTATAAAGTTATATTTCTTTTGTAGAACATCTTCTTGCAGATCTTGCCTATATGTTAGGGGGAGCTTGGACAGCACATCAGAGCAAATATTTTAGCATGTACTCAGGGGGAGCATAACCCTTTGCCCTTGATGTCAAAGGGGGAGAAAAGACACTGAGTGACTTTGGGTTGCCATCAAGTCCAAAGGGGGAGATTGTTGGCATTATGACACAAGTTTGGCATAGGTTTGGCTCAATGACATAAGTGTTGTGCTTGATGGAAACTAACTCAAATGGAAAATCATAGTTCAGGCTCTCAGAATGGAAGAAAATGAGATACTCGCAGGTTCCCTTTCACAAAGCCGCGGACATACGCAGGTACGCCGAACAAAAGGTGTGTACATATACGCAAGTGTACCGAACAAAAAGTGCGTATGTAAAGTACATGCACTTTCATGTAGACAAAAGTGCGCACATGGGAAATGTTATGCTTGGTCCATGATATTTAGTCCGACATTTTTGATCCTATGGTTTTGGTCTGTGGTTTTACATCTAAATTATTGAACCCAGGTTTTGGGTCCCAAGTATTGGATCTCTATGGTTTTGGACCATGGTTTGAGTAAGACCTAGACTATAAAAAGGAAAGGAGATCATTTGGCTTGAGGTGACTAATGTGTTGAATATCTTGAGAAGAGCAAGATCTGAAACACTGGTGATCGGTTTGTGAGTTATAGCTAGACCTGAATCAAGTAGAAACCTGAGAATTAAAAGACGGATCTACTCATGGGTCGAGATCTCTTTGGCACATGATCAGATCTGTAAATTTGATAATCTGGGGTATAATTGAAGTATGATAAATTATCTATACCTGCAGGTTTGACACAGCATAGGCACGGATACCAGCAGCCTCGACACAAAGCAGGCGTGGATATATGCAGGTTTGACACAGCGCAGGCATGGATACCCACAGGCTTGACACAGCACAGGCGTGGATATAAGTGAGTCTGACACAGCGCAGGTGTGGATACCCACAGGCTCAACACAGCGGAGGCACGGATACCTACAGGTTAAGGAAGTGAATAATGTGTACGTACGCACGTTTCTATTGGTGAAGTTGCGGACTTTTCTTGAAATATGTTTTAGCTGCTTTTGTCTATTACTACGGTGTTTAGGGTTCTGAATTGGTGTTTGGTTACTAGTACTGTGTTCTGAGAAGTTATTGATTCAGTATTTTTACAAGGAAGTTGGTTGATTGCAGATCTATTTGATGTTTGATTGATATTCATGGATCCAGTTTGAAAATTTATGAAACGTGGTCCCTGGAAGAAAAGAGAAGTCTTCTATAGGTCAGCATCTATGTATTAGTACCTCAGCTAGTACAAGAGCTAATGGGGTTGTAGCTCCCTTCCAGAAGAGTCTAGAGAACGAGAGAAGGTTGTAGCTTTCTGCAGGATGAAGCCTGCGTGCTGGTATAAGACTGCACCGGTACATAATCATTGTAAAAAGAAGTTTCTAATTGAAAGAAGATAGAGGCATATTGCAGTAGGTGGTTTTCACCCACATTGGGTTTCCACCTTATATCTGGTGTTCTTTTGTGTGATTGTCTGCTCTATTTTTCTGTTCCTGCTTACTATTATATGGTTCTGACACATAGATTAATGATCAACATATAAATAATAAATTAAAATTATAAGTCTGGAAGGTATACGCAAGTTTCATTAGTATCTTTGTATAAATTGAAAAAGAATCTGATAATACTAATTCACCCCCCCCGTATTATTTTCAACATGAGAGACCTGGAAGAGTAATACAATAATGAAACACTAGAATAAAGGAATGTTGCCTTGGAAAGGAAGAAGAAAGAGCTCAAGTGGAAAAGGGAACTAGAGCTCAAGCAATCGGAAGATTCCAGTGAGCAAGGCCAACTTGAAAATAAGAGGTGACAAGAAGAGAAGGAAAGAGAGAAACAGCTAGAACACAAATCACGGGAGGAACAAAGGGCCTAGGAAGAGGCAGAGAAGAAAAGAAAATAAGAGGAACAATAGGGAAAAGAGGATTAAGAGAAAATGATACAAGAATAGGAGCAAAAGGAGAAAGAGGAAAATCTAAGGCTGGATGAGGAGCTTGAGAAGAAACATGCACTAGAAGAGAGAGAGAGAAAGTGGTGGGAGGAAGAACTGAGGAGGACTAAAGAAGATGAAATCCATAAGATCGAATGAGGAGATACGATTAAAAAATCTGAAAAGGATAGGGAAAAAGGAGAGCTACCCCCATTAGATGTTCCCCCTACTACTCCCCTCACTGGAGGAAACCTTCCCTTGCAAGAGCTTGGTTTCAAAGAAGGACAAGAAGAGGAGGTTCTCGACCTCACCAAGCTCACCTTCGACAAGGTTAGCCTAAAAAATTTGTAGGAAAGGAAAAAATATTATGTCAGGAATTCAGGAGAGCCCCTACTACTAGTGTAACCCCTTATTAGTACAACCCCCTTATTATATTTTTGTGCCCATGTAATCCCCATATTGTTATTATTGTGCCCCATAGAAGCCCACTATTGTTATTATTATACCCTTACATTATTATTGTTATGTCGACATTGACTATATTATTACTCCTTAGACTCCTATATATAGAAAGCAAGTCTTGTCATTTGTATCATAAAAGAATTATTCAATTGTGCAATGTAAAGGAGGTTGCCCCATCGAAGAGGCTGAATTTTAAGGCATTCAACTATCTTTTCTATCTTTTTGTGAGCTGGTTTCATAACATTTGGTATTAGAGGTTTGGATTCTAGGGTTTCACTACTCCAAATAGGTCATGGTGGCATTTTCGCTATACCTTTTTTCTGCAACGTTTCAGAAGTGAAAAAAAAAACCCATTTGAGACGAATTCATGCTGAACCTCAGGTCCGAATTTCAGATCATTTCGTGCTATATTTGTGGAGATGTGATCTGAGTACTAAGGTCGAAATAGTGACACATGGCACATCGTACAAGTTCGCTCCACTAAACTAGTCTATAATCAGTTCACCATTGGAGATTCAGCATAACTATTCCTTGGAGAATCCAATTTTCATCAGACTAGTGACATTAGAAAGAGGACATAGAGCGCTACTGCAAAACATGATTTCAGAACTGGAAGATCTGAAATTACAAAGTTACAGTTGTTTCAAGATCGAGCTCCTAAAATTAAGAAAAAGCGAGATGAGGAAGTTTGATGGCAAGGATCGGGTAAAGTGGATCACTGTTAAAAATGGTATGTATTGCATCTAATTATTTAGAATTAAATCAATTTTTATGGTATAAAGGGCTTTGTTCTCGTAAACCACTTGTCACGTGGTCAATTTTCACAGAGGAAATGAGAGCACATTATGAGGATACAAAGAGAAACACCTTCTTTAGCCAATTGATAAATCTTATACAAAAGGGTTCAATGACAGAGAACATTGAGGACTTTCAAAAATTGAATGTAAGGGTAAATGATATTTCAGAGAAGCAAAGGGATGATGTCTTCATAGGTACTTTAAAGGATAATATTCAACATGAGGTTCGTATTTAGGAACCTGATTCATTAGAGAAAGCATTCAGGTGGGCAAGAAAAATTGAAAGTGAAATTATGGAAATAAGGAATCCCACCACTCATGACTATAATTATGGAAGTGTTTCTTCTCCTTGCCTTCCACAACCTACAAGGGTGACACCAAAACAATTGGAAGAAAAAAGAGAAAGAGGGCTTTATTACAATTGTGATAACAAATGCACTAAAGGTCATAAGTGTGCTGAGCAGAAATTATTTTACATAGATTATGAAGAGGAGGAAGAAAATGATCAAGAAACATCAAAAGAAGAGGATATACACCAGGAACCCACCCCAGAGAAAGAAAAAATGAATCCAACCATATCTTGTAAAGCATTGGCAAGAATTACCACTCCTCAAACTCTCAAGATAGAAGGACATATCAAGAAGAAAAAGGTTCGAGAAGTGAAAGATCACATCGAGAAAGAAGAAATGAATCCAACCATATCTTGTAATGCATTGGCTAGAATTACCACTCCTAAAACTATCAAGATAGAAGGACATATCAAGAAGAAAAATGTTCAAGAAGTGAAAGATCACCTAGAGCATCAAGAAGTGAATCTGACCATATCTTGTAAAGCATTGGAAGAAATTACCACTCCTCAAACTCTAGAAATAGAAGGACATATCAAGAAGAAAAAGGTTCAAGTAGTGAAAGATCACATCGAGCATCAACAACAAGTTCTCCAACTTTTAAAGGATAACGCCACTTTGGTGCAGAATTGAATGAAAGAATAGGTAGATCAACATCATAGTGAAAAATGTTTTGATGTAATTGATTGGGTATTTTTACGGCTACATCTCAAGCAAGCTATTTATGAGAAGGAAATGTTGGCAACACTACATGAACTTAACAAATGGTGACCTTACCCAATGGGAAGAGACTTCAAGGTAAAAATGGATCATGATAGCCTCAAATACTTTTTAGAACAAATATAATCTTTAGAAGAACAGAAAAATGGGTCACAAATATGTTCGGTTATGATTTTGACATCATATATAGAAAAGAGAAGCAAAATTTTGTCGCAGATGCACTCTCAAGAAAGGATGAGGATGTACAAGCATTGTTTTGTGCTATTTCTATTATCCAAACAGATTGGATAAACGAAGCAAGGGATGAATGGAAGAAGGATGAAGAAGTGTGGCCACTCATTCAAAAGTTGCAGAAGATCCCAATTCAAACAATATTTCTAGAACTTGAAGAGGAAGGAAAAATCATATTGGAACCTGGAGTAGTCACAGAAACAAGAAACTGACAACTACGAAATCAATCAATTTCATGGTATCTCATCAAGTGGAAGAACTTACCCACTGAAGATTCCACATGGGAGGACAAGAATTTTATTCAGAAGCATGAAGAACTACTCAAGCGTTGAGGACAACACTTTTTTAAGGAGAGGGGCATGTTAGGTCCCTATTCTACTAGTGTAACCCCTTACTGTTATTAGTACAACCCCCTTATTATATTTTTGTGCCCATGTAGTCCCCATATTGTTATTATTGTGCCCCATAGAAACCCACTATTGTTATTATTGTGCCCTTACATTATTATTGTTATGATGGATCTGATTATATTATGACCCCTTAGACTCCTATATATAGAAAGGAGGTCTTGTCATTTGTATCATCAAAGAATTATTCATTTGTGTAATGTAAAGGAGGTTGCCCCCTCGAAGAGGCTGAATTCCAAAGCGTTCAACTATATTTTCTATCTTTCTGTGTGTTGGTTTCATAACAAAGGAAGAACTGAGGAGGACAAAAGAAGATGAAACCAAGAAGATCAAATGAGGAGATATGATTAAAACATCTGAAAAGGATAGGGAAAAAAGAGAGCTACCCCCATTAGACGTTCCCCCTACTACTCTCCTCACTAGAGGAAACCTTCCATTGCAAGAGCTAGGTTTCAAAGAAGGACAAGCAGAGGAGGTCTTCGATCTCACCAAGATCACCTTCGACAAGGTCAGCCTAAAAATTTTGTAGGAAAGGAAAAAATATTATGTTAGGAATTTAGGAGAGTCCCTACTAGTAACCGTGTCCTAGAAGATTGTGCCCAACATCACTGTAAATCTAGAGATTATCGCCTCACTTGGGACATCGTTCATAATCGCTACAGAACACAATGTGGCCTCGATGAGAAAACAAATCACAGACCTTCAGAATAGGCTTTATGCGTTTGAAGAAAGGGTCACTAGTGCATTGAAGGAGAGAAGGAGAGAAGAAGAAGAAAATGTAGCCCTCCGTTTATTTCACTCAGGCACATTGGAATTCCGAGCAGTAACCAAAGGAGAGGCAGAGACCTTAGGGGAAGGCATGGTGATGGTTGATGAAGAGATGTCAAAGTTGTAGCACATAGAATCCCCTATCTCGGCGATACAAGCTAGCACGAAGGAAGTATTTTCAATGTTGAAGGAAGCTCTAATCATTATAGACAGCATGCATGAGTGGTCCATTAAGTACCCAAGAGCACTAATGGTAGTTCCTCAAAAATATTGGATCACCATGAAAAAAACCAAGGTTCAATGCCACATCAAGATCCAATCAAAAAAAAAATAACCAAGGATGTGGACATGGTGTTGGCTTCCTACAAACACATGTTCAGTGGTCTAGAGTCTATCAGAGAATTCAGATAGGTAAATAAGAAAGAGGATATTTCAAATGAAGTGCACACTTTTGTTGATACATATAAACAAGTGGCCCATGTAGAAAGTCTACCCATCACTAAAGAACATATTACATGTTATGTGGTGGAGCGAGTAGGAATTTACACCAAAATGGGAACCTTGAATAATTAGGTGGATTCCAAATGGACCACCCTCATTCCAGATGCACTCGAATTCTTGCACAGAGATGATGAAGAGCATCTGTAGATCACCCCTATCACAGTCGAGTACAAACTATGGCTCACATACTTAACGGAGCAACTCCACCTAGACATCCCTAAACTTGCTATTCTTAAATTGATAGATTAGATTAGTAGCTTCTTTTTTTATGTATGTAATTTGATAGAATAAGAAATTTTGGAATATGAAAGGACATGAGGAAGTCGAAGATTTGTTGGTTAGATGAAGGGTCATGAGAAAGTTCAAGAGTTAAGGGTAGGCCAAGAGTCACCCTCATCCTATAAATACACCCTCATTGCACATTGTAAAGGAAATTTTGGCTAAGGACATTTTTTATACATATTTCTTAAGAGAACTTATGCTCTTCAAATTGATGCAGGGAGTGAATGTAATATTCCATTGTTGGATTCCTCAACTATTTGATACTATAATTCCATGAGTATTTTCACTTGATGGATTGGATGTTCCTATAAGTTATTTGATATATAGTCTCTTCATGTGTTTTCTCATAATACAAACTTTGTGTTGCTACACGTGGATGGTATAATTCACTAACTCTATGCTTGTACTAGTGAACTATTTTGTTGGTATTGGTATAATCTATTCTTGACTGTATGTTTAGTTATGCTTTTAGATGTTTGATTTCTGTAAAATACTTTACAATTGTTAAACACTTTATCTTATAAAACATGAGTCTTATTTGAAGTCTACTGACAATTACTTTACGTGATATTTATGTTGCTAATAATTTGGCTATTCATGGTATGCATATTATAATATATTTGTCAATTATTTCCTTGTGTTTATGGAAGTTCATGCTTTCAATTGAGCTTGCATCCCACTTTCATCCAAAGCAAGCTCGACACGCCTCAATTGTAGTCAAGCCTACATATTGGACAGGATCCCTAAAGCAAACGGTGTAGGGTCTAGTTAGGAACCTACATTAGGGATATCCCCTTTGATGTTGGCAGAGAATTCCATCTTGTCAATAGGAATCGAAGCTCAATTAAATTTTATGGTCTCAGCACCGGTTTAGATGTGATCATTGTGTGGAGAGGGTGGAGGTGGTTTAACTTTTGGATTCCCTTCGTTGTCTTTGGATTGGTTTATCCCATGATATCCCACATTTATGCTTGCACTATGGCATGCGGGTGATTAGAAGAAAGAAATATATGGTTCAACCAATCGATGGTTAGGTGAGACTTGGAAGTACCAAATGCAGTTGGCAATTATCTATGGTTAATAAAAGCTAAGTTTTTCTTTCTTTGGGTAAATAATTGTACTAGTTATTATATGGATTTAATGGTTGTTCTCTTATAGTTATTTATCTGGTGGTATGTTAGTCATAAGCATGGTTATATTATAGTTCTTAGTCATATATCTATTTATGTTTTTACCTGTAACTGAATACATAATTAATGCAAGACCTAATTGATGATATGATAGCTAATGTGAGAAGTTAGAGAGCCTTCTTTTTAAGTCTTATTTAAGTTTCTAGTCCCTTAAGTTCAGACTTGCATTCATGACTAGTTGGTTGCATATCTACCAAGTATTTGAAAAAATGTTAGTCCTGGTTGGGGATGGTCAGGTCAAGTCCTAGTTCCAGTTTGACTTGTAAGAATTGTCTCCATGTCTTTTACAAGTTCTCTATGTTTCATGGATTTTCGAGGAGAGGCTTAGCCGCATCCCTGGAAAGTAGCATTAATTCTCACAATCATTGGCACAACACTAGTAGAAAAAGGCGACATTCACGCTTATGCAAGCCTATGGGAGCGACTAGGAACCCATTGTTTCATGGAGACCTTGGAAACGGAGCCACTACGGCTCAAGGTCAGGGAAAAAATGATTTGTCTCAGGGATTGGACAACTAGAGTGTTTTCCTTACTCCTGGAGGTTTTGTGGCACCTAAGGGAAGTCGATAAGGTCTTTAGTTTCTGAATCCATTTCCTTAAGGTGACATAGGAAGTTGAGTAATATCATAGTGACCCTGATCTCATGTTTAGCCTCGGCAAGCCAGTGAAAGTGGGTAAATGAGGGAGGAGGTGTCACAAGGTGGTATCAGAGTAGGTTGCGCTTTCTTTGGGTGATATATGATACCACAAGGTGGTATTAGGGAATGGTTTCACTCTCTTTGCATAATTATGATGTTTTCAAGGTTATGGTTGTCATGCTATCAAGGTATACAGTCGATATGACCATGCATAATATTGCTGTGATGTTACGTTATTACACGAATATGTTTATGATTATACATGTACATGTTAATGTGGACTGATCTTGGAGATGATATAAGACTCCCCTTAACATCACACAGGTATGGATTTAATTTTGGTTCTATTCGGTTTATCTAACATGTTATCCTTGTAATAATAAGAGAATTCAAGACGATAAGAAGAATGGTACACTGCTATTCCTGTGAATCCCCCTACAGATCAGTTGGGCAGTAAGGAGAAGAGTATTCTCCTGGTATAGTAGATACATTAAGGAGCTTGAGGGCAGAGATCAAAAGTTACAATGTAGACAATACAAGTTTGTTGAGGCTTAGGAAATAATTGCAATGGCCCAAGAGAAGCGGGTAGAGGTTAATGTAACAATCCTTCAGATTTTTCCAGAGTTACAATGAAAAGGACAGTTGAGGATCAATCAAGAGTGGGAAGAGAAAACTAATTTAGCCTATGGTAGTAGTACTCAATATGGATAAATTTTGGATAGAGGGGACACAGTTAGAGGTGGGATATCACTGGATACACCTGATAAGAGGATTGGTATGTATGGGAATCATTGTAGTTCCTCATCTAGGAGACATCATTACAGTCATCGCCATCATCATCCTTATAGGAGGGGGGAGTTTTTTCCTAAGGATTTCAAGAAGGTGAAGCCTCCTACATTTGATGGAGAGATGAAGAATCTAGAAGATGCAGAGGCATGGTTTCTTGGAATAAATAAGTTATTCAAATTGCATAGCTACTCAGAGAACATAAAAGTGAAGATAACCACTTTCAGTCTTAAAGGGAAGGAAAATATTTGGTGGGAGGATGTGAATAATGTGAAAGGAATTCGGGAATAAGACTTGACTTGGGATGAGTTTGAGAAACTCTTCAAAAAGAAGTAATTGTCGAAGAGGTAATATGATGATAGAGATAAGGAGTTTTTTGAGCTACAAATGGATTTTATGATAGATGATGAGTACACTAGCTGATTATTGGACTTATTGATGTATGTGCCATATCTCAAGGAGGAGAAGGCTAAGATTTAGAGATTCATCAGTGGATTTGCAACAGCATATAGGGATTGGATTGAGTTTGATGAGCCTATATCATTGGAGGACGACATCTGTAAATTGAATCATTGTTATGATAAGTCAAAGAGAAAAGTTGAACCCAAATGTGACTTGAAAGGAAAAGATAAATTCAAAGGAAAATGGCCACCGAAATGGGGAAGACCTCAATATGCAAGTGAGAAGGAAAATGTTTCTCTTTACAAGAAGTACAATGCAGTTGAGAAGGGACATGTCTCACAACCTGGAGAGAAGCAAACTAGAGGTGACAGTAGAACACCATTACATTGTTAGATATGTGGAAAAGATCATGGTAAGAAGGATTGTCCATTTTACCAGGGAGGTAGGTCTCATATCTATAGTGCTAAGGAGGCATAGATAATTGGGGTTGTTGGTCATAGCATTCCTTGGATTTATGCACCTCTGGATAATAGATAGGTGGATCACCAAGAATCGATAATTGAGATGGTCGGTAAGCTTTGTGATCAAGTTATTTCTATTTTTATTGATCCTAGATCTAATTATAGTTATGTTTATCCTGGCCTAGTGGATAACCGTGGCTTGAGAAAAGAAGTGCATGAAGAGTTTTGGTTGGTGCAGTTGGCTATAGGTACAAAGAAGAGGGTTCATAATTAGGTAAGAGCTTGCACATTTAAGTTGAATGGTATGCCTACAACAACACATTTGAAAGTACTTCCATTGGGATTGTATAGTATGATTTTTGGTATGGATTGGTTGTGTCTCCATATGACTAAAGTGGATTGCCATGACAAGGAAATTGAGTGTCTGGATGATAATGGAGAGAAGAGAATCTTGCAAGGGAATAAGAAGTGTACATCAACGAGGATGGTGTTATGAAACCAGCTCACAAAAAGAGAGAAAAGATAGATAAATGCCTTAGAATTCAGCCTCTTCGAGGGGGAAACCTCTTTTACATTACACAAATGAAAAATTCTTGGATTCCACAAATGACAAGACCTCCTTTCTATATATAGGAGTCTAAGGGGTCATAATATAATCAAAGCCGACATAACAATAATAATTTAAGGGCATGATAATAACAATAGTGGGCTTCTATAGGGCACAGTAATAACAATATGGGGACTACATGGGTACAAAAATATAATAAGCGGGTTGTACTAATAATAATAAGGGGTTACACTAGTAGTATAGGGGCTTAACATGCCCCTCCCCTTCAAAAAGTGTTGTCCTCAACACTTGAGTAATTCTTGATGCTTCTGCATAAAATTCTTATCCTCCCATGTGGAATCTTTAGCAAGTAAGTTCTTTCACTTGATGAGATACTATGAAATTGATCGATTTTGTAGTTGTCAGGTTCTTGTTTCTCTGACTGCTCTAGGTTCCAATATGATTTTTCCTTCATCTTCAAGTTCTAGAAATATTGTTTGAATTGGGATCTTCTCCAACTTTTCAATGAGTAGCCACAATTCTTTGTCCTTGTTCCATTCATCCCTTGCCTCATTTATCCAATCTAGTTGGATAATAGAAATAGCACAAAACAATGCTTTCACATCCTCATCCTTTCTTGAGAGTGCATCTGCAACAAAATTTTGCTTCCCTTTTTTGTAGATGATGTCAAAGTCATAACCCAACAAATTTGTGACCCATTTTTTCTGTTCTTCTAAAGATAATATTTGTTATAAGAAGTATTTAAGACTATTGTGATCCATTTTTACCTTGGAGTGTCTTCCCATTGGGTAACGTCACCATTTCTTAATTGCATGTAGTATTGCCAACATTTCTTCTCATAAATAGCTTTCTTGAGATGCAGCCGTAAAAATACCCAATCACCTACATTAAAAAAAATTTCACTGCAATGTTGATCTACCTGTTGTTTCATTCAATTCTGCACCAAAGTGGCATTATCCTTGAAAATTTGGAGACCTTGTTGATGATTCTTGATGTGATCTCTCACTACTTGAACCTTTTTCTTATTGATGTGTCCTTCTATTTTAAGAGTTTGAGGAGTGGTAATTTCTTCCCATGCTTTACAAGATATGGTCGAATTCGTTTCTTGATGCTCGATGTTATCTTTCACTTCTTGAACATTTTTCTTCTTGATATGTCCCTCTATCTTGATAGTTTGAGGAGTGGTAATTCTGGACAATGCATTACAAGATATGGTTGGATTCATTTTTTCTTTCTTGATGTGATCTTTCACTTCCTGAACCTTTTTCTTCTTTATATGTCTGTCTATCTTGAGAGTTTGAGGAGTGGTAATTCTTGCCAATGCTTTACAAGATATGATCGGATTAATTTCTTCTTTCTCTAGGGTTGGTTCCTGGTGTATATCCTCTTCTTTTGATGTTTCTTGATCCTTTTCCTCCTCCTCTTCATAATCTATGTAAAATAATTTCTTCTTAGCACACTTATGACCTTTAATGCATTTGCTATTACAATTGTAACAAAGCCTTTTTTCTCTTTTTTCTTCCAATTGTTGTGGTGTAAACATTGTAGGTTTTGGAAGGATAGGAGAAAAACACTTACATAATTATAGTTGTGATTGGTGGGATTCCTTATTTCCATAATTTCACTTTCAATTTTTCTTGCCCAACTGAATGCCTTCTCCAATGAATCAGGTTCCCAAAGACGAACCTCATGTTAAATGTTATCCTTTAAAGTACCTATGAAGAAATCAATCCTCTGCTTCTCTAGAATATCATTTACCCTTATATTTAATTTTTGAAAGTCCTCAATGTGATCTTCCATCGAACACTTTTGTTTGAGATTTATCAGTTGGCTAAAGAAGGTGTTTCTCTTTGTATCCTCATAATGTGCTATCATTTCCTCCGTGAAAATTGACCATGTAACAAGTGGTTTATGAGAAAAAAGCCCTTTATACCATAAAAAAATTATCTGGTTCTAAATATGAAGATGCAATACTTACCTTTTGTAATATTTGCACCTCATGTAGATCAAAATATTGTTCCATCTGTAGTATCCAATTTACTGGATCCTTGCCATTAAACTTCCTCATATCACCTTTTCTTGATTTTAGGAGCTCTATCTTGAAATGATTGTAACTTTGTAATTTCAGACCTTACAGTTTTGAAATTTCGAACCGAAGTAGCCCTCTGTGTCCTCTTTCCAATGCCATCAGTCTGATTGAAATTGGATTTTACAAGAAAGAGTTATGCACAATCTCCCAAGATGACCTGATTATATACCTTTTTAGAAGAGCGAAATTGTATGAAGTGCCACATGTCTGTGTTTTAACCTTCAGATCTGAACAATATACACAAGAAACTACTATCCATCCTCTTTTTATAACTTCTGACAAAATTTCAATCTGATGCTCAGAGAGACAATTATGATGATTTTCCCCAGGTCTCCTGTTTAGGATGTAATTCGGGAGCCTACAGAAACCCTAAATGTCTTAGATCATATCTCCGCCACTATAGTGAGACAAGCTCTGAAATTTGGACCCGATGTTTAGAACGATTTCTCGCAAATGGTTTTTTTTTTTGTATTGTTTGCAACATCACAGAAAGAAAGTTATAGCGAAAATTTAACGATGACCTATTTGGAGCAGCAAAACCCTAGAATCAAAAGCTCTAAAACCATATGTTATGAAACCATCTCACAAAAAGATAGATCAATGCCTTAGAATTCAGCCTTTTCGAGGGGGCAACCTCCTTTACTTACAAAAATGAACAATTCTTGGATTCTACAAATGGCAAGACCTCCTTTAGATATATAGGAATCTAAGGGGTCGTAATATAATAAGAGTCGACATAAAAATAATAATGTAAGGGCACAATAATAACAATAGTGGGCTTCTATGGGGCACAATAATAACAATATGGGGACTACATGGGTACAACATATAATAAGGGGGGTGTACTAGTAACAATAAGGGGTTACAGTAGTAGTATAAGGGTCTAACAGATGGTCACAACTATGCAGAGTAAGCATAGTTACAAATAAGGGTGTGTGATGTTTTTAGTTCATATTTCCAGTGACAAGGGTAAGAATTTCGAGGATGCATAAATATTCAAGAAGTACCCAACATTAAAAAAAAATTAGGATGTGTTTCCAAAAAATATTCCATAGTTTCTTTGGCACGGAAAATTAGACTTTTATATTGAGTTGGTACCAGGGACAACGCCAGTATCAAAGGCACCATATAGGATGACCACTCCAGAGTTATTAGAGTTGAAATTGCAGTTGAAGGAAATTATTGATAAAGGATATGTTTGGCCAAGTGTATCTCCTTGGGGTGCACCAGTATTGTTCGTGAAGAAGAAGGATGATACTCTTAGATTTTTCATTGATTATAGAAAGTTGAACAAGGTGGCGATCAAGAACTGGTATCCATTTTCAATTATTGATGTCTTGTTTGATCAGTTGAAAGGAGCAACAATGTTCTCAAAGATATATTTATGATCAGAATATCATCTGGTACACATCAAATAAGAGGACAACTACAAGATTGCCTTCAGGACTAGGTATGGGTGTTATGAGTTTGTTGTAATTCCATTTGGTTTGACTAATGATCTAGATAATTTTACATGTTTGATGAATAGCATGTTGTGTCCTTATTTGGATAGGTTTTTTATTGTATTCATTGATGACATCTTGATATATTTTGAGAATGAGGAAGAGCGTGTTGAGCATTTAGCAACAAGTGTTGAGATTTCTAAGAGAGCATTAGTTGTATGCTAACCTTAGCAAGTGTAGTTTATTTCACATATAAGTACACTACTTAGGACATGTTTTTTCCAAGAATGGAATAGTAGTAGATTCGGAGAAGATAAAAGCTATCATGGAGTGGGTATCTCCTAGAAATGTGGGGGAAGTCAAATCATTCATGGGCTTAGCAGGTTACTACAGGAGGTTCATTGGGAACTTCTCCCACATTTCATATCCTATTACATCATTAGAGAATAAAGGTAAGAAGTTCGAATGGACAAAGGAGTGTGCAACTAGTTTTGAGTAGTTGAGGTAGTTGTTGACAAATGCTATAGTGTTAAAAATTGTATATCCGGAAAAGGTGTTTGTAGTATGTATATATTCTTATAAGAGAGGACTCAATGGAGTCTTGATGCAGGAGGGACAAGTGATATGCCATGAGTCTAGGAAACTAAATGAGCACGAGCAGAACGACACGACTCATGATCTTGAGTTGGTAGTTATTATTAATGCCTTGAATATGTCGATACATTATCTTCTTGGAAGGAACTTTGTGTTGATGAGAAATCACACTAGGTTGAGATATTTTCTTGACCAGCCGAATTTGAACACTAGGAAAGCTAGATGGCTTCCTACTCTTAATGATTTTGACTTTTAGATAAGTTACATAGAGGAAAAGGAGAACAAGGTAGATAAGTTACATAGAGGAAAAGGAGAACAAGGTTGCATATGCTCTCAGAAAGAAAGTCTAGTTGAACCATGTTGTAGCAGTGAACTCTGTAGATTTCTACTTGTAGATTCAACAACTTATGTGATATGCTAAAACATAAGACAAGAATATACTCTAAGTAGAAAAGGAAGAATTTCAATCACCCATAACACAATATTTTTCTAGTGAAAGCAACTACTCAAAACCCCGACTATCTATATTGGATTAACTAGAAGATCCAAGAAGAAAATACAATGCATTTTCAAACCTAATAATTCTTGTGCAAGTACAATCTATCTATCTGCTTCACAAACTAGCTCGAGATAATACTTAGCCAATTATGTTGCATGCCAAGCCCCTACATCTTTTCACAATTCTTGAGAGAATAAGCCCATATTTAATTGTAAAATTCCCCATTCATATTTGTGCAATCCATCGTAGGCCTTCTACTAATTTCATGCACCATATTTATAAATCGAGAAATTATACAACTGATAGTACATTGTCCCTGAACTCTAATCTCAACTGGTTCTTCCTCAGAACTGACATGCATGAGTTATTTATGAGTGAATCTTTAGTTAACTGGTGGATTAGTGAAGTTTCACTGATGTCGATCCCCACTACTAGACATCCTACTAGTTCCTCCAACTCACTGAACTAGTTTAATTGTCTTTAACTCAGTTAGACTGAGCTAATTAATTACAACTCAAAAGTACCCAACTTGGACCCCTAAAATTTAGGAATCACTCTACATGACTTTAGATATACTTCCAACTCAAATTTACTGAGCCAACTAAGTCAAATTAACTTAGCTAAGTGCTACAAGCTGCTATGAGAATAAAATTACAATTTAATTTGTAATTTAATTCAAGGAAAAATTAAATTAGAATTTCTAGATGTTACTTTTAACATTTCTTGTTGCTATTTTCAACACTCCCTCTCAATAAGAATAGAATTCAACTCTATCTCGATCTGGTAACTTTGGAATGTTTTCCATACAACACTTATATTTACTGTTGTTGCTACTGCAACTTATAAAACTAAAAAAGCATCCAAACTAAATCAGGAAGATGCATCTCTCACCAAATTCTCTGACTACTACTAGCTACTACACTGTCTACTAAAAACTTTGCACTTATGTTAACTTTGCACTGTGCCATATGCACTATTCCCAACTCTGCTCTGTGCTCCCTAGTATCTGGCTGTTGCTAGTCTTTGCCTCATCACTCTCAGGTCTAATTGCATCAACCACCATTGATCCATACTTCTACTGTGTATTGCGGGATCATGTAGCAAGGTAATGATCCATGAGATAAAAAATATCAATGGACCCTACCCAAATTTCTGCACTCTTGGGACTATTACTTCACATTGGCCCACATCTCACCTGGAGGTACGGTTATATGTGCTCCCTTTTCCCACTTGGATAAAAATTTCTCCCTACTAGAGGTCTCTTCTTGAGTGGATGTCTCCATTAGGTCTCCTCTCTGCTTCTCCAATTGTGGTTGCTCCACAACTTGTTGAGGTTTCTTCTAAGGCTGCTTGTTGAGAGGTAATTCACGCTCCCTTAGAACCACCAAGTATCTAACCTTTGACTTTCTCCTCAAGGCTTTGCATGCATATTTTACCTCAAGTGAATATAATTTATTGACTCACACACTGATTTATCACTTGTCATGTGGTGATGTGTCTAAGGAAAACCTTTCCTTTGATAAAAATCACATTGTAGCCACAGTCTTCTAATACCGCGACAGAAACGCAATTATTCTTTAATCGTGGAAAATACATCACATATGTGATTATGAGAGGGCAGTTAGGCCCCCTCTAAAAGGAAACTGTACCAATGTTGATTGCATTATACTTCCCATCATCTCCAAACTTTATGTTATGTTTGAGGTCTTTCTTCTAAAAGTCACTAAAGAGATATCTATTCCCGTCATTTGGAACAAGGTACCGCTGTCGAGATACCACATGCTTCCCATTATAGTGTTGTCCATGCATGTAATGCGAGTGAAATCAAGTTGGAATTGTGAAGCTAGAGCTTCACCTGTTTCTACTACTATGAGCTCCTTCTTGCTTGCTTTCTTCTATGGGTAATTCATGGCATACAGCCAATACTTGTGAGAGTGAAAACACTTGATGTTCAACAATTCCTTCAACTTTCTTCCCTCCTTGCCTTGTGACTTATTTAACTTTGAATTGTTTCCTTTGATGACTAATGATAAATACTCCTCTAATTCTTTGGATGAGGTCCCATCTCTGGTGTTCTGCCGAAACTCTTCTTATACCAAGTCAGACCACAACCGCTCCCACCCTCGTAGCTTCTCCCTCCCATTAACTGATTACTGGTAATTTTTCCAGCTCTTGGGAAGTCCTAGAAGTACTAGGCTCACTAGATCATCTTCGACAATAGTAATCCTGACACTTCGAAACTCATCCTAACATTAGGTGAACTTGGTCAAGTACTTTGCAATAGAGTCGACCTTTTCCATCTTGCTCTTTAGGAGTTTGTCCTTCAATGCTAGCTTCCTGTGGTCACTTCTATTTTGAATAGGTCCATTAATTTCTTTCACATTGCAAATGGAGTTTCCTTACTATGGAGATTCAAGACAATATGATCTTGGACTCCTAGGATAATACTTCTTGCTTTTGCCATACACTTTCTCCATTAATCCAGATCTTTAGCATCATATGTTGGATGCTTCGTAATATCATGATCTATGAATTCCTTCAACCTGTTGTCTTCCAAAACTACCTCCATCCTATCCTTCCAAGCTATGTAATTGGAGTATCCCTCCAGGACATACTCAAGTCTTAAACTGCAGAATGACATATTGCCAACTCTAAAGTATGAACCTACAAATTCAATTTCACTTGCACAAAATACTCTAATTCTCCTCTTCTATAATATCTTCATCTTCGATACCATGTAGATTTTTACTTGTACATTCAATAGATTATGTGATACGCTAGAACATAATATAATAATTTACTCATCAGAGGAAACAAAAATTGATCGATGGAAACACTAAGTAAAAAAGGAAGAATTTCAATTGGAAATAACACAATATTTTTCTAGGGAAAGAAACTACTTAAAACCCCGACTATATATATTGTATTAACCAATATCTAAGAAGAAAATTTTTCAACCCAAACAATTCCTCCACAAGTACAATCTATCTCTCCACTTCACAAACTAGCTCAAACCAACACTCAACCAATTCTGCTACCTGCCAAGCCCCTACTTCCTTGCACAATTATTTAGATGATTAACCCTTATTTAATTAGGAAATTTGTTGAGCCCTGAAACCACACTTTTCCCACACATTTTCCTAAACTTTCTCCATCCACTTGGACCTAATAAGCTATCAACATCATTGCATACTAAGTTTAAAAGAGCAGATAAAGTGGTTTTCTAACTATGTTCTATGTTTGCTGTTTGAACTAGATTTTTGCTCATAAGCTGTGGAATCTTGTCACTTTCCGCAGCGAGTCCAACTTTCTACAGCCTTTTTGTTAAAGTCTATATTGCAGGTGTCTTCAGGCAAATCGAGCCACATGGTTAAGTTGAAAATGACGTGTACACAGACCTAGTCCTATTGGCCCAGTCGAATTCATCAAAGAAGGTTCTGGTCAAAGGTGGTCAAGAAGTGGTCAAATATGGGAGTCCTAACCAACAGGACTCCGTTTCCAACCACGTGAAGACTTGCGTGGCCGTTCCTAGATCTCTGGGGACATAACAACACATGTGGACTGCTTCATAAGGCGAATCCAATAGCCACCCTCAATAGATTTAATCATCACGGCAGCCATGATGCTAGATCCATGGACATTGTCATTCACATATCCTCTATCAACGCAGTTTTTAGGAAATTAGTTATGTAGCCTTTTGTTATAAATAATGTGTTTCCATACACATAATAGTTAGTCTTTGGTAATGTAATTTTGTTGTTAGAAAGCCCAATGTGCCGTGACATTATTTCGTTGTTATGACTGTGTTCTAAATATATGAGAAGACTCCGTTTCTGAGTATAATTCGTGGTTGATAGCTATTGCCCGAGGTTGTGCAGAGGGCCCCTACACACACCGAGGTTTTGTTTCATATTGCTGTACATTTTCATGCTGTGTTTCTTTACGTTCATTATGCCATAGTTATTCACTTGTATATATTGCATTTCTTATGTTATTAACGTTTTATTTTTGTCCATAATTTTACATGCTTTACATCGCTGTTAACACTTAGCAATGTATTTGTTCCAGATTACACTAGGCAACCCAGGCATTTGCATATATTTTCCACAATGACTAATGACATGGAATCAGTCTTGTCTTTCTACTGATTTATTTTTCTTAGCTTTTAATTCCAGCACTGTTTTTTTTTATTTCAAGATTGTTCATTGGCTTTATTAGTTAGATTAGATATTAAATTTCTCATGTCATTATCAGTTACCTCCGAAAGCCATAGCGAGACTAATGGGGAGGGATTGAAGTATGAGTGTGTAATTTGATATTAGTTTATTTCTCTGCAAATTAGATATTAAATTGCTCATGTCATTATCAGTTACCTCCGAAAGCCATAGCGAGACTAACTGGCGAGGGGTCGGAATATGAACTGATATAATTTGATTTTAGCTTTACTTTACTTGCAATTTTTGGATTTCTTTAAGTACAGTAGTTTAATTCATTTCTTTGGTATTTAGACAGCAGCAGGGATAATGGTTTCATGATCAATAGTTCACTGTTTTTTTAATTAGAATAGTGGCACATTTTCATTTTCTTTTAGGAATTAATTTCATCGTTGCATGTTCTAAGATCTTCTAAAGTTTGAAGTTTTGGAAATCATTTGGAAGGAAATAATTGCCTTGAATATTTATATCCATTTAGAATTTCCATTTCACAGTAGGAGATAAACTAAGATAAAAACTCCCAAAAACAAAATAAAAATAAAAAATGACAAAAAGTAAGAAATAGGTTATCTTGCACATATAGTGCACCACACTTCAACAATTTACGACTCCCGGATTGACAATTAATATAGAAATTTATGACACTCTAAATTGACCAAACATTTTGGCGCCATTGCCCAGGTAGTGTAACTAGGTAGCCAATTTCTTAGAAAAATAAAAAAATAAATAAAATTTCAAAGAAAGGAAAAATTGATAACTTCGCAAAGTATGCTCTCCTCTTGCACCTAGTGTGATCTGGAGGATCAGAAAAGAGAGTTATTGGTTCAATAATTTCTTGAGTATGCTCTCTTCTTGCATCTAGTGTGATCTGGAAGATCATAAAGAGAATTATTAGCCTGACTTGAAGAAAAAAAATGACATGCATAGAGCAAGAGATTCTAGGGGAAGGTTTATAGCTAGGGCCAAGAGTTCGATTTTTACAACTCCATCTACCTCAAGGTATAGACAAGATACACCTCCATCATATCCAACTCACACTCCCAGCCTTAGGATTCCTAGAATTCAAGGGGCAGCAGCTGAATTAGGAGACTCTCCCACACTATCCATCAAATCTGACCTAGGGAAAGATCCTTTCTTCACTTCTACAGGGGAACATATTGTAATCAAAGAAGTAGAATCACCTGAGGAAGAGGGAGAAATTCCTCCTCGTTCGCCATTAGTAGAAGAACCAGAGGACACTGAAATCTCTAGGTAACTATCATGACAGAGGAAGTAGTAAACGAATTAGGAGGAGGAGGTAGAGGTAGAGGTAGAGGAGGAGGAAACAATGGAAGAGGTAGAGGTAACAATGGAGGAAAAAGGGATGGAGATAACTCGTTTCTATTTCCAATAGTTGATGAGGAATCTCATACAACAATGAAAAACATCTCACCATTTGTCCTCCCAAAATTTTATGGGTTGCGAAGTGAGGATCCTGAAACATTTCTATTTGAGTTTGAAGTTGTGTGCCGAACTTATGACTATATGGAAGACTCTCAAAAACTCAAATTCTTTCCTTCAACATTGAAGGGAGCTGCTTTGAAATGGTTTATGGGATTAGTCACTCAATCTATTAGGACTTGGAATGATATGAAACAAACATTTTTGGATAGATACATGGACTATTGCATGCGCACCAACCATAAGGATGAGGTATTCAAAATGGTGCAAAAAGAAGATGAAAACTTGGAGGATTTACTTGAAAGATTTCAATACAACTTAAAAAGAGCAAAATTGAGTAACTCAGATGAGGAGACCTTGAAAGCCCTTCTATTAAAATCCATTAGAGATGAATGGATAGATATTTTAAACATGATGGGAAAGGGAAATATTTCTCAACTTCCAATTCATGACATAGCAGAACTATGTGTCCATCTCTCAAGGGGAAAATCTAAAACGGGAAAAGGGCCTAGATATCCTTCTCTTATTAGAGCAAACAAATCTGCAACTAGATTAGTAAGTAGGGCAGAGGTTGGAAATATGCTTGATGAGTTTAAAAATGATATTCTAGGGAGCCTTAGTGAACAACTAGACACCCTTAAAGTACAAAACAAGCAGAAAGCAGAAGCTGAAGCTTTGTCCATCATTTGTCCAAAATGTAGGAAGAAACATGCTCTAAGGGAATGCCCCTTGGATGCAAAAGTTGTAGAAATATGTATGATTTGCTCAGAAAGCCATGAGACCAAGGATTGTCCTTCAATTCCTGGGCTCAAAGCTGTCTTTCAAGACGATCCAAATTTTGTGGAATCTTTCTGTTTTGTTTCAAGGAGACTGTGGCAGGGGCAAAAAAATCAAGGGTTTAACAACCTTATGAACTTTCAACCCCCGCCAAATTGGAATCCTTGAAGCAACCTTGGTCCCAACCTCAAAATCCATATCAATCATGGGTACAAGGTATGCAAAATCCTTATGGGAGATTTGCTCAATTTTATCAATATCCTCTATCTTTTCAAAATCAACAAGCTCCACAACTTCCAAATCAAAATCCACAACTTTCATTGCCATTTCCACAACAACAACAACCTTCTCAACAAAATCCAAATTCTCATCTCTTGCTTCCATTCCAACAAAAGACAAATCAACTACCATCCCAGCCATTGCCAAATCCCAATAATAAAAATCCTCAGAATGCTTACATGGTAGAAGGACAAAAATTTCCTACCTATATGATTGTTCCTCTCAATGATGTACAACTCAGATCTGGTAGAGTTTTAAAAAAACCTTCTATAGATGCTCAAAAGCAAAGTATTTCTGAGGAAGATTCTCTTAAAGCCAATAAAGGTTCTAAAGCATCTCTTCAAAACCCTAACACTGAAAAAGAAAAATAAAAAGAGTCAACCCCTACAACTCCTATAGTTGAGCAACCTGCATCTTCATCCACACCTCCTTTCCTTGAAAGATTACAAATTGACAAAGGGGTGGAAAAACAAATCTTGTTGCCTGACTATGATTTCCTAGATGAATTAAAGAATATCTATATCAAGATTCCCTTGCTACAAGCCATTAGAGAGATTCCTATTCTAGCAAAAACAATAAAGGAGTTGAGTCTCAAAAGACCAGGAAGGAAACCAAGAGATACAAGAAGAATTCATCTGGTAGGAAAAATTGCAGATATCATGATGGGAAAAATTACCATGCAAAAATATGTGGATCTAGGTAGTCCAATTGTCAAGACACACATAAATGGGGTAGAAATTCCAAATACTTTGATTGACTTAGGGGTTGCTATCAACATTATGAGTAGGCAAACTATGGAACAACTTAAACTTCCTAATCTTTTTTTTACACCTACCTTCCTGCAACTTGCAGATAGATCAATAATCAAACCAAATGGTGTATTAGAAGATATTTCAGTCTCCCTATATTCTTGAGAATATCCAGTAGATTTCATGATTGACTCCCAAGAGTAATTTAGAAGGGCACCCACTCATCATAGGAAGACCTTGGCTAGCCACAACTGATGCTTTCATTAGTTGTAGATCTGGAGATATGTACATGTTTTATGGTAATTCGACAAAGAAGTTCAATTTGTATCCTCCAACAAAAGCAATTATAGAAGTAGGAGATAATGAATGGGTCGATGATGAGGACACTATACAACCTGTCTTTACCATTTCTGAAATTAGTGAAGATAGTCAAATTCTGAACACATTAGAAAATTTTGAAACATCTTCAGAATATGACCACACACAATTTCAGTTAGATTCTGACATTGAGTATCTATCATCTAGACAAATGTCTCTTTACTCTATGGAAGAGTTCGGTAGTTCCACCATTGAAATTTTTCCAGGTAAAACATTAAATATCAATAAAAATTTGGAAAAGTCACAACAGGAAGAGCTAACCAAAATCTTGCCAAAACATTCTACTGCATTTACATGGGAGTATACTGATATGAAAGGTATTGACCCTAAGACTTGCATTCATCACATCTACATCGAGGAAAATAGTAGACCAACCAAACAACCTCAGAGAAGGATGAATCCAAACCTTAGGAAGATAGTGAAAGAAGAGCTCCAAAAACTACTCAATGTAAACTTCATTTATCCAATTTTAGATAGCCGATGGCTTTCTCCTTTGGTTATAGTACCTAAAAGGAATGGTAAATGGAGGGTATGCATTGAGTATAGGGAATTGAATAAACAAACTTTGAAGGATCACTTTCCTTTGCCCTTTATCAATCGAGTATTAGATACACTAGCAGGCAAAAAGTACTTTTCATTTTTGGATGGTTTTAGTGGCTATAATCAAATTCAGGTAGCACCTGAAGATCAAGATAAGACCACATTTACCTGTCCATGGGGAACTTTTGCTTATCGAGTGCCTCCTTTTGGATTATGTAATGCACCTACAACATTCCAAAGAGCAGTACTAGGAATCTTTTCTGATGTAATCCATGATTGTGTAGAGGTTTATATGGATGATTTTACAGTTTATGGTAATTCATTTGAAGAGGCATTAGAGAATTTGGAAAAAGTCCTTATAAGATGTAAATAAACAAACCTTTCATTGAGTCATGAAAAATGCTTTATGATGTTTACTGAAGGTATTGTTTTGGGACATCACATTTCAGGGGATGGGACTAAAGTCGATAGATCAAAAGTTGAAGTCATCTCCAAGTTTCCTCTTCCAAATTGTCAAAAAGATGTTAGAAGTTTTCTGGGATTTATTGGGTACTATAGAAGATTTATAGAGAAATTCACTAAAATAGAATCTCCACTCTTCAAATTACTTACAAAAGACTGTGAATTCAAATGCAATCCTGATTGCCAATCAGCATTTGAAACTTTGAAGACAAGAATATCTGAAGCACCTATCTTTAGAGGACTAAATTGGAAACTTCCTTTCCATATTTCTACAGATGCTTCAGATACAGCTCTAGGAGCTATGTTGGGACAAAAATATCTAGTTCCTTATGCCATTTACTATACCAGTAAAAATTTGACTCCCATTGAGTTGAACTAGACTGTAACTAAAAAAGAGTTCTTAGCTGTTGTTCATGCAATCAATAAGTTCAGACATTATGTAACATGCTATTAAACTTTTATTCATACTGATCATTTTGTGATTAGATATTTAATGAACAAACCTATTACTAATGGTAGAGTTACAAGGTGGCTCTTACTTTTACAAGAATTCAATATTACTGTGTTAGATAGACCAGGGAAACAAAATACAGTAGCTGATTTCTTGTCTAGGATCCAAAATACTAAAGAAGATTCTCCTGTAGAGGATAAGTTTCCCGATGAATATTTATTTGTAGTAACTACTAAGACCCCTTGGTATGCAGATATTTCTAACTATTTGGTTACAAGGAAACTACCTCCACATCTATTTCCTAGTGAAAGAAGAAATATTATTCATGAGAGTTCAAAATATTCATGGATTTCTAATGAATTGTTTAAAACAGGGCCAAATCTTGTGATCAGAAGATGTTTTAGGGAAGATGAAATGCCTGACATCCTCAAGGCATGTCATGATGAACCATGTGGCAGACACTTTTTTAACAAAAGGACATCCTATAAAATCCTCTCTTTACGATATCATTGGCCTTCCCTCTTCAAAGATGCAAAAGAATATGTCAAAAGGTGTGACAGCTGCCAAAGAGTAGGGAAACCGACCCTTTCAAATGAAATGCCATTGCAACCGCAGGTACTCATCAAACCCTTTGAAAAATGGGCTTTAGATTTCATTGGACATATTAATCCACCATCTAAACAAAAGAAGTATATATTGGTATGTACTGATTATTTCACTAAATGGGTAGAAGCCAAAGCATTATTTTCTACTACTGAAAATTCAGTTGTTAATTTTCTTTATGAGGATATTTTTACTCACTTTGGTGTTCCAAGAGAAATTGTGACAGATCAAGGAATTCAATTCACATCCAACCTGGTGGATAAGCTGGTGGAATAATACAAAGCTAAGCACAGAAAATCTACTCTTTACCATCCGCAAGCAAATGGCCAAGTGGAGTCTACAAACAAAGTTATTGAAGGCATCATCACCAAGACTGTTCATCTACACATAAGAGATTGGGTAGAAAGGCTTCCTGAAGCCTTATGGGCCTACAAAACTACCTGGAGGAATACAACATGACATTCTCCCTATGAAATTGTTTATGGGAAAGAAGTCCCGCTCCCCATTGAGTTTCAAGTCAAAACTTTCAAGATGGCAGTTCAGTTGGGGATGGATCTATCAGAAGCCCAAAAGCATAGAATGGAGCAGTTGAATGAGCTAGATGAGATCAAACAAGAAGCAATCCTAAGAACTGATCTAGTTCAGTATCAAAGAGATAAGTGGCATGATAAATACATCAAAGAGAAAAAGTTTCAAGAAAGAGACTAGGCATTGCTATTTGATTCCAAGTTTAAAGACTTCAAAGGTAAATTTCAGATTCATTGGCTTGGGCCATATGATATTGACAAAGTCTTTAGTAATGGAGCAGTAAGAATCAAAACCATTGATGAATTTCAAACTCCTCTTATTGTGAATGGCCACAGATTAAAGGTTTATCATAAGCCACTCTCAAAAGAAGAATTTGTCAAAATGTTTGAAGATAGTTCTACAATAAGGCTGGTGAAGAAGAATCCTTCTTCTCCACCAGCCTAGAATTTGTTCCTTCTGTTCTAAAAAAGAAAAATTATAAGCCTGAAAACCAATCACAGATTGGCAATCTTATATAGAAAATACAGGGTGAAAATCAGAACCCTCTCACGCCCTATATTTTCCAAAAAAAAAAAAAAAAATCTTTCCCATTTTCATTCCACTCCACTTCATTTTCATTTCACTCCATTTCATTTTCATTCCACTCCACTTCATTTCATTCCACTTTATTTCATCCACTTCATTTCATTCCACTTTATTTCATCCACTTCATTTCATTCCGCCAATAAAAGTTTTTATGACCATTCTCATTCATTCAATCATCATTTATCCATCTTCATTCAGTCAAATGATTTCTGTGTCAAGTTTCCGCAGCTGAAACCTGTTTCCGCAGCTATCACTCTATTTTTGAAAACTAACAGTGATATGTTAGTTTTATAATCATGAAATCAAATGCAAGTATGATTATGAAGACATGGGAGCACTTAAAGGCATCAATAAGGAGCAGCTCATCAAGGGTTAATCGACAACAAATGGCAAAAATTCCAAGGTATGAGTAGAAATTTATTTCAAATAGCAATCAAAGCACATTTTTGCATAGTTATTAAACCATAAGCTCCACTATATGCATTGATTGGCGTGATAGCCTCCATAACCATTCCACGACATTCCTCCATGAACCATGCATTTATTTTCCAAACGGTCTTATGATTAGCCTTTGGATTTAATTTGTGTTGGCTGCATCTTAACACTCCACCTGTAATCTTGAGGATGTAGTCCATTTGACTACGGCTCTTCTCAGCTGCACAAAATCCGCAGTTGTTTCATAAACGTGTTCGCGTCTACTTTGCAGTCACTCAATTTAAAATTCTACTGGATGTACTTTATTCCCCCTACTATTCTATAGCATCACGACTGCATTTCCACCTTGCTCACATAAGCCTTCACCCCATTTCACGAATTCACTTCCACTGCCTGTCCTCTGTTTTCCGCTCACAGTCACTGGTTTTCTCCATAAACTCTGTTCACTCCCATAACCTAGCCGTCTCACTTCCGCTAAACCCTCCTCACACAGAAAAATTTTAAGAACAGAAGGAAGGATGGGTCTGTTGTTGAGGGTAGAACCGGAAGGGCACAAGTTTTTGGAAGGATACCTGCAAGTGAAAAACATACTGAAGAAGGCAAGATGGATACGGTTTATACAAAAATTCAAAGGCTAGAATAAGGAGATTACAAAGTTTTTTGCGAGGTCTTTCAATGGCCAGGAGGCGGAAATCGGGGAGCTTAAGTTTACAATCATTGAAGCATCCATAGCAGCCACTACAGAACTCCCACAGAAGGGTGAACGCTGGTTCAAGAATAAGAGCTTTGACGAGAAGGCTTGGAGAGTCATACTACGCAATCCAGGAATGGATGTAACTATATTCAAACGAGGAATTCCTGTCCATGCTTTAAAAGAGGAGTGGGCCAGTTTATTGTTAATTATTCAAAATTTCCTTACCTGTGAGGGCCATTTCGGGTCAATGTATATGTATCATACCCGGCCGCTGATGAACTTCTTAGAAAACCAAACCCTCAATCTGCCCTACATTTTATTGTTGAGCTTGAAAAAGATGTGCACAATAGTCCAAAAGAATATAGAAGACCTAGAACCCCATTTGTATCATCATGGGCTTGTGAAAATTCTAATTGAAGACCAGTTAAAGAAAAAGAGGGACACTTGGGAACGGTTTTTGGTGAGAAACTACTTTCAAGGGCCACCCGAGGTACCTGAGAGCAATATAGCAAGAAGGAGTAGGAGGAAGGAGACAAGTGTAATAATTCAAGACCCTCCTATTAGGAAAACCAAAGAAGTTAATCAAGAAGAGAGACTGGAAAGAACCAAGGATAAAAACCAAGGAAAATCAAAAGGGAAACGAAACATAGAAACTATATATCAAACTTCATAACCTTCTCAAAAAGAAGACCACCAAACACTGTCTGAAAGATTAGCTTATCTTCAAAGAAAAAGCAGCTAGATCCAAGAAGAAACGAAAAGGAAAGCAGAGTATGGAGGAAGATACTAGTCCACAGCATGTAAGAAGAAGCTCTAGGCTTAAAGGGAAATTAAAGACAGTAAAAACCAAAGTGCCCCACTTTATTGATTTGGGGGGGGGGGGGGGGGGGGGGGAACCCCAGAAAAGCCTCCAGCAACCTCTCCTGACTGTAGCCCACACCAAACTTCCATTTCACGGCTAGATGTTGACATGAGTCCCTCTCGGAAAAATTTTGAAATTAGTCCCTCTTAACAGGATTTTGGGGTCAGCCCAAGGAAGAATACACCTGAGGTAGACCCGAATCAGCAGGAGATGTATTATTATATAGAATCCTTAGAGAAGATAGCTGTAGGTCCAATCACATCATCCACTCAGCCTCACACAGCATAAGAAGCTCTAGTCCAATCATTGAAACAAGAAGTTTTTGAATTGGAGGTCTTAAACAAACAAATTAAACAATAAAATGAAGCACTAAAGGAACAAAGTAGATTGGACAAGATCATTCATGATAACACAATGTTACACCTTGGGCTATGGCAAAAGAAGAATAGGAAATTAAAGAAAAACTGTAGGAAGTTGAGTAGGGCATTGATCAACCTCAAATTCAGATGCTTGATGAGGAAGCCAAGGATATTAGCAGCACCAAAGAAGAGAAGAAGAGGGTTGGATGTACCAGCAGAAGTTTGAGAGCACATGGACTACAGGGAGGATGATCAAAATTTTGGTTGCATGGGGACATGCAACACCTTCGCAGTGGGGGTATGTTGAGCCCTAAAACCACAATTTTCCCACACATTTTCCTAAACTTTCTCCATCCACCTGGACCTAATAAGCTATCAACATAATTGCATATTGAGTTTAAAAGAGCACATAAAGTGGTTTTCTAACTATGTTCTTTGTTTGCTGTTTGAACTAGATTTTTGCTCATAAGCTGTGGAATCTTGTCACTTTTCGCAACCAGTCCAACTTTTCGTAGCCTTTTTGTTAAAGTCTATATTGTAGGTGTCTTCAGGCAAATTGAGCCACATGGGTAAGTTGAAAATGATGTGGACATGGACCGAGTCCTATTGGCTCAGTCAAATTCATCAAAGAAGGCCGTGGTCAAAGGTGGTCAAGCGGTGGTCAAATATGGGAGTCCTACAGCAACAGGACTCTATTTCCAACCACGTGAAGACTTGCGTGGCCGTTCCTAGATCTCTGGGGACATAACAATACTTGTGGACTGCTCCATAAGGCGAATCCAATAGCCACCCTCATTATATTTAATCATCACGACAGCCATGATGCTACATACATGGACATTTTCGTTCACGTGTCCTCTATCAGTGCAATTTTTAGGAAATCAGTTATGTAGCCTTCTGTTATAAATAATGCACTTCCATTTTGTTGTTAGAAAGCCCACTGTGCCATGACATTATTTCATTATTATGACTACGTTCTAAATATATGAGAAGACTCTGTTTCTGAGCATAATTTGTGGTTGATAGTTGTTGCTCAAGGTTGTGCAGAGGGCCCCTGCACACGTGGAGGTTTTCTTTCATATTGCTGTACATTTTCATGTTGTGTTTCTTTACGTTCATTATGCCATAGTTATTCACTTGCATACATTGCATTTCTTATGTTATTAACATTTTATTTCTGTCCATAATTTTACATACTTTACATCATTGTTAATGTTGATCAGTGTATTTGTTCCAGATTACAGTAGGCTGCCCAGGCATTTGCATATAGTTCCCACAATGACTAACGACATGGAATCAGTCTTGTCTTTCTGCTGATTTATTTTTCTTAGCTTTTAGTTCCAGCACTGTTTTGATTATTTCAAGATTGTTCATTGGCTTTATTAGTTAGATTAGATATTAAATTTCTCATTTCATTATCATTTACCTCCGAAAGCCATAGCGAGACTAATGGTGAGGGATTGAAGTATGAGTGTGTAATTTGATATTAGTTTATTTCTCTACAAATTAGATATTAAATTGCTCATGTCATTATCAGTTACCTCCGAAAGCCATAGCGAGACTAATGGTGAGGGATTGAAGTATGAGTGTGTAATTTGATATTAGTTTATTTTTCTGCAAATTAGATATCATATTGCTCAGGTTGTTGATGACTACCTCCAAAAGCCATAGCGAGACTAACTGGTGAGGGTTCAGAATATGAACTAATATAATTTGATTTTACCTTTACTTTAATTGCAACTTTTTGGGTTTTTTTGAGTACAGTAGTTTAATTCATTTCTTCATTATTTAGACAATAGCAGGGATAATGGTTTCATGATCAATAGTTCACTGTTTGTTTAATTAGAATAGTGGCACATTTTCATTTTCTTTTAGGAATTATTTCACCATTGCATGTTCTTAGATCTTCTAAAGTTTGAAGTTTTGAAAATCATTTTAAAGGACATAATTGCCTTGAATATTTATATCCATTTAGAATTTCCATTTCACAGTAGGAGATAAACTAAGATAAAAACCCCCAAAAACAAAATAAAAATAAAAAATGAAAAAAAGTAAGAAATAGGTTATCTTGCACATATAGTGCGCCACACTTCAATAGTTTACAACTCCTGGATTGACAATTAATATAGAAATTTAGGACACTCTAAATTGACCAAACAAAATTCCCCACTCATAATTGTGCAATCCATCATAGGCCTTATACTGATTCCATGCACCATTTGTAAAACTTGGAAAATTATACAACTGATAGCACATTTTACCTCAACTCTAATCTCAACTAGGTCTTCCTCATAACTGACATGAATGAGTTATCTATGAGTGAGTCTTCAGTTAAAGGGTAAAGCAATGAAGTTGCACTAAAATTGATCCCCACTACTAGACCTCCTACTAGTTCCTCTAACTCGTTGAACTACTTTAACTGAATTTAGCTTAGTTAGACTAATTGAATTAATTACAACTCAAATGAACTCAGCCTGAACCCCTAAAGTTTAGGAATCACTCTACATGACTCTGGGTAGACTTCCAGCTAGAATTTACTGAGCCAACTAAGTCAACTGAAGTTAGTTAATTGCTAGAAGTTGCTATGAGAATAGAAATACAATTTAATTCCTAATTTAATTCAAGGAGAAATTAAAATATAATTTATAGATGCTATATTTAACATTTCTTGTTGCTATTTTCAACAAAATCAGATGGGACAAATTTACAGGATTAGATCTTATAGGTGCGATGACAGATACGGGGAGCTTAGGCACAAGTTACAGGAGGGTAAAGGTGATTAGGATGTGGATTATCATCTTATAGCGGATGGTTTGGTGAGATTTAGGGACATGATCTATGTGTTAGATGAGAGTGAAATCAAGAAGCTTATCTTGATGGAGTTTCATGTAAAACCATATTTAGGTCACCTAGGATATGAGAAGACGTTGACAACAATTAAGAAGTTCTACTACTAGCTAAGCTTGAAGAAGGAAGTGGAATAGTTCATTGTGAGATGTTTAGACTATTATTAGGTCCAAGCATAGTGTAAGCATCCAAGCGGATTTCTTCAGTCTATTCCAATTTGAGAGTGGAAATGGGAGGTCATTTCCATGGATTCAATTATAGGTCTTCTCAGGACATCAAGTCAACATGATTCTATCATGGTTTTGGTAGCTCACTTCATTCCAGTGAAGACTACCTATTCATCTAGTGAGGTAGCATAGGTATTTCTTAGGGAAATCATGAGATTTCATGGTGTTCTAAAGAAGATTGTGTGAGGTAGGGATGCCAAGTTCAATTCTAAGTTTTGGAAGGAGTTGTTTGAAGGATTGGGGATAGAGTTGGCTTTTAGCACAACTTATCATCCACAGACACATGGACAAACAAATATGGTTAATAGGACACTGAAGGATATGCTGAGGATGTATGTCATGCATTAGCCAAGGAGATTGTAGGAGTACCTTCCATTGGTTGAGCTTTCATACAACAATGGTTATCAATCTTGTCAATTAGGATGAGTTAGTTTGAGGCACTGTATGGGCAGAGTTGTAACACTCCCATCAACTAGAGTGATCCAATCAGCATGGTACTTATTGGACCAGACTTGTTGGAAGACATCGAACAAGAAATGAAGGTTATAAAGAAGAATATAAAAGAAGCACAAGATTGGAAGAAAATTTATGGAGACGAGGACAGGGAGTTTAAAGATTTTCAAGTTGGGGAGCATGTGTATTTGCACACCAAGCCCAAGAAGAGTCCCTTAAGGATCAAATCATGTGCTAAGTTGGCACCGTGATATTGGAAGCATTTTGAGATCCTTAAGAGGATTTGACCAATGGCCTACAAACTTGCACTACCTCCGAGCATAAAATTCCATGATTTTTTTCATGTTTCATTACTAGAAGATATATAAAGGATGTTGATCACATTATTGATTGGTTTGTATTGCAGGTGGAGCAAGAAGGAGAATTCCAACTGGAACCCAAATTCATATTGCAGTGGAAACCTCTCATGCTCGAAAATAGAGCACTTGAGCAGGTTAAAGTGCAGTGGAAGAACATTAGGCCCGATGAGGCTAGATGGGAGATGGTTAATTAGATGTCGTATATGTATCCTTCATTATTTGCCAGCGAAGGAAATGAGTCTTGTTATTTATACATATTTATGTATGGTTTCTATTGTAAATATCATAATGATCTAGGTTATGAAGCTCAAATAAGAGGTATGGTTGTCATGTTGTCGTGTTTTTCATGATGGTTTTTCATTTGAGAAGCATTTTATTTTAAATACCCCAATGATATGGGTTATAAATATCCGCAGTCAATATGTTTTTCTCTTAAGCAATTACATTGGATCTAGGTGTGTTTTAGCACCAAGAATGGTGTTTCCCTAAGTGGGAGGGGTTTGTAATAGCCCTGGGTTAAAATTTCATGTAATAAAATTTAATAAAGGTAAAATGAGACCACGGGCAAGGGAAAATTATTCCAATTTGAATTTTGGGAAAAATATCTTAGTGGGAATCACTTGTTGTGTTTTATGGCAAAGGAAATGGCTAAGGATTTGGAAAGGAAAATAGGCATTATTTGGCATTTTAATTATGAAAATAATGGAAATTAGTAGAAAAGTAAGGTGAAAGGTCACATGTTGCATGTTAGGAGGATAATGAAGGAAAATAATTGGAAATTGAAGAAATGAGAGGCCTCATTAATAGAAAGGATTCTAAGGATCATTTTGTACCTTTTGTCAGTTTAGTTTTGGAATCAGCTTCGAAAAGGAGAAGAGCACCAAGAGGAGAGAGAAAGTAAGCAAGCAAGAAAGGAAATTAAAATAAAGGAAAGACAGGAAAGCAAAGAAGAACAAGGAAAGAAAAGGAATGCAAGGATCAAGCAGGTACAACAGGAATACTTACAGGTAACAAATTGCATGTGTGATTTCCTAACGGGTTTTGACATGCATGGCATGTCCATGTTTGTATATGGTTCTTTTGTTATTGTTGGCATGGATTTTGCTAGGATGATTTTAGCTTATCCTTGCCATATTCAGATAGCCATGGTGTGATGGGATTGTTCTTGTTTTTAGCTTTGGATTTCCAGATGGCTTCAGAATCTAGGGTTAGGTGGTCTCAGGAAAATTCCCAAAGGCTTAGGATTCCCTCGAGTGGTAATGGTGGGATACATGGTAAACCCTAAGGGTGGAGATAAGAAAATTCCTTAAGGACAGTGAAGAAATTTTGAGGCATCCAAGTTCAGTTATGTTTTCTGACCTTGACATCATTTTAGGTGTGATCACGGTATGGAGAGGGTGGGTGTGGTTTAACTTCTACATTCCCTTGGTTTTCTTTGGATTGGCTTATCCCATGATATCCCACATTCATCCTTGGAATATGGCATGGGGATGATTGGCTAAAATAAATATATGGTTCAGTTAATAAATGGTCGGGTGGAATGCGGAAGTTCCGAACCTGCTTGGTAATTGCCTATGGTTAATAGAAGATACATTTTTCTTGTTTTTGGTAAATATATGCACTGGTTATTACATGTCTTTAATGGATATTCTCTTATGGTTATTTATCTGGTGGTATGTTGGTCATAATAATGACTATATGAAAGTTTTCAGTCATGGCTTTATTCATGTTTTTACTTGTAACTGAATAAATAATGAATGCAAGACCTAATTGATGATATGACAACTACTGTGAGAAGTTAGAGACATTTCTTGTTAAAACTTAATTAAGTTTTCAGTCCCTTCTATTCAAAATTTCATTCATGACCTGTAGGTTGCATATCTACCAAGTGTTTGACAAAAATTCAGTCATGGTTGGGGATGTTCAAGTCAAGTCCTACCTGTAGTTTTGGTTTGTAAGAATTTTCTTCTTTTCTTTTATGAGTTCTAGAATTTTCATGTATTTCTAGGCAGAGGATTAGCCATAGCCTTAGAAAGTGGCCTTCATTCTCATACTCACTGACAAAAAACTAGAAGAAAAATACCACAACCGCACCAATACAGGCCCATCGGAGTGGATAGGAAGCCATAGTTGCATGGAGGCCTAGGAAATGGATTTAGTGGGGCTTAAGGTCAAGGAACAAGTGAGTTGTCCCAAGGATTGGAGACCTAGAGGGGTTGACTTACTCTTGGAGGTCCTGCAACACCTGACAAAAGTGAGTAAGGTCTTCAGTTGTTGATTCCATTTCCTTAAGGTCACATAGGAAGTTGAGTAATATCATAGTGACCCTTAGCTCATGTCT
Source organism: Pinus tabuliformis (assembly GCA_031772625.1). Taxonomy (NCBI): domain Eukaryota; kingdom Viridiplantae; phylum Streptophyta; class Pinopsida; order Pinales; family Pinaceae; genus Pinus; species Pinus tabuliformis. Next base: position 1,421,967,800 of record CM062820.1, on the reverse strand, counting down.
ACCCTAGGCAAGTTGGTGAAAGTGGGTAAATGTGGGAGGAGGCATCATGACCAGATAGTTGATAAAAATTTGCCCCATTCATCAGATAGTGCATTGAGCACAACCATAGTCATTTATTTATTAGAAATTATTTCTCCTAGCTCCTTCCCTTTCTCATGCAGTGCTTAGAGAAAATAATTCTGCCAACTTTTCATAGATATCATTCAATGTCACCAGCTTTGCTACATAAGGGATGAGGGAATGCTTGATTGATTATAGGAGGACTCTTTGAGCCCTTATCTCCCCTTTCATATTCTTTGATAACTCTTGAGATTTCTCTTGATATTATTTGGATATTGAACCCTTAACATATTCAATAACTTCATTCTCTATGAGGATTAAATCTATCCTCTTCTTCCATGCAAAGAAATTTTATGAATCGACCATTTTGTTGCTCTCCTTTCAGAATGAAGTCATATTGATAGTAGATTTAGATATAAATATAAAGATAGATACTTTTCAAGTGAATATTCTCCTTTGAAGATGATATCTTAAACATGATGTCTTCTTGAAGATGATTTCTTCCTTGATGATGACAATCCTTCTTCTTTTAGAGATGTCTTTATTCAAATATGTTTGAGATGTGATCCTTTATTTAAAGATATGGGGATTGTCATTATTTATTTGATAATGATGGAAAATCTTCTTCTTGCTTCCTTGGATGTATAAATGTAGGATATGGAGACTTCAAGATGCTTCAAATGTGCGATCCTTCTTTCTTTGAGTGGTGGTAGGGTCTTTTATGTCTTCTTCTCCTATTGATAATGTGATCCTTGAAATGAGTACTCCTTATTGGTGCTTCTTAGTCCTCTTTAATGATTTTCTTGTTCTTGGTCCTTATGTACCCTTCTTCAATGATGTGATCTTAAAGCTACCTATTCTTGACTTGTCACCTTAAATCTGATACCATGTTGAGAAACATAGGGCAATTAGATTAGATGATTTCTCTTCTTTTGAAAACTACTTATGATGTATCTTAACTTTATTAGCTTCTCTTTTACTTGATTATAATTAAATTTATTTATCATCAAACAACTATGAAACTATGAAGATTAATGAGATAAGGAGAAACAAAATATAGATTTTTAGCAAGGGACAAAACATCTCTTCTTGAGAGGAAAATCCACAATAACTCTTCTCTTCTTATATAACTTCAAATGAAGAATTCCAAGACCTATGACCCTTGTCAAAGACCTCTCCAAGACCAAGTCAAAACTTTCTTTTGATGAGCTTCTCTTTTCAACAGTTTTGACCCCAACAATTTCTCTAGTAGCTTCTCTAGAAACTTGGACTCCTAGTAGTTTCTCCAACCAATTTGACCCCCAACAAATTCTTCTACAAAAACCTTAGCCATTTCACGTGTGGAAAATATGGTGATTTCTTCCTCTTTTCTACCTTACTTGAATTGATCCTTTCTGATTGGAAAATTGGCTTGTAAAGTATGCCAATTGATGCCCTAACTTGACTTCTGCAATTCAATCTTAGCTACTGATGAGCCCCAATTTTGGTACAATTTGGGCTCATTTTTGGCCTATTTTGCTTGCTCAAACCATTCATTTTTATTGTTTATGCATACACTTCTTAGTTTATTCATGTTGTTTGTAGGAGAAAGGATAGGCACTTTATCCACGTAGCTAATGCATTGTGATTCCAGGTTTTGGCATTAAAAGGGAGCAAAAGACAACGAAAAGGTGGCAAGGAGACAACGAGTTGGCATTGCTGACATAAGGAGAGGTTGTCCACGGTTTTGGGGGACATTCCTCGTGATCCTCACCAAGAACTCCGAGCCCACTTCAGCCTCCCTCCGAGCTTAATACACGGCCAGCTGTTCTACAGGAACAGCAGTTCAAAACTGCTCTACAGGAAACAGCATTTATGACCATCCTACAGGATCAGCAGTTAAACTATAGATTGAACAGCCGAGCTCCTAGAATCATGGATATCTGTTGGAGCATCGTTTTGTATAAGTATAGAAGCCTTAGCCTTGGTTAGGTTGTTGAAACTCTCGTATTACTATTGTAATTTTGGAGCACAGCTCAAGTTTCGTTCTCTTTTGTAAGCCAATTTGGCATGATATCAGTTATGAATAAAGAAGACAGTTTGTGATCTAGTTCTGAGTTCCTTAAGGAGACTATAGCTCTCAGGTTAGGGCCCAACCTGAGAGCCATAGATCCCCTCTGTTGTAGTGTTATTTCCATTTCATTGCAGCATTGTGAGCTTTCCATTTATACATGCAATTCGAATTACAAGTTGATGAGTTGGTCTTTTTCATGAGTAGATAGGATTTGCTTATGGTGAGTTTGTTTACAGTCATTTAGTGTAGCAGAGGATAGATAGAGTCCATTGGAGCTCCAACAAAAAGGCTGTTAGGACTCACTGCCATCTTTCTTGAAGATTGGGGTGCAGCCCAAAGCTAGCCACCAAAAACACGCATTTCTTCACTTGATGATTGCTGCAATACAGTCACTGTTACGTTAGATGCTTCCTTGTCATCCACTCATGCACTGCACTTCCTTACCACAGCTTCATGCACGTTCTCTTTCACATTTCGATTGCTGCTCATTGAATTTACAAGCACAAGTAGTTTAGGTTGATGCATTCTTGGTTAAGTAACAGTCATAATCATTTGTTTCACTTACACTGCTCTCCCTCTCTCTCTCGTTCCATCACTTTGTCCTCCATCTTGATCACGCATGCAGACATCTCTTTGACCCCTGCTCCGCTCTGTTACCTCATCAAGTCTTGCATTCCTCACGTGTCTCCATTCTCTCGCCTTTCGTTGACATAGCCCTTCACCTTCCATCCTCTTTCCTACACTCACCTCCCATCCTAATCTTTCGCTTCTAAGGCCATCACCAACCTCATCCCTACCTTCCACATCTCCCCCTACCATTTCACCATCCCTCCATCACTCCAAACATTCACAGTAGGTCATCCTGTAGCCATTTCTCGACATCCTGTAGAAAACAGAGTATCCTGTAGGATTCTCCACAGCCATCCTGTAGGAGGCCACTCTCTCGGTTGCTGAGCATCTGAATGCGAGGAACCTCTGTGGATGGGTGCTAAGGATCCCTAGGGACCTCTCCTAGCCTCCCCAACCTATCCCACGCTTTCCTTCCTTCTCCATCCCATCTGCACAACCAAACCCTAGTTAGCTCAAGATCACCATCATTCCACACACTTAAAGGAAAAACACAAAAACACATTTCTCATGATGCCAGTAGCTTAGACCCATGCATTCATACTTGTTAGAGGCAATGACAGCATTCATAAGAGTTGCACCCACATTCTTTGCATTATAGAGGATAGACTAGTTAAATTAGGGTTTCATAGATTTACATGCTTTAAGTTGCTTTTGATTCAATTTGTCAAGTAGAGTAGCCTTTCTTTGAAGTTAACTTTCGTCCATCATTGATAAAGCTTCTTCTGTGAGCCTATAGAAGTTGGCTTAAGCCCTAGCGGACTTGTGCCAGCTGACCAAGTGACAGCTGCGACAAGGGCTAGTACTTGTGCATACAGCACCATCGCTTCCAAGTTTGTACGAACTACCGGGTTGATAAAATTAAGAGACAGGAAGCCCCAGGAGTTGTCGCATTATTGCTACAATACTGGAGCTCACCATCTTTTTGGCGCCGTTGCCGGGGAAGCGTCAGAGTATTAGCACCTGTTGCTTTTCCTCTACTTTCCTACTCTTACCTTCTGCTAAGTAGTTTGCTTCATTTCCATTCTGCAAAAGTAGCATAGACTTTCCTGCTTTCTTAGACTAGTATTTCCTGCTTTCTTAGATTAGTATTTCCTGCTTTCCTAGATTAGTATTTCCTGCTTTCCTAGATTAGTATTTCCTGCTTTCCTAGATTAATATTTCCTGCTTTCCTAGATTAATATTTCCAATTCCGCAAATTTCATTTGAGCAATCTAGTTAGTTGTAGATCACTTTGTTTCAGTTTTGCAGGTACAAGAAAAAAGCAAAAGCACTAAAAACAGAGAAGAGTCCTTTCCCTTTCATGCCTCGTAGGAACCGAGATAGATCAGGCAAATTCCTACCAAACACCCCCACCACATCACTAAGTCACCCTTCTCTCTTCTTTGGTGACAGTGACCCAGAGGAACCTATAGGTGAACATCCCGAGATATACCAAGACCCTATAGACGAAGAAGAGTTAGAAACCACTCCATCTGAAGCCATGGCTGATAATGGGAGAGAAGATGAGAGAATAGAAGGAGCTTTCCCCATCCGAGAAACCAATGGGGATATGAAAATGAAAAACATTAGCCCCTCTGCCTTGCCTCACTTCCATGGACTGACCACTGAGGATCCGGATACCTTCTTGTTTGAGTTTGCTGTCCTTTGTCGAACCTATGACTATACTGAGGATGAGCAAAAGTTGAAGCTTTTCCCTTCCACTCTCAAGGATGCAGCACTACGTTGGTTCATGGGATTACCTGGGAATAGCATCACCACTTGGGCTCAGATGCAGCAAGCCTTCAATACCAAGTATAGGGATTATTGTAGGTCCAAGGAAACCAAGGGAGAAATCTTTCGAATGACCATGGGGAATGATGAGTCTTTAGAGGACTATGAGGAGAGGTTCCAACTTAGCTATAAACGGGCCAGGTGCACACTTGACCCTGAATCCCTCAAGTTGGTTCTACTCCGAGGAGTCCCTGAAGATCTCCTAGACACCCTTCACATGTTAGCTGGGGGGGACATTTACCAACTGCCTTATGAGGACATCAAAACTGTGTGTCGAAATCATTCCAGGGCAGCTAGAAAACGAGGTAGAGGAAACCTCCTCTCCACCGGTGTCCCTTTCTCCAAACATGAGCTTACAAACCAATTAGAAGATCTTAAGAGTGAGGTGAGACATACCATTGCCATGCAGCTGGACACATTCAGGATCCAGCAAAAGAAAGAGGAAGCTGAGAGAGCCTTGGCTGTCTTCTGCCCTAGGTGCACCAGAAGACACCCTAAGAACGAATGTCCATTGCATTCGGTTGAAGTGTGTTTCGTTTGTGAGGAGGACCACCCAACAAATCAGTGTCCAACCTTGCCTGGGTTTAAAGCCATGTACCAGGGAACTGAAGCCCCCACTGAACCTCTCTACTTCATCAACCAAAGGAGGCCTCAAGGATCTAGACCTTATCAGCAGGGGATGCAAGGGGCATCTCAAGCTTATTACAACCCCAACCACTTGACTCCCATGCCTTCCTGGGGTCCCCCTGCTCATCCTTCCTGGTCAATGCCTCCTCCATGGTCTTATCCACCTCAGTACCCTACTCAATCTACTTCTCATCCATATCACTCACATACCCAGTCGCAGCCTCAATGGAGTGCACCTCAGTCGGGGTGGAGGCCTCAATACAACAATCCTCCCGCCATTCTGCCTCCACCTCCAGTTCAGCCACAACCATTACCTCCTGCTCCTCCAAGGCAACCTCAAATGCCTGCTCAACCGAACCCAAACCCCAACAATAGACAGGCTCAGCAGGTATATACTGGGGAGACCTCATGCCCTACCTATGCTGTGGAGATCCAGGAGATCAATCTGAGATCTGGAAAGACTCTTCCAGATCGCCAACCTCCTCCCCCAGAGGAGGAGGAAGACCATCAGGAAAGTGAACCAAAGCCTATTCCACCCTTTCCTGAGAGACTTACAACCACCACACAACCCAACCCGGAGGAAGATGAGCTTTTGGGTGAGCTCAAACAGTTGTGTGTTAAAATCCCACTTCTCCAAGCCATCAAGGATGTGCCAATATATAACAAGCTGATTAAGGAGAAGTGTTTCAAACACCCAGGCAGACGGAAGAAAGATGCCTCAACTATCAACGTCATAGGACAATTGTCTGACCTTATGCTAGGACAAGTCATCTGCCCAAAATACCTAGATCCTGGAAGTCCTGTAGTAGATGTACACATCAATGGCACCATTATCCCCCACACCTTGATTGATCTGGGGGCAGCCATCAATGTGATGACCAGGGATACCATGCTTAAACTCAATCTTCAGGGTTCCTTGAGAAGGACTTCGACAGTACTGCAGTTAGCAGATCGCTCCACCGTGACTCCCGAAGGGATTGTGGAGGATGTCTTGGTCTCTATTGACTCTTGGGAGTATCCTGCAGACTTCCTGGTTCTGCAACCAAAGGCAAAGCTTACTGGATATCCCCTCATTTTGGGAAGGCCTTGGTTAGCCACTGCAGATGCCTATATCAGTTGTCGTGCTGGAAATATGACCATCAAAAATGGTCCTATGTCCAAGCAACTTGTCCTATACCCTCCTGCCCAACCCTCTTTAGAGCATGACTTACCACTCTGGTTGGAAGAAGGAGAAGAAGACGAGGTGTATTCGGCACCTCTATGTACCATAGAAACCAATAGAAGAAATCCCCCAACCGAGGATGATTTGATCGAGAACTTGATCCAAAACCCACCTACCAGTGCACTACCTTTAGAAAAATTGGTGGAGGATGCCCAAGCCAGCACCTTAGTGGATCTTTGTACAACCAACCCTGTCACTCCCAGAGTTAAGAATGTGGAGTTCGGCCCTGAGAGAGCATTGAAGATCAGCTCCTCCCTATCTCCTTCCCAGGAGAAGGAGTTGTGTAGCCTATTGTCCAGCCACTTAGATGCCTTTGCTTGGAGCTATAAGGAGATGAAAGGAGTCCATCCCTCGGTCTGTACCCATCATATATACATCAAAGAGGATTGTAAACCGGTTAGGCAACCCCAGAGGAGAATGAATCCAGCCCTTAAGGACATTGTCAAGGAAGAATTGCAAAAACTGTTGGACGCCGGATTCATTTACCCCATCTCAGATAGTGAATGGGTGTCCCCTCTGGTGTTGGTTCCCAAGAAGAATGGGAAGTGGAGGATCTGTGTAGATTACCGGGAGCTGAACAAAGCTACCAAGAAGGACCATTTCCCTCTACCCTTCATAGATCAAGTGTTGGATGGACTGGCAGGAAAGAAGTTCTTCTCTTTCCTGGATGGGTTCAGCGGGTACAATCAAATCCAAATCAGCCCGGAAGACCAAGATAAGACCACCTTCACTTGTCCTTGGGGTACCTTTGCCTACCGAGTCCTTCCCTTTGGGCTATGCAATGCTCCTGCTACTTTTCAGAGAGCTGTCTTGAGCATCTTCTCGGAGTTGGTCCATGATGCAGTGGAAATCTACATGGATGACTTTACCCCTTATGGGGCCAACTTCCAGGAAGCATTGTCCAACTTGGGAAAGGTCCTAACCAAGTGCATCGAGATGAACTTGTCCCTTAGCCCTGAGAAATGTGAATTCCTAATGACTGAAGGGACAGTGCTAGGCCATACCATTTCTTCTCAAGGATTGCAGGTGGATCCTAACAAAATTGCTCTCATCAAGAGGGTTCCACCTCCTCAAAAAGTAAGGGATGTCCGGAGTTTCTTGGGATTAGCAGGATACTACCGGAGGTTCATTAAAGACTTCAGCAAGTTAGCCTCACCGTTGTTTGGTTTGTTGGCAAAAGATGTGGAGTTTAATTGGACTAACGATTGTCAGAAGAGTTTGAATGAATTAAAAGACAAGTTAGTGTCAGCTCCAATCCTAAGAGGTCCAAACTGGGCCCTACCTTTCCACATCCACACTGATTCCTCGAACAAAGCCATAGGTGCAGCCTTAGGACAAGTGGAGCAAAAACTTCCATATGCCATTTACTTCGTTAGCAAAAACTTGTCCAAAGCAGAGCTGAATTACACTGTAACCAAGAAGGAATTCTTAGCTGTGGTTCATGCACTGAACAAGTTCCGACATTACATTACTGGTTACCAGACTTTTGTACATACTGACCATGCTGCTATTAGATACTTGATGAATAAACCAGATGTGAATGCTCGTATTATTAGATGGTTACTTTTATTGCAGCAGTTTGATCTAACCATTGTTGATAAACCAGGAAAAGAAAATGTTGTTGCTGACTTCTTGTCTAGATTGGATTTGTCTGCAGATGAAGATGGGACGGTGGATGACCAGATGCCTGATGAGCATCTGTTTGCTATCTCAGTACTCTCTCCATGGTTTGCTGACATAGCAAACTACCTTGTTTCAGCTCAGTTTCCTCCGCACCTCTCTTCAAAAGAGAAGAGCAAAATCATCAGAAAGAGTGCCTCATTTACATGGATTGGGGGCAACCTGTTCAAGCTTGGCCCCGATCAGATCTTAAGGCGTTGTGTAAGGGAGGAGGAAGTCCTTGACATTCTCCTCACCTGTCATGATGGGCCTTGTGGAGGACATTTTGCGGCAAAGAGAACTGCCTTCAAGATCCTGCAGGCAGGCTACTATTGGCCCACACTTCATCAAGATGTCAGAAGATATGTTAGCCAGTGTGACCAATGCCAAAGAATGGGGAAACCGACCCAAAGGGATGAGATGCCTCTCCAGCCTCAAGTGACTCTCGAGCCATTTGAGAAGTGGGGCATGGACTTTGTGGGCCCAATCAATCCCTCTTCGAGGCAAAGATCCTACATCATAGTGTGTACTGACTACTTGACAAAGTGGGCAGAGACTAAAGCAATCAAAGCAGCAACTGAAGAAAAGGTGGTTGAGTTCTTAGGAGAGAACATCTTCTACAAGTTTGGCTACCCAAGAGAGCTGGTGACCGATCAAGGGAGCCAGTTCACCTCTAACTTGGTTGAAGATCTATTGGCTCATCACAAGATCAAGCATAGGACTTCCACCCCTTATCATCCTCAAGCCAATGGGCAGGTGGAAGTCACCAATAGAGCTCTAGAAGGGATCTTGACCAAAGTGGTAGACAGAAGCAGAAAAGACTGGGCAGATCGCCTAGTTGAAGCCACATGGGCTTACAACACCACTTGGAAGACCACCACCGGTTTCACACCTTATGAGCTGGTCTATGGGAAGAAAGATTTGCTGTCCATTGAATTTGAGTATAACACTTTGAGGTTGGCAGCTCAGCTGGACCTAGATCTCAGCCATGCACAGCAAGAAAGGCTATTGCAGCTGAATGGACTGGATGAACACCGCATGCAGGCCCTCCTTCACTCAGAGGTGGTTCAACTTCAGAGGAAGGTGTGGCATGACCAACATCTCCATGACAAGCAATTTCAGCCGGGAGATTGGGCTTTGTTGTATGATTCCAGATTCAAAGATTTCAAGGGGAAGTTGAGAACCAGATGGCTAGGACCATATGTGGTGGAACAGTGCCATGACAATGGATCTGTCCTCATTCGAACCATTGATGAGGAATCCATTCCCATGCTTGTAAATGGGCACCGATTGAAGATCTATAGAAGACCTCTCTCAAGACAAGAGTTTATCAGCACTATGGAGAAATCTGTTTTGGTCATAGAGAAGGGTTCTGCATCCACTTTGGGCATACCCTGAAGGATCTAAAACACAAAAAAAATAAAAAAAAATAAGGAAAAAATAAAGATCCTTGGGTGAAAACCTCTCTGAGGCGCCCAAGGCAGGCAGTAGGGGTGAAAACCTCATTGAGGCGCTCCTATTGTCTTTCAAGAAAAAAGAGGAAAATAAAGATCCTTGGGTGAAAACCTCTCTGAGGCACCCAAGGCAGGCAGTGGGGGTGAAAACCTCATCGAGGCGCTCCTATTGCCTTTCTAAAAAAAAAAAAAAGAAAAAAAAAAAGAAAAAAGAGAAAAAAAACAATCAGCACAATAAAAAGGTTTGCATGCAGATGTTCTATGGAGGAGAAGAAGCCTCTCCACTCCAAGCCAGGGGCCTTCATCATGCTAGCAAAGGATGTCATCAGCACCTCCTCCAAGAACAGCAATGTTTTTAAGGTATGTGCAGTTATTATCATGCTTTGGATCTTCTACAGGAGGATACAGTTTTTCTACAGGAACAGACAGTCTTCCTACAGGAAGACGTGGATCTTCTACAGGAAAGTGCCAAATTTCTACAGGAAGCTCTGTGTTCTACAGGAAACTTCCTGTAGAAGGTTACGATGGCTGAAATGTGTTTCAAATGAAGATCTAGCGACTGAGGAGTGGATTGAATGCATGCATGTCAATGATGGCACCCCTGAACATTGCCATTATCGTCCTCCACCACCCTCGTCGCCATGCAACCCAGATCCCTACAGCAGCACACCAAAGTAATCAGTTCTCGTGAGAAAGCACCTGTCAAAGAGAAACTAAGCACCGAGAACCATACCACATCCATGTTGATACATCAGAAGTGCTGGGATCATGATCGAGAAGCCAGAACCGCCAGCATGCAGCATACACCCGAGAAGAAAGAACGGTGACAAGACCCCTCGCGGGGATCCTGTAACAGTTCGACCTGCTCAAGTGAAGACCGTTCACAGCACCGCCATCTGAGATCAAACACGGGCGCATGAACGCAGATCCATCCACTCCATCGCCAGCATCCTGTAACCACGAGCCTACAGGAATGTGCAACCACATGCGGCAGGTGGATCCATCGCTAAAAAAATCTGGAAATCATGTGCAGCCGCGCGCAGGTAAGTGTTCTAATCCTTCTCTCCATCAAACTGCATGATTATTACTTCGATTTGTTTTGCATGGCATAAAGGTGAATGGTTGAGCGGCCTAAAGGCCAGTGATGGGCCACGTCGGTTAGTAAAGGGATAGTCAGAGGACGAGGTGGCAGCCACGACGAGAGACACACGCAGCAAGCATGTGAAGATCAGTCCCGTCAACCGAGAAGTGAAGTTTAACCGAAAAGGGCGGCGGCAGATCTGTGGGAATGAATGCGGCAACAAACGAATGTGCAGGCGGATGAGGGGTGACGTCACCCAACGGTCCGGCGGGGACAGCTCACCTCCGCGCCACGAGCTGCGCCGATTCAAAATCTAATCGGCTCGATTAAGCGTGTATCTCCATCAACCTCACTTCAAAACTCGAGTAGATCCTCTGCTTACCTCTGCATGTTGACACGCCGAGCTCCCGGCCACCTGAACGCTAGTAAAGCACCTCTCGACCGCCAGCCAGCTAAAAGCTCTTCCAGAAGCCTGCACACTGCTCCTACAGGAACAGTTTCTACAGGAACGCCGTCCTACAGGAAGCAGTTTCTACAGGCACGCGGCTCTACAGGAAGGTGAAGTCTTCACGTAAAAAAAGGTGGCAGAAAAGAGGTAACCCTGCAACTCCTTCCGCAATTGGTTTTTAAAAAAAGGTGGCAAGGCAATTAGTCACAGTGTGGTCATAAAAAAAATTTGGTTTGCCGTGCCTATACTATCGCTCCTACAGGATAGCTGTATAATCACACTGTGGTCTGAAAATTCATTGCATGTTCTGTCTTTAAGACCGAATTTCCTGTGTGTCCACCACCTCTGGTACAAACACTGTGTTCATCATGGCCGGCGGGTTTATCAGGCGAGAGCCCACTAATTCAAATGCATTAAGGAGAAACCCGGCACTGGTTGAGCTCTTCACTAGAGCACAATGGATGCCTTTCTGTGATAAACTACAGGGCTACGATGAGGAAGTAGCCGAGGAATTTTTGCAGGCTCTGCAGCCTAAATCACAGACGTTGGCCACGGTAACCTTCAGAGGTCTCAGCCTCAAACTCACCCCCGAGCATATCAGTCGGATTACAGAGTTACCCATGGGTCTGCCGTGGGACAAAGAAGAGCGGAAGCAGAGCCAGCAAGCAAAGAAGGAGTTCTTCCCACCGGAAGAGTCATTCACCGAAGACAAAAATGGAGTCAAAAGGGCAAGCCTGTTGCCGCCATGGAACGAAGTCAGTCTACAAATTATGAAATATATCACCTGTGAGGGCCGATATAGCATTGTATATGCGTATCACTTCAGGCTGCTTAACGAACTAAGACACCAGATTGACCTCCCTGCAGCATAGAGGTTGAGCATTCCTTACTTTCTACTACAATCCTTAATGGAGTGTTCCACCAAGCTCAAGGACGGAATTCCGGACCAGATAGCCCACCATGGGCTAGTCAAGCTCCTCGTGGAGGATGCTCTCCGCTCATATAAAGTGCCCCTCGCTTGGGAATCATTTAGGAACTTATCAAGAACGGGGAACATAAAAATGTTGCTTGAAGAAGCGGAATCCTCTAACGGAGAAGAAGACGAGCCGGCAGCCGGGAGTAAGAAAGGAAAAAGCCAAAAAGTTCCGGCTCCAGCACAGAAAAAGGAACGAAAGAAGAAGGAGGAGGGAGAAGATGACAAAGTCAAAGAGGACACCCTCATCCTATCAGCAAGAGAACAGAGGTTGAAGAGCAGGGCAGTCAAAGCTGAGGTGGCCCCTGCCAGCCCAAGCACCTCGTCAGCTTCTGCAGTCAAAGCCAAACACAAAAGCCACGCAACAAGGCAAGAGAAGGTGGTGAGAATTGCATCTGCAGGAACGCAATCACAGGCTTCTACAGGAAGCCCGAAAACGCAAACTCAGGCTTCTACAGGAAACCCGAAAACAAAGGCAAAGGTTTCTACAGGAAGCCCGAAGATCAGTAAGGAGCAGGCTTCTACAGGAAGCCCAAGAGCAACGACCAAGGCTTCTACAGGAAGCCCGGAAACTGCTGGGAAACAGGATTCTATAGGAGGCCCAAAGATGGAGATAAAGGCTTCTATAGGAAGCCCGACAGTACAACCACAGGCTTCTACAGGAAGCCCAAAGACAGAGACAGGGGCTCCTACAAGAATCACTAGGCTGGAAAGAGGGGTTCCTACAAGAGGCCCGAAGGTCATTGAAAAACAACCTCCTCTAGAGAGCCCGAAGACAAAGAAGGAATCTTCTACAGGAGGCCCGAAAGCGGGCAAAGCAGGGTCTTCCACAGGAAGCCTAAAATTTAAAAAGGAGGGACCCTCTACAAGGAGCTTCGAGAAAGCAAAACACAAGAAAGAGAAGGCTGACATCCTCGATAAGGAGGCAGCAGCGGCACTGGCTGTCCTCAGCACTCCTCCAAAACCGAAAGAGAAAAGGGAGAGGGAGACCCCTCTGCCACCTGAAGCCACGAGAAGCAAGAGGATGTCCCCAAGAAAGCCACAGCCTTCACCCAGTGGCCATACCACTTCAGGGGATGTACCTACTTCACCCATTGCAAGAACCCCCTCTAAACAATCAGCTACCCCCGAAAAAGGGAGCCCAAAAATAACTTCCTGGACACGAAAGATAGGCCAGTCGCCTTCTGAAGCCCGACTCAAGGAAATAGAAAAAGGGAAGGAAGCATCACCCTCATCACCATCAGGGGCAGAAAAGGCAAGACCATCAAAAGCAGAAAAGAAACAGCCTGTTCCGGTCCCGAGTCCTCGGCCAAGGACAAGGAGCAGGGGCAAGGTTGCTCAAGGATGAGCAAATGGTTCAGCTGGGGGGTGATGATGAGCCCCAATTTTGGTACAATTTGGGCTCATTTTTGGCCTATTTTGCTTGCTCAAACCATTCATTTTTATTGTTTATGCATACACTTCTTAGTTTATTCATGTTGTTTGTAGGAGAAAGGATAGGCACTTTATCCACGTAGCTAATTCATTGTGATTCCAGGTTTTGGCATTAAAAGGGAGCAAAAGACAACGAAAAGGTGGCAAGGAGACAACGAGTTGGCATTGCTGAGATAAGGAGAGGTTGTCCACGGTTTCGGGGGACATTCCTCGTGATCCTCACCAAGAACTCGGAGCCCACTTCAGCCTCCCTCCAAGCTTAATACACGGCCAGCTGTTCTACAGGAACAGCAGTTCAAAACTGCTCTACAGGAAACAACATTTATGACCATCCTACAGGATCAGCAGTTAAACTATAGATTGAACAACCGAGCTCCTAGAATCATGGATATCTGTTGGAGCATCGTTTTGTATAAGTATAGAAGCCTTAGCCTTGGTTAGGTTGTTGAAACTCTCGTATTACTATTGTAATTTTGGAGCACAGCTCAAGTTTCGTTCTCTTTTGTAAGCCAATTTGGCATGATATCAGTTATGAATAAAGAAGACAGTTTGTGATCTAGTTCTGAGTTCCTTAAGGAGACTATAGCTCTCAGGTTAGGGCCCAACCTGAGAGCCATAGATCCCCTCTGTTGTAGTGTTATTTCCATTTCATTGCAGCATTGTGAGCTTTCCATTTATACATGCAATTCGAATTACAAGTTGATGAGTTGGTCTTTTTCATGAGTAGATAGGATTTGCTTATGGTGAGTTTGTTTACAGTCATTTAGTGTAGCAGAGGATAGATAGAGTCCATTGGAGCTCCGACAAAAAGGCTGTTAGGACTCACTGCCATCTTTCTTGAAGATCGGGGTGCAGCCCAAAGCTAGCCACCAAAAACACGCATTTCTTCACTTGATGATTGCTGCAATACAGTCATTGTTACGTTAGATGCTTCCTTGTCATCCACTCATGCACTGCACTTCCTTACCACATCTTCATGCACGTTCTCTTTCACATTTCGATTGCTGCTCATTGAATTTACAAGCACAAGTAGTTTAGGTTGATGCATTCTTGGTTAAGTAACAGTCATAATCATTTGTTTCACTTACACTGCTCTCCCTCTCTCTCTCGTTCCATCACTTTGTCCTCCATCTTGATCACGCATGCAAACATCTCTTTGACCCCTGCTCCGCTCTGTTACCTCATCAAGTCTTGCATTCCTCACGTGTCTCCATTCTCTCGCCTTTCGTTGACATAGCCCTTCACCTTCCATCCTCTTTCCTACACTCACCTCCCATCCTAATCTTTCGCTTCTAAGGCCATCACCAACCTCATCCCTACCTTCCACATCTCCCCCTACCATTTCACCATCCCTCCATCACTCCAAACATTCACAGTAGGTCATCCTGTAGCCATTTCTCGACATCCTGTAGAAAACAGAGTACCCTGTAGGATTCTCCACAGCCATCCTGTAGGAGGCCACTCTCTCGGTTGCTGAGCATCTGAATGCGAGGAACCTCTGTGGATGGGTGCTAAGGATCCCTAGGGACCTCTCCTAGCCTCCCCAACCTATCCCACGCTTTCCTTCCTTCTCCATCCCATCTGCACAACCAAACCCTAGTTAGCTCAAGATCACCATCATTCCACACACTTAAAGGAAAAACACAAAAACACATTTCTCATGATGCCAGTAGCTTAGACCCATGCATTCATACTTGTTAGAGGCAATGACAGCATTCATAAGAGTTGCACCCACATTCTTTGCATTATAGAGGATAGACTAGTTAAATTAGGGTTTCATAGATTTACATGCTTTAAGTTGCTTTTGATTCAATTTGTCAAGTAGAGTAGCCTTTCTTTGAAGTTAACTTTCGTCCATCATTGATAAAGCTTCTTCTGTGAGCCTATAGAAGTTGGCTTAAGCCCTAGCGGACTTGTGCCAGCTGACCAAGTGACAGCTGCGACAAGGGCTAGTACTTGTGCATACAGCACCGTCACTTTCAAGTTTGTACGAACTACCGGGTTGATAAAATTAAGAGACAGGAAGCCCCAGGAGTTGTCGCATTATTGCTACAATACTGGAGCTCACCAGCTACTGAAATAGATGCCCTAGTGTTCTAACATGTCTGACGGATAGTAACCCAAAGATAGTCCAAAAATTTCACTTTCTTTTCCTCTTCTAGTCCTACTTTTCCCCACACCTTTGTCTCTTCCTTGATTAAACTTATTGTTCCTTACTTGGAATCTCTTCAAGTGAGGTCGACGTATTTTATATACATACTTCTCTTCTAGATCGAATAACTATTTGGAGGCTGACTTTTCCTGTCATGAAGGTTGACTTGATATTTGCTAGTTGACAAGGTCTTTGAGCCTCTATTTTACATTTTTGATTTTACATAACAAAATTACAATATGCAATATTCCCAAAAGGGTCTGTCATAAAGGATAATGACTCAATTGACTTGTTGACTTAATGACAAGCCCTAGAAGCAGTCAATGATTGCTTTACCTATAAATCAAATAACCTTGAGCATGAAACCCATGCATCAAGAGTGACAATAACAAATTTCTTTTCACTTTAATATTAAATACATAAAATCATGACTACATATGTCATTATGAAGACCGAACCTAGTTACATATTTGAGCAATTCACTAGTGATTTAAGAAGCATTTTTAAAAAAGAAAGCTATATATCATGTGTGTAAAATGTCCTTATTAATTGAATAGTGGATATAGTTTTACATATCATAAGCTATAAGAATATGCCAATTTGTTCAAGGTCCAAATTTCCATTGTTAATAACTAATTTTTTCCATGAAATTTAACTTATTTTCAATGTCCTTATCTCATTTTGATCTGGATATGTTCTTATTTTGTAACTTCCAGTTGTCCTGTTCTTTATTTTTCTAATAAAATTATCATGGTTTTACTTTTGTGTTTCTGAATAATGAATTATGTATATGTTGAGAACATGCACATAGAAGTGAGAATTTATTTTCTAATATATGTGTTAATTGAACACTATATGACTACCTGGGTTAATGTTTTCATTTAACTATGAAATAATTAATCAAGAGTCAAACTTTTATGATAATTTTTTTGGATTTTTAATTTTCGCAATACTATAGGAAAATTAGCCTCATAATTCCTAGAATCCTTGAAAATTCAAAATATGGACTTTGTCATCCTCATGATGTTTCTTTTCATCACAATTCATCTTGTAATTGTATTTGTTTTCTAGAGAATGTTTCCCTAGACTTTCCTCATGATTCCTAAAATCCTTTAAAATTATAGATATGAATCTTGTCATTTTTACCATGTTCCTTTTCATCACAATCCATCTCGCAATTGTATTTCTTTCTAGAGCACCTCTTCCCTATATTTTCCATGTGCTATCTATGTAGCTAAGATGTTATTACCCAATGCTACCAACCATTAGAAAACTCATATTTTTCTTAATATTTTTCTACTTTGTGTATAAAACTTGCTCCAACTAAATTATCATATGAACTTTGATATATCATTATTTCAAATCAACATTAACTCATAAAATAACATGTTTAATTATTATTTAATTTGTTAGTGTGAGAGTAAATTTCAATTTATTTTTCATATATATATAAAGTTCAATAGCACTTAGGCACATGCTACCATCAAAATAAATCACGGTTAAACTATAGTGAACCATTATCAAACTATCATAAACCATAATAAACCATTATCAAACTATGATGAACCATAATCAATCATAATCCTATCCTATTGCTTATACTCAACCATGGTAAAACATAGTCAACCATAGTCAAAATTGAGAAACTATCATCCAACATATTCAAATATAATTGATCGTGATCACCTATCATCAAACATGATTAACCATTAGTTAATGAAAATCAACCATATTTAAACATGGTTAATCATAATCAACCTGAATAAACTATGGTGAACCATGATCATCAATGACCAACCAAAGGCAAATATGGCCAATTATAAGCCTAGTCAACGTAATTTATATTATTTCAATTTTCTTTAACCGTAGTTCCATAGTTACCCAAAGTCAACCACACTCAACATGTTTTCAAATAGGGACACACAATGCCAAATATGGTTATTCATGTGATCTGCAACATAAAACCACAATCAACCACATTGAGCCATAGTAAAACCATTATCATATGGAATGAGCATGGAAAACCATGGTCTTCCATCATCATATATAATTAACTATAGTCAAACATAAAAAAATCATACTCACCATGGTCAACAATAATTAAGCATGGTCAAATATATTAAAAAATATTTAACAATGGGAAACCTTAGTCAACCATAATCAAACATATAAATTTTAGTCAACCCATGGCCATGTTGCACTATACTCAAACATATTGGAATAACATAAATATTTTAATTATTATTCATATTCATATTTTTAGTCTAGAAATTTACTAATCCTCCATACATGTGGGTCAAATTATTACAACTATATAATTAAAATTTTTTGATATACACGGATAACTATCATTTTTCACCTTTTAAAATTAATGATAGTAGTAGACATATATCTATCACCTTTAATGATGTTACTATTTATATTAACCCTAAAATAGTCGAGGTATCTCTTTACCTACTTTTTATTTTCATATATATAATAGCATAAGGAGACGTGCTCAAATAAGGAAACATATTGTCAAAGATGGTAAGTCATGGTACATATTGGGAAACCACTCTCAATCATGTTGAACCATGGTACAATCATTGTTAAATATAGTTAAGCATGGAAAATTATGGTTTCCCATCTTCAAATATATTTAATCATAATATAATTGGACAAATAGAAGTGAATCATGAATAACAATAATTAAATATTATTAACCTTAGTTAAAAATGTTCACCTATAAGATAATTTTAGTCAACCCTTAACCAACCTTAATAAGATTTGTTCAACCATATTCAAACATAATGAATTCAAACATAATGAATTGTATTGAAATAATATAAATATTCTAATATTATTAATATTTATATGTTAATTAAGAAATTTATTTATCATTTTTATATATAAATTCAACTAATACAACTATATAATAAAAAATAATTGATATACATTTCGCTTTCCTAAATTAATGAAACAATCATATATTTATGACGTTTAATTATGTGAGTGGGGTAACCGTAAAATAATCCAAACATATTTTTACTCACCATTTTATTCTCAAATAATGAATTTGTAATTTTAGTTGAAACAAATTTTAAGTAATGAACTCTTATCATGGTAAGTTAGGGTAAGTGCAAAACAAATTTTAAATTATAATGTGGGGGAAAATAAGGATATGACATTGTGATTGTGATTTTAGTGGCGTTGCAACAACCACCACGAGCAAAAACCTACACTCCTTTTTCAATTGGACACTAACTTAACAATCTTATCACCTTTCAAGTGGCTTCCGTATTAAAAAAAAAAACCTTGAAGTTGATGGCTGAGAGTTCAAATTTGGTGTTTTGTATTTCAGTTGACATTCATACTCATGCAGATATGGAAGTCACATGACCCCATAAATAAAATCTTTTTCCACAAAGTTACTCTTCACGGAAATCCAGTGAAGGAGGGATGCCATTATTTTCGGTTTTCTCTCTCACAAACCCTTCTCTGGTAGGCTAGAAAGCACTAGTTATTAAAGAAAACACAAAACTAGAGGACAAGTAAGATTCTTTACAAGGTATGTATCGCAGACAGGGCTTATCCACCAATCTACCACAACTGATAACATAGCAAGAGGCCCATGCAATTGTCTCACTGGTTTCTTCGAGTGGACAGTTTCACACCACGTGTATCTCTCCGTATTTTCAAACCAAGGTTCAGTTTATATAAATCTCCATCATTATAACTGCCTCTGTTGCAATATTCAGTTCAAGTTCAAAAGAAGAAAGAAGAACTCACGCAAGCTATATTCAATGAATAACTGTAGCGACGATAACGGCACTATTGATAATTCGGCATTGGGATGGGAAGGTCCACTATATGTTTTCAGTGGGGTGTGTGCCGTGCTATTTATGATATTTTTTGCTTCGTTCATTTCAGTGTGCTCCTTCCGGAAGTTGGAGCGTCGTAATAACAATGAGCTGAGAGACCATATTCAGCATTCAACTCAGCCCTCCAGTGAGATCGATGTTCAGGAAGAAGGTGAGAAAGTGATGGTGATGATGCCCGGTGATGAACAGCCCACATTCATAGCTCAACCAAGATCTGTGACAGAAGGAAATATATGCAATTCATTGGAGCAGCTTTGATGGATTAATGTCTTTTTTATCTATATCAAATATGTGAAATTGGCCATTTGGTGCTCACTGGTGGGTGGGTGGAAGCCATTTCAATGCTTCTATTTATTTATGTATGTGTTTGTAAACCTCTCTCAAATTAGAACTTATTTTTAATGTTTTGTATGTATTATGTGTGGATGGAAACCTATTCTTTATAATCAACAGAAAGTTTTCAAACTAATTTACTGTGGCCTTTAATTTACAGTGGAGATAATTTATTGTGGGGCCTTTTGTTACAGTGGAGATAATTTATTAGATAATAGCTAAATTTTAGAGCAAGATGCACCACACAAGGAAGATAGAAAACAACAAGCCTTCAACATTATAAGAATGTTGTAAGAATACCTAACGAGTTTTGAAGATTAATTCTCAAAAGAGAGGGCCATCTCCTAGCCTCTGCTTCGCCCAGATTCTGTGATCCATCTTCAATATCCTCCCATAACTATTATAGTGCACAGAATATACTACCTTCTAACGAATCGTATAACTTGGTTCACAGAACTTGCTACCCGCTGACGAATCTCAGAACATATTTCTATATATCAGCAGCTGGCCGCCGATAATTCAATTAGACCTATGTTCAGGAATTTACTGCAAATACCCTTGAACAACATTCAACAGAAAAGCAATTTTGTCGCTTATGTAGTAAATTTATTTCACTACCTTCTAATGAATCTGATAACTTGGTTCACAGAACTTGCTACCCGCTGATGAATCTCAGAACATATTTCTATATATCAGCAGCTGGCCGCCGATAATTCAATTAGACCCGTGTTCAGGAATTTATTGCAAATAGCCTTGAACAACGTTCAACAGAAAAGCAATTTTGTCGCGTATGTAGTAAATTTATTTCATTGACCTGTGAGGAAGGCCATGTCGCCTCTACTAAGGCTACAAGCAAGCTATAGGGAACGAGTTTAACTCGGGATTATATATGCTTTCTCTCATAAACAACATATGAAGAACTCAAGGACCCAGGCGCAAATCTCTCATTTAAAATTCCAGGAGCTAATTGAAAAAAAAAAAGGCAATTCCTTGCCACTTTTAACCAACGATAGGAGGTTAGGGAAGCTAGTCAGTGAATAAAATGGAGAATCACAGGTCGTGATTTTAAAGGATGCCTATTGTTAGTCGACAGCTCTTGTAGATGTCCATCACTCTGGCCACAGCATATCAGAGTGTTTCCATATCTTTGTTTAATACATTCACAAGTGGGGATAATAAGCACCCCTTACAAGCTAGCTCCTGATCATAGATCCCCTCAGCCCATGTGACCAGGGGCTAAGGTTGAAGCCTATCCTAACTTTGAATCTTCAAATTACCAACACTTTGCTACATATTACAATGAAATTCTAAATTCTAATCCCAAATTTTCAAGGGACCACCCGATTGAACCAAGCCACCTTCACACAAATGATAACTATAGCCATGGAGATCAAGGCTAGCCTTTCCTATTTATCAACATATATCACACAATAAACACATTCACAGAGGATTCACAATTCAGGTTTTAAATTGATTGAGTATTTAACTTACTTCTCCCTCATCAAATGAGGCAATAAAGCAGCTTTCAACTTAATAGTGCAAAAATACATAGTAATTCCAACATGTCATTAAAGTAAGAAGCAGTGAATAACAATTATATTTCATATAAAAAGGAGTATAATAAGATTACTTGTTTCTCTTAAGATCATAGGAAAGTAAAGAAATTATTACAAATTTCTTGCCACTAGCCACCCTTAAGTTAGATCCAATATCTGAAGGATCTTCCTCTCATGTTATTACACTAAAGGGTGAATTTAAGGTAGAGAATGAAGGTCAATCTCTTTCAGTGGATGGGAAACAAAGGTTTCCACCTCTCAAACTCTAAATATGGGATTAATGTAGAGCAATTATGGCCACTGAGAGCTACACAACACAAAGGGAGACCTCTTCATCAGTTGCTATGAACCCTTACAGATCCTTTCTCTTCGAGTGTGTCATGTGCACAACACAACCACAAAGTAGAGTATTTCTCTGCAACCTCACTCATGCGAAGGCTCTTCTACTTTTCTCAATTATCACCAACTAAGCTTAGTGTCTGAAACACAATTTTGAAAATTACATGCTAACAATGGTATAGGATTTTCGTACACATTTCGATTTTTTTTCCCATAACTATATCCTCTTCAGCTTCCAAATTTCTCCCATAATTTGCATCTCTCCCCGTGAACATGGTTTGGGGTTCCCTCTTGGGATGTGAAGTCAACCCACGATTTGCATGAGGTGCCCACTCGTGCATCATCACCTCTAGTACCCTTTTCTCCATTTCTCATAATTACTTGTGGTAGTTTGTAGCTCCACAAGCACATCAAAGGTTCAGAAAGTTAAATTCAAGGAATACCGTGCTTCCTAATGAATTTATTGTTCCAGACATTGGGATCCATATAAGCATGCGCTCATATTTAACTTTTGTAGTTTACAATTAAATTAACAAAATAATTAGGTGATAGGTTTGGAAGGTATCAATAATGTCCCTTCAAAATTATCATCTTTTAATTATATTACAAATTTGGAGATTAGATAAAGGGATGTTAGTAATCATGGAAAGTTACCATGGTCTTCCTAGTAGTCTCACATAACAAAACATAGTCAAGCATTCTCAAACTTTTTCAAACATGTTTAACCATGGGCAGCCTTAGTCAACCATAATCAAGCATGTGAATTTTAATCAACCCTTGGTCAAGGTTACACTTGTATCTTCAAACCTATTCAAACATAGTGAACCATATAAGAATAACATGGATATTTTAATATTATTAATACTCATATTTTAATCTAGAAATTTTCCTTAATATATGTGGGTCCAATTAATACAACTATATATTTTGAGAATATTGATAACAATTGACTAATGTTATTTTTATTAAGGCATCTTTTTTGCCTACTTTTTGTATTCATATGATAGTTTAGGAAAACACATGCTCAAATTGAGAAACACATTATCAGAGATGATATGTGATGGTCTATATTGAGAAACCACATCAATCATGTGGAACCATGGTAGAAACACTGTCAACCATAGTTAAGGATGGTAAACTATAATTTTCCATCATGAACTATAATTAACCATAGTCAAATCTAATAAACAATAGTTTATCATCATATTAATCAACCTTAACCAAGCATATTCAACCATAGAAAAAACTTAATCAACCATAATTAAACATATCAATCTTAATCATTTATCTTTAACCTTATTTATTCACAATACATCTTATTTAAATAATATAAATAATTTAATATTATTAATATCAAAATTATTAACCCTGGACTCCAATTCCTACAACCACTTAATTACAATTAATTAATGTACATTGATAAATGTCATTTTTGATATCTTAAAAATAATAAAAAAATTAATTATTTATAACTTTCATTTTATTTATTTTATGGAAGATGATTGTACTTATTTTAAAACAGTGAAAAACTTCTTTTTAGCTAAGCTTTTATTTTCATATATTGAATTTGTAATTTCAGTTGAAATAAATCTTAAATAACAATTTTTTATTATGCTAGATTAAAAAGTAAGTAAAAAACAATTATTAAGTTGTAATCACATCAATGTGGAGAAAAATAAGAATATGGCATTGTGATTGTGATTAAACAACCACAACCCTTGAAAACCTATAATCCAATTGGACACTCACTTACCAGTCTAATCACCCTTCAAGCGGTGTTCTTATTCAAAAACTCTGAAGTTGATCAAAGTGGTGTTCATATTCAAAAACTCTAAAGTTGATGGCTCATAGTTCAAATTTGTTGTTTTCTATTTCGGTTGACATCCATACTAATACAGATCTGGAAATCCCATGACTATAAATAAAAATATTTATCGGCAAAGATATTTTTCACGCAAAATCCAGCGAAGGAAGGGTCACATCGTTTTCGCTCCCACAAACCCTTCTCTGGTGGCGTAGAAAACATCAGTTATCCACCACTCCACCTCAAACTGATAACATAGCAAGGGGTCCCTATTATTATCTCATTGTTTTCCTTATCAGTGGACAATTTCACACGACGCGTATCCCTCCCTATTCTCCACCCCTCAAACACTGGCGCAAAACCAGGTTCAGTTTATATAAACCTCCATCATTATAACTACCTCTGCCTCTGCTGTGGCAAATATTCAGCGAATTTCAAAACATAAAAGAAGAACGGGCTCAAAATATATTCAATGACTAACTGTAGTGACGATAACGGAACTACTGATTATTCAGAATTTCGATGGCAAGCTCTACCATATATTTTCAGTGGGGTGGGTGCCGTGCTTTTTATGATATTTTTTGCTTCGTGCATCTCAGTGTGTTTGATGGGGGAAGTTGGACTGTCGTAATAACAATGAGCTGAGAGAATATATATTGAAGAGGAAGAAATTATTTTAATTTTATGACATTAAAAATAGTTAATAGGACATATGGTTTTGCGATTTGATTCTTGTATTCAGTTTTTTTTGAAGTTTTACAATTAAAGTTGATAATTTTTGACAAATTTTTTGCTGAATAAATTATCCTAAGAGTTAGCTGTAAAATTATTCGCCAGAATTTTCTCTGTTGCCTTTGAAGAGCTCACATTCCAAAATGAAATATTTTTATGTTTCTATCAAAAAATACATATTCTTTTCTCACACACTTCTTTTGATTTTTTATGTCTTATTTTATGAGAATTAGTCATTAACTGAGCAATAAGTATTTTGGCTATCCAAGAAATATTCACTGAGCATTAAGAATTTTGGCTCTCCATTAAAAATTGGGCACTATGTACGTTTTTTTGTTGATGATTATAAGTGGGATTAAACTCTTCAATATAGTATCTTTTCCTTCGCCCTAGCTCCTTATCCCATCTACACTTGTGAAACTTATCTATAACAAAAAAATTTATCCCTTTATTGTTTGTGAGACACATATTCAAGCAAATATCTCGTTTATTAAACCATTTGTTATTTTTCTACATCCAAGTTTTCTTTATTTTATGCAATATGTCATTAAAGAAAACCTTAGGCCATCCACCCTCTTCCATTTTCTCAATATTTTTTAAATACCTAACAACTCGCACCATAGCAATTGCTTCAATAGAAGCAGCGTCCGTTTCACTTAACAAGATTTTATAAGTAACTGCAATTTAATTTTGAAAGTTTGTAATCAAGTGTTTCTGAATTTGCTCAATTTGTTTCCAATGTATGTTGGATTTGCTGCTAACCCACAGTTCACAACTGTAGAGAATCACCAAAATCACTAAAAGTCCAAAAAGAGTTTGAGTGGTTTTCTAATCCCATAACTCTGTCTCTCTACACCTTTTTTGAAAAGTATAAAATGTTTTCCAACTCCCCCCAAGGTTTTTTCTTTCTACAGTAGACTAAGCTTAGATTTATGATGAAGTCAATTCCGAGGTACTTGTAATCTGCAAGTTCTTCGAAAGTGTTTCCTTCAAAGTAGAACTTATGCTTGTTATGTTTTCTTTTGTTAGATAAAACCACTATTTTCATTGAGCTAATATTGACTTGCATCCCCACTCTTCTACAAAAATTCTTAAGGGAAATTAAGTCCTCTTGTGATCCAAGAGTAGATTTAGTAATCAGAATAAGATCATTTGCATATAAAGGAAGCCTTATAACAAACTCGCCCAAATAGATAGCATTTCCCCTTGCAAATTTAGCCACTCTTCAAGCTTTTCAATATATAACTAAAAATATGTAGCAGACAATGGGAAACTCAGCTCACCAATAAGAATGGTGTTGAGGAAGAAGCTTAAAATTTGGTGGTGATGATACCGAGTGATGAATAACCCACATTCATAACTCAACCATCATTCGTGACAAGAGGAAATATATGTAATATTTGACTCGTTGGAAATTTATGTAAGTTAATGCTTCTATTTATTTATGTGTGTATAAACGTGTTTTAAATGATAAATTATTTTTAAGGTTTTGTATTATTATGTGTGAGGATGAAGCGAACAAAGTTCCTTCTTTAGATTAATTATTCGAACAGACTTGGAATATAAAGATATCCATGAGGATATAAATATTATATATTAAATGTGTGAATAAAAATGATGATACAATGAGAGTGAGGATCTTGCTTATATACCAAGCATGCGTCTCTTCATAGAGTGTCATATCTCATTTAGACATCACTCTTCAACCTAATTACTAATTAAATAATCATTATTTATGATTATTATCATTTACATTATTTTACATTATTTCATTTAGATTTAATCATAACATTGTTTTCCTCTTCAAAAAGCTTTGTCCTCAAATCTTGTTCATGAAAAAGGCTTAATCTCATTTTTGGTTTCGAATGTATTTTTGTCTTTGAACAGTGATCTTCATCAATACAAGTTGATATGATCTTTTAAGTGACAAAAAATGTCACAAAATTGTTGCACTGAGAAGGGATGAGACCATCTTAGAATAATCTTTTGTGTAATATTCTGATCACTGGAATTTTGTAACGACTAGTCATCATAGGACTACATTGAGGTTACATCACTATTCTATGAAATATCAATTTGTTGTTTCTTCTCTTAATAGTCACGATACATAGCTTGGTTGAGTTGTCCACTCTCATGATTCAGATGTCGATAGGGAAGTTTTTGGTTTGAATTTCCCTTATTAAGTGTGAGGATTTTTTTTTATTTTCTTCTTGTGAGGATGTTTTTGAGTTCGTTACCAAACTTTCACTTGGGATGTTCATCTTCTAAAGTACAATATCTAAGCGTGTAATTTTTCAACTTGCTTGTCTTCTTCTTGAGTTGTGACATTCACTAGATTGGTATCTACTCCCTTAACTTCAACTTGGATTGCTACAATTGGAGACTTTGATACTTCTTATATGTTAAGTTGTCCTACTCTCTACATCAAAGAGAGCGATGGTAAGATTCTTATTGTCATCTTATATGTAGATGATTTGATTTTACGAGCAGTGATGATTTCGTTATCATTGATTTCAAGCAAGTCATGAAGAATGAATTTGAAATGACTAACTTGGGGTTGCTAAGATATTTTTTGGGCATGGATGTGAAGCAAACAAAAAATGGGGATTTTGTTTCTCAAGAAAAGTATGTGGCAGACATTTTGGAGAGGTCGAATATGCAAAATAGCAAGCCCGTATCAACTCCAACTATCATGGGTTTGAAGTTTAGAAACGAAGATTGCAGCATCAATGTCAATCCAACATTATACAAAAGTATGATAGGAAGCTTGATGTATTTAACTGCCACTAGGCCAGATATAATGCATGCAGTGATTTTGGTGTCGAGGTTCATAGAGACACCGAAGGAAACACATTGGCAAGCAGTGAAAAGGATTCTAAGGTATGTCAATGGGAAAAAACAATATGGCTTTTTGTACAATGCAATAGATGATTCCAGGCTGGTTGGTTACACTCATAGTGGTTGGGCAGGAAGTGTCAATGACAGAAAGAGCACGTCGGGATATGTTTTTCGTTTGGGTTTGCGAGTTATTTTATGGGCCTCCAAGAAGTAGGTGATAGTTTCATTGTCAATAGCAGAAGTTGAATATGTCACCACAACAGCAGCAACGTGTCAAGTAGTTTGGATGAGAAGGATGTTGAGGGATTTTCGTCATGACCAAGCGGGAATGACAACTATTTTCTAGGAAAACACTTCATCAATTGAATTGTCAAATAATTATGTCTTTGACAAGAGGACCAAGAATATTGATGCTAAATATCATTTTATTAGAGAGTTGATTAACAATGATGAAATTGTGTTGTAGCATTACAGGTCACAGGAATAATTTGCTGATATTTTCACAAAGCCATTGGCACGTGAAAGTTTTGTTTATTTCAAATATTGTTTGGTAATTGCCAATGGAAGTAGTTTTGATTAAGGGGGAGTGTTGGAAATATTAATCTCAACCACCTCCTTAAACACATTGACAAACACCATGCTTTCCCAGTCAACTACTGCACGGTTGGGAATTTGTTTGCAAGCGAAAGAACTTAATTCAGAGCAGAAATACAACACTGACCATTCCATAGCATAGCAAATAGTTTAAGGCATCTAATGAATTTTTGTAAATAGATATGGGCACACATTTACTCTGCAATTGTTTCCCACACTCCACAACACCTGCATGTTCGGAAAACCAATTATTATGTTAAATCGCCCATGCTGCGTATTAATTGTTTACTCTATCATGTATTAATGTGAAATTTGTATGTTGAGATAAATATGAATATAAAAGTCATTTGCATTGTTGGGAAAGTGAGAGAGAGCGAGAGAGGGTGAAAATCTGTGAGGTAGAGAGGAGAATATCATGGAGGAAATATTGGTGGATGTGTGAAAACTAGTTTTATGGAGTTTTATAGACATATACTCCACAACCCCAATAACGCGTAACTTGCAATAAGTCTTTTGTGTTTTAACTTGGAGCTGTAACCTCCATTTATCACGAGAATATATTTTCCTATTTTTGAAATATAATACAAAGGATGTTATGTTGTGATGTGGTCTTAAACCTTCGTGACTAAATTTATTGCAACATTTCTTGTTTACTCTATTTTCCTATGCGTAAAATTATTGTTTTAATTAAGTCCATGTGTGGTTACGATATCCTTGTCGCAACATAAGACTTACCTTGCCACAACTGAATTTTGAGCCAGACTCCTCTCCTCTACCCTTGTGAAAGTTTTTCTAATAGAGTATTCCCATTCAACTCACTTCTCACACATATCAAGTGAGGCGATAAAATAAATTTCATCCTAATAATAACACATACACAATAATTCTAGCATGGGATTAAAACAAGAAGTAATGAACAACAATTACATTTCATATACAAAAGAGGACAATACAGTCACTTTTCATATACAAAAGAGGATTATACACTCACCTCTTCCTTTTAAGATCACTGGAAACTAAAGAAGAGATTACCATTCCCCACCCAACCATAAGGAAAGCTACACTGCAAATCTCTTACCACTAACCATCCCTAGCTAGAACCCATGTCTAAAGGATACTCCACTCAATTGATTACACCAAAGAATCAATTCACGGTAGAGAATGAAGGCTGGTCTCCTTCAGTCACTAAGAGTCATCAAGACAACCTCTCAAGCTATTAGTTTGGAATTAATATATAGCAAGTACACCCATTGAGGCTTGAACAAAAATAAGGTAGACCTCTTCATTGGTTCATGCAGTATCTCAAACATCCTCGATTTTTTAGTGGGCCATGTGCACAAAGAGCATATTTATTCTGTATAACCTTATTGATGTGAAGGCTTTCCCACTAGCTTCATCAATTATCACCAACTAAGATTGGTCTCTAGAATCCATTGTTCAAACACATGTTTATAGGTTACATGTTCATAATGGTCCAAGTTTTGCGCAAAAAGATTGATGTCTCCTCCCATCATTGTTATCCTCTTTAGTGAGCATCAAGGAGTTCGGAACATTATTCAAGGAAGATTGGAAAACTTCCAAGTGTCACTCACACACTTCCTAAGAAATTTATCCTTCCAAACATAGGGGTTTGTATACACATGTCCTCATCTTCAAAATTTTCCATTTATAATTAAATTATCAAAATAATTACATCACATAGGTTTAGAAAATATCAACGACGGCTCTTCAAAATTGTCATCCTTTAATTACATTACAAACTTGGTGATTAGAAAAAGGGATATTACAATAAACATATGGTAAAAAGGAAGAAAAATGGCCAAATATGGTTAGTTCTCGTGTATGGTAGGAAACCACGACCAACTATGTTGAGGCATCGTAAAAGCATTTTCAACCATAGTAAGCATGGAAAACCATGGTCTTCCATCATTAAATATTTTTAACCATGATCAAATATAATAACCATAGTCAACCATGGTAAATAGTAGTTAAGAATACTCAAACTTAGTAAAACATGTTTAAACATGCACAACCTTAGTCAACCATAATCAAGCATGGAAATTTTAATCAACATTAGTTCAACCTTAGTCATGTAGATTCAACCATATTCGAACATAGTGAACCATAGCAGAACAACATAGATATATTGATATTATTAATACTAATATTCTAATGTAGAAATTTTCCTCCATATATGTTGGTCCAATTAATATAACCATAGATCTACTTTTCCACTTTTTCAAATTGATGCCAGTAATCACATATATTTATCACCTTTTATTATGTTACTATTTGTACTAGCTCTAAAATAGACGAGACATTTTTTTACCTACTTTTTATTTACAAATAATAACATAAGGAAACACATTTTCAAAGGTGGTAAGTGATTGTATATACCAAGAAAGCATGCTCAATTATGTTTAACTATTAACTATGGTAAAACAATGGTTGACCATAGTTAAGTATGGAAAATTATAGTTTTTCATCATGATTTATAGTTAACTATGGTCAAATCTAACAAATAATATTCAGTCATGATCAACGTAACTAATTAATCTTACTCGAACATAATCAACCATAGATAAACCTTAGTCAACTATAATTAAACATGGAAAATTCAATCAATCCTTGAACAACCTTAACCACATATGTTCAACTATATTTATGGATAATGAATCAAGCTAAATAATATAAATATTTTAATATTATTAATATTCATATTTTAATTTAATAATTTATCAACCCTTCACACACTTTATTTCAATCAATACAATCATTTGATTATAGTTGATTGATATACATTGATAAATTTCGTTTTCTTCTTTTAAAATTAATGAGAATATTAGCTCTTTATTACTTTTAATTATATTATTATATGTGATTTAATGATTGTAAAATAGTCAAAAGCATCTTTTAACTTTGTTTTTATTTTCATATAATGAATTTGCAATTTATTTGAAATAAATTGTAAATAATGAACTTTTACTAAGGTAGGTTATAAAGTGAGTGCAAAACAAATTTTAATCCGTAATCACATTGATGTGGAGAAAAATAAGAATATCGTATTGTGATTGTGATTTTAGTGATGTTGAGAACAACCACCAGCCGTGACAACTTTATAGGCCATGTGTTTTTTAATATACTTATTTAGCGGTCTTATTACCTTTCAAGTGGCATTCTTATTTAAAAACCCTCAAGTTCATGGTTGAGAGTTCAAATTTTGTGTTTTGTATGTTAGTTGACATCCATACATAGATATGTAAATCACATGAGCTCATAGCAAAGATACTTTTCATGCAAATCCAGTGATGGAAGGATGACATTGTTTTCTTTCACTCAAACAATTGCCCCTCCAGGTTTCAACAATTGGGGGTGGTGTTGCCCCTTATGATAGAGTTGAGCTGATGGCTATCCCTTGGGAATTCATTGAGGAGGTGTTGCAGTGCAGCTGCGAAATAATTAGGATTTAACATTCTTTTTCTTAATTATTTCACAAAAAACAAAATTATGTTGTTGTTACAATGAAATGTTGTTAAAGAATACATATTCTTTAAGATTGTTTCACGTAAATCTCTTCTACATTTAAAAATGTAGACTTAACTAGATTGTGAGCTACAATTATTGTTTTATGTTTCTCAATTTCACCTTCAACATTCAACTTGCACTTATAAATCCATTTAAAACCTATACTATTTTTGCCTCCAAGAAGATCTACAAGTTATCAAGTATTATTTCTTTCTATGGCATCAAACTCTTCATTCATAGCTTTCACCCAAACGTCTTCATTAACAACTTCATCAAAATTTATAGGATCGTGTGAAATTAATGTAAGATTTGAAACATGATCTATCTCATCATTTTGCCGATACAACTCTTTTAAAACCCTATTCTTCTCACATTTAATTATGTTCCTTAATGTAGCTAATGTATTATTAGGTTCATTACTTACCTCAAATCTTATTGTTTGTTGTCCACCATAACTTGATGGTTCTTCGTGCTCTCAAGTTCTTGGTGTTGTGAAATGTAATGGGTTGATTCATGGTGATTGCCTTGTCTTGCTAGTCCCTGTCATCATCTCCATAAGATAATATAACTCTCTTTTTATCTATGCTTCCATCCTAAGATTCTTTTTCCTTGAATTTAACATCTCTACTAATAATATACTTCTTCGTGATAAGATCATAGAATCTATATTCCCTAGACTCCTTACTATATCTAATAAAGATACACTTCTTTGTTCTATCATATAACTTCATTCTCAACTCTTTCGGTATATGTGCATAAGAAACACACCCAAAAATTCTTAACTGAGATATATTGAAAATCTTAGCTCTCCAAGCTTCTTTTAAAACTGTCCTTCACACTCTTAGTCAGACTTTTGTTAAGAATATCAATAGTACATGTTACTTCTTCTCCCCAATATTTTTTTGGTAGACAATTTTCCTTTGGGATGCTCTGAGCTATATTCATAATGGTTCGATTTTTCCTTTCAACCTATTGAATTTTCCTTATACCCAAGATAAGGTCTTTGTCTAGACTTATTCATAAACACATTGAAGGTACTCAACTAAAAGCACTTTGCACAGTGGAAATATAACATCAGTGAAATCAATTAAGTACACATATTAATATAGCTTTTAATTAGTCCATTAATAAAAGAATCATTAGGGAACTCATACCAAGGATCATGACCTTTAAATCTATGATACAACTACTATACATAGCATACAAAACTTAAGGCTTGATATTTATTTCATCAGATCTACAATATGCCAAAAAAAATGCATACATGAGCTAAAACCTTTAACTCGGGGTCTTTGGATTATTGTTGTCCTTGGAAACCATTACTTTTGGAACCACACTAAAAGTTCTCGATCTACTAGATCTGCTTCTTCAAATCACATATTTGACTTTCTACTTGCATATCTAACCCTTCAGCAATCAGATTTGACTTTCTTCTTACATATCAGATCTTATAACACTTAGATTTGACATTATTCTTGGATGTATGACTCTATGGCACTTATATGACTTTCTTCTTGCATATCTAATCTTCTAGCATTTATATTTGACTTTCTTCTTACAGTTCTAGCCTTTCAACACTGATATCTAACTTTTTTCTTGCAAATTTGACCTTCTAGCATTGCGGCTAGATCCTCCTATTCACCCTTCTTCTCACTTTTGAAAATGGCTCCTTTAGATTTCCATATCATGGAGATACTTGGCCTCCTTTCCACTGTGGCTCCTTTAAGGAAGATTTGTGGCTAGTTCCTTTAGCCTCCATCTCTCCATAAGTGAAATTCCTTCTCCACTTGTGTGTCTATGCCTCTCCTTTAGCCTCTTATTTATACTTGTTTGTGAGTGATATTGGGGGTTTTCCATGTTCATCAAGAAACCACTATTTTACTACTCAACATTAAATTAGATTAAACAATTAATTAGCTTGGGTCTCAAACCCACAACTTTGGGTCAAAACGCTAACTACTTGTGTAACTTTCCCAACCAACTTACTTTTGGTGGGTTTTCCCCACTCATAAATACCTTATGACCTACCCAAATTCAAACACTCCCTCTTAGTGAGGAAGGTATTTCCATCACACCTTGAAATCTCTACTCCTTGAATTTCCTTACATATCCATGACATTCTTCACATGATTCATGCATTTATTTTCGTTTTCATAACTTTGTTCGCATGTGCCACATCTTCTTTTGTACTTGGCCAAGCTTTATCTTGTAAGGTGCATGAATTCCCTTGCATGTAGCATGACTTTTCCATGCACCACCATGAGTGTTCTCACATGGTTCATGACTATGCTTGCATGGGATAAAATTCCACTCTCTTGCTTGAACCTGAAGATTCAAACTTCCATTGGGTGTCGAACATTCCTTTGCAGTCTCCCTCTAAATATAGACTCCCTCTAAGCCTACACAACCTCCACTCGCTCATTCTGCTTTTTTGTGCACACTCTGACCAATGTGTTCTTCAAAGTAGCTCTCATACCATGTTGTATTTTTTTTATATCCCATATCAAATATATGTCTAGACTTGTTCATAAACACGCTAAAGTTACTCAACTAAAAGCACTTTGCGTAGCGAAAATATAATAATAGTCAAATCTATTAAGAACACAAATTCATATGCCCCAAATCTCTACCTATGTTAGTCCATTACTAAGAGAATCGTTAGGGATCTTGTACTAGGGATCATATCCCTTTAGATATATGATACAAATAGTACAAAAATAAATTAGGGCTTGAGATATATTCCATTAGATATACAACCTTCCCAAAAAATAAATCAAATGCATACTTGAGCTAGTGCCTTCAACTCAAGGTCCTTGAATTGTTGTTGTCCTTGGCAACCAGTCCTTTTGCAACCATGTTACAACTTCTTGATCTACTATATATGCTTCTAAATATCATAGATTTGACTTTGTTCTTGCAAATCTAACCCTCCAGTGCTTATATCTAACTTTCTTCTTACAAATTTGACATTCCAACACTCAGAGATCTGACTTTTTTCTTCTAGGCATGACCCTCTAGAACTTAGATTTGACTTTAGTCTTGCACATATAACCTTCCAACACTCATATTTGACTTTCTTCTTATAGATTTGACCTTCAAGCACTCAAATATAACTTTCTTATTATAGGTTTAACCTTCTAATATTCCAGCTAGATCCTCCTACTTGACCTCCTTCTCCCTTTTGGAAGTACCTCCTTTAGTTCACTAAATCATTGAGAACTCGACCTCCTTGATACTACACCTCCTCTAAGGAATATTCGTGGTTAGTTCATTTATAATTCCTTCCTCTATAAGTGAAATTCCTTCTCCAATTGTGTGTCTAGGGCTCTTCTTTGGCCTCTTATACTTTTGTTTGAGTGATCTTGGGGGTATTCCTTTTCCATCAAAAAACCCTTATTTTACCACTCAAAAATAAATTAAATTAAACTATTAATTAGTTAACTTGGGTCCCAAGTCCACAAATTTGGGTAAAAACCCCAACCACATGGGTAAATTGCCCAACCAACTTACTTTTAGTGGATTTTATCCTCTCAAAAATACCTTCCAAGCTACCTAAATTCCAACACAGTCACTCCATTTTCTATGGAGAATTGCATGCAGTAAACTGTCTCTCTATTCCATGAGATTGACAAAACTCATTGAAATAATTTATCATATATTCACCATCTCTACATCTCAAAATTTTAATATTTTTTTCATTTTCCTTTTCAACCATGGATTTAAAAATTTTAAATACAGTAAAAACTTCATATCTTTGTTTCAGAAGCTAAACCCAAATTTTCGACTATAGTCATCAATAAAATTAAAAATGTAGACATTACCAGTGAATGAGGGTGTTTACATCAATCCACACAAATCTGTGTGTACAATATCCAAAGGAGATTTCACCCTATATGAAGCTCCATATACAAATTTATCTTTGTGATTTTTTGCAAGTAGACAACTCTACATGAGCTTGTTAATTGTTGAATATTGGATAACATTTTCACCATATATTTCTTTTTCTTCAAGTATAGACCACCAAAATAGAAATGACCACGTGTTAAATGCCATAACCACAATTCATAAAAAAATCTTAGTTTATAAGCATTCAAGGAAGGATATAATTCATTTCTCATTATAAGCATAAACATCATATTCTTTGTCATGTCCACTCTTTCTATCAATTACTTACTTGGATATTTATCAATGATTGTACATATTTTATTCTCGAGTAACACTATATATCGTTTCTCTATCAATTTTCGAATGCTCAAAAAATTATGTTTTAAACTAGGTACATAATACACATCATCAACTGTTCTTTATTCACCATTTCTAGTACAAACAATAATCACTCCTTTACCTTTAAGTTGTACCTTAATATCATTTCCCAGCTTGATCTCATACTGAATGCTAGTGCCTAGGCTGGAAATAAACTATTTGTTTCCATTCATGTGATTGTTGTAGCCATTGTTCAAAATTAAAACATCATTTGAACATTCTTGAGTTACATTATAAGTAAAAACATTGGCTTTTGATTATCTTCAAACTCTTTTGTGATGTGTGTGGACTTCTTACCAACATCTTCCTGCTTCTTCTAGCACTTATTAGCAAAATGACCATATTTTTTGCAATAATAGCACTATACTGCATAATTAGCATACCTTTGATTTCCTTTCTTCTAGGTTTTGCTATTACTCCCTCTTAAATTAGAAGGATGTTGCTAATATTTTTCCTCATGCTAAGAATTATCTCACATACATCTTTGATTGGCTACTTTTCCAGCTCTTTCTCTATTACTTAACCTTCTTACGCCTCTTCCTTTAGTAAATTTTAGATGAATTTTGAAGGTGTTTTCTAATACTCTATCATCATATCTAGTCATTCTAGATTCATGTGCAATTAGTGAACAAGTCAACTAATCATTTTTTGTTTGACTTGCACCTTTAAACTCTTATATGTATACAACCATGTCTTCAAATTTCTATGGAAAACTACAGATGACATTCTCAATCACTCTCTTATTTGATAGGTGTTCTCCATACTATCTTATGTGATTAACAATACTCATGACCTAAGTCACAAAAGTATTAATGGTTTCACAATATTTCATCTTCATATTCTCAAAATCTGTTCTTAAATTTTTCAACTTGGCATTCTTCACTTTGGATAGACCCTAATAATATGATTCAAGAGTGTCCCATGCCTTCTTCAAAGACTCTGCACTTGACACCTTTGGAAATATCTCATTGTTTAAGCCTTGTTGAATAAGTCCTAGAACTTCGTTATCCTTGCTTATGTTCTCCCTCAACAATGTTTTCTCAACACTTGTTAGAGCCATATTTTCTACTTAATCAGTAGGATTTGGATACCCAACAATAACAAATCCCTAAATTTCATGATAACACAATAACTTTCTCATTCTAATAGATCAAGAATCATAATTTTTCTTAGTTAGAATAAGATTCGGTGTTTGAGAAATACTGGTATTCAATGCCATCTCTAACAGTCATTAAAATCTTAAGTTCCTCCAATTAATAGTTTCTCGTTCTCTGCTTAGTACATGGCAGTGGAGGATACGCCTCAATGATCCTTCTCTATACGGGCATAGCTTTGTAGGCTCACAACTTTGTCATCCAACAGTGGATGTGCAAATAATGTTAACATTATGATACTAAAAAAATCTAATCAATTGGTTTCTCTAGTAATGGTTGTGGTGGCTTCTTTAAACAACAAAGGATACTTGCAACTACTTCAACAAGAAAAAAAGATGGCTTCCTTAACGAAGAATGAATAAAAATAGTGGTTATGCGAAAGGCATAGAAAATGTTTTTTAAATGACATTCAGTTTACAAACCCTTGCATTGGTCTATCTCTTGACATTTTTGTTATTTGAAAATTGAATCCAACTTTATGACTCTAATATGCTCAGAAAAATTGATGGTGGCTGAGATGGCAGAGCAGCTCATGACAACACTTAGCTCCACCACTAATTCCACATAGCCCAATTATTTATGCACAACCACTTCACACAATGATACTTTACAACATTCCCACACACTCACTACAATTTAAACCCACGCAAAATAGATACCAATTCCCATGTGTACTTAGCCTAGGACCCATAACTTCTATAGATTCCATAACTCAGTAGCAATTTGCACATCTCGATACCAATGCTTATTTCTTTTCATAGTTTTGAATCAACTACAATAATGGCCATCTAATCTCTCATGTAGTTTTTCCTCCACTATTTACTTTCATCACTCCACATATTCAACACAATGTTCAACATTCAATATTGCATTCCATTATTACTCTTTGGAATAATTATATCAACAAAGAGGTCTCCCCTTTCAAGATATGTTTGTGGTAGTAGGTTTTTATTATTATCAAAGCACTCATAGCACCTACTTTTCCCTATTCAAATGCAACCAATACACTATGGTACCATATTGTGAGTCAGAGGATAAGGATAATATGGACCTGCAACTACTAACCAAAGAAGAAACTACAATGAACAAAGAAAAACTATGTATGTGCTATCATCTTCTATTCTAATCATCCATTTATACAAAAATTAAGTTTGTCAATTTCCCCTTCAAGTTTTCACAGGCATAGGAGGTTTTTCCTCTTCGGATTGAGCTGAGGAGGCATTTGTTCCCTAAAAAGTCAACAATATGAGGTAGTGTTTCCCATCCAAATTAGGCTGAGGTGGTGGAGGCATTGCAACCAAAAAATAATTAATCTCTCACACTTAGCAGAAATCTCTAATTTAAAATTGTAGAAGCTAAATAAAGAAATGTAATTCCTTACCACTTTTAACAAATTATTGGAGGTTAAGGAAGCTAGTCAGTGAACAATATGGAGAATTATAGGTCGTGATTGAAAAGGGTGCCTAACACTAGTTGACATCCCTTGTAGAATAGAATTAGGGCCTTCATTTGATGATCCATTACTAGGGCCACATCATATCAAACTTTCTCCATATGTCATTTAATTCATTCACATGAGGCTCGCTTTGCTGATAAGCCCCTTATAGGCTAGATCTCAATTCTAACTGCCCTTAGCTCATGTGGCCAAGGGCTAAGATTTAGGCCTCCCAAAACTCCAAACCACCAATGACTTTCGATATATTAGAGGGGAATACCAATCCCAATTTTTTATGGAATTTTGCACTAAATTTATCTCAGTTAATTATAGTTTCCTTCAATGGCTTTCAACAAAATACTTCCATCTCTAACCAATGCACCTTCACACAATTGATAATTATAGCCATGGCCATCAAGGCCGCCTTTTCTCATTTATGAACATATTTCACATAGTAAACACATTCAAATAGGATTTATCATTTAATGTTTAAATAGATTGAGTATTCCCATTCAACTCACTTCTCACACAAATAAAATGAGGAAATACACAACTTTCTACCTAATAATGCAAATATACATAGTAATCCCAACATGGAATTAAAAAAATAAGCAATGAAAAAGAATTACATTTCATATACATAGGATAATACATTCACATGTTCCTCCTAAGATCATTGGAAACTAAATAAGGGTCTTCCACTCTCCACCCATCCATAGGCAGAGTTACACTACAAATATCTTACCACTAGCTACCCTTCAGCAAGATGTGATGTCTAAAGGATCATCCACTTAGGGTATTACACCAAAGGGTCAATTCAAGGTACAAAATGAAGGCTAATATCCTTCACTAATTGAGAAATAAGGACGTCACCTCTCAAGCTCTAAGTCTAGGATTATATAAATCGAGTATAATCATTGAGGCCTACACAACACAAAGTGAGGACTCTTCATTAGTTCTTATGGTCCGTCAAGGATCCTCCATCTTCTAGTGCATCATCTTCATAGCACAATCAAAGAATATAGCTCTTCTATGCAACCTTACTCATGCAAAGCCTCTCTTACTAGTTTTCTCGGTTATTAGCAACTGAGCCTGATCTTTGCAATCCAATGTTTCAAACATAGGTTTACAGGTTATAGGTTCATAATGGTGTAAGTTTTACAAATACATTTTGATCTCTCCTCCCATCATTGGTATCTTCTTCAACTTCCAAAATTATCACGAAATTCACATCTCTCCCCACGAGTGTTAGATTCATGGAGGGGAGTTTGGGGTTCCCTCATGGGATGCAAAGTCAACCCAGGGCTATCATGAGGTTCACACCCCCTACCTAGAAAACTTTGGTACCCTCTTTACTATTCCCCATAACTAATTGGGGAAGTTGGTAGCTCCAAAAGCACATCATTGGGTGTATAAAATCAAATTCATGGAAGATTGGGAAACTTCCCAATATCCCTCACATTCTTCCTAAGCAAGCTATCATTCCAAACATAAGGGTTTGTATATGCATCTCCTCATTTTCAACTTTTGTAGTTTATAATTAAATTATCAAAATAATCACATCAAATGAGTTTGACAAATATCAATGATGGCTCTTCAACATTATCATCCTTTAATTACATTACAAACTTCACGATTAGAAAAAGTGATGTTACAGCCAAGACGTGGTCAAACAAGAACATAGATTGTCAAATTAGTTGTACTGGTGTACAACAAGAAACAATAATCAACCATATTGTTATGTTTTAAAACCATTGTTCAGCATATTAAGCATGGAAAACCATGGATCCATCATTAAATATTGTTAACCATAGTCAAATATAACAAACCATAGATAACCATCATCAATAATAATTCAACATGCGCAAACTTAGTCAAACATCTTTAACCATGGGAAAACTTAGTCAACCATAATAAAGCATGTCAATTTTGATCAACCCTTGGTCAACATTAGTCATTTATCTTCAATCATATTCAAACACCGTGACCCATAGTATAATAACAAAATATTTTGAAAATTGTCTTTAGGATCTATCACATGATAATATTATTTCTCCATGTGTTTCGAACCAACTAATGGGTTCATCATCACAATGATAAGGTAGAGAAACTATGATCAAGAAAGGGTTTATAAAGAGTAAAAAGTCTGAAAATGATTGTTAGAGAAATTATTAAAATAAATTAAAATAACCATTAGGAAATAATAATAAATTAATATAAGTAATTATTATAATTATTGATGATATTAATAAATATGAATGGGGGAGATAATATTTATTAAAATGACGGCAAGATGGTATTAGGGGAATAATTATATATATTAAAAGGGGGAATAGTATAGTTTTAAGGATAATTAGGATACAAATAAGGAAAAATAAATAAAGAATAATTAATATAGTGATATATTAGAATAAATATTAAGGGGAAGATGATAATAAATCTAAAAAAAAATAGGGAAACACATGTTCAAATAGGGAAAACATTGGCAAGGATGATTAGTGATTTTCTATATTGGGAAATCACACTCAATCATGTTGAACCATGGTAAAAGCATTTTCTACTATAGTTAAGCATGGCAAACCATTGTCTTCCATCATCAACTATAGTTATATATGATCAAATAAATTGTAATCATGATATTAATAAATATTTGCCAAACATATTTAACCCTACTACAATTTTAAATCATCTATAATGAAACATATCAATCTTAATCAACCCTTAATCAACTACAATCACATATATTTAACTTTATTAATATACAATATATTATAATCCAGTAATATAAATATTATAATATTATTAATCTTCATATTTTAATCTAAAGAATTATCCACCGTCACTATCCTTACTCCAATTCATACAATAACTTAATTACAATGGATATACATTGATAAATATCATTTTTGACTTTTAAAAATACAATAACTTAATTACAATGGACATACATTGATAAATATCAATTTTTCACTTTTAAAAATTAATGAAAAGATTAACTATCTATAGATTATAATTATGTTAAGAGTATGTGATTTTACTTATTGCAAAATAGTCAAAAGCGTTTTTTGGCTCGGTTTTATTATCATATAATGACTTTTAATTTAGGTTGTAAAGTTAGTACAAAACAAATATTAAGTTGTGATGACATTAGTGTGGAAAAAAATCGAGATACATTTTTATTATCATATCATGCATTTGTAATTTCTACGGAAACACATGTTAAATAATGAAATTTTATTATGGTAGGGTATAAAAGTGAGTAAAAACAAATATAAGTTGTAATCACATTAATGTGGAAAAAAATAAGAATATGATATTGTGATTGTGATTATAGTGACCTGAAGCAACCACTAACGGTGAAAACCTATATCTCTTTTTTTTTTCAAATGGCTTTCTTATTCAAAAAAAATCTAAAGTTGATTGTTGATTGTTGATAGTTGACATCCATACCAATACATGGAAGTCTCATGACCCCATAAATAAAATATTTATCCACAAAGATACTTTTCACGAAAATCCAGTGAAGGAAGAATGGCATTGTTTTCTTTCACACAAACCACTCTCAAAGTGATAACATATCAATGGGTCCATGTAATTGTGTCATTTTCTTTCGTACGAGTGGACATGTTCACACCACCTGTATTCACTGGAGTAAAATGAGGTTTCAGTTTATATATATCTCCATCATTATAACTGCCTTTGTTGTACTAATATTCAGTGAAGTTCAAAGGAAGAAAGAAGAAGGCACACAAGATATATTCCATGAATAATTGTAGCGACGATAACGGCAATAATTATTCAGCATTGGGATGGCAAGGTGCACTATATATCTTCAGTGCGATGGGTGCGGTGCTGTTTATTATATTTTTTGCTTCGTTCATTACAGAATGCTTGGACCGTCGTAATAACAATGAGCTGAGAAACCACCATATTGAGCATTCAAGTCAGCCCTCAAGTGAGATATATTATGAGGAAAAAACTGTGATGCTCGGTGATGAGCGGCCCACACTCATAGGTCAACCAACATCTGTGACAGAAGCCAATATATGAAATCTTTGATTCGTTGGAGTAGCTTTAATGGATTAATGGTTGGAAACTTCTGTTTATTTCAAACACAAAAGAAATTGCACAGAGAACAAAGCTCTGTTTTTAATACAGTATCTTAATCATAACAAAAAAAAACTGTTACAAAATAGTCTTCCTCTACTTAGAGGGATTACATCAGGAACGCTTAAGTTCCATAAACTAATTTCACTATCTCAGCACTGCTGTGCGTTTCAGAAATCACAAAAACTCTCTACTATTCTTCTAACATTAAAAAAGGAACTGTTGTTCATTACATTTATATGTTTAAAAAAAAATATTTGATTTTAAAACGATAAGACAATAAAAATATCTTACCTATATTTACCAACCGCAGTAAATATCATTAATTACACGATTGAAAATATCTTATCGAATTTTAATGCGTGGCCCATCACAATATCGCACCATCGCATCGGCAGACAAGGAGCGAAGGGCTTAACGCGCAGAAGTTTAAGGTTTGCGATTTGCGATCTGCGATCACATCGCAAATATCGCATCGCACACAACACAGGGACGCAACAAAGGCTGATAAGAGAATGTGCAATATGCGATGGTATCGCATCGCAGGAAACTCCAATGGCTGTTTTTAGAATAAACTGGGTCGTTGTTCAACTGTCACCTTCTCGCAATTGAAATTATCATTCCAACACTCCCCTTTAATTTCAAATGCTGGGTTTTTCTACATACCCAGACATTTCCTGAAATGATCAAAACTTTTCTTTCTCAATGGTTTTGTCAAGATGTCAGCTAAATGATCCTCAGTTCTGCAGTGCTGCAACACAATCTCACCATTGTTAACCAATTCACGTATGAAGTGAAATTTGGTGTCTATGTGCTGTGTCCTTTTATGAAAAACAAAGTTTTTAGACAATGCTATTGCCGAGCTATTTTCACCGTAAATGGTTGTGCCATTTTCTTGTTCATGACACAAATTTCTGAGAACTCTTCTAAGCCACACTGCTTGGCATGATGCTGTTGTTGCTGCCACATACTCTGCCTCTGCTATTGACAAAGACACAATTGGTTGCTTCTTGGAAGCCCATGAAATGGCTCCCAATCCCATATGAAACACATATCCCGATGTACTTTTCCTATCATCAACACTTCCA
This sequence comes from Pinus tabuliformis, assembly GCA_031772625.1. Taxonomy (NCBI): domain Eukaryota; kingdom Viridiplantae; phylum Streptophyta; class Pinopsida; order Pinales; family Pinaceae; genus Pinus; species Pinus tabuliformis. Next base: position 1,421,924,609 of record CM062820.1, on the reverse strand, counting down.
GTCCAATCACTGTCAGTGTAACCTGTCAACATGAAACTTTCAGAAGAGGAGTATAAAATACCAAACCCCTTCATTACATTCACATACCTTAGAATCCTCTTGGCTGCCTACCAATGAGTCTCTTTCGGTCTTTCCATAAATCTGGAGATTAAACTCACAACGTGCATAATGTCCGGCCTAGTTGCAGTCAAGTACATAAGGCTGCCAACTATGCTCTTGTACAATTTTGGATCAAAATCCTTGCTGCTATCTTCTTTGGTCAATTTCAACCCCATTACAGTTGGAGTCACAGCGGCCTTGCTGTTCTGCATGTTAAATCTCTTTAACACTGCTTCTACATATTTAACTTGAGAAATGAAAACACCATTTTTACTTTGGTCTATGTCAATTCCAAGAAAATATCTTAAGAAGCCCAAGTCAGTCATTTCAAATTCACCTTTCATGACTGCTTTAAAAACAGCAATGAGAGAAGCATCATTGCTAGTAAAAATCAAATCATCTACATATAAAACAACAATAAGAATCTTCTCATCATTCTCCTTTATGTAGAATGTGGGTTCACCATCACACTTATTAAACCCATTCTCAATCAGATAAGCATCTATTCTGCTCTACCATGCTCTTGGAGCTTGCTTCAGCCCATAAAGAGCCTTCTTCAGTTTGTAGACTTTATGCTCTTGGCCTTCAACTTCATAGCCCCGAGGTTGTTCAACATAAACCTCTTCTTTTAACAGTCCATTCAAGAATGCAGATTTAACATCCATCTGATAAATCTTCCATTTGTGTTATGCTGCAATAGACAACAATGTTCTGACTGTTTCCATTCTTGCTACTGGTGCAAAGGTTTCATCATAGTCTTTGCCTTGTTGCTTCTTGTAGCCTTTCACAACAAGTCTTGCTTTGTGCCTGTCAATCTTGCCTTCAGCATTGCTTTTGGTCTTATAGACCCACTTAACTCCAATGGCATCTTTGCCTTCAGGGAGGTCCACTAACTCCCATGTTTTACTCTTCTCAATTGCACCAATTTCTTCATTCATTGCTTCAATCCATTTATCTTCATTTACAACATCTTCAAAATGAACTGGGTCATCAACATGACAATACAAAGCGAATAATGAATTCAGACCGGTATTGTTACTTACCTCTCCTTGTTCATAAATCTCATTCAGATTTCTGAATCTTGGTCTTCTTGGTGTGCTTGGAGTTCCATCCAAACTTGAGGGTATCTCTAATCCCTGTGGTGTGCTTGGAGAAGTGCTTCCTTGACTTCTCAAGGCTGTTCGAATTCCAACTTGTGGTGTGGTTTGTTGTACTTGCTGTGGTGGAGGAGGAGCCACCAAGGAAGGATTATTTGCTGCTGTCCCTTCCTCTTCTTCTTCATGAGACACAATTGTCTTCACATTCACTATCTTCTCTAAGCTTCCATCCCATGCTTCATCTTCAATGAACTGCACATCTCTGCTTACTATCAATTTCTTGGTGGATGGATTATAGAGTTTGTATGCTTTTGACTCATCACAATAGCCAACAAAGACACACTTCTCTCCCTTACTATCAAGCTTCTTCCTTAGCTGATTTGGTACATGTGCATATGATACACAACCGAATACTCTCATGTGAGTGACAGTTTTCTTTTGACCACTCCATGCTTCTTCTGGTATTTTGTTCATGACAGCTTTAGTTGGTCATCTATTCAAGATGTAAACTGCGCAAGTGACAGCTTCTGCCCAATACTCATGCGGAAAGTGTTTTGGCTTCAGCATACTTCTGACCATGTCAAGAATGGTCCTATTCTTTCTTTCGGCAACACCGTTTTGCTAAGGTGTATACCTCGCGGTGAACTGTTTTTGTATGCCATTATCTCTGCAAAAACGGAGAAAGTCTTTGGAGATGTACTCTCCTCCTCTATCTGTTCTGAGCACTTTGATATAATGCCCACACTGCTTCTCAACAAGAGTTTTGAAGTGGCGGAACTCCTCAAACACTTCACTCTTATGTTTCAGCATATACACCCATGTCTTTCTGGTGTAATCATCAATGAAAGTTAAAACATATTTATTTCTGGCAAATGATGGTATTTGCATCGGTCCACACACATCAGAGTGAACAATTTCCAGGGGTGCTTTTGCCCTTATACTCTTTCCTGCTGGAAAAGCTTTCTTTGTGTTGCTTGCCCAAGATGCAGCCTTCACAAAGGCTGTCTGGTTTCTCGATCAATGGCAACCCCCTTACCATTCCCTTTCTGTGCAATAGATTCAAGCCTTCGAAATTAAGATGTCCAAATCTCAAGTGCCACAACCAACTCTCATCTTTCACTTGTTCCTGAAAGACTTCTTGTGTTACAGCTGCAATAGTTCTTCCTTCCTTCAAATCTGCCCTGAGTTTGAGAGGAAACATTCTATTGCTGGTCATCTGCACCTGTGCAATGATCTTCTTACTTGGAGGTATGTCTTTGATTGTACACATATCATCCTTGAAGAACACATTGTAACCTTTGTTAATGAGTTGTCCAATGCTCAAAAGATTACATTTCAGACCAGGTACATAGTATACCTCTGGCACAATCATCTATTCTCCATTTCTTGCTTGGATACTGACTCTGCCCTTACCCTTAACAGATATCTTACTATCAGTTCCTGTTGTTACCTCAGATTTCACATTTTCATCCAGATTGGCAAACATTTCAATATTTCCAGTGATGTGATTACTACAACCTGAGTCTAAGAACTAAAAATCTTCTTGTTTGTCTTGTGCTATGTTACATGTTAACAACATAATCTTTGGATTCTTATCTTCTTCATTTGTAAAATTAGCATTCTGCCTACTATTCATGTCATTTTGTTTTTTTCTACATTCATTGGCGTAGTGCCCATATTTCTTACAATAATGACATTGGAATTGGGATTTGTCATACCTTTGTCCATGAGCTTGCTTTTTGCTTGAACCTTCATCTTGGTTCTGATTGCAACTCCTTCCGCTTATGCTTGCAGGATTATTTCTGCCTTTGTTTTGACTTCTTCCACGACCTCTATTATTTGCTCTGCCTCGACCTTTTCCTTGGTCAAAAGACATTTGAGTCTTCAATGCTTGCTCAAAAGAGGAATCTGTTCCTCTACTCAGTCTGTGTTCATGAGACATAAGAGAAGCACTCAGTTCATCTACTGTGAATTGTGAGAGATCCTTTGTTTCTTCTATTGCTACCACAATAGCTTCAAACCTTTAGGGTAAACATCTCAATATCTTCTCTACAATCCTTCTTTCTTCAAGAATCTCACCATGAGATCTTATCTGGGTTATCAACCCAATAACCTAAGTGAAGAATGAATCTATTGTATCAGATTCCTTCATGTTGAGTGTTTCAAAGTCTCTCCTCAACATCTGAAACTTTGCAGTCTTCACCTTCTCCATGCCTTGATAGGCAGTTTTGAGAATATCCCATGCCTCCTTAGATTTTGTTGTTGCTGCAATTCGTGGAAAAACGCTTTCATGTACTGATTGGAAGAGAAAAAAGAGGTCTTTGGCATCCTTCTTCCTGTCGCTCTTCAACTAGTCTCTTTCTGCTACCGTCAAAGCAGCCAATGTTGTTGCATCTGTAGGTTCAACATAGCCAGTTTCAACCAGCTCCAGTATTCCTTGAGAAGCAAACAATGCTTTCATTGTTATGGACCAATAACTGTGATTTTTCCCATTAAACTGTGGCAGTTGGGAATTTGTCAAACCCGTTCCAGCATCTGCCATTTTAACCTGTATAAATAAAGAAGAGATACTAACTCTATAAATAAAAACAAGCAAAAACTTTCTCTGCTGGAGAAAATCTACTCAATAAGCTTCTTACAGCTCCTACAGTGAAAAAACACTCTGTTTTTGACTCACTAAGTGCCTAGACTAGCTCTGATACCATGTTGGAAATTTTTGTTTATTTCAAACACAAAAGAAATTACACAGAGAACAATGCTCTATTTTTAATACAGGATCTTAATCATAACAAAAAAAAAACTGTTACAAAATAGTCTTCCTCTACTCAGAGGCATTACATCAGGAACGCTACAGTTCTAGAAACTAATTTCATTATCTCAGCACTATTGTGCGTTTCAGAAATCACAAAAACTCTCTCCTATTCTTCTAACATTAAAAAAGGAACTGTTGTTCATTACATTAATATGCTTTAAAAAAAAATATTTGATTTTAAAACGATAAGATAATAAAAATATCTTACCTATATTTACCAACCGCAGTAAATTTCATTAATTACACAGCTGAAAATATCTTATCGGATTTTAATGTGTGGCCCATCACAATATCTCACGATCGCATCGACGGACACGGAGTGAAGGGCTTAACGTGCAGAAGTTTAAGGTAAGCGATCTGCAATCTGTGATCGCATCGCAGACAACACAGGGACGCAACGAAGGGTGATAAGAGAATGTGTGATATGCGATGGTATCGCATCGTAGGAAACTCCAATGGTTGTTTTCAGAATAAACTGGGTCGTTGTTCAACTGTCAGCTTCTGGCAGTTGAAATTATCATTCCAACATTAATGTCCTTTTATCAAATATGCCAAATTGCCCATTTGGTGCTCAATGGTGTGTGGAAGCCATGATTTTCAATGCTTCTATTTATTAATGTATGTGTGTATAAACCTGTCTCAAATAAGAAATTATTTTTAATGTTTTTGCATGTATGATGTGTGTGGATGGAAACCTAATCTTTATGATTAACAGACGATTTTCAAACTAATTTAATGTGGGCTTTATTTTACAGTGGAGATAATTTATAGAATAGTAGTTAAATTTTAGTGTGGCCTCTATTTTATAGGATAATAGCAAAATTTTAGATCAAGCAATAACCTTTCAACATTATAATTTAATGTTGTAAGAACACCTAACGATTTTTTAAGATTAATTCTCAAAAGAGAGAGCCATCTCCCAGTGTCTTCTTCGCCCAGATTTTGTGATCCATGTTCAATATCCTCCCATGACTATTATAGTGCACAGAAAATGGTGCCTTCTAATGAATCTCACAACTCGGTTCCCAATTGCTATTTATGAGTCTCAGAGCTTATTTCTATATCTCAGCGGCTGCTCCATAATTGAATTAGACTTATTTTCATGAATTTATTGGAAATAGCCTTAAACCCTGTCACGTATGTTCTCAATAAACCCTGGCTTATTCTTTCAAGTAAATTTATTTCATTAACCTATGAGGGAGGCCATGTCGCCTCTTCTCAGGCTACAAGCTATAGAAAAGGAGTCTAACTCCGGATTAATTGTGCTTTCTCTCATACAACAACACCAATTGTTTCTCTGATTTGCAGTAGCTAAGTTAAAAAGTGCAATTATTTGCCACGTTTAACCAATCATGGGAGGTTAAACAAAGCAAACAGTGAACAAGATGGAGAATCAAAGGTCATGGTTGGAAAGATTTCCGACCATTATTGACGATCATCAAATTTTGCTTGCAGATAGCTGGAACTAACATATAACAAGTGGGGCTGCGGGGCATCTAGTCCCCACTTGTTGTTGGTTCAAGCTGCATGTATTGAACCAGTAGCATGATGGCACAAGTAGCATAGGAGACAAAAACCAAAAACATTAGATACTGATACTATCCACCTGAAAGAAAACAAATCTAGACTCTGAATCAAATCTAGACTCTGAATAGAGTGAATCAAATCTATATGGATCAATCGCTTAATGATAAAATGAATAAGCCCGGACTGCTACTGGGACTCAAACTTCTTATTAACTCAAGCTGGAACATCTGAAACATCTGAATTTACCACTGCAGTTTGTGCTGCTCCTATATCTTAGTCAACATAAGGGACTGCTGCAGAGTCAATATTTCAATCAACGGACGAATAAACTACTAAAATGACTGACTATCTCATTACCAGTATCTCATCCTTTTGCATCTCATCAACGTGAGTGGGGCAAAGATACGGTTGATGAAAAAAGATTAATGGGATAAAAGAAGAAACTCTGACAAAATTCCAATCAACACCATTGAATTCCCGTCCACTCTAACTAGTGTTACTAAAGCTGAGATAATCCCATTCTAATTTCTGTGGGCAGTTATAATTTCCGTGGGAAATCTAGACGAAAAGGATGGGTAGATGAGACGAGAGAAGGTTCGATAGCAGGTTTATCTGACATTCAAGTAAAGAGGAGTAGATTTATCCGGCATTCAAGTAAAGAGGAGATAAGATTATGTGATAGGTAGCCTCGCAGATTGTTAAGCTTAGTATGCATGCACTCTTGAAGCTGAGAATAAGTGAAGTAAAAAAACCAAGAGTGAAATTCACAAATAAGAATTTTGAGGAGAAATCATGCCTTATTAGACAAATGTTTGAAATCCTAAACATAATTATTATATTATGAAATACGAAGATGCTACTTTTTTAGAATGTTTTAGAAGTCATGGCACACTTGACACATCCTCCATCCTCGCAATTTTTGTAGAAATTTTTTCTGTACAACTTGTAGGAGCTACCTTGGAGATTTCTGCAACTAAAAAATGGTCATGAAAAATCTCATTGCTTTTACCATACTAAATTCAATAAGTCCAAAGATCTATAGAACCCAACCTGATATTAGAATAAGGGTAATTCCACATAACCAAGTGAATACAACACAAAAATGTTGATCATAAAACTAGAAGGGAGGAAGCAGCAAGCCCAATCAAACCTTAGGTAGGCACTTTTCCTCCCCTCAATCAATCAACACACCTATTTCCACCTATTAAAACACAGACAATAGCAACGACAACACCTATCCAGACTCATCCAAACACAGTGATCCAAACCATACCTACATACCCGCATATGAGTTGTCCAGCCTACTGTAAGATCTACATCATGTTCGATAAGGTGCATGCTTGGTTAATATTATAATTAAAAAAAAATATTAGAACAATTTAATTATCAATATTGTTGTTATAAAGTATTATTCAACAGAAGAAAACCTATTTACTGCATGGAATTAGAAGTCAGACCTGGGGCTAACTAGGCTAAAAAGAAGCACGGGGATTGCGACATCTGAGAAGATTTCATTTCAGTCATCCTGATTCCGTGTCAGTCGAGCATGGAGCATAAGAGAGAGCCCAGGCAGAAAGGCAAGGCTTGGAGGGCACATCTCTCTTTTGATAAACCGGAGGCTCAGAGGCTCAGTGGCTCTGCCGCGTGCTAACAAGTTGAACCTCCCCATCCTGTCTCTGGGTTGACTAGAAAGAGAAGGAAGAAGCCAAGATGTTGTGCTTGCTTTAGCTATTATAGCAGGAGATCCTTCAATTTAAACACCATTTTTTGAAGAACCACCAGTGGAGTTTAACGTACCATACATTATGTTTGCGAAATTTAATGCAATTTGCTTTCTTTCCCTAAAGTGCAGATGTGGTTTTTAATGCAATTTACTTTCATTGCCTGAATTACAGATGTGGTTTGCAGAAAATGGTGGGGAAACTTTCTAGACAGCATCTGGAAAGATGTGGATGAGATAAAAATATATGTCCTTTCAGATATAGCTCTGAAACTAAATAGAAATCAATATTCCTTATGTTGATATTCTGCTACATATTTCAAGATTTATAGAATACACCATTGAAGTATGCAGCCCATATGTTTTCCCTTGTTGGAAGAATCACCGCACCTCTATGGAATCCGTAATTTCCACCCTAGGGATCCTAGTTATTGATTTGTAACATTTACCAACACCTGCGGGTTTTGGTGTAACGACACCTCCTCATGGTATTAGAGCCTCAACCCAAGTTTGATTCCCCTGAGTTGCGTTTGACAGGAGGTGTTGGAAGAATCACTGCACCTCTATGGAATCCGTAATTTCCACCCTGGGGATCCTAGTTACTGATTTGTAACGTTTACCAACACCTGCGGGTTTTGGTGTAACGGAAAACCTCCACATGGTATCAGAGCTTGGACCCAGGTTCGATTCCCCCAAGTTACGTTTGGGGGGGGTGTCGGAAGGATCACCGCACCTCTATAGAATCTGTAATTTCCACCCTGGGGATCCTAGTTACTGGTTTATAATGCTTACCAATACCTGTGGATTTTGGTGTAACGGCAAACCTCCACACCCCTGTATCCATATTCATGTCTTCGGTGAACCTGTTACTACTACTTGATTAATGGCTACCATACTAGTAATATACTAGTCATACATATAGAACCTATACCTAAGCCCTCGACCTCTAAATACATTGAGACGTCTTGAGCTAAGCTAATTGCTACAGTAAAAAGATAAATTGTTTAATGGACAATTTGTAAGAAGTAAAATTGAAACAAAAATGAAGGCCAAGTCAATGGCAAGCTTCGATATATTTGCAACTATCATTGACATTAGGTTAAGATCAACAATTTTACAACTAGTTAAGAATGTCCAGACACAGATCCTTACATGTTGGAACACAATTTCTCTGAAATTTAGGGATATATATTAATTTGGATTTTAGAGTTGTTGTAAAAAATCATGCATCTCCTCTATTCGAGTACCAACTGATCATTATAGTTTCTTTACAACCAGTCATATTTTCTATCCTTCCACTCCTGTAATTTTGTTCTTAAGAGATTTTCTTTCGTTCTTGAGAGGGAATTTTAAAAACTATCATCAAAAACAATCATTAGTCAGGTTTCTTAACAATTCTTAGTATCACACATCACCCTTAGAATGACATAGACAAGATTAATCCGTTTCTAGCACAATTACTGAACTGGTATTTACAACTTTGAAGGCATACATTTATGGCCAACAATACTGGTTTATGTTTCATTTTGTTTGGTAAAGTTTCTTGCAGGAAGTTACTTGCTTTAAGAATAAAGTTTGAAGTTCGCTATTGAACTTATGAATAAAGTTTGAAGTTAGCTATTGAACTTATGGAAGGATTACATCATACGAACTTACTGGTTTTGCAAATGCATAATAATAATAGATATAGACATAGCCTCATCAAAAATTACCTGGTAAAAGAGGAACCTGCACCACCCATCGCAAAGGCATGATAAGCACCCGTTTAATCACCGAGCAAGTCATTATAATCTTCGAAGAAGAATTATGACCAAAAGGCGGAGCCTGAGGATGAACCTAAATCGAGGCAAGAATTCTTCTGGCGACCTGGAAATGAAAGGAAAACAATAATTGTTAGTTTGGTGAGAAAAATAGTATATAAGTAAGAGACAGTGATATTTGTTTTCAAGCTAAATAAAATATCTAAAAAAAATCCAATTGAGCCATTAAAGTGAGGAAGAGGAGCTGTCAGACTAAGAGGTAACTCCTCAAATGTAATCGTGTTATTCATTTAAGTTGTTCATTATTATATACAAGAGGGAGTGATTGTTCAGTTCATCTCCCGATGACTCTTCATTTTCTCTAATATTTATTTATACTAATTACAGTTGTTCACCCAATCCCTATGATTAGTTGTCAACATTCTCCCCCTTAATCTGAAGGTATGTTGGTTAGTCCAAACATCGTTCTGAATCTTTCAAGCTTTTCTCTTCCAAGCGATTTGGTGAAGATGTCCGCAGTCTGTTCATTAGTGGAACAATGGAAAAAATGGATTGTTTTGGCCTCAACATGATGTCGAATGAGATGATATTTTGTATTGATGTGCTTCGTTCGATCATGGAACTTTTGGTTCTTGGCAAAATTTATTTCTGAGGTGTTGTCAATCATGAGTGGAGTCGATTGTACTTGTTTTACTTGCAAATCTTCCAGAATTTTCCTAAAGCACACAATTTCTTTTGTTGCCTCAGTTTTTGCCACATATTATACCTCTGTTGTGGAATCTGTTGGAACTGATTGTTTGCATGATCTCAAGGAGACATCTCCTAATCCAAGACTCATAGCATAACGCGAAGTAGATACCCCAGTTTCTTTGTCTCCATCGAAGTCTGAATCAGAGTATCCAATCAAGCTGAAGTCACCCACTTGTGTATACTTGATTCGAAAGTCTTGAGTGCCCTTCAAGTACTTTAGAACTCTTTTTGCAATAGACCAATGTCCCTCAAAAGGCTTTTCCTTAAACCTAGAGAGGATTCCGACAACAAACAAAATGTCTGGTCTGGTAGTAGTTAGGTAGTTGAGACTTCCTACAAGTTGTCTATACTTTGTTGCATCCTCAAATTATTTTCCTTCAATGGATGTGAGCTTTAACTTTTATTCCATTGGAGTAGTCAGAGGATTGCATTCAGTCATGCCAAACCTATTCAACAGATCTCCAGTGTATTTCTTTTGAGAAAGGAATATGGACTTCGAATGTTGAGTTACTTCAATACCAAGATAGTAATGAACATAGCCCAAATCAATCATTTCAAAACCTTTTCTCAATTCCTTCTTTATGGATGCAATGTAGTTCTCATTGTCCCTTGTCATCAAAATATCATCTACATATACCACAAGATATACAATTGTCTTTCCAACCTTCTTGACAAACAAAGTTGCATCATCAAGATCATAATATTTGAAATTGAGTTTCAGAAGATGCTCAATTAGCCTTTCATACCAGGCTCGCGGTGCTTGTTTGAGGCCATACAAGGATTTCACAAGTTTGCATACTTTATGTTCATTTCCTTTTATAGCAAATCCTTCAGGCTGGCACATAAAAACATTCTCTTTTAAATATCCATTCAAGAAAGCATTTTTTACATCCATTTGATGGACTTTCTAGCCATTCTAAGCTGCTAGGGCAAAGAGTTTCTGGATGGTAGCCCATTTTTCTATGGGGGAAAAAGTCTCCTCATAATCGACCCCTTCCTTCTATGCAAAACCTTTTACCACAAGCCTGGCTTTGTGCTTGTCAAGTGAGCCATCATCTTTATACTTGTTCTTGTAGACCCACTTGCAACCAATTGGTTTTGTTCCCAATGGAGGATCAACTAGCTTCCAAGTGCCATTCTTTATCAAGACATCATACTCCTTTTGCATTGCTTCTTTCCATTCACCTCGAGAAGAAGCTTCTTTGAAGGAACTTGGTTCAAAATCTGTAGACAAAATCAATTCACAATCATAAGAAACATCCATATCAATAGGTGAATCAAAGTCATCTACATCACCTCCATTTTTCCAGGTTGAATTTCTAGTTCCTATCTTTCCAACCTCATCAGGATGAACACTTTCAAGTGTCTTTGTCAGCCACTTTGGGGGACCTTTTTGAGATTGTCTAGGCTTCTTCATTGATTGAGTTGGGACTGAATCAAGATTGAGTCTCTCAATTCTATCAATCACATCACTATAATTATCTTCTGTTGTTGGAGTTTCATGCGGGGGAGAGAGTGCTTCAGAAGAAGATTCCATAATTTGACCTAGTATAGGAGTCCCCCCTTCAAGTTGTGGAATCTAATTATCAAATTCTTCAAATGATTTTGCATTTGTGAATCTATCAAAGCAATCAAGTTCCCGCTCAATAACATTGTCAGTTTTGGATGATTCAAGAAAGATTACATCTCTAGATACAACAAACTTTTTATTGACTTTATCATAGAGACAGTATGCTTTGGAGGTGTTTGAATACCCCAGGAAGATACACTTACTACTTCTTGCACCAATTTTGTTTCTATGTACCTTTGGTATTAATGCATAACATGTGGAACCAAAGACCCTGAGATGCTTTACGAAAGGAATCTGCCCATACCACATTTCATAAGGAATATTTCTAATAGCATTAGATGGACACCTATTCTTTATATATATAGCACATAGAATTTCATCAGCCCAAAACATCATTTTTTACATTTTTGAAAAACATCATGGAGTGCACCATATTTAGGATTGTCCTATTCATTCTTTCAGCTACTCTCTTCTATTGGGAATTACAAGGCACAATTGTTTGATGTTTGATCCCATGTTGGTGAAGATAGTTTTCAAATTCATTTGAAGTGTATTATTTTCCATTATCAGTGCAATAGAGCCAATATGAGATTGTGCATTATTTTCAATCCATGTATGGAAGTTCTTGAATGTTTGAAAAGCATCATATTTGTTCTTCAATAAATAGACCCTACACATTCTAGTCTAGTCATCAATAAATGTCATCATATATTTATTTCCATTTGTATAAGGAATAGGCATTGGACCACATAAATCTGAATGAATGAGTTGAAGTTTTCTATGTGCTCTGGAATGTGAATCGTGAAAAGACTATTTGCTATGCTTTCCTAGAATGCAAGCATCACATTGCTTAAGTTTCCTAGGAATTGTAGGCAAACCAGTAACACCATTTTTCTTCAACAAGCAGAGGTTGTCATAGTTCAAGTGTCCAAATCCAACATGCCATAATAAACTTGATGGAAATATACATTCTTCATAATGAGAATTGTATGAGAAATTTTTTGCATGAGCAGAGGTACCTTGCAGCTTGAGAAGCCTTTCTTCTTCTATCCCTTTCATGACAAGTGAGTGGTCGGATGATTTTATCACCTCAAGCTTGCCATCAAACATATGATTGGAGTTTCCTTGCTGGTCAAGGACAACGAGTTTCTCCTCAACTATGGGAGATATAAAACATGATGCAAAAGAAAGTCTGGATGACTAGGCAATTTAAGCTTGATTGTACCAAGCCCTGATGGCTTGAGTTTTGATTTGTCTACAAAGTATACTACTCCATTAACATTGTCAGAAAATTCTTCAAAAAAATATCTTCTAAAATTCATGTGGAAAGTTGCTCCTAAATCAAGCAACCAATCATTTTTCCAAGAAGCAAGTGAAGCATTAAATAATTCTTCATTTACCCCAATATTTTAGTGTACCACAACATAGTGAGTGGATTCATGTGCTTTACCTTTCTATTTGTCACTAGTTTTACTTTTGGGTCAATTTCTTTCATGCTTAATTCAATCCCAAGGCAACTTGCATGTGGATGAATCATGTGATCCATCTCTTTTGCAGTGTATGCAATGCAAAATTGACTTTTCTTCTTGAAAGTGTCTACCCCCCTACCTCTGAAATATATTTGTAATGCCCCATCTAAATCTTATCCAGTGAATTTTGTTAATGTTTACATTATCTAAAAATATTGAGAAATATTGGTCTAATATAGAATTCATGATTTCTATTATTCAAATTCCAAACTTACCATTTCAAATTGAATCTTAGGTAGGGTATGGTCTCCTTCCATTATTTCAAATAATATATATATTCACCTCACATTCCCCAATGTACCTTCACATTTACTAGGGAGAAGACATGGTCCTCTCCATTTAATTACATCTTACATTCCCCAATGTACCTTCACACTTACATGGGAGAAGACATGGTCCTCTCCAACTTGTTAGCGCTTGAAATTTCACCTCAGGCTGAGAAAGGTAAACCTCAAGGCAACATCAAACCATTTAGCCTCGTAGCTAGCCCTACGGGGCAGGAGAAGGCTCTCTCCGGTCTATCTCGGTAAAATCTTCAATAGATGAGATGACTGATAGGGTAACACTGATTTTAGGCTAGTAATCTGATCAAAAGGGTTGATTTGGGGTTTTTTGGGTTTTTGGTGGCAAATTGAGGAGAGGGAAATTTTGGGTGCGGGGATTGGACACAGTTTCTGCAGGGGGTTCCTTGGGGCGAGGTAGGAGACAGTGTTGATGCCTTTCACTGAGGTGGATGGTCAGGAAAGAAAGATGAAGAGCTAAAGAGAGCAAACAATAACTTTGAATTCTCTTTAGACAGTAGAAAACATTGAAATTAAACAAACTTAAAAGCAGAGCATGGCAGGCATGAATTCTTACTTTAACACTTCATTTGTTTAATGTGCAGAAGTAAAAGAAAGGAAATGAATCACATAACAAGCTTACAAGTACATTGAGAAACACACCATCAACACATGAGTCCACAAGAATCCCAAAGAGGACTGCAAAACCCTGGTCTTCCTTAGCCAAAAATTTGAGAGATACAGTGAATAATACAATGATAGCTTCTCCCTCAAGAGTCCAACCATGAAAATGAGCAAGAAAGTACATAATATAGATGATCTAACCTCTTTCCCTGCCTCCATGGGTCGAGCTCACTATCCTAGGAGCTGTTTCAACCACTTCTAAACTAAGCACTACAAACTAGGCAGTCAAAACAACTTGCCTCTATAAACTTGGAAACCAATTCATTCATTTAATATTTACCCTTTTCATGAATGAATGTTATAGAAGTGTTACATAAGAGTAAAAGTGTCTAAAAAGTACAATAATTACATCAAAGAGGATCACATTTCATCCCAAAAAGTCAAACTGAGTCAAATCTGCGTTTTCTGGGCTGTACAGTGCATTTTTGAAAAAATCTGCCTGACGGGTCGCGCGCCTTTGGAGCCATCTTTGGGGCACTTGTAGGTGGTAAAATTGAGCAAAAGTAGGCTTGTTGGAAAGGTCTGTGAGTCTAATTTCCAACCCAACTGGAATTTTTGAATTTCGAGTTCATTTGCCCTATCAAAAGTCAAATCTCCCAAGACTGCTTTCTGCAATTCAAAAAAGTGGCAGAAAGTCATTTTTTGCTAGTTTTTTGACTTTCTAGAGGCCCAAAACTTCACCAAATCTCAAGTCCATCCATGAGCATATGTAACTTTGCATGAAAAATCTGGAAATGCTGAGTTTTGGTCAAAAGGAGTTGCCATGATGAAGGGTCGCGCGGGGGGTGAGACCCGTTAATGGGAAAAACCTGCAAATTGCCAAAAAATGCCAAAATTCACCCAAAATTCTCAAAATTTCTTGGGATTTGTGCTGTGGCTAGGCTATTTAGTGCCTTGATCCTTGAGTGAAGCCTTAGCCAAGATACGGAGGGGATTTGGCCTCTTTCTCCGTTTTAGTGCCTCGGTCAACCGCCTTTGAAACATCTTCATCTTTGCCTTGCACACATGCATTCTTGCCCAGTAATGGTTCTTCATGTTCCTCAGAAATTTCTTCTCTTGGTTGGCCTTAGCCAAAAGCCTCTCCAAGTGTGCATTTACCTGGATGAGCATGGACTCTCGGTCAGCGGGCAATGGGTCACCGGGTCTCCTTCGGTTCAAGATTCGGTCACTATGAATCCTCCACAGCTCATCAAGTGCTTTCTCCTCCTCCAACTGTTTGTTGCGCTACTCCAGGTATGTGATGGTCCATTGTGCACCTTCTAATCTCCTCTGCAAGGCATCATTTTCAGCTCTGAGATGCTGAATGACCTCTTTTGCCTCTTGGCTCGGAGAAATCGTCTCAAGATCAACAAGCTCAATATCTGGAACTCCTGATGGCCCCTCATCAATCTTGGGCTGCTTTCCCCTTTGTGCTGCCTGTGCTGCTGAAGAGAGCGAGGCCCCTTCCACCTGATGTGGAGATAACACTCGCTGAGCTGATGATGAAGGCGAGACCCCTTCCACCTGCTGTGGAGATAGTACTCGCAGAGTTGCTGCAAATAAGGCCCTCGGGCCTTTCTGATAGGTAACCAGAGGTGAGGAGCTGACATGTCTAGTGACAGGGATGTCATGCTGCTGTGATGGTCCTCCCTCCTCATGAATCACCTCAGGATGTGGCGGTGATGGTGCTGTGAAAAGCTCACGAGAGATGAACTCCTCCCATGAGATGCCCTGCTGAGCCAACTGATGCAATACTACAAGCTGAATCAAACCATAATGGTACAGGCTCCTATACTGCTGTGCCGGGCTCTTCCTCTGCAACATGGGCACCATCCTCTGAATGTTCTGATAAAAGAAAATAGGGATGTTCATCATCCTCACTCGGGTGAAGTGCATCAGGAGGCGAATATGATATGAATATACCTGTGAAAATCTGCCCTCACAGGTAAAATAGTGCATGATGAGCCTCATCATGGGAGCATACTCGCTCCTGAGAAACCTGAATGGAAACACACCTGCCAAATGTCTCATGAATGGTGGCCGGACAAAAGGCTCAAAGTGAACACTATCCAGCATCTTGCGCTTATTCCATACCTCCCCAACATTAGGTATCCTTGTGGCATGTGAGATCACCTCGGGTGTTAGTGTAAAGCCCACCCCTGCAAGGTTGACATGTCCATCATGCAAGTGTAAAACAAATAAGCGAGCCAACTCTCAGTGGTGCTGAATCCGAGAGATCCTCTCACAAAACTCATAGCAAGACATATACTGGAAACATGTGACTGCCATAGGACAGGCCTGTAACTCTGCTAAAGAGGTGGGCTCCTCTCGCTTATGATGTCCACCCTTTACACCCTTATGAGGCCTCCTCTGTACCTCAATCTCTGAAGCTGATGACTGGTCATCACTTTGCTCATAAGTTTCGGTTTCTGACATTGTTTAAGGAGCAAAGTGGACAAACTGTACTGTTGTTTCTGCCTGTAAAAAGTTGATTTATTTGTTGTTTCAAGGGGACAAGGAACATGAGGGAAATGTTAGGGGAGGGACATTTTTACAAGGAAAATGGGAAAACATGTATACAACAGGGAATTTAGGGAAATACACTGCAAACATCATTGCATATACATCATCAATTTCATATGTTTACATGGGCATAAGGGGAGATATGGTTAGGATGTGATTTTTTTATTTTTGAAGGTAAAAGGGGTAGGGTTTATTTTCTTTACAAATTTAAAAGGGAACTTGACATGGAAATATAGGGAAAATGAAATGGGAGCGAAGAGAATAATTACAAGGGGAAAAACAATGAAACAGCAATAAACCCTAGCATCTTTCTACAAATTTTCATACAGCCATATGGAGTGTTTTTTTCTTGCACAATTTGATCATTAAAAACACACTCATGATATCTTTCAACTTAACCAGCAACCATTTCCAAGCTTAGAGAACCTACCTCAAGCGATTTGATGATTTAGAGGGTGCTTGAGAAAATTTGAAATGAGTTGGGAGGGAGGTTGCTTGACGGGTCGTGCACCTCGCCCAACGGGTCGCGCGCGCCTGACGGGTCGCGCGCCTGGCCTGACGGGTCGCGCGCTTGTCCTGCTCCTAAATTCGACCAGTCTTCACTCAAATCGCTTGGATGTTCGCCCAATCTCTCTTGCAAGTGTCTTGGATGCACAATGAGAGTAAAAGGAGGGAGATTGGGTCTTTATAAGTTTCATTTGAAAAAATTAGATGCTCAAACCCACTTTCTAATGTTTCTCTTTGACAGTTTATAAAACTGACTTTTTTGGTTTCCTTTGTCCTGAAATTGACTCATTTGGTGCTTTTGCTTGATTCTTTTTGCAGAGGGATCTTGTCAAGGGGACCAGGGTTACATGCTGTCCGCTGAAGTCTTTTGAAATTTCATCACTTTTTACAAAAATTTGAAAAATGACCTTGCCTTTAAAAACAGAGTTTTTAAATCCAAGGTGAAAATGAACTGTACAAGATAAAAAATCTCGAATAAACATCTTTACAATCATCCCTCTGGCTTGCTGAACATTTATTGACCTTTAGAAACATGACCTTGTAAACATTTTTGACCAAAACCCTAGACCTAGGAAATTGACCTCAAGACAAGACAAGACAAGCTTTGAAAGAGCTTAATGACTGAAATGACCTGAGCCAGCAATGCCAAGAGGGGAAAAATATACCAGCTCCTCCATCAGGGTTATGGCATGCCTAATGGGATGCAAAAATTGACACTGATGAGACACCTACATATGCAAATGCAAAGAGTTTTGATCGTTGATGGAGGACTCAAGACCGACTCTAACACAACTCATCATCAATATATATATTCATCTCACATTCCTCAATGTACCCTCACATTTACTTGGGAGAAGACATATTACTCTCCATATATATATATATATATATATATATATATATATATATATATATATATATATATATATCTCACACTCCCAAATGTACTTTCAGATTTACTTGGGAGAAGACATGGTCCTCTCCAATTAATTTCCTAATTTTATATTCATGTCACATTTCCAAATGTACCCCCAACATTACTTGGGAGAAGAGAAGTCAATTGTAAGGATGGATGAGAAGTTAATGACATTAATGAGGGGTGGTTGAGATGGAGAAGAGAGGGAGGGTATAAAAGGGAAGGGGGAAGGGAGAAAAGGGGGGGAGGTCCTACTTATGATTGTGGGATTGGTTGTGATTTGAGGATTTGTTGTGATCTTGGAGACCTTAGGAACTTCTAGAGGTTTCTTGGGTTGTTGAGAGGAGGGAAATATTATTCATCTTAGTCTAGATCATTCATCTGGGACACGTATTCTACATCTGGTTGGACTTGGGCTGGGAGGGCTAGGGAACTTATGGAGGTTTCTTGGGCTAGAGATTATTTCCTAGTTGTCTGGGAGGTAAATCAAGTTGAGTTTGTCAAGAGGAGCATTCAGCAGGAGCAACAGGACAAAGGCATCTCCACCAGCCACTGGTACAGGTATTCCTCCATAGATTACTCTTGTAAATTTTATTATAATGAAATATTCACCTTACGTTATGCTGATTAGAATGTAAATGGTAAAATTTTATTTTTTTAAAATCCTTGTAAGCAAGAAAACTATCACCTCTTATTGCATTTAATTTAAGAAGAAATTAGATCTATTAGCAAGACCATAAGGTAGGTCTCTTACACATGGTATCAGAGTTTTGGTTCAAAATCTAGACCCAAAGCCCACTAAACCCCAAATACCACTAGAATGAGGGCTTGAACCTCCGACCTTGTGGCTGTTAAGCTGTTGTGGTTAACAACCACATGCTCTAACAGGGGTGCTTTTGTCACATGGCAATCTATTTCCATTTTCCCTTGTACAACATTTTTGAGAATTATTCAAAGAGACAAAGTTGATCGTAGAAGATATGACAAGAATATGATGCCTTGGGAAAGTTTTTAAGAAAAGACCCCGAATAGAAGGCTCACACAAGAAAGAGTATCCGAGGCAATCAAGATGATGCAGTTTTTGTTTGTATTTGGACACAAATTGTTGCTTGATGTATAATTCTTAGCTCCTTTTTTTAACTTGAGGCCCAAGTCACATGAACGTAAATAAAGATAGGATTGAAAGAGGGTACTGTCCAAAATATAATGAAAACTAACTGTTTTTTTTATTTTTTGGGATTTGAATGCCTATGTTGGTTCTCCAAATCAAAATACCTAACGGATTGGCTAGTCTATTTTTTTTTAATAATAAATATGCAATCTTCATTTGTTTTTCATGTGGTACGTGTTACAAGGGTGTCATTTATAGTTTGAAAAAAACAACATTGATTCTTGGACCTTTGCTTGATCGAATCAAATTTTAACCTTATGAAAATAAGTGTCATCTCTTGCCAGTGGCATTTATGTACTGCGGTATCTTAGTGATATTGTATAAGTTATGTGTTGTGGCCATGCATCATATTATGGTGAAGATTCTATAAATTCATATTCTCTTCTCCAAAAACATTAATATGCATAAAATGCATAGATTTGTTGGATGGTGAATATTGTGGAATCATATTGATATTATTCCAAAAATACGTTTATGTTTAGTTTATGCTAATGTCTTCTTGGTTCTTGCATTAAAATAATCATGCAACCTCTTAGTTGTTTGGAAACATGGCTTATTATTATATAAATATAAACACAAAAATTTCAAAATCAACTCTACTTTAAAAACATCTTTAATATAGGCAATTATTCCATTCGTTTAATTATTTCTCATTTGTCTCGTCATATTGTGAGCTGCATTATATATCATGAAATTGTTTAGTACTAGTGAATAATGATTATATATATAATAAATTTGAACTTTTGAAATTTGGAGGACATTTCTCTCCATAAAAAAAAATTAATAATGAAAATCATGCTAGAAATAGTTTTGAAGTTTTGAGTCTTTTATTTTCAAGGTTAACTAATTGGTTTGGAAGATGAAAAACCATCCAATTTGAAGAGTGGGAATTTTATATTCACTAAGGTTTTAAAGAAACTATATGCATGAAATTTATACTATCACCTTCTAGTGGAATTGATAGTGCACTAATCCGTTGCTTGCCATTATTTTGGTTTTGGTACCACCTTATAGCATATCCAAATCCAAATGCTATTTTCCATGACAAATGGTTGAGTCTGTTTCAACTCTAATCGTTATCGAGGAGTTCCACAAGGATGTCGCATGAGCATTTATAATGCCCATTTTGACTTAGACAGCCACCTATGTTAAGTGGACATGATTTATCTAATGAATGACACTGTGAAATTATGATTGTTTCTAGTACTACAAAATTGACACGTGGAAACTAGACTTAATAATGTGATGATTATACATCTTGTTGTTATATAAATGCATGAATGAGAGCTAACCCGTAGGGGGAAAGTACTATATGATAGCCAAGAGCTACTCTTCCATTGAGGGAAGGTCGAGATATCTCATGGGGAAGGTATAATGTACATTGTTCTATTACATTTGGTATCTACTTGGTATGCACTCTTACGACATGAGTAAAATGCAAATGACAGGTGGTAAGACAACCTGACTGGATTATTCAATGATAAGTCCAATCAGCTTTGTGCTGTGGTCCATATTAGGGTATTGACCCTAGGTCTAAAGGAGGGGTGGAGCCATTTCCCACCGTATATCCTCCAAAACCTGGAATCATGAGAGAGCAGTGGTGGACATGCTCCCCTAGACATGTGATGACGATTTCCATTTGCATGTTGGGGAATTTAGTTCGATGTATTCGACGCTTCCACCATGTCGGTTTTATCAGTGGCCAATATGGCCACTGCCATTGATAAATCAGTAGAGGATGGATAGGGTGGGGATGGAAGTAGGTCAGGATGGATAGGAGGATATAGATCAGTTGGAGACTGTTGATGGGAAGTAATGTCATTGTCTAACTTATCAAATTTTATTTCTATAACTCTCTCTGATTTGCTATGCTTTCGAACTCCCTGTATCTTTTCATTCTAACTTCGGGACGAAGTTTTTTGAAGGAGGGGTGTATGCAATGCCCCACCTAAATCTTATCCTGAAAATTTTGTTAATGTTTACATTATCTGAAAATATTGAGAAATATTGGTCTAATATAAAATTCATGATTTATATTATTCAAATTCCCAACTTACCATCTCAAATTGAATCTTAGGTAGGGTATGGTCTCCTTGCATTATTTCAAATAATATATATATTCACTTCACATTCTCCAATGTACCCTCACATTCCCCAATGTACCTTCACACTTACTTAGGAGAAGTCAAAGTCCTCTCCAACTCATTGTCAATATATATATATATATATATATATATATATATATATCTCACATTCCCCAATGTACCGTCACATTTACTTAGGAGAAGACATAGTCCTCTCCATTTAATTATATATATATATATATATATATATATATCTCACACTCCCAAATGTACTTTAATATTTACTTGGGAGAAGACATGTTCCTCTCCCATTAATTTCCCAACTTTATATTCATGTCACATTTCCAAATGTACCCCCAACCTTAATTGGGAGAAGAGAAGTCAATTGTAAGGATGGATGAGAAGTTAATGACATTAATGAGGGGTGGTTGAGATGGAGAAGAGAGGGAGGGTATAAAAGGGAAGGGGGAAGGGAGAAAAAGGGGAGAGGTCTTGCCTATGATTGTGGGGTTGGTTGTGATTTGAGGATTTGTTGTGATCTTGAAGACCTTAGGAATTTGTGGAAGTTTCTTGGGTTGTTGAGAGGAGGGAAATATTATTCATCTTGGTCTGGATCATTCATCTGGGACACACACTCTACATCTGGTTGGATATGGGCTCAGAGGGCTAGGGAACCTATGGAGGTTTCCTGGGCTAGGGATTATTTCCTTGTTGCCTAGGAGGTAAATCTAGTTGAGTCCATCAACAGGAGCATTCAGCAGGAGAAGCAGGACAAAGGCATCTCCACCAGCCACCGGTACAGGTATTCCTCCATATATTACTCTTGTAAATTTTCTTATAATGAAATATTCACCTTAAGTTATGCTGATTAGAATGTAAATGGTAAAATTTTATTTGTTTACAAGTCTTGTAAGTAAGTAAACTATCGTCTCTTATTGCATTTAATTTCAGAAGAAATTAGATCTGTTAGCAAGACGTTAGGGTAGATCTCTTACAATATTCCTCTTCCTCTTCGACCACCTCTTCCTCTCGAAGAATCTTGTGCAATATTCTTCTCTCCATCTGCAAGGCACATAGCCTCTTCAGAAGACTAAGGAGTTGTATTCTTGCCAAAAGCTTTCTCTCTTTCAACAATTTTTTTCACAAGGAAGTAAAAGGTAATATCTTGGAGGTTTCCATTTGGTTGCAATGACTCAAGATAATTTGAGTAAGTGGGATAAAGTTCCTTGAGAAAAGATATCATAGGAATGTCCAGTTCAACATTAGTGACTTTGATATCATGCATAATAGATTTTACTTCTGATGCAAGAGCAAGAGGATCATCATTTTGTAATTCAAGGGTGAACAATTTAATCATGAGTTTAACAACTTCAAGTGCACAGTGTGAGTCATAGACTTCCTTCAGTTTTTGTAAGTCTTCGAAAGCATTTGAAAATGCCGAAATATGGCGACTCACCTCTTCATTTACTAATGCTACAATCAATGCATAAGCCTTGCTGTTCTTATTTTCCCAAATGGAGAATTCCTTATCTGAGGTAGGATGTTTTGGCTCTTTTTCTCCATCTCCAACACACACTCCTTTCGACAACTCATTATAAATGAGAGTGTGTTTGATTTTTCGTGACCATTCAGGATAGTTCTCCTTCCTAGTGAGAACCACTCCCACAATAGATATCAATGAGTGCATTTTAGAAATGACAGAGGAGGTTGACGAAAATGAGGTGGTAGTCTATAATTCGACTATTGGTTAACTTTGTAACCAATCAACTGTGCTTAAATCTAGTTTTGTACATGGATTTTCCCCCTGAGGGTCCCGCTTATCTGACCAAACACTGTCGATCCCTCGTTGACTTCTCCTTTTATCAAGCACTTCAATTCGCGCAGTTGATCTCACTTCTCTAGATCCAACAGATATCGCGTCATCTACTCACCAACTAACCCAGATGATCTCCACTGTCGATGTGACCCATGCAATCGAACGGTTGTCGCACAATCTTGTAATAGAACCAAAAGGAATAAAATCCCCAGTTCATAACTTTATCGCATCCATTTCTAACATTAACCTGTGCGCACTTTTGGAAGCAATATGCATCTGATCATGCATTAAATGGACAGTCTGATCATTCTGAACCTTAAACTCCTTTTAATAACCACATTGCGTCCAAAATTTAGATTAACTCACACACATCTTCTGATGTGATCTCCATCAGATCTGACCCATCTAATCGAACGACTATCGCGTCACTTGCTCGCCAACTATCTTGGACAATCTCCACCATTGATCAATCCCGCTTGATCCAACGGTTATCGCGTAATCTCGTGTGAAATCTTGCACGATGCATAAAAAGTCAAGAGCATGTGAGAAAAGTGGTTTTCTCGTACTACGTGTTGCCCGCTAAGGTTAATTGTGTGAAATTTAAGAATACCACTTCTTGCCTTTAGGGCATGAGAGATACCGCTTACCACTTGTCGAATACTACCCAGTGCTTAATTCATATTTTAATAAAGATTCTTAAGAGAAGGTTTAGCACTTAAACTTAGTATTAATACTTAACACTAATTGACTATGGTTTATCAATCAAATGTATGAATAAAGAAAAATACCCGATAGAACACCGATACATAGTCATAAGAGAATTTCATTCATCACACTTGTGTTTAACATTATGAAACCATGAGAGTGATACCTCAACTGCACTTGTGGAGCAGTTTCCTCACATAACTAGCCAAACGTTTGCAACAGTTACTAGAGAGGGGCAGCAGTGGCCAGATAGGGGCAGCAGTGACGAGAGAGGAGTTACAAATAAGAGAGGGAAGCGAAAAATGGCACTAGCTCTGATACCATGTTAGACTAGGAGGTAACTCCTCAAATGTAATCATGTTATTCATTCAAGTTGTTCATTATTATATGCAAGAGGGATTGATTGTTCAGTTCATCTCTCGATGACTCTTCATTCTCTCTATTATTTATTTACACTAATTACAATTGTTCACCCAATACCTATGATTAGGTGCCAACAAGAGCTTCCACTAACTTCTACTAGTATATTGAAATACTAACTGAGATTAACAAAAAAAGAAGCCAGTCTCCATAATGGTAGCATAAAGAACAAATGACATAGAGTTAAAATGAAACTAAAAGAAATGGAAATGAATTACTATTGAATAGGGAGATGGTGTAGGTTTTAACCCCAGACAGAAATTACCTGCATATGAATTCTAAAACACATAAATAAACAATGCAAGAGCATAACACATAAAACACATATACACAGAGATTTTCCCCTGGATCTCAAAACTGGGACTGCCAGCTTGATTTTTCATTATGTTCCTTTCAATGTTACAATACATATTTGTACATACCAAATCATCCAATATGATGGACCGAAAACCATTGTGTCCAAAACCGTGTGTGAAAATCATGCACAAAACCATAGGTAAGTCTGCCCAACCTAACATAGGGTCTAGAAAACAAAATTTTCTGGGGCATTGTCATGGACCCCATAGTGGGGGTTACCTGCACCCCTCAAACCCCATTGTGACCCCCCCACTACGCAATCGGCACAACGAAGGGGGGGGCTCCGCCCCCCCTCTAACCCCCCAATTAACTGCGTGAGCTAGTCGTGGAAAGAATATAACACAACCCAACATTCTCCCACTTGATGTTTTCTTTCCACAAGGGGCCACAAGAGAGCTTAGTCATTTATCCAGCCCTACAACACCCATTGTTTCTCTACACCAAGAGAACTTCTTAGAGCTCACAGATTTTGTCAATGTATCTGTAGTATTCTTCAAAGTGTCCACCTTTACTAGCAACACCTTTTTGTCTCCTATCATATCCCTAACAAAGTGATATCGAACATCAATGTGCTTTGTCTTTGAATGATATGCAATGTCCTTTGCCAAGAAAATTGCACTTTGGTTGTCACAGTCTATCCTTATAGCTCCCTGTACTAACCCCATACTTGAACACAATATATGCAACCAAACTGCTTCCTTGCTTGTATGAATGGCTGCCATGTATTCTGCCTCTATAGTTAATAGTGTCACTACAGATTGTTTCTTACTCATCCAACAGACTGCACCTCCAAATAGGTTAAACACATACCCACTTGTAGATCTTCTCTGATCTAGATATCCAGCCCAGTCTACATCAACAAAGCCATGAATATCCAACACCCTGTCCAATCTTGGTCTTCCTTGGTAGCACAAACCATAATCACTAGTGCCACGCAAATACTTGAAAACCCAATTCACTGTTGTCAAGTGCTCCTTTCCTCGTTTTGACATAAACCTTCTCAATACTCCCACTGCATGTGAAATGTCTGGTCTAGTACATACCATTGCATACATTAGGCTACCAACTGCACTTGCATATGGAACACGGGACATGTCCTCTTCCTCTTCTTGTGTCTTCGGACACTATTAAGTAGATAACCTCACACCTACAAGAATATGAACCTTCACCAGTTTACTATACTACATACTAAACCTCTACAGTATTGTCTCAACATGCTTCCTCTGGTTTAACCAGAGCTTCCTCCTTTCCTGGTCTCTTTTAATTTCCATGCCCAAAATATAGTTTGCAGCACCAAGATCCTTCATGTCGAATTTGGAGAACAATTGGGTCTTCAAATCCTGGATAATTTCTTTTTCATTTCCAACCAGCAACATATCATCCACATACAAGACCAGATAAATAACATGGTCACCAATTAATTTAAAATACACACAATGATCTGATTTGCTTCTGGTGAAGCCAAGTCCCCATATAAATGTATTAAATTTCTGATACCACATCCTTCGTGGTGGTTTTAATCCATATAGAGACTTCTTTAACTTGCATACCATTTCTTTCTTACCCTTCACCGCAAAACCTTTAGGTTGCTTCATGTATATCTCCTCTTCCAGATCCTCATGAAGAAATGTTGTCTTCACATCCATCTTTTCTACCTCAAAATCAAAAGAAACAACAATAGATAAAAGTAATCTAATAGAAGCTACCTTGGCAACAGGGGAAAAAATATCACCAAAATCAATTCCTGGCACCTCGAAATAATCTTTTTCTACCAACCGAGCTTTATATTTCTCCACCTTTCCTTCTGCATTTGTCTTCTTCTTGAACTCCCATTTGCTGCCAATGGGTTTCCTTTTAGCCAACAATTCCACCAGACCCCAAGCCTCATTTTTGTGCAAAGATGCCATCTCATCAACCATGGCCTCATTCCAGAGTTTGCCATCCTATGAATCCACTATTTCCTTCATAGTTATGGGATCATCATCAATAATAGATAAAGCAAAATTTGTACAAAAAATGGACTATACCTTTCCGACTGCCTTCTTTCTCAAACTGATATTCTCACACCTGGAGTTTGTGTCTCTTCATCTTCTGATTCCTCCTCTACTGAAGAGTTTAAGTCTTCCTCCTTAAGCTCAAACTCTATCTTCTAAGGTTCCATTGGTTGGACTTCAGGTTTAATAACATCTTTCACCTCTCTGAACACCACATCTCAGTTGTACACAACATTCCTTGTTACTGGGTTCCATAGCTTATAACCCTTTAAACCATCCTTATACCCAATAAAGATGCACTTCTCAGATTTACTATTCAACTTGGTTCTTTTCTCCTTTGGAGCATGTACATATGCATCACATCCAAATACCTTTAGATGTGAAAGAGACAGTTTCTTGCTAGTCCATACCTCTTGTGGAGTCTTATCCTCCAACGTTAATGAAGGTGATCTGTTGACCAGGCAACATGCTGTCTCCACCACCTTTGCCCAGAATTCCTGTCCTAACCCAGCACCATTGACCATGCTTCTTGCCATTTCCATCAACATCTTGTTCATTCTCTCTGCAACTCCATTTTGCTTAGGTGTGTATGGAGTAGTCTTCTATCGTGTTATACCACACTTCTTACAAAATTCTTCAAATTCCTTGCTGCAAAACTCTCCACCATTATCTGTCCTCAACACCTTTATCTTCTTCTCTATTTGGTTTTCCACGAGAGCCTTAAATTATTTAAACCTGTCAAAGACTTCATATTTCTTCTTAAATAAATATATCCATGTAGTCCTTGAGAATTCATCTATAAATGATACATAGTACACAGACTTACCTAGTGATGGAACCTTCACAGGTCCAAACACATCACTGTGCACAAGTTCTAATAAATGTTTTGCCCTCTTACCACCATAGGGGAAACTCACCTAATTCTTCTTCCCATATACACAATTTTAACAGAAATAAAAATCCAGAGAGCTATTGCTCATACCTTCTACCATACCTTTACCACGAAGTATTTGAAGGCCCTTCTCTCCAATATGTCCAAGCCTTTGATGCCATAGCATGGTCTTCTCTCTTGAGACCACTAGATTTTCTGCTCCACTTTCAGGAACCACAGAATTATTGCACCCATCAACAATAGTGCTACCTTGTAGCTTGTACAGAGTTCCAATTCAAACTCCCTGCATCAATACGAGTGCCCCCCAAACCATCTGGCAGATATCCTTCTCGAACACTATTTTTACACCTGCATCATCCAGCTTGCTTATAGAAATCATATTTTTGGCTAATGCAGGAATATGCAGAACACTCGGAAGTGTTCTAAACCTTCCACCTTGCAACTTCAACTATACCTTTCCGTGACCAACGATTCTAGCCTTCCTGTCATCCCCCAAGAAGACATCTCCACCATCATATTTCTCACACTCGCAAAACCACTCTCTATGGTGAGTGAAGTGAAAGGATGCACCTGAGTCAATCAACCATGCCTCATGATCTACATGTGTACTTGAAGAAGCCAAGTACACATCCCCACCTTCATCTGAGGTGGTTTTTGCCTCTACAGAAGGAGAATCATCAGATCCCTTTCCTTTATCAGGATCTTTAAATTTACAGTCCTTTTTGTAGTGCCCTTCCTTTCCGCATTTCAAGCACACCACCTTTACAGGTTTTCCTAGAGATTTAGATCTCCCACTCGATGACTTATTTTTGTTTATGTTCTTGGACCGTCCTCATACAGACAAGGCATCACCATTCTGGCTCCCCATATTTTTCCATCTCATCTCCGCCGTCAACAAGGTTGAGACTATTTCATCAAACCCCAAGGCAATTGTATTGCTACGTATTGCAATAACTAGACTATCCCACGAATCTGGTAGAGAACACAACAAACTGATGCACTTATCTTCATCTGAAATTTTGATATCAACAGATAATAATTGACTTACCATAGTATTAAATGTGTTCAAATGCTTTGTCACTGAGTCTCCATCTTTCATCCTCAAGTTATATAGCTTTTTCCACAAGAACAGTTTATTCACTAGAGACTTAGATTTGTACAAAGTCCCTAACTTGTCCCACAAAGCCTTCGTCATAGCTTCCCCTGATACATTCAACAATACTAAATCTGAGACACAAAATCATATCGTGCTTCCGATCCAACTTATTCCATTCTTCATCCAACACTCTCGTTGTTTTAGTACCCAGATCTACCACGATCCACTAATCTTTATCCACCAACAAATCCTCCATCTTGAGTTTCCACAACTCAAAACTCTGACCATTAAATTTCTCGATCTCTATCTTTCCACTGCTCACCATCTTCTTTCACCACTAGAATCAATCTCGTAGATCTTCCACTGAACAGGGTCTACCACAGACCTGAGCGAAACCCCTCAACAATAAAGGCATCCCCTTGAAGCCAAAAAATTTCTGATACCAAATGTAGGTCTTAACCCCGTACAAAAATTACATGCATATGAATTCTAAAACACAGAAAATAAACAATGCGAGAGCATAACACATAAAAGATATATACACATAGATTTTCCCCTAGATCCCAAAATCGGGACTACCAGCTTGATTTTTCATTATGTTCCTTTCAATGTTACAATACATATTTATACATGCCAAAGCATCCAATAGCCTAGACCGAAAGCCATTGCGTCCAAGACCATGGACCAAAAACCAATGTGTCCAAAACCATGGACCGAAAACCATCATGTCCAAAACCATGTGTGAAAATCAAGCACAAAACCATAGGTAGGTTTGCCCAACCTAACATAGGGTCCATAAAACAAAATTTTCTTGGGCACTGCCCCAGAAGCCATAGAGGAGGGTTACCTACACCCCTCAAACCCATTGTGACCCCCCGCTACGCAATTGGTGCAACAAAGGGGGGGCTATGCCCCCCCTCTAACCGCTCGGTTAACTGTGTGGGCTAGTCGTGGTTAGAATATAACACAACCCAAGAGATGGGTAGTCATTACAACATTGAATAAGCAGCAAGAGTGGAGGAAAATGTAGTAGTTGATATACTCATTGATTAAGTGGATAACCCGACAATGGATGATCTATATTCTGTGTCGGGTGACCAAGTAAAATAAACAATGTGGCCAGACGTAGCAGTCGTTCATTCAGCAGCAGAATAGGTAGAGGCACCACCAAAGATGAAGGCAGAAAAAGAGCGAATTTCCCGTGAACCATAACAAAAAGGACAATCAAATGCACTCTCTCGCTCTCGATCGTCTATAGGTATTGATCTGTTGGTATCTCATCTTGTGATTATCAAATAGCTTGTTTATATAGGAATATGCATCCTCATTTCCACCACTATTTTCTTTGACTCATATAAGCACTTTTCCTTCATTCTCAAGTAGCACTTTGCCTTCTTTGTCAAGTAGCAGAAAATCAGGTAGCAGGAAATCTAGTCATGCCACGGGGAGACAAATTTGGGACTGCTGCCTTGGCAGTCCTCCTTCCTCCTTTTTAACTGAAGATAATGCTTCTGGTGGTCCTCCTTCCTCCTTTTTAACAGAAGACAATGCTTCTCACATAGAGTCTTCGCCTCTAATACAAGCTCTTGAACAACTTATAAAACTAAGGGACGCTGTGGATTTGGACAAAAAATCTGAGAGCAAACAGTTTTGTGTGAGATATAATCAAGCCAGACTTTGGTAGGATCTGATACAGGATTTGTTGACCAAGAGAATCAGTTGTGTGTGAGATATAATGAAGCCAAACTTTGGTAGGCTCTCATACAGGATTTGGTGACCAATAGAATTTGAAGTGAAGACAAGTGGAGTATAGTGTCTAAACATGTGTGAGCCATGTGTAAACCTTCGTAAACCTTTAAAAAATGAATATATGTGTTTAATGATATACTCTTAATTTGTATAAACATAAAATGTTTGCTAACTAATGTTAGCATTTGTTAAGAGAAACTTAAAACCCTGTGAGACATTTTGTATCAATTGACATTTACTCTAAGTTTTACCACATCTTGATTTGATATGAGGCCAAATCATACCTCCAAGTTGTTTTATTAGTTGAAATAATGATGGGATGAAGCTCATAGGCAAATGAGAACGTCCTTTATAAGATATAAATCAAAAACATTAAGCTAAATTGAATTAGATTACATTGGTTTTCGTGTGGGGTGTTGGCATTATGATTCAAGTGTTGTCCTTGATGGCAACTCACTCAGAGGATGGTACAGGTGATGGCAACTTAATCAGAGGACAGATCTTAGTACAGCATGCCAAGGAAGTTCATACACGCAGGTTCGTTAAGCCCAAGTCGCGTGTACACGCAGGTTGGCTTCAGCAAAAGAGCGTGTATGTGGAAAACGTATCTTTGGTCCGTGGGGGTTATTCCTTGGAAGTTGTGCCTATGGTTTTGGACCATGGTGTCTCGACGGACGTGTTGATCCCTAGTTTCGAGGTTGATGGTATTGTGTTGCTATTGTTTTGGCCCGTGGTATTGTGAAGGGCCTAAGGCTATATAAGGAGAAGATCATTAGGCAAAGAGATGTGTAATGTGTGTGAGTTGTGAAGATCTGACGTAGTGTGAGATCCAAGTGCTGGTTATGGGTTGGTGATCTGAACCAAGGTTTCACTCATGTGGAGGATGATGAATGATGGAACGAGATCTCAAGGCTTGGAATGATTATCTTCTGATGGTTTGACTGTGGATAGACTAGATCTATTGACGCATGTTTATTGTTATGATCTGGGTATGTTTTGATGTCTGATATAGCTGCGGAGTTTTAAGTTTGAATTTACAGATCTGTACGCGGGTTGTCTTTGGTAAAAGAGCGTATACACGCAGGTTGGGTTCATCCAAGTAGCGTGTACATTGTAAAGCTTGATATTTGAAGTTGCATATGGGTCTGATGGTTATTGCAGAGTTCCGTGTCTGCTCTGTGTTCTGGTGACTGTGTTGTTGACAGTGTTCCAGTATTTCAGTGATCAATGATGCAGGTTGTACTACAATGATGATTGTCTTATGGATCCAGTATGAAAATGTATGAAACGTGGTCCCGGGAAGATCGTAGGCCAGCACCTACGTACTGGTAAACATATCAGCCAGTACAAGAGCCAAGGGGGTTGTAGCTCCCTTCCAGGAGCAGCTGGAAAACGAGTGAAGGTTGTAGCCTTCTGTAGGGTTGGCACCTACGTACTAGTAAATGGATCGGCTAGTACAAGAGCTATGAGGGTTGTAGCCCTCTGCAGGTTGCAGCCTGCGTGCTGGTAAAGGACTGCACCAGTACATTGTAAAAGAAGTTTCTTATTAAAGAAGAAAGAGACGAATTGCAGCAGGTGGTTTTCACCCACATTGGGTTTCCACCTTATATCATGGTGTTCATGTGTGTGGCTCTTGTGTGATGTTCTGTTCTGTTATACTACACCTGTTTACTGTTAATATGCTTAATAATGTTCTGATGCATCTACTGAAGATTAAGATAACTGAATTATAAGATCTCTGGATATACGCTAGTTGCTTTAGACACAGTAGCGTGTACACGCGGGTTCACTTAACTGAAGTCGCGTATATGTTTCTGAGCATGAAATTGAAAAGTTTTATTGATCTGATAATACTGATTCACGCCCCCTCTCAGTATTATCTCCAACAATTGGTATCAGAGCAGGTCCTTCAGAGAAGCTTGATCGCTTGAAGGAGATTCATAGAACAATGGGGAAGAAAGCACATCAGAAGAAGAAGACAGCTCAAAGGAACAATGACAACTTGCCGTTGAGTGGAAGCAAGAATTCAGATCCTGAATCACCTCATATTGAAGATGGACAAGCAAATGAAGCATCAGATCAAATCATAGATCAGCAAGATCTACCTAGCAAAAGGGAGAATGCCCTCAAAGAAGAAATCATCATATTAAAAGATCAGTTGGAATGTGCATCCAGAATTCGACAAATGCTGCTAGCACTGAATAAAGAGCAAGAAAACGAGATCCTCAAACTAAGGCATCTGCTGGATGAAGGAAGGAAAGCTGAAGAGACCTTGAAGAAGCAATGTCTTGAAAAAGAAGAACAACATCAAGTTGAGGTAAATATCTTGAAAAGCAAATTAGAAGAAAAAGATAAACTATTACGATTTCAAGATAGTACTAAGATCTTGGATGATATTCTTAGTAGTCAAAGGTCCCCTACTATCAAAACTGGTCTTGGTTTTCATGAGTCTATTGAAGGTGAATCTGGTTCACAAAGTAAGACAAGAATCTCTAATGCAAAATCTGAAAGGGACAACTCCATCAACAATCAAGGAAAGAGACTCCTCAAAGAAAATCTTTTACTCCTCCCATGAATAATGTTGAATGTTATGTATGTCATAATCTTGGACATGTTGCAGCCATATGTAGAAGAAGAAGGTTTCAAGACCATCATGCAGAAAGATCATCACATTCAAGGTACTTTAATGGATATTGCTTTTCTTGCAATATGTTTGGCCACAAAGCTGCTGATTGCTATAGGAGGAATATGAAACATGTAAGATGCTATGCATGTAACAAGTTTGGACATAGAGCAAAGGATTGCAGGAACAAAGCTCATGATAAGAAGAAATCATCAACATGCCTGAAGATATGGAAGAAGAAGGAAGTTCAGTCAGAAAGATGTGGCACAACACAGGGTACTCAGCACAACACAAACATAACAGACTCAGGGGGAGCTGAAGGCATAGAACTTCAGTGTTCTAATTCTCATACGCAAGTTTAATGAAGAGAAGTCGCGTATATACGCGAGTTTCACACTGCAAAATCGCGTATATGTCAGTCTGAAGAAATGCAGTGGGGATAGGCTCAGAAAAGGGGTCTGATATGATTCAGTCCAATATCTGCTCTCTTGGTTAATAGTTACAGTCTGCTGAGGATGTCTGGAAATGTCTTGATACTTATGGCACAGGCTCAGGGGGAGCATATACTTCAAATAATGCATTGTTGGCATTATGGTTAGAGGTTGTTGATAAAGTCTATGAAGCTAAATGATATATCTTCATGTTTTGGTATTGCAGGCTAATGCTTATGGTACAGATCATGATGCTACTGGTGGCTCTCATAAGTCTTGGTCTAGATTTTTCATCACTATGTCATGTATTTCTTTTGTGATATCTCTTTTATGATGTCAAGGTCATGTAACGGCCTATGTTGGTTTCCCCACTATGCCTGGGATGAATGATGTAATGTTCATGTATTATCTTGAGTAAACTCTTAATGTATCTGCACATGGTTAGGTGGATGAGTCAATATTGGTATATCCCCACTAGGTTGGGTGATGAATGTATATATTGAGTCTTTTGGTGATAGGAAGGTCTTCTATGATGTATAAGTCTTTGTTCTTCTTGAAGAACATCTTTTGCAGATCTTGCCTACAGTCAAGGGGAGCATGAACAGCACAATTCAGCAAGAGCAGGATGGATAGATTGGTACACTTTGGCATACACAAAGGGGGAGCACATTTGGAGATTTCAGCAGGTACTCAGGGGGAGTATGGACAGCAGAAGGTATACCAAAGAAGAGAATATCTTGGTCCGCCCTTTGCCCTTGATGTCAAAGGGGGAGAGTGACTTGGTGTGGTGGTTGCCATCAAGTCCAAAGGGGGAGATTGTTGGCATTATGATTCAAGTGTTGTCCTTGATGGCAACTCACTCAGAGGATGGTACAGGTGATGGCAACTTAATCAGAGGACAGATCTTAGTACAGCATGCCAAGGAAGTTCATACACGCAGGTTCGTTAAGCCCAAGTCGCGTGTACACGCAGGTTGGCTTCAGAAAAAGAGCGTGTATGTGGAAAACGTATCTTTGGTCCGTGGCGGTTATTCCTTGGAAGTTGTGCCTATGGTTTTGGACCATGGTGTCTCGACGGACGTGTTGATCCCTAGTTTCGAGGTTGATGGTATTGTGTTGCTATGGTTTTGGCCCGTGGTATTGTGAAGGGCCTAAGGCTATATAAGGAGAAGATCATTAGGCAAAGAGATATGTAATGTGTGTGAGTTGTGAAGATCTGAGGTAGTGTGAGATCCAAGTGCTGGTTATGGGTTGGTGATCTGAACCAAGGTTTCACTCATGTGGAGGATGATGAATGATGGAACGAGATCTCAAGGCTTGGAATGATTATCTTCTTATGGTTTGACTGTGGATAGACTAGATCTATTGACGCATGTTTATTGTTATGATCTGGGTATGTTTTGATGTCTGATATAGCTGCGGAGTTTTAAGTTTGAATTTACAGATCTGTACGCGGGTTGTCTTTGGTAAAAGAGCGTATACACGCAGGTTGGGTTCATCCAAGTAGCGTGTACATTGTAAAGCTTGATATTTGAAGTTGCAGATGGGTCTGATGGTTATTGCAGAGTTCTGTGTCTGCTCTGTGTTCTGGTGACTGTGTTGTTGACAGTGTTTCAGTATTTCAGTGTTTCAGTGATCAATGATGCAGGTTGTACTACAATGATGATTGTCTTATGGATCCAGTATGAAAATGTATGAAACGTGGTCCCGGGAAGATCGTAGGCCGGCACCTACGTACTGGTAAACATATCAGCCAGTACAAGAGCCAAGGGGGTTGTAGCTCCCTTCCAGGAGCAGCTGGAAAACAAGTGAAGGTTGTAGCCTTCTATAGGGTTGGCACCTACGTACTAGTAAATGGATCGGCTAGTACAAGAGCTATGAGGGTTGTAGCCCTCTGCAGGTTGCAGCCTACATGCTGGTAAAGGACTGCACCAGTACATTGTAAAAGAAGTTTCTTATTAAAGAAGAAAGAGACGAATTGCAGCAGGTGGTTTTCACCCACATTGGGTTTCCACCTTATATCATGGTGTTCATGTGTGTGGCTCTTGTGTGATGTTCTGTTCTGTTATACTACACCTGTTTACTGTTAATATGCTTAATAATGTTCTGATGCATCTACTGAATATTAAGATAACTGAATTATAAGATCTCTAGATATACGCTAGTTGCTTTAGACACAGTAGCGTGTACACGCGGGTTCACTTAACTGAAGTCGCGTATATGTTTCTGAGCATGAAATTGAAAAGTTTTATTGATCTGATAATACTGATTCACCCCCCCTCTCAGTATTATTTCCAACATGGGGAATAATGCAAACCTGAAAACTGATTACTATAGTCCTTGCCAACCCTTTGGGTAGGGACTAATAAGGTGGAACAATCTCATATGATATGACCCCTCCATCACCCCCTTTTGTGGTTATAGATTTTTATCAACATGACTTGTGAGAATAAATTAATTATGCCTATAACTATGTTAATTGGGAATAGTTATCATATAGTTTTAATTTTATTATTAATTTAATAAAATAAAGTGTTAGTAAATGTGGATAAGCATCTATAATAATAATTATTAAAAATGTTACTAGATAATATCATAATAATTATTGAAAGAAAATTACTTGATAATTCATTTAACATTATTTAAATTTAAAAAAGAAAAAAACCAAATTATAACTTTATTTTAATATTATTATTGTTAATGATAAATTAATATATGAGTTAAATAATATTATTAACCATGGAGATTCACCCTATTTGATTAGCTTTTCTTACGATACCATGTGCCAATACCATGACAATACCACATGCCCAATATGACAGATGTTGGATTACCAAGTGGGGAAGAGATGTCGTAAGTTATATTATGTAAATAAAAATAAAATTAAAACATTCTCATTGGGTCAAATTACATAAAAATAGAAATTAAATTAAATCAGTAATTATAATTATCAATTATTAATAATTAAACCAGCCTAGTTCCATCTTAACTCTGGATCTACCAAGCGTCGATAGTTGTACAATATCTCGCATTTCTCCATGCCTATTTCAAAACCAAAGCACAATTTCATACAAAGCTTATTGCAAAGAGACACGATTTTATACAAGGCTTAGTGCAAAGAGATAGGAAGAAAAGATTGAAACAAAAGACATAGCAGAAAAGAAAAGCAAACTTAACTAAACTAACCCTACTCCTAAACTAACAAAGGATAGGCCAGGCATACGTAAAATGAAATTTACAATGAAACCAATGGATCATTACCTGACCTATATGGGTGAGGCAATAGAAAACAAGAAATATCATCAAGAAAAGCACATGACGAGAAAGAAAAACACAACATGTTCCAAAATTCAAAGACACAAAACATGAGCAGAAGATTACAACAAGAAATTCGGTTCTAAACATTCTATTGATGTACCATGATGTTTACACACATCGTGACAGACCCTCATATCAAAGAATCCATCCTGACTCTTACTTTTGGAAAACATGAAGAAAGATAGAAACTTGTGTTTAGCATAGTGGCTTGCCAAGTATGATTCCTCCAACAATTTGGCAATGGGATAATAATAAACGGGTGAAGGACCTTGAGGCTGAGATATAAGTTCATTTCCAACATTTTCAATCAACTCATGACAACCCTTCCAAGTAAGAATGTCAACTTGATCATGCTTGGAACAACCATCAAGATCACATGATCCTGACATAACCATTAGCGTAGGTTGAATTGTCTCGACATCTTGACATGGTTCTAAGGTATCTAAAGGTAGATAATAAAAAAACGGTGTCTTGGAATAATCAACAGTTGAATAAAAAAATTCATTACTGGATTAATCAATGAATATATTAAGATGGCCATGATCAGAGTTTCATTTTTTATTTGAGAGAAAGGAATCCTCAAGATCTGACGAATCATAGAGAGAGGTTGATTGAAAAAAGGAAGTTACATTCTCCACTTCTTTACTCGCAAAAGATGAGAAATGAGATAGATTGAAATGCGTGAAATCTTCCTCACTTTCCTTTGATATGAAATCAAGATTTCACCATTCCTGGCTATAATCATATTCAATACCAAAGAAAATTAAATCATTGAAAGATATGACAAGTGCGATGGAATTACTGAAAATGTCAGGAAAATGGGTAAAAGGGGAAGAAATGGAAAGATCGATTGGAAAAAACACCTTTAATCACAAATTCTTGTTCATAATCAAAATCCCACACATAGTCATTATGAAAGATATCGCAAGTTTCCTAGTCTCCACTGACTCCATCTTGAAGTTGATCCTCTTGAGAATCAAAAGAAACAATTAAAACAAGTTGATGTGATAACTCAAAATTGAGAGGATGAGAGGAGGTAACCGATGCAGAATGAGAGGAAACTGTTTCATTGATTGAATCAAATTCAAAATTGAAACTTGAGTTAAAATCTTGAATATGAGGGGGGAAATAATATGGTGTTAGATTAGAAAATTGATGATTAGATTCTCCAATATTGACTTGG
Organism: Pinus tabuliformis; assembly: GCA_031772625.1. Lineage (NCBI taxonomy): Eukaryota > Viridiplantae > Streptophyta > Pinopsida > Pinales > Pinaceae > Pinus > Pinus tabuliformis. Next base: position 1,421,887,017 of record CM062820.1, on the reverse strand, counting down.
ATTCATGGACCTTCTTGATTTATTGAAGAACTGCAAGAAGATGAAAAGTCACATGGAACAAAAATTTCTCCTTTTGTAGATTTGAAAGGTCCATAACCAAGCAATGTTGTGAGACTTTCATTTGATTCAGATTCAGATGGCTTGAAAGAAATTTGAATAGGATACTCAAATTTCTCTTTCATAAAATTTCACTCTATGTCATCCTCAGAAAACTCATAACATAAGTGAATGAAAAGATCATGAAAATCTTCAACAGATTCATCACGTTCCTTTATGAGATGAATAATTTTCTTATAAACACTTTCATAATTAGAGAAAATTTTAAGCATGGAAATTTATCTAAAAGATTAGAAACTTTGGTGAATCTTACTAGTCTCTAATTTGCAAAGTATAAAATGATTGGTGATATTTTTGTAAAAGAATTCAAATTTATAATCACTGATATATTGTCTCTATAATATTTTTGCGATTTTTAAGGTAAAATAATTTCATACTATAAAAATTTTGGAAAATTATTTTTAGAAAAATGGAAATTCATGAATATTTTTTTTTGGAAAAAACATTGAAAATTAGCCCACCTATGAATATTAGCTCCTAAAATTTTCCCCATTCATAATCATACCTGTCAAAGGCTTGATGGAGCTCCTTGATAAGATGTTGGAAAGAATGAATAGAGGCGGTGGAAAATGTGTAACACCATTGTTTAACATGTGCTTCGAAATTAAGGATCAACAACCTATAAACAATATCCTCATAATTAATTTAATGATAAGTGAAAAAATAAAGAAAGAGGAGGGTGTGCTCAAGAATGGTTGTTCTACCCTCGCCATCAAATTTAGATTTGACATGTCATGGATTATCCCTGAAGGAACTTTCAAATTTTCGAATCTAAAAAAACATGTCGGGGTTAAGATTTGGGAAGAAGTCATTTAAGGTAAGCAAGGTTCAAACATACTTCACAGGCTCAACTTGTCATTTGGCCCTCCTTCTAGTAGCAAAAACATGTTGGTAGTATTGGAAGCCACCAACAAGGAAGTGGGTCTCTTCAATGTGAAGTCTTAATTAGACGCACAATGTTTTGAGTAGGAGCCCCAACTGGAAAATAGTCAGTTGCCAAAGTGGTGGTTTCAAAGATGTGCATTTGTTGCGATAAACACACAGAAGGATATGAAATTAACTTTGGTGAAACCAAGTGTATGAACATTGTGAGGTATCAAATGTAATGCATGAATTGTGAAGTATCAAATGTAATGCATGAAAGGTTCCATCACATCGAAGGGAATTAAGTGAGCCCATTAGAAGCAAGTATAGTACTAGCTTAAAAGAGAAAAAAATGGGTAGAGCCTAATAAGAAAAACTAGGCACTTTAAGCTTGAATTTAAGGACACTTTAGCTCATCAAATTCAATTTGTAAATATTCAGCTACATAGTGATGCCAAGATTTGTACAGTGCGATGGTGTCCTCAAAATTTGCAAGAAGATTAGCCTGGCAGTAGAATCTACCTTCCATTGCATCCAGGTAGACTATTTTGGAACTAGTATGTGTCTACTTTAACAAGAACAACATAGTATTCATCTTAGTAGGGCCACCAATATATTTTTGCATGGTGTATCTATTAATATCCAAGTCTTCCTTCGTAGAAATCTACTTCAATTAGTCCAAGTTTTTTTAAACTTCTTTCCTAACGATGCTTCTTCCCTTTGCCTCTGTAAATGACCTGACTGAAGGGATGTTATGAGATTTCAATAGGGATTCCACACCATTGTTTAACTGTTCATAAGAATATAATATGTTAGTTATGAAAGTGTTGAGTTGTTTATTAGTATGTATAATCATTTTGACTTCAACTTTCTCCAACCCATTTTTGCCTTGTTTTCCTAACTAATTCTAGTGGTGTGCCTTTATACTTCATTCCCCATTCATGAATTTCAGTGATGGTTGCTATTATATCTCCATTTACCACCCTTGGTACTTGTGATGCTTGGTTTATGGCCTAGGGAAACCCCTCCTTCCAGACTTGGTCCAAATATTTTAAAGCAGTGTTTTATTCCCTATACGCTACTTGTCCCTGAGATAAAAGCATGTGCACGCGGGTTAGTCAATACCCAACCTGTGTATATGTGTTAAAACTCTTAAAACAAATAAATTTCCTTAATTATGGGTGGAGTTCACGGGTTTTACTTGTTGTTTACCTCCTAATTCCTGTGGCCCAACTGTTTCCCAACTAAAAAACTAATTGGGAAAAGTATAAATAGACATCTATGGGAAGGCCTAAAGGAAGAAAGAAGAGTAGGATTATTATGCTGAGATTATCCCTAACTGAGTCTGAAGTATCCTTGTGCTTGAAGCTCTTCCCCAAGTTTTAGGAAACCCTTGTTTCCTTGAGTGTTGATATTCTCCCACTTGCTTGAGATATCATGGTATTGGTTATGGAAGGAGGTTATTAAAGACTAGGACTGGACAGATCTGGAGGATGGTTCCACTTGGAGCTGGAAGAAGAAGATTCAGGTGAATTCTCTCTATGTTAGTTATAGCTTTCTACAATAAAAAGAAGCATTGTCTTGTTCCTAAGATTGACTTTGTTTGTGCATCAGATACTATGTAATTCATGTATGAATGTTATTTTGATGTATAACTAATCATTTGCTTATATGATATAAAGTTGATTTCATTAAAATGATTTATCTATATGCTGCTATGTATGTTCTAATTGGTTGATTTTCATATTCGAAGATCATCAGGACTTGCAGAGGGTTTGAACTCTGTTAGAACTACACAAATGAAGGACATCTAGGTATGGTCACTATCGCATAGTTTGCTTATATAAGCATTTTGCCTGAGTTGTATGAGTTTTTCTTACTGTAGTTTTCTCTTTCTCTGTTGGGGTTCCAACCCAAAACCCTAGGGCACTTATTCTTGTAATAGTTGTATGAATGACTTTTATAGATTCTACATTCTCCTATGATTTCTTCTGCATATCATGCAAGGGAAAAACTACTTTATGCATAGTGACCACTTCCTCATACAAATTCATCATAGCACCTCCTAATGCTTGAACTTCACCATATATAGTCATCTGAATCTCCTTCAAGTAAACATGTGTGGAAGTCAACTTCTTAGTTTTTTCTTAGAGTTGTTCTATTTTTTGTCTCACATCTTCCAAATACTTTGACTTTTGTTTTCTTTTGGTCATTATATAATCTATTTTTTCCTTCAAAGCTCCTGTAAAGGGTAAGTTAGCTATAGAAATGGTTTGAGGATTCTATTTCGTATCCATGACAATCACCATTTCTGTATTAATGAAAGCAAGATGTGTGAGGTCATGGGGGAAATGATTCTTCCTTGCTTACACAATTATTCTCTAAAGCTCATTGAAATTTAGGCTGCAATTATCCATGACTAGGCTATCATCTAAAGGAGCAATTTCTTCTTCATCACTTGGAGCTTTCCCATCTATAAGGAGGCAGAGGCGTAGTGATGATCTAATATGTAATGAGAATAAGATCAACATCTTGGTTTTGAGGCCCTTGTTCTACCTCCAACTCTTGGATAACTATTATCTCTTCAACCTGTTGGGAAAGTTCTTGATCCTATTGTTGTTTATTCTCTTATTCCTATAGTTGATTCTTTATTTCTTCTTTTGCTTGCTTCAACATTGCTTTTTCTTGCTCCTTCCTTCTTAATTCAGTCTACATCCTCTTTTCTTCATGTTCTCCCTTTTCATGATCTTCCTTCTACACTCGCTTCTATTCCTGCCTCTTTTTCTCTTCTTGTAAGTTCTTCCTCTTTCTCTGTACTTCCATAGTCGCTTTGAGAATAGCTAGATCCAATTTGAACTTGCAGATTTTGTCCTCCGTTGGGTTGTGAGTAACCTTCCTTTTATATTTAACACTCACTGGATTGCACTTTTCAAGTTTCCTTACTTCCGGAGTAGTGTTATGTTCTAGAGCCACATCAAAAGGGCCTTCCTAGCTGCCTCGTGTGTGCGGCCTTTAGGGATTATAGGAATTTATTGATCTTCTCCTCCTCTAGCCTAGAGAAGGTTTTGCATGACCAATTAAAATGCAACTTGGCATAGTGTTTCTTGCAAATACCTTTAGGATTGTAGTGATGATAATCTATGGTGTCGGACTTGGAGTTCCAACTCTTTGACCTCAGCTTCTACAACCTTCAGGTCCTTGATGTTAAAGGATCCCACCTATAAAGGAAAATCATACCAAGTTGCCTTATTTTTCCTCTGCAGTATTGATGATAAGCCTACGGCAAGATTATATGTGACCTATTCCATGACTAACTTATTTGTGGCATACCTCAGTAACAAATATGATGGTTTATGTCATCCAAACATCCTGAGGTAAGTTCCATTTGGTGAAGGAAACCAATTTCCAACTTCTAATACTGAATCCATTGCCTCACAAGGCATGTAAGGAAGTTCTTCTTCAAATATCATCGAGTACAATAATTTGAAGAAGTGATCAACCAACTTCTCAATGAATCCTCTATAACTACACTCTGAAAGCAGTTTGTAATGAATGTGAACATGAGCTTCTTTAGATGTCCTTTTCTAGTCCATGCCAAGAAAATAATTTCTAGCACATATACCATCCAACAGGTATCCAAACATGTAGAATTTATCTTTCTTGTCCTAAGGTTGATTCTTTGCATTAAGTTGTTGAGCCAAAATATCATACCAGTTAAATATCTTCCCCTCCATGACAATATGATGCAGCATGTAAACCCATCCTTTGGGGAAGGATTCAATACTCGTTTGTCCATATATTTGGTAGCATAACACTATCAGGGATTGGACCACCTTTCTGAGAGATCCAGTCTTATAAATATTACTAGGTTTCTTACAAAACCTAGCTGGCTCTTTTACCCATGTCTTGATAACATCCTTGGTGTTTAAATAGCTTGTGACTACATAGAATTATGAATCCATATACCCCTATGCCTTAGGGAAGTGGTACATCAAGTGAATATCATGGGCTAAATAGGAAGAAAGTTGCTACCCACTAACACTGTCGAGGGTCATGCTCTTTGTATCGAAGTACTACAAAATCCATTTAATGACATTTGTGCAAGGAAGAACTAGGAACTTGCAAGAAACTTTGTGAAAACCTGATCGCTAGATGTTAATGTACACATGTCTGTCCTCCAAATATGCCTTAATTTTTGTAGCTTTGAATGCATCTTTGACTCTATTCCATGTTATGTCAGAGTCCCTTTCAATGAAGAGTTAAGTATCAGATAGAATAGAAATGGTAACTAGAGGGCTCTCAACCACTTCATAAGTACTACTCTCTATTGTTTCTTTTGAGGGTAATATCTTGGGAGGCATGATGATGGCTACTGATGAAGAAGAGATGAGTTCAAAACCTGAAATACCTATAACAAGAGATGCACTCATGGTGAAATAATTTAGCTTAAGAAGATCAATTCATTAATCAAACCTAAAGTAGGAATGCACTGACTAAGGCGGATTGCATAGTTATGGGCTATGGGAGGAAAAATTAGCTCTAAAATTGCAAATTCTGCAATCTCAATAGATAGGGAGGAAGCTTGAGGCTTGATACTGCACAATGCGCAGTCTCAGCTAGGCAGGAGAGAGAAGGGACTGCACCATGTGCAGTCTCAAAGGCCAAGGTTGGGTATTGAGGGTGGGATCTGCATAATGCACATTTGGGAAAACTAGTGATTTCTTAATGCCCAGTCTCAGAGGTTAATAGGTAAGGCTGATGCTTGAGCTTGCGAAATGCATAGTTGGGAAGGTAACAATAGCTGAAGGATTGCGCAGCTCTTCCCAGTACAGAGAGAGAGAGAGAGGGAGAGGGAGAGGGAGGTGGAGAAACTTATATATCTAAATCTATGGTAGGTGTAAGTGTAGATTGACCTTATGGCCCTGAAAATATTATGCAATAGGAAAAGCATGCATGCAAAAAAAGACTCAATGGCGGAAATTGCTGGTAGGAAAAAAAGGTGATGTGACACTTATAAAAAATGAAGGATGGATCGAATAAACACTTGTACAAGCTAATGATAATAGAAACTCTAGCTACCATGAAAATAAATAGGCAAAATAACACTCACATAGACACAAATGACAAAAGTGACAAAAAAAGCAGCAAAAAGAGACGCATGACAAACTTACCCAGAGAAGTGTTGCAAAATGAATCCAAATATCCTTGATCCCATGGTGAAGGTTAGAGATCCAATGTCAAGTGTGAAAATAAGCTCTAAAAGCATATATTTTATAGATCTATCCCCCACAGGGTTAGGTTAGGGTTTATGATGCACATGCCTTAAATTAAGGAGAAAGTGACACTTGTCCTTAGATTGAAAAGAGAAACTTTGTGCCACTTGTCCATGGGTTATTGCGCAATCCCTATTTTCTAGTGATGTGCATTTTATTGCTCCAAGGAACTACATAGACTGAATGACAGAAGGGGTTGTACAATTCCCAAGGACAAGGGATTGCAGAATCCACTGACTTAGTGAGTTACGTTGTGTTAACTCTTAGAGATTGATTGTGTAGTTTGCATGCTCAATGACTACCAATATCTTAGGGTTTCATAGTTATAATCTTCTATGTATTGCACAGTTTAAATCCTCAAGGGATTTTGCAGTCTCTATTGGAATGGGATTGCACAATTCCTGGAGGGAAGATCGGCATATGGTGCAAGATCAAGGCAAAAGTTGTCTTGTGTTTAGAAGTTATTAAGTTGTCATCGACAAGACATAATTATCATCAAGACAACCTAGTGAATTCATCACAAGAACTGAATGAAAATAAAATTAAAATTGATTGTAAACAACAAAAGGAACACTTTATGACCATGAAAGATAAGTTCCTACGAATAGAATGTAGGCTCCAAAATCAAACATTAGGAAAAATTTTGGAGAGGATCGGGTTTTCGTAGCTACAACAATCTATTGTAGTTTTCTATTTAGTTAATGAATGAGTTGATTTTAATTGGCTTCATGTTTGTGTGATTTTGATAAAATGTTTTCATGAGGATTGATTTCAAGAAGTATTATTTCATTTCTGCAATTGCGATTTCATTTCCAGCATTGTGTGCAGTTAGTTGTTTTTATGCAAGTGAGGGTTTGAGAGTGAGATTGATTTTCATTCCTGCATGTGTGAAAAGTGACAAAGTTATTCTTGTAGGAGAAATATTAGCATTAGGAATTATCTAATTCTTTTTATCTATTGTTGCATACATATATTTTGCATGATAACCTTGAAATAAAAAGACTTACCCGCATTGATAATTTATGGTTGAGCGAATTGAATTGTTTTGTTAAGACAAATCATTTTCTCAACAATTTTCACCACCAATTGTTTCCTCTAGGTGACAATATATCCTTTTGGGGCCATCCCTATTCTCTAAAATTTACAATTTCTATAAAATGATCATCCACTATAGGCATAGCAAAAAGTTGTTCATTTGGCATATTGTTATCCAAATTTTGTGCATCCTCTCCTATGGTCAGGGGTGACAAATGATTAGGACCTACTTTTAGTCTACCAAGTTTGACCATGATTTGAAAATTATACTCCTTGAAATACAACTATCTGCAAAGCCTGCTCCCCAACATAGGCTTGTTGATGAGGTACTTCAGTGCGAAACGGTCCATGCCAACTTGAACTTGTTACCCAATAGGTAATGTCTAAACTTCTGAAGCACATACACCATCATGAGTCCATCCCTCTTTGTTGTGGTGTGGTTCTATTCTATTATAGGTAACTTCCTACTAGCAAAGGAGATAGGATGATCTATTTCTCACTCCTAAGGCTGTGTTGAAATCGTGCCCACTACAATCAATGAAGCATCGGCATGCACATGGAACGCCTTCTCCCAATATAGTAATACCTAAATCAATGTAGTCACAATATTCTCTTTTAAGGTGTTTAGGGCTCTCTAACACTCCTCATCCCACTTTAACCTTGTCTCCTTCTTAAAAAACTTCTCCATACGGGCAATGATCTAAGTGTAACCTTTATGGAGAAGTTTTTTAAGAAGGAGACAAGGTTAAAGTGGGATGAGGAGTGTTAGAGAGCCCTAAACACCTTAAAAGAGAATATTGTGACTACATTGATTTAGGTATTACTAGATTGGGAGAAGGCGTTCCATGTGCATGCCGATGCTTCATTGATTGCAGTGGGCACGATTTCAACACAGCCTTAGGAGTGAGAAATAGATCATCCTATCTCCTTTGCTAGTAGGAAGTTACCTATAATAGAATAGAACCACACCACAACAAAGAGGGATGGACTCATGATGGTGTATGTGCTTCAGAAGTTTAGACATTACCTATTGGGTAACAAGTTCAAGTTGGCATGGACCGTTTCGCACTGAAGTACCTCATCAACAAGCCTATGTTGGGGAGCAGGCTTTGCAGATAGTTGTATTTCAAGGAGTATAATTTTCAAATCATGGTCAAACTTGGTAGATGTTGGTGGTGGTAGATCCACTATAACTACAGCCTTGGTTGGATCCACAAACAAAGCTTACTTTTAAACTATATGTCCCAATAGAATGCCAAAAGGTGAAAAAAATATACACTTCTTAATATTTAATGAGATTTTCAGTTTTTTGTATTTATCTAACATCAACCGCAAAACCTAAACATGCTTCTTCAACAAACTGAACATGATCCAATCTGAACACGATCCAATCATCCAAATAAACTTCTAAACTTGGGGACGAACTCCTTGAAGTTTGCAATCATTATGCACAATAAATAGTTGGCGTGCTCTTCAAGCCAAATGGCATGATAGTACACTAAAAGCATCCCCATTTTATCACCATGGTGGTCTAATGTTGATCTTCATTTCAATCTTCACCTAGTGATATCTGTAAAACCCATCAATAAATGAATAGGCATCTTGTCCACTCACGTTCTTTAGTATCTCATCAGTAAAGGGAGTTGGTAATGGATCATCTGAACAAGCATCATTTAACTTCTAGAGGTCCACGTAGATTCTTATTTCTCCCATATTCTTTTTATAGGCCACCATAGAGCTAATCCACTTTAACAATTCCACAAGTTGAATGATTCATGCTTATAACATTTTGTCCAATTCTTGCCTAACCTTATCCTTGTATATTGGATTCAATCGATAGGGACGTTGATTTACAACCTTGGCATTGGGATTTAAGGAGATTCTCATCTCTCCCAGTTCTACCACAATTCCATTCATTTCCTCAAATGTGTTTGGGAATAGATATTGATACTCGAGCAGTAAGTTAGTGGTATTTTCTATTTTTTCTTCATCCTAGTAATCCCCTATGACTTCCATTTTGGGATTTTCTTTTGTTCTGATATTTACCTTTCTAGTTCTTATCGACTATGCATAATCAACTAACTATATATTTGGTCCACTCACTACACATTTTCCTTCAACTTCTAAAATCTCTATGTTGTTGGAATCATCATCATCATCTCCCATCTTCGCTACATTATAACATTCGATAAATTATTTCACTTTTTAGGAGTCCTTGTGCTCTTAGCACAATGGTACATTTCTAAACATTATTGGTTCTCCCATGGTGAATATCTTACACCGAATTACCTTCAAGGCCTCGTCAAGTGTTAGATCCTCTACTTCAAAACTAAAAGCACCCTTAAAAATTTGTGCCATGTCACTCCATTCCCCTAGTCCTTTGTGAACTTCTAGCTCAATATATCAATTCATGGGGACAATGTCCAATATATTTACAAATCTACGTAACCATTCCTGTTGTGGTATTCATGTTCAGGTCCAGGATAAAACACAAAGTTTCAAGTGAGTCCTCAAACACTCCATTTCTATGTACTTGGCCCCAGTGATCCCTGAATCGGTCCCAAACATGATTCAAATCAATTTTGTACATCACGCCCATCCCTCAATTTGACTCTTATACGTAACCCACCACCTGGATGGGGTTGCATGCAATGCAAAATCTAGTGTGGAAATCCTCAAATAATTGGGTACTTGATCCTTGAATTCTTGAAAATATATATATATATATCTATATATATATATATATATATATATATATATATATATATATATATATATATATATATATATATATATATATATATATATCTAAATATATATATATATATATATATATATATATATATATATATATATATATATATATATATATATATATATATATATATATATATATATATATATATATATATATATATATATATATTTATGATATTCCATCAAAGAGAAACAAGTTATGCACTTCTATTCCTATCAAATGCACTTCCCTAAAGAGGTGAACACACCTTCAAGTGCTTACTTTGTGCAGTCTATTTGGCCAGTATTATTTTTCCACCTCTGAGTTAGAAGTGTAGGATCCCATTCTTTAACATCGTATAATTCCATCTGTAGTAGGATTCATGTAATCCTCCATGTGAGCTAACACATTGTAAATATTATCCAGCTCTTCTTAGCTTAGTTATCCCCTAACTAACTCAACATATCGGTTTCCTTCACGTGGGTCCAAAGGTGTTATTACTCAAAATTCCCCTACCTCAAATATCATCGGTCTATTCTTCAAGTTAATAATTACCTGATTGACAAATTCTCAATCAATCCCCAAAAGGGCAGGGTATGGATTGGTATCATCTACCATTTCTATGACATCAAAATCAGTAGTACTCTTAGGTCCATCAATATCTACTCGCATGCCTGTCAATCTACCAATTGGGAAGATACGATGCTAGATGGCTAGCCTGAACTGAATAGAATACCATGTTAGCTTTGGCCTCCCCATCATCTCTCAAGTGCTCTTCGATAAAATATTCATATCAAATCCCAAATCAAGTATGATATTGTCCATCTCATAATCTCCCACGTGTGCCAAACTGAATTCCTTTTTCATCTTCTTCCTATGTGCTACCCAGTTTATTGCATGCAGTAATGTTCACATAGTAGCTACCTCAGTCCCATTGGTGCAGCAATCCACCATTCACCTAAATTTTTCTAGTTCTTATTCATTTCTCACCATTTCAAGGAAACTCTGCAAAAATTTCCAAAACAAATCTACCTTTATCACAGACTCTCTATGGCGATAGTGTCAGCATAGACAAATAGCATCAGAACCTCTTAGAGGACATCTTATAAGTGCCTTCTCCTTGGCTAGATAGAACCTTAGAGGGGGTCTAGGTGCCTTTCCAACCAAATGCTACTGCTGAGCCCTATATCCTAAAGTGTCATCTCCCATCCTAACACCTCCATGTGTTACTGCTCCAAATCACAAGTGGTTTCTACAGGGTTCAACTGCTATCATTTGCACATTTGACACCTTCTTCTTCGGCCACTTGGTAATCAACTACAGAAATCCTTTAGTTGCATAATCCAGTACTTTATAGTAGGTACACGTGTGACAAGGGTAAGGGAAATATTACATAAATCCACAATTATAACAAAAAATTGGTCCTCGAACTCTTCTAAATCCACCTCTTCCTCTCATTGGTCCTCGAGGACTTCTAATTGCCATCCCTTGTCCTCAACCAGCTTGATTGTATGGACTTTCTTGATTAGAACCTACCTTCACAACTTCAGTTCCCTCAAGTCCCTTTCCTGGAAAGGAATCAAATGTATGCTCACATATCAACTCTAATACATGACAATGGTGGATATCATGTCCCACAAATTTGAAAAAAATCACAAAATATGGTATGTGAAGTCACGTCATGTTTCTGAATCATCAAGTACTTTTGTGGGGTATGACTCCATACTTGGAAAACTTCACACCACAACCCTCTACCCCATGCAAGAGGATTAGCTATGCCTATTTCCATATAATTTGTCAATACTTTACATTCATTTCTATGGTGACCTTCTATCCTATAGATGGAACACCATAACACTTCTCGTTTTTCTTTTCCTTTTGTTAAATATTTCAAATGAAAGATTAGCACAACAAGCTGAGACTGCACTTGCACCAAGCCTATATTTTCTCTATTCCTTACTGGAGAAGCTTCCAACTTTAGTGCAATCTCCAACATTTTTGACTATGAACCAATCATCTACTATGTCAAGGGAACTCTAATATGTGAAATTATTCCTACAATGAACCACTCCTTATGTTGTGCATCTGAGATCTCAAATGTTAACTTATCCTTCAAGATATTGAATCTTTAATCAAAACCCCAAACGGACTCGTTCAAGCCCTACATAATTTATTTCAACTATGTCATACATTTAAATTCTAACTTTGGCTTCTGAAATTCCCTTATCAGAGTCTACTTGATGTCATTCAGTGACATGGTCTATCCATCTAGATTCGCGCTCTTATACTTCATGTACCAGGTTAATGTGTGGTCTCTAAAGCAACTTCCAACTATGCAATATTCATTGCATCATCTTGCACCTGAACTCTTGTCCAAACAGCCTCACAAATAAACAGATGTTGTTACGGATACTAGTTCCCAACACCATGGAACATAGGAATCGAAAACTCTACTCTTTCCATTGTGTTATATGTAGTGCTTCCTGATGAAGTGCTGCCAGACACAAACTACTCCACTAGACAAATGTGCACTACTTTGTGCAAAATACTAAACCTGAATACCTTGTGACACTCCCCCTACTATCTAACCAACTCCACTAGTGCTACTACCTATACCCCCTTGACTATGATTACCTTCTATAGTGTTCGTCGTAGTTTGTTGAGTGCTTACCATAATATCTGTACAAGCACGTGGGGTTGTGGTTCGACAAAAACCATGGTCTCACTTTGTTGTCCAAGGTTCACAAAATCCATACTATGTGGGCTAAGCTGCTCTTCTTCCTCAACCTCAGTGTGTGGGGTACCAAACTATGTTCCATCACAACTCTGATCAGTTATGCTACTCCTTGTCGTTTTAATCTTTTCTATCCCCACTCCTTGGGCTTCTCCACATGGAGGCATCAAATCTAACTGAACTCCTCCAACGTCACTCTGTTAAAACCTCTTTCCACTCCTCAATGTGCCACCCTCAAAATTATCTTCCTCCATTCTATCTCTACACCTTCATCTTTGTAACCATGCACTTGCCTTCAGTCTTTACCGCAACTCTTCCCAATATTTCTCCACTTCCTATCCCTTTAGACTACCTCTTGGTTCACCCCCACATTCTCCTTAGCATGCGAGAAATTTAGCCACTCATTATATCTGACTCCATGGGAAGAATTCCATCTCTACACAACAACATATTTATTAATAAGCGTAGTGATCAGATAAATATTCCTTGGGGTCCCTTAAAATATTTCCTCTATGTGGCACTATGTGGCATTGTTGCCTCTATTACAAACTCAAACATATAACCTTCCAGCATGCTTTGAAACAAAAATTCTACAGTATGAGAGACTTTATTACTTACAGCTTGTAACTAATGCACCTCCTCTGGATTCCATTGTGTTAGTTCATTATGGTGATAAATTGAATTATTATCATTCAATATTTCAATCAACTCTACCAAAATATTTGAGAACTTAGCAAAGAAAATTTCATGGAACTTGGTGAAAACATACTTCTACAACCAATATTTAGTGGTAATTATCTAATCTTTGATTTCTTTAGCTGCAAACTCGTGTTTCTTCTGCTTAAACCACAAAGTGATTTCATCTTTTGTCAGATTCCATGGTATCCACATTCTTGTCACAGAGCAATCCAATCATGCAATGATATTGGTCCCGACAATGGAATAGTGTGTTGGCATGGGGTTCAAACAGGCCTAGGTTTGGCATGTAATGTCATACAACAAACACACTTAGCATCAACCCTTTTAGCATCACCCACAGAGTGGATGACCTCTCACCCAAGGTATCGTCCTAATTTCTTCTATTGTGAATGAGTATTCATAGAACTCTACTCTAACTTAGCAGTTCACCATTTAACATGCACAATGTTAACATGAAAGGAATATAATAACATTATCAACTCCTCCTATAACACAATACATTAAGGAGTATTGAATTGACATTAAAAAATTATACAAACATAAACCAAATAGTAGTAATACGATAATGGATTCATTTATAATCATATATGGGAGTAATCCACCGATCTTTCATTACTTCATAATAGGGAAATATGTATTGGGATATTACAACAAAAAACATCATGAACTCAACCCACCATCCTTCTCATAAATAAAGACAAAGCATTACATTAGTTTAGGCATTGTAAAACAAAAGTGACTTTAAATAAACCATCTCCTTACAACCTATATATACTTACAAACTCCATCTACACTTACGCCGAAGGCTAGATGCAGACACATAAAATGCCCAAAAATTACTAAAAAAGACACACAAAAAGGAACAGTAGCAATAACTCTTTGCTTTTTTAAACAATCCGCAAGCTTAGATGTACCAATCTTCTTATTAGTCTTAAGGAACTTTTAATCATCCTTAGTTTGATTCTCCTCCAGTTCAGTTTTTCTCCATGTACACTAATGTTTTAGATACTCTTCGATTTCTCTCTTCCAATTGTCCCATGTTATTCAACTGTTGAATGTTGCTTGCTAGTAGTATATGCTAACAATTTGTTCACTAATCTGTCAACCTCTCCTTCAGAAAATATCTTTTGATTCCTCAATTATGGTAACCTTCCTCATCTTCGCCAAACATCCTGAAATCCTAACTGCCAAGATCCACTCACGCTTGTCCTCACCTACTTGACATTATGATATTCCATGCCCTCCTTGTGCTACATCTTGCTATCTTGCATAGTAGAAATGGTTTGTTCTTCCTTCATTGTCCTCCTAAGCGTGTGGTCTTTTGCACTACTATCAAATAAAGTCAAAAAATAAATTGGCCTCAAACAAAAACATAGACTAAATACATCATAAAATATGAAAATAAATATAACTCTTTATAAAATGACGAAAACTTTTACAACTACAGTGCAATGGACAACTCTCTTTTTTAAAAAGGAGGTCCCTTATTTATAGTGTTTTTGGGTGCCCCTTTGAGTTACATCCTTTTGTTATTAAATAACATGGGTGAATAAAATGGGTAATACTAAGGGTGGATACCACTTTCCACTCATATCAGCCCCCCTACCCTAAGAAGAAATGGTCCCCACTACATCAAGTTCCCTCATGAGGAGCTTCTATTGAATCTTGCTCCTAGTGAGCTAGTTGCCTTAATGAAGAAGATATGAGACAAAGAAGAGAAGGTTATGGTTAACCCATAACCATGGGTTTGTGGATGACCCATAACCAAGTGTTATTGAAGAGAAGAGTTTTTTCTGGTTAAATTGTAACTACTAGTTTGTGGATGACCCATAACCAAATGTAAATTAAGACAAGTGTTTTTTGTGGTTAACCCATAACCATGGGTTTGTGGGTGACCATTAACCAAGTGATTACAATGTGCCATGTGCAAACGAAGACAAATGTTTTGAGTGGTTGACCCATAACCATATTTTTGTGGATGATCAAAAGCTAAGTTGGTAATAGTAAGCTTGGATAAGGGTTTTTAGTGGTTGACCCATAACCATGGGTTTGTAGGTGAGCCATAACCATGATTATTATCATGCATCAAGTGTTTATGGAGACAAGGATTTTGTGTGGTTAACCCATAACCATGGTGAAAATAGGTATGAGGGTATAATCATCTTGTAATTCTTTTGGGACAACTATGATAATTGAATTGTATGGCCCAGTAAATGGACTTCAAGATAGTTCACCTCCAAGTATGCCAAGGTGACATGGGTAGAACATGTTGTGACACCCATATGGATCTGAATGGATATTGATGGAACAATTTTTAAATTCATCTCTAGATTGATTATTATGAGTAGCATAGACTTCAATATCCCTTGTAAGTTATGACACTATGTAGTGTGAACCAGGTGAATATGTATTATATAAAAAAATTGAATCTTGGGAAAAATCTAGTAAGGAACTCCCTATAAAAGCAACACAAGTAATATACCAAAGAATGATTGGAATAATTTCAATAAATAAATGAAACCATATTGGCCCCCTCAATGCATACTTTGTGATCATGGATTCAAATGGCTTCGTCCTTGGAGAAATTAGTTGAGATGTACACATTTTTCTTTATATTATCTAGAGAATATTCTTCAAGGAAATCCTAAAATCATCATAGAATTCCTTAAATATTGAACCTATGTCACCATAAACTAGACTTGGCATTACTTCCTCTATTATGGTCTTTCTCATTTCCTTCCATTGTTCCTATAGTATTTTCTACATATATTCTATTACATTTATATCCCTTTCTTCAATAGTATCTTTTGGTACGTAGATTGAATAGGAGCTCTCGTTAGCAAGTAGATTCCATGGATACTGATAATATGTTATAATGGTATTGAACATCGCAATAATGCGTATAGCTATAAGATAATAAAATAGGGATATCTAAGTAGGGCTATCACTAGGACGATGAAGGAAAAAATCTGATTGCATGAAGAGCTTCACTACACTTTCGAGGCAAGAACTATAATTCAAAAAATTTCAACTCTCTGGTCTACTTAAACACATTTTAATGAGGATGGAACACATTCTTTTTTAATTGTTGGGTCTCAATCCACCTATAATGTTTATCAGATGAGGTCTCTAGCTTGTATATATTTTCCATTATCATTGTCAAATATCTTCATTAGAATAATGATGGAATAAGGTGGGTTGTGGGACTCAAATTTCATTCATATCCCATTGATGCAATTCAATCAAAATCTTGTTTATTGAATTCATTTCATGCAAGTGTAACAACATGCTACCCCATTGATCATCATTCTTCAATCTCCTAAAATTTCATGATATCTTGGGATGACCTTGACATAGAAGAGACTCTTTTCCTTGAGGGTGATCAACCTCTCCCTCCTCTACTTTTGTATGAATCTCGTGGACCAAGACAAGAGCATAATTGATCACTTACATGAGGACACTCATCTATGGGACTATGACTATAGATGAGACTTCAATTTCTTCTCTTTTTTTATATGCTATAAGGTTATAACTCATTCTTCTACTCCTCCTCTTATACCTTAGAGGAGTGTTACCTCTAGGTGGGTTTCTGTAATGTCTTGGTGGAGAGTTCTTAGAGTAACTCCTACAACTTGAATATATATCCGTTTAAGGAATACTCTCTTCACTGACATGATGAGACCTTGGGGAGAGAAGTTTGGAGAAGGAGAATGATAGCGTCAAGCATAAGAGTAATGTTGGTTGAATCAAAAACCTCTTAGCACAAATTTAGGTGTGCCCTCTAGGATAGAACTTCTTGTAGTAGTTTGAATTTGATTAGGAGGGGGAAGTGTGCTCTTATCAACAAAAAAGCTATGACTTGGGCATCCTAACAAATTTTTCCTTGGAGGCCTTCTTTGAATTTTTAGGGGACTTTGGGCTAGTTTTATCCATGAAAGTCTACTGAAACTCCTTTGTGGAAACCTACTTAAAGGCCTACCAGTGATCACACTTGGGATTCTACTAAAATTGCTATCAGCCATCACACTGGGTATCCTATTCAAACTCATTTGAGGACTAGTACTCAAGACCCTTCTAGAGCTTCTACTCAAGCTTGTACTCAAGATCCTCCAAGGAATCTCACTCAAAATCATGCTCAAGATTCTTTTAGGGATTATATTCAAGCTCTTATGAGAGATATTATGGAAATATCTCATATTAAATTTCCTAATTGATATTGTTCCTATGGATGAGTTTAAGGAAGATTAGGTTATTAATATTGGAAAAGCTTTGCAAAGCAATACAACAAGAGATTTGAATATGAGAATGACTCGCTTTGATACCACTGATTAGATCTTGAAGGCTAAGATCTGGGAAGCTTAAATGTTGAGAAAGAGGAGAGAAACACACAAAATATTCCTTGAAACTATTCTCCAAAAATTGATAAAAAATACACATTGAATACATCACAACAAATGAAAAGAAAGATAACTCTTTATTAAATGAAGAAAACTTTCACAACTACATTGTGATGGGTCACTTTCCTTTTCAAATAGGAGGCCCCCTATTTATAGTCTTTTTTTGTTCCCCTTTGAGTTACATCCTTTTATTATTAAATACCATGGGTAAATACCATTGGGAAGATATCACTTTCCACTTGGATCATCGCATCACTCTTATTCAAAACTAGAGCTTGTACAACTACTAGTGACACTCTTAAACCTACAGATGAAGGATGATAATCCCAAGAGTTTAGCCTCTAATATCAAGTCAATCATGCATGGCATAGACTCCATTGGAGTAAAAATCAAACATTCCTCTCATAGCCTTCATCCAGGTTCTCTATCCTACATACTCTCACTATATTGAATCCATGCGAGCTAGTGGCCAAATGAAGTCAATAACATATGACTCTCTAGTGGATAAAGTTGTAAAACATGATAAATATTTTTGAAGCTTAGAATACAATGTGTTGGGTCCCTATAATACTAGTGATTACCCCATTACTATTGTAGTTATACCCCTTATTTATATTGTTGTGCCCCTATTACCCCCATATTGTTATTTCTGTGCCCCATAGAATCCCTCTATTGTTATTTTTGTGGCTTTATATTATTATTGTTAGGTCGGCTGGATTATATTGTGACTCCTTAGACTCCTATATATAGAAAGGAGGTTTTGTCATTTGTATCATCCAAGAATTGTTCATTTATGTAATGTAAAGGAGGTTGCCCCCTCGAAGAGGCTGAATTCTAAGGCGTTGATCTATCTTTTCTATCTTTTCTTGAGCTGGTTTCATAACATTTGGTATCAGAGCTTTGGATTCTAGGGTTTCGCTGCTCCAAACAGGTCATCGTGGCATTTTCGCTATAACTTTTTTTCTGTGACGTTTCAGAAGTCACAAAAAAAAACCCATTTGAGAAGAAATCGCGTTGAACCTTGGGTCCGAATTTCAGAGCTTTTCACATGATATTTTCGGAGATATGATCTGAGGAAGTTGGTCTTTTTGCAGACTCCTGAATTACATTCAAAACAGGTGACCTGGGGAAAATTGTCATAACTTTCTCTCTGGGGATCGGATTGAAATTTCATAAGAAGGTAAAAAAAGAGGACGGACTGTAGTTTCTTGTGTGTGTGTTTCAGATTCAAAGGTTCAAACAGTGACGTGTGGTATGTCGTACAAGTTCGCTCTACTGAACCAGTCTAAAAGAAAGTCACGGTGGGGGATTTCACATAACTCTTCCTTGGAGAATCCAATTTGTCTCAGACTTGTGGCATTGGAAAGAGGACGTAGAAGGCTACTACAGGTAGCAATTTCAGAACTGGATGATCCAAAATTACAGAGATACATCAGATTCAATATCAGGCTTCTATAAAGTGAAAAAGGTGTGTAGTTTTTTTTTAAATTTTTGTGTAAGCTTGGTTTAACGGAATTCAAAGGGCATAGTAAAGCATTATTATCGGTAACTGATGCCCCGAGGAAAGAAAATGCAAACACCTAGTAAGGAACCTGAAAGCTCTAGCATGACTCATGAAGAAGAGGAAGAAATGCTACATGATATATCAAAATTACAAGAACAAGTGCAACAAATGTCACGCTCACAAAAGCTAACAGAAGCTAAGATAAGTGGCGTGGAATCTAAGATAAATGGCATGGAATCTAAGATAAAGGGCATCGAAGCTAAGATGGATGATTCAAAGACAGATTTGAAGAGAGACATGGCAGATTTGAAGATAGATTTGAAGATAGACATGGAAGAATTGAAGAAGTTGCTACAAGAAAGGGTCACTAATGGTGAAAAGGTAGTAAAGGAAACTCATGATGAGAACAAAAGAAATGTTAATCATGATTCCATAGACGCTAATGTTGGATCGAAGAATCACCATATTCCAAAAATCGATATGAGGAAGTTTGATGGCAAGGATCCCGCCACATGGATATTACAGATGGAGCAATTCTTCGATCTCAATAATGTGCAAAACGCACAAAAGGTACGTATGGCAACTGTATATTTGGAACCAAATCAGTTTGTATGGTATCAATGGCTTTGCTCTCGTAAACAATTTATCACTTGGGCAATTTTTACGGAAGAATTGATAGCACATTATGAAGATACAAAAAGCAACACTTTTTTTAGCCAATTGATAAGTCTCAAACAAAAGGGTTCAGTAATGGAGCACATTGAGGAGTTCCAAAAATTGAACATAAGGGTAAAAGATATTCCAGAGGAGCATAGGATTGATGTGTTCATAGGGTCTTTAAAGGATAATATCCAACATGATGTTCGCCTTTGGGAACCTGATTCATTAGAGAAGGCATTCAGGTTAGCAAGAAAAATGGAAAGCAAAATTATGGCAACTAGGAAGCATACCACTCACAACTATAAAGACGGAAGTGTTGTTGCCCCTAGTCTTCCACAACCTATAAGGTTGACACCACAACAATTGGAAGAAAAAAGAGCAAAAGGGCTTTGTTACAGTTGTGATAGCAAATACACTAAAGGTCATAAGTGTCTGAGAAGAAATTATTCTACATAGATTGTGAAGAGGAAGAAGAAAAGGAGCAAGAAAGGTCAAAAGAAGAAGATATACTCCAGGAACAAAGCCTAGATGAAGAACAAATAAATCCGACCATATCTTGTAATGCATTTGCGGGAATTACCACTCCTCAAACCATCAAGATAGAAGGACAAATCAAGAAGAAAAAGGTAATAGTGTTGATTGATTCAGGAAGCACCCACAATTTTATTCATTGTAGGGTAGCAAAAGAATTGAATTGCTTCCTATATCCAGCACCAGAGTGTCAAGTGATGATTGCAAATGGAGGAACAATAAATTTCTCTGGAAAGTGCCATAATATCAAGCTATCCATGGGAGAATATGTATTGACTAGCCCAATGCTTTCCATTCCAATGGGAGGTGCTGATGTTGTACTAGGAGTCCAATGGCTACAATCCTTGGGTACAATAGCTTTTAATTTTCAAGAAATTTTCATCAAATTTTCTACGGAAGGAAAGGAAGTTGAATTAAGGGGTATTGCAGGGAAACCAGGAAAGATAATCAGCTCTAATGGCATGACAAAGCTTCTAAAAAAGGAGCAAAGAGGTGTAATTGCACAATTATGTTCGCTAGATGTTTCCACATTGGAATCATCTATTTCTCCAGATCTCCAAAAAGTCCTGGACAATCATTCCAAGGTATTTGAGACTCCAAAAGGTCTCCCACCTATGCGTGATCATGATCATGCTATTCATCTGATTCCAGGAAGTGTTCCTCCAAACATCAGGCCGTACAGATATCCCTATGTCCAAAAAAGTGAAATTGAACGTATGGTTGCAGAAATGCTAGAGGCTGGTATAATTCAACCAAGTCAAAGTTCTTTCTCAGCTCCAGTAGTATTGGTGCACAAGAAGGATGGATCATGGCGCATGTGTCCGGATTATAGGGAGCTCAACAAGCTCACTATTAAAGATAAGTTCCCCATTCCTGTTATTGATGAATTACTGGATGAATTGCATGGATCAATTTACTTCACCAAGTTGGATCTTCGTTCGGGATATCATCAAATCAGAATGAAGATTGAAGACATTCCGAAAACGGCATTTAGAACTCATGAGGGTCATTATGAATTTTTGGTCATGCCTTTTGGCCTTACCAATGCACCTTCAACATTTCAAGGTTTGATGAATTCAATTTTCAAACCATTCCTTAGAAAATTTGTGTTAGTATTTTTTGATGATATACTAATCTACAGCAAGTCTTGGAAGGATCATGTTGAACATGTTGACAGGGTGCTACAACTATTGGAGGAGAAACAATTATATGCAAAAAGATCCAAATGTTTCTTTGGAGTCCAGGAGGTGGAATATTTGGGTCATATTGTATCTCATGAAGGAGTTAAGGTAGACCCTAGCAAAATTAAAGCCATTAAGGAATGGAAAATCCCCACATCCATAAAGCATCTGCGAGGATTTCTTGGGTTGACAGGGTATTATCGCAAGTTTGTTAAGAATTATGGGAGAATAGCAGCACCTCTAACAACATTATTGAAGAAAGATTCATTTTCATGGACTCCGGAAGCAACAAAGGCCTTTGAACATCTTAAAGAGGCAATGTGCCAAGCACCGGTCTTAGCTACACCGGACTTCACAAAAACCTTTATTGTGGAATGTGATGCTTCAGGAAATGGAATTGGTGCTGTTCTAATGCAAGATGAAAGACCCATTGCTTTTGAAAGTCGTCCAATCAAGGGAAAGTTTTTAAGAAAAGCTATTTATGAGAAGGAAATGTTGGCAATACTCCATGCACTTAAGAAATGGCGACCCTACCTAATGGGAAGACACTTCAAGGTAAAAACGGATCATGATAGCCTTAAATACTTTTTAGAACAAAGATTATCCTCTGAAGAGCAACAAAAGTGGGTCACAAAGATGTTGGGTTATGACTTTGAAATCATCTACAAAAAAGGGAAGCAAAATGTGGTGGCAGATGCACTCTCAAGAAAGGATGAGGATGTGGAAGCATTGTTGTGTGCCATTTCTATTATCCAACCAGATTGGATAAACGAAGCAAGGGAGGAATGGAAGAATGACGAAGAAGTGTGGGCACTTATTCGAAAGCTACAACAAGATTCCAGTACTTCTGATACATTTAGCTGGAAAAATGATTCGTTATGGTACAAAGATCGCTTATACCTCTGTAAGAATTCCCAGCTAAAACAAAAGATTCTTATGGAATTGCACACTTCTCCCTTAGGAGGGCACTCAGGATTTTTAAAAACTTACCACAGGGTTAAGAAGGAATTTTTTTGGGATGGCCTTAAATCAGATATTCAAAAGTTTGTGGCGGAATGTTTGGTTTGCCAGCAAAATAAAGTTGAAACAATTAAGACACCGGGTCTATTACAACCTTTATCCATTCCAAGCCAACGTTGGGAGGAGGTTTCAATGGATTTTATCACAGGTTTACCCAAGTCTGAGGGAAAGAGTGTCATCATGGTGGTAGTTGACAGACTTACCAAGTATGCACACTTTTGTGCATTATCACATCCATTTAAAGCCAGTACAGTTTCTACTGCATTTATGGAAACAGTTCAAAAGCTACATGGAAACCCAAAGATTATTGTAAGTGACAGAGATCCCATTTTCACTGGAAATTTTTGGACAGAATTATTTTCTTGTCTTGGTACTCAGTTAGCTCATAGCTCATCTTATCATCCTCAATCTGATGGGCAAACTGAGATAGTAAAAAAATGTTTGGAAGGATATCTTCGTTGCTTTGTATCTGATAAACAGACACAATGGGTCAAATGGTTGCCTCTGGCTGAATGGTGGTATAACACTTCCTTCCATACAGCAACAAAAATGACCCCATTTATGGCACTTTATGGGTATCAACCACCATCCATCACATCATATTTAAGAGAAAATTCTAAGGTTCAGGCAGTGGAACATCACATCGAACATCAACAACAAGTCCTCCAACTCTTAAAGGATAACTTCGTGTTGGCACAAAATAGAATGAAACAACAGGCAGATCAACATCGCAGTGAAAGAAGTTTTGATGTAGGTGATTGGGTATTCCTACGGCTACAACCATATAAGAAAATGTCCCTAAAGCAAGC
This sequence comes from Pinus tabuliformis, assembly GCA_031772625.1. NCBI lineage: Eukaryota > Viridiplantae > Streptophyta > Pinopsida > Pinales > Pinaceae > Pinus > Pinus tabuliformis. The sequence continues at coordinate 1,421,863,456 of CM062820.1, read as the reverse complement.
TAAGAAGGATAATAAATTATCACCAAAGTATTATGGTCCGTACAAGGTGTTGCAAAAGATTGGTACTATGGCATACAAATTGGAGCTTCCTGCAGCTTCTCGATTGCACCCAGTTTTCCATGTTTCATGTTTAAAGAAGGTTATAGGTGACAAGCTCCCAATTCAAACAATATTGCCAGAACTTGACGAGGAAGGAAAAATTATATTGGAACCGGAAGCAATCATAGAAACAAGAACTCGACAGCTACGAAATCGATCAATTTCAGAGTATCTTATCAAGTGGAAGAACTTATCCGCTGAAGATTCCACATGGGAGGATGAGAATTTTATGCAATAGTATCTAGAACTACTCAAGCGTTGAGGACAACAATTTTTTGAAGGAGGGGCATGTTGGGTCCCTATAATACTAGTGATTACCCCATTACTATTGTAGTTATACCCCTTATTTATATTGTTGTGCCCCTATTACCCCCATATTGTTATTTCTGTGCCACATAGAATCCCTCTATTGTTATTTTTGTGGCTTTATATTATTATTGTTAGGTCGGCTGGATTATATTGTGACTGCTTAGACTCCTATATATAGAAAGGAGGTTTTGTCATTTGTATCATCCAAGAACTGTTCATTTATGTAATGTAAAGGAGGTTTCCCCCTCGAAGAGGCTTAATTCTAAGGCGTTGATCTATCTTTTCTATCTTTTCTTGAGCTGGTTTCATAACACAATGTGTCCCACTAGAGAAACTATTTGCCTCAATAAATAATGGAAGAATCAATTAAAAGAATACTCTAGAGGAGAAGAAAGATATTTCAGCTTCATTATGACTCATGTGGTAGAAATGAACATGAGGAAAAGAAAAGAAAAATGATGTGGGAGAATTTCAAAGAAAAACCACTTCAAAAAGAAGATAGAGACAAAGCATTAGACCTAGAAAAAAATAATAAATCTAAATCTACTAATTACATTGCTTCCCATTGCAATTTTGGAATGCCAAAGTTAGAGCTATGGGAAAGTCATATTCGACTAACATGTTTTCTTTATGGTCATATTTAAACCATGATTTAGTAGAAGGAATTATCTTTTTTAATTCATCTAGTTTGTGGTCATCCCAAATCCACTAGATTTAGAGAGCACATTCATCTATTGAAAATTGTATTTCATCTCTCTTATAGTCCTCACAAAAACCCCTTCGGATTGGGGGGGTCGAGGTGGGGGGGAATGATAGGCACATAATCATTGGGTATTCGGTAATTTGTAAATAATTAAAATAGGATAAATATGTATAGTTATAATAGGAATAGAAGATGAAACCAAACATCACAAAATATTATATATGAATGTTTAAATTAATGGAAAATCAATGAAACATGGAGTTAATTTCTCTATTCAATGATAATCTTAACATATTAGCAATAGACTTTGTGGTCACATCATAATTTTTATGGAACTCATATTTTTTTTAAAACCATCTATAGATATAATGGTTTGACTTTTGGGGTTATATAACTTATCCATTGACTCAACCATGTTAAATTCACGGAAGGTGCTAGGAACTAAAACTTGGGCTAAGAAACTCATCCAAATGGGAAAAGAACCAGACCCATTGCCTATTAAATTCTTGGCCAACACTCTTCTTTGCTGCAAATTGACCTCACTAACATGTGTATCAAATCTTCTAATAATATTCCCAGCATAGATTTTGGTTCACCATAACTATCATCAACAATTGACACATGCGAATTTTTCCTTCTAACACCCATTCTTTCTTACTTTAATATATCGAAATATGATCTTGAAATGGAATTTTAAAGGTTCATGGGCTACCAATTCATTTTTAAACCCACCATTTGTATATATCTTAACCAATAGTCAAACGATTGAGTGTTCCAAGTGAAAAAGATAAAAGAATAACAAAATAACATCCTCGCAAAGATAGTATATTAACCATGAAATCGTTAGACACATGCATAGAATTTTTTACAATTAATCAAAAAATGATTTGAAATACATAGAATTAAATAAGAGATGATGGGTAGTGCATGAAAGAAAAACAATCTTTGTTTTATTTTAAACCGGTGGGTTATCATTCCAACTTATTCACACCAAAACAATTTCCTTTGTTGGCTTGACCAACAAGGGATTTGAACCTTAAATATCATTGTTTACATAATACTTCATAACATAGTTATCACCAATTGAGTTCCCTCTCATGGGCTCACACCAAATCAACTTCCATCAACTATCCACAAATGAGATACCCATAAATTTGTAATGCATTTTAGGAAACAATTGTTGATGTTAATGACCACGTATCTTTGATCGCAAAATCCTTGTTTACCATTGGACTAAGTATCATATAAGCACTCGCGCCACCCCCCCCCCCCCCCCCCCCCCCCCCCACTCGATCAGGGTATGAGCTAGCCCCAATGCGCACGTCATGGCCCATAGTTTAATGCATATCTCCCAGATTCCTATGGCCACCTTCCGAATGCATGCAACACTTGGAGAGGTGACAGTGCGCATGCGAGGTTTAATTTCCAACCTTGAAGGTGGCAGAGCCATTACGACATGCATTAAGGTGAGTTTTCCCTCTGGTGAGCTAGGCAAGTTGGTCTCCATCCTCCGTTCTCTATGGATCTGTTCCAGGTTGTTTGTTCTCGGGAAATCATTGTCTTCATCCCATTTAGTTCTTGGAAGAGGCCACTGGTATGTCCCCACTCTTAATTTAGCTCCATCTGCATATATGAATTAGTGTCTCTGCCTTCCAGTCTATAAGATGCACAATATTGTGGTTTGGTGAGACTAGAATCGAAAATTCTTGGAGGATGGCATCATATGGTTTTTGGTTTGTGTTTAGTCTTTAGTCTTTTATGTCCCATCATTTGCGTTTTATGAGATTTGGTTGTCCCGTATGGGCTCATGCAAGGCTTGGCAAGCGAGTTGTTTTGTATGTTAAGGTACTGCCTTCTTGGATAATTATGGAATTGTAAGGGTTTTGTTTTATGGGAAATTTTGTTTGTTTCTTCGGTATCTTGAATTTTTGTGGGCACAACTTCGAGCCATGGTTGTCTGTAATATTTGTCCTCGTCTTAGTCATTATGGGGTTATGATTTGGGGAGCTCAATTAGAACAAGTTAGTGTTAGCCCTAGCCTAGTTGATAGACTATGTCATATTTGACTCTTTCTTCTAGTTATGGGATGGTATTAGTCAAGGGGAAAATCTTGGCTCAATTCTTGTCAATATAGGTTTTCTTCTAGAAATCTTGGTTTGGTTTTTGCAACCTGGGCTTACTGAATTTGGTTTCGGTGTATGGGTGTTTGTGGGTTGCAGGCAAGGGGCAGTTATCGGCTCAAATTCTGTTTCTTTCCTCTGTGTACTATTATGTTGGTTGATTCAAAAAATCATGAGACTCGCTTGGACAATTATAGGGTTTTCCCTATGGAAGGTATTATTAGTCAGTTTAGGGCTTTCAATGGGCACTAGTGGAACAATGGTAGAAATGGGCTTGTAAATATATGTTGGCGTCTGATTGATAGCATGATTCATAGTTGGTTCCTTACTTGGCTTGTTTCATTTGAAATTTCTTTGACAGTTCTTTAGAGCTAGAGCAACCCTTGGTAGCATTGTGCTTACAAGTTGTCACCCTATTTGGGTCGACCTCCAGATCTTAACACAAGTCCACATTTGATTGGAAGAAGTCGAAACATGGTCTGAGCCTCTGGTAAAGGAAAGAATGGTCATGGAGGCCATGGCCATGGGAAAAAAAGGAAGGCTCCCCTTCTCAGACCATCCAACCCAGTTCATCTTGATGGACTGGGCATGGGCCCAAGTCGACCTCTCATATTATACAAGAAATTACTCAGTTTTATCATTCAATTAGTTCAAATCCGATGAAGCAGCTTATTCTAGATTGGGAAGAAGAGATCAGACAAACTAAGGATGATTTTTAAATTGATTTAGATGATTGGAAAAATTTTATTCTCGACCCAGGCCACACCCGTGGAAGATCGTCTCAATATATATAGATAGTCCATTTGTTCTAGAGGATGAAGAGCATTCTAGCTAAATCCTTGGAGCCACTTCCACCTGATATGCATTTTTCCTCCCATGGACACTCGAACTATACCAAATAGTTTCAAAAGATTCAATTTCAATTACAGCAGCAGAATGGTTGGCTCAGAGGAATAGAGTAGCACATCCCCTATTTTCCCCATACAGATCTACCAGGTTCCACTATGAAGGACCCTAGTATGGTGGATTCAACTGATGATAAGTAGTGATAGTGCATCTCTATTTATAGTTTTATATGAAACAATTTCAAAATTTTAGGCATATTAGTAATTATGTTTATAGATATCTAGAAAATAGGAAGAAAACATACTTTCAGACATATATAGCATGGTTGGTTAGACTGATTATTTTTTGTTTTCGGATGGCATATTTTGTGGTTAGGTTCCCAACAGGCCTGGTTTCTCTCAAGGAAGATTGAGGCCACCTAACCTTCAAACACATGGATGTAACTTGCCTTATGTTTGAAAATTCATGGAAAAGTACTACCAAGCTTACAAAGAAAAAGGTATCCTATAAGCCATTGGATCCTAAGATGGAAGAAAATTAGCTACTAAGCACATTTGATCTTAAAATTAACTAAGACCCTTAATATCAATAGATATTGGTTGTTAGATATTTTGAAGGTAAAATACATTTTAAACCTCCACAGTAATCTCACTCTAAAATGAACATCAAAAATTTTATCTAACAATGATTAGCTATAAGCTCATTTCAAAGTGGACTAACAATAATTTATATCAAACCATTTTCAACCCAAAATGTTTTTTAATGGCCAAATTATCGAAATACATACCATTGGATCTTTTAGAGTCAATTTATATGATTAACCTTCAAGTAACTCTACAGGTAAAACCAAATATATGTCCTTGGGTTCCCTATGGTGAAATCACAATTAGAATCATGTCATATTTGTAACGATATAAAAAATAAACTTAACTACTAAATTTTACGAAAATTACATTACTATAACTAAAGATCAAATATCACGAAGAGAAGATAATCAAATTTACTCTATAGTAAGATGAAATAGAAAATGAGGTAGAATCATAAAATTAAATAAATATGTAAAAGGAAATCGTTAATAGATGGTTTTGTAAGTTTTGTTGATGTTGGATATCTAATTCGCTAAGGGTTGCGGTGTGGAATGTGAATGGTCATTGGAGTCCAAGAGACCACTTGGAATATGAAACCCATTGGTGCAAAAGACTGGATTAATATGTAAATATTGTTAATGGAAAGCATCAGATGATGTATCCTAATCCTACCTATTATTTTGGTGTGAGTTTAACATGGTATTAATGTTTTGTGTGAGTTTGACATGGTATTAAAGTAGGTTTACTCCTGCCCTGCCAAAAGTTTGTGAGCCATGGTTTTATGGCCTTCTTAGAAATCAAATTGTTTTTTGGTTTTCCCTGGTTCTAGGAACTTTGTCATTCTTTTGTTACCTATCTTACCTGACTTTGATCAACCTAGGTGATCTTCATGGGTACTTTGTCATTCTTTGTGCTTGTCATATACTCTGCTTATTCAGGCAGTAACATTTTATAACTTGAGTAACTTAAGCATCTAGTAGCTCCAATGGAGATTCACTACCACACTCAATTCTTCCATCACTTCCATAGACTCTATTCTACCATCTCTCAAGTATGAAATTACTTGATAACCAGTCTATTTATATGTCTTCATAATTACATTCAAAATTTTCATGCTTATTCTAGCGTGTATTACCCCACCCATACTTGTCTTCTTGCATGTGTTACCAATCTGTTTAGTAGTGTTCATTTATTAAATGTTGATTCATTTATTCATCAACCTGTGCATTATATTTGGAACGTGCTCTACATAATTCATGTCCTTAATTTAGTGCCTCTGACACACTTCCCACTATTAGTGCTCACATTCCATTGATTGTCAACAAATTTGAATTTTTCGTCAACTGTTACATAGCTCATGGTTTCTTAAACATGTAGAAGTCGACCACACTGACAATTCTAGTTACCATTTCCACTCTTCTGCTTTGTTGAAGCATCTGCTACTGCTCATGTAAATCCTAGTGTCATTCACTTATGTAAGAGATATCAAGCAAAAAAAAGAAAGAAATTCTAAGATGATCAAATGTTCTAACCAGAGTTCAACTTGTAGTTTAGTCTTTCTTTGGCAGGCTTAATAGCTTAGGTGAGCTTGTGTGAGGAGATTATCAAATTTCCAGAGAAATCAAAGTACAACTCAGTACATTTTTCTTAAGTATGAGACTAGGTTCAATTTGGTATCTCTACCAAACCATTTAATGTCATGATGACAAAGGACTATGCGTTGAAGGAAGGAATGTGCACATAATAATATTACTATGTAGGTAGTTTCATGAGAAGGAAGAATCTGACTTAGCCTATGTGAGTGTAAATATATTGTGCACATACAGGGAGCATGTAATATATGTATGGAGTGATAAATCACGTTTTTGTACATTGCCACTGAATGCCACTTAAATGAATTGCACATTTTATATATATAATAATAAGAGTGTGTTGCCTTGAGTTGAAGATAGATCTCGAACTTGATTGGACATAGGACGTGAATATTTTGAAGACTCATGAGTTTTGTAGCGTGATCACCGATGTTTATTTTTCCATCTTGAAGAAAGCGACACAACATGTGTAGTTGTATATTTGTGAAGTCTTCTTTGGAGTAGGGTAGAAGTTGAACAAATATTTTTTTTGGAAAAGTCAACCAAGAATCAAGAGATAGAGATCGAACTCCATATAATAGACAGTGTGGTGTCTGATAGTCAAACGTACATTTTGCATTGGTGGTCCTCCAATATACAACTAAATTACAAAGGAATTAAATGTTATTCCCACTCATTGTTGTGGTTTCTTGTTGGTCAAATCCAACTACAGATTGGAGCATATGAACTTGGAACAAAAATTCCAACGGTTGTTTTCATCTTTTGCCTTAGGAAAACTACCTTGTTTTTCCTCCACTTCTAACATCATATGATTTATTTCATAGATATTGTGAAAAGGCATTTGGTTCTCTTATTTTTAATCATCACATTTTAATTAGCTGCTTTCTTGGATGCACACATCTTAGATTTTTTTGCTTTGCTTCTGCATTAACCCTTCATTTACTTAAACTGGAGAAAATGGCCAAAATTGATGAAGTATTAGAGTTAGTAAATAATCTAATACTCTCCATTATTTAAGGGATGGTAAATATCATCAAGGACACTCTTTTTGACATTAGAATTTGTATGCAAAATGAACATGACAAGATTGATTTTTTGTAACTAGAATCTTAGTTCCAATGAGATGAATTAAAGAAGAAAAGACATCATTCGGAACTGTATTTTGCTTAGAACAATCCTCTCTTTAAGATTGACATAGAATCCCATTAGCGGTAATAAATTAAACCTAAACTTGATTCAGATCAAGTGTCCAATGCAGGAGCAGATTTGCATGAACATGTAAAATTTTGGGTTGCACTTCCCAAGCCCATCATCAAAACTTGGGAAGCGCTTGTCAATAATAGGAATAGAACTAGTCTTGGATATGACAAGAATGTGTCCTTTAATATTCCAGACTATTCTAAACACATTCATTTTAACAATTTTGGGTTTCTTCCAAATGCTTCATATTCACTTGTTGTGGATCTTTCTCCTCTTCCACAAAAACCATAGATTGTTAAATGCCAACACTATAATTGAGTTGGCCATGGAAAAATTATTATTGTTATCTTCACCCATGTGATCGTTGTCATAAAAATACTCATAATTCAAACAGATGCTTTAAAAACAAGCCTCTTGCAATAATGAAGATTCACCTTAGATGGATCACTTCTTGGCAATGGGCATCAATAGCCAAGAAGATATTTCAGTATGCCACATAATTTTTTATCAAGTATTGACACAACTTGCAATTGAGATTCCTTCATTTTCACACCTTGTATCTAATAGGGGGGAATTGATGGTCATCTACAAGCTTCAAAGTTATTATTGGTTGCTAAATTTACCCACCTTTTTATCCCTTTCATGTACTCATTCCATGTCCTTCTTGTTCGTTTTGTTTTCAAAACAGAAAAGGTATACCTATTGTCATGTCTTTGTGAATTGTTAATCAATGAAGCATAGTTGTAGGAGACTATTTCATATAGAGACTTATTGACTTAAGTTTCCTTGCATATTTGAAGGAATTATGATCAAGACCATGATCCATCATATGGTGACTATCGAACTGACATCATTATCTTTGGATATCTGTTGCAACTGTGGTACAACTTATCGACCAGCACAATTGTTATCTTTATATTCTATTATATCTCAAGAATCACTATGTATTTGTAGATAGGTAGCTGCCATGATATTAGGCACTGTTAATTGTTAAATGAATGTAAGTAGTGTTAAGGGGCTAGGAAATCCACCGCGAAGACATATATGAGAATTTTGAGTTGTAACAACAGACCTCTATAATGCTATTTTTATTAATACAATATTGATCTTCTGAGTATTTTATAGTTCTTGATCTTTCCACAGCCCTGATCAGGGAGTTTGGCCCACTCTCATGACCACGTGTTGTTGGATTAGTTATGTGCATAGGTCTATTTCTGCTATGTTATTTCTCTGGTGTGTAATGATTTCAGTGTGTTGTTGTGAGCCTTAACTTATTATTACTCTAATTGTTGTTACAATTATTACTTGATATTACACATTGTTATGTTTATGATTGAATGTTCAATGCTCGGTAGGGAAACCATGGCCTGTATATACCTTACATGATAGCCTTGAAATAACTAGTCAAGCCCCAGGTTGAAAATCAATGTGGAATTGGGTGAATTGTATGATTCATATCTAAACACCAACATTTTGGCGCTATTTTTGGGGACGCTATCGAAGGTGTGAAATTACGACCAGTATTGACCATAGGACCACTCTCTCATCCCAGGGAGGGAAGTTTTTCACCCTGCTCTAGGTCCTGACCATTAGATTGTTTGCTTCTTTCATAGGAATTTCTCTCTCGTTTAGGGAAGGGAAGTTTTTTTCACCTCGTTTCAGGTCCTGAGCTTAGATTTTCTTGTTGGTTTGTCTTCATTATTTTTCTTTCTTTTTAGGGGCCACTCTCTCGTCGTGGGGAGGGAAGTTTTCGCCTTACTCTAGGTCCTGAGCTTTCGATTTTATTGAATGTTTTATTTTTATTTTCTGATTGCATGAACAGAGATACAAATAAAAGGGGCAGAGGAAGACCCCAAAAAAGAGGAAGGAAAGATCTAGGCAAAATTACCTATATCCAAGAAATCATTTCAAAAGTTGAATTAGGAGCTTCATTATGATCTGTTGTTGGGGTGAGATCTCATATGATGTCTGGAGGGCAGACAATTTCACAACTAGAACCTCCCCCAATAATAGAATCACAATTCAGGGAAGAAGAAGTAGCAAGCAGAGGATTGGGGAAACTGAACATTGTGAGTTTAGAAGAAGAAGAAGAAGACTTGAGGGAATTCACTGCACCATTTGATCAAGGAAGTATTGTTAAATAGACTCAACCGTGCATTATAGAATAACCAGAACCTGTTGAGATTCAAAGCGAATATTGGAATATATTCATGGCTCCTGCAAATTCTTTGATCGAGTTCTTAATTAGATATATCAGGGGTGATGCGCCTATGAAGCCTATTCCTTTGGCAGTATTACCTAACTTTCATGGTCTTTCTTCTGAAGATCTGACCACATTCCTATTTGAATTCAACGTTGTCTATCGAGGTATGACTATATTTCTAATGCCTAGAAATCGAAGATATTAACCACCACTGAAGGTAATAGATTTGAGATAGTTCATGGGTTCAGGGGGGAATCTATTACTACATGGGATGATATGAAGACGATTTTCTTATCAAGACTATAGAAAATCTTGAGATGTTAAGGAAGAAATATTTAAGATTATGGAGAAAAAGGATGAGAACATGGAGGACTTTGTGTAACATTTCAAATACAGTTTGCAGAGATCAGACCATAGTGATCTGTATAAGGACATCTTGAAGACAATTTTTCTCTGGGCACTAAGGGAGGAATCTTTGGAACTTTTGAATGTAGTAGGAAAGGGAGATATATCAAAGGAGGAATTCAACACCATCTACAAATTGTGTATTAAGTGTTCACATGGAGCTGCGAGGCATAAGCAGGGGATCTAAACCCTGAATACATCCAGTGATGGAGTTACAAAAGCCAAAATTGGAAACTTCTTGTAAAACTTGAGGATTGATATCTTTAGCACACTATCCTCACAGATGAACATTTTACAGGCAAAAAAGAATCAGATGGGAGCATAGAAGTTTATGTCCATTTTATGCCATCAATGCAAGAAGAAGAACCCATTGAACAAATGTCCACTAAATACTATTGAGACCTTTGAAATATGTGAATGGAGTCATTCCACTAGCACCTGTCCATCTCTTCCTAGGTTGAAGGCAGTTTTTCACAGAGAAAATGAAGAGGTATATCAGTTGTACGTCATGTGATGAAGGAAACCATGGAAACCATGGCCACAGAACATGAATCAATCTATGCCTCAAGACCCCTCTCATTATTTTAATAATTTGAATTTTGGGTCGTAGTCTGTACCTTTTTCACCTTCATGGTTGTAGTCTTGTCAATATCCAATGCTCCAGTAATCATGGTTCCCTCAGTCTGGTCCAACTCCTTCATGGTCCCAGAATTGGTGTGGACCTCCTCCTCCTTCAGGATAGTCTCCCAGCCTATGCCACAATAGGATTTACAACTGACTTCTAATGCTTCCACCTGTAACCCTCCTCTTCATCCATAATTTCGTATTCAATCAAACCCAAATCCAAAGAAGAGGGGGGCTCAATCGGTTGATACACTCAACCTTCCTGCATACAATATCGCCACTAGTGAATGTAATGAATTAAATATCCGATCCAGTCAGGTGGTAAATATTGATGATGAAGTCTTAGAACCAGAACCTAGGAATTTAGCTAGAACAACTGGGGATGAGTCAACTAAAACTCCTTTGGAACAATAACCCCCTTCTAAAACAATTGTTACTAGAGGATGTCAGACTGGTCCACCTTACCCTGAGAGACTATCCTTGAGCAAACAAAGTCCCCTTTCTAAATTTGACTTTTTAGGGGAATTGAAAAATTTATTTGTCAAAATCTCATTACTTTAGGTTATGATGGACATACCGATTTATGCCAAAAAGATAAAATAATATTGCTCTAAGAAACCTGGAAGAAAACCAAAGGATCCACTCACTATTCACATTATTGGAAAATTATCAGACATAATGTTGGAGAAGCCTACACCTGTTAAGTACGAGGATCCAGGGAATTTGATTCTTATAGTAAAAATTAATGGGGTTAATATCCCAAATGTGCTAGTAGACTTAGGGTTAGAAATTAATGTCATAAATTCTACAATTGTGATTACGTTGGGTCTGTGAAACCTTAAACCAACTCCCACCATCCTAGAATTGGCATATCATTCTATTATAAGACTACTAGGGAAGTTGGAAGATATAACCATTTCAGTAGACTCATGGAAGTACCTTGTTGATCTTTTTGTATTACATACCCAATCCCCAGATGGTGGGCATCCTTTGATTTTAGGAATACCATGGCTTGCAATTACAGACAGTTACATTAGGTGTCGGTCAGGAAACATGATAATATCCAATGGGGATGTTACAAAGAGCCTTATGCTTTATCCCCCTGTAGAACTGAGTTCACCAGATAGACGAGGATTTAGCTTAATGCAAAAATCTCTACCTACGAAAGGGCCTGAACCTGAAAATGAAGAGACCAATTCTAACTATTGGTGGCACCCTCTATTTTAAGGATGAAACAGAAGGTGATGCCATTAGTACCTTTATTAGCAGCCCCAACTTCGTTTCTGATTCAACCTACCAGCTATTAGAATTTGTTATGAGTTGCAATGTTCAGGAATCCATTGAACCAGAGACTGAAGTTGAAAACATTGTTGTAATTGTACCTCGTAACATTGTTCATATAGAAATTGAACAAGGGAAGACGTTGAACATTAGTCCTGACCTTTCATCTTCCCAGTATTAATGGTTACTGAAGGTCCTTCAAGAAAAAAAAGAAGCCTTCACCTGGGAATATACTGGTATGAAAGGAATCCCTACAAACTTATGTACTTGTCACATATAAATTAAAGAAGAATGATGACCTGTTAGGCAACCACGAAGAAAAATGAACCATTCTTTAAAGAATATTGTCAAAGATGAACTACATAAACTATTAGATGTGGGATTTATTTACCCAATCTCGGACAATCAATGGGTATCCCCACTAGTCATTGTTCCAAAGAAGAATTGGAAAAGGTGGATTTGTGTTGATTACGGGGAACTAAATAAAGAAACTCAAAAGTATCATTTTCCATTACCCTTTATTGACCAGTTCCTTGATACATTGGTCGGAAAAAAGTTCTTCTCCTTTCTGGATGAATTTAGTGGGTACAACCGGATCCAAATAGCTCCCGAGGATCAAGATAAAACTACCTTCACATGCCCATGGTGAACCTTTGCATATTGATTCCTCCCATTCTATCTCTATAATGCACCTGCTACCTTTCAATGGGAAATATTAAGAATTTTCTCTGATCTAGTCAATGATAGTGTTGAAATCTACATGGATGACTTAACCCCTTATGGGGATTATTTTGAAGAAAGTCTAGAAAACTTAGAGAAAGTACTTAAACGATGTAATAAAACACATGTTACTCTTAGTATAGTGAAATTCCATATGATGATGAAACAAGGAATAGTGTTGGGACACCTTCTTTTAGTTGTAAGAATCCAGGTTGATCCTGCTAAGGTAGAGGTAATATTAAATTTTCCTACACCTAAGACACCAACACAGGTGCCTAGTTTCATTGGTTATGTTGGCTATTATAGACATTTATAGAAAAAAATCTAAAATAGAATTTGCACTTTTTCATTTGTTACCTAAGTATGCAAAGTTTGCGTGGACAGATGAATGTGAAACAGCCTTTGTGAAAATCAAAGAACTAGTTTGAAAAGATATGATATTATGTGGTCTTGACTGGAATCTCTCGTTTATATCTCTGAATATGCTTCTCACACAATAGTATGGGAAGTCTTGGGACAACAGGAGAATAAGAAACCGTACGCGTTCTATTACGTCAGCAAGAATCTGACTCCTGCTGAACTGAACTATATAGTAATTGAAAAAGAGTTTTTGGCTATTATTTATGATAATAATAATTTTTGGCATTATATTATAGGGTATCCCACTTTAGTGCACACTGATCATACAGTCATCAGGTATCTGATGAATAAATCGATAACTCTTGGTCATATTACAATATGGTTATTATTAATCCAAGAATTTGATATCACCATTGTAGATAAGCCAGGCAAAGATAATGTAGTTACATATTTCCTATCTAGGTTGGATACTAGTGATGAAGGTACACCTATAGAGGATAGTTTTCAATATGAACATCTTTTTGCAATTTCTACTCACACACTATGGTATGTAGATATTGCTAGCTATCTTGCTACAGGAAAGGTACCTCAACACTTGCCATATAGGGAGCAGTGAAAGATTATCCATCATAGTGCCCGTTATTCATGGATAGAGGATAGCTCTTTTATATAGGACCTAATCAACAAATTTGGCATTGCATATGTGATGATGACATCTATGATGTCTCGAAAGCTACTCATGATGGCCCCGGTGGAGGGAATTTTTCAAATAACTGGACATGTCATAAGGTGTTACATATGGGGTACTATTGGTCCTCTATGTTTCATGATGCAAGGAAATATGTTCAAGGGTGCAAACTATTAGTGGATGGGACAATATGTTCGGTAAGATGAGATGTCATTACAACCTCAACTAGCTCTTATGCCCTTTGAGAACTGGGCTATCAATTTTGTTGGGTCATTCAATCCACCTTCACATCAGAAAGTCCAGTGGGCTATCAATTTTGTTGGTCTCCACAGATTTTGTGACAAAGTGGGTAGAGGGCAAGGCTATTGCAAAAGAAAAAAATAGGTTGTCTCACACTTCTTATTCGAAGGAATTTTCACTCGGTATAGAGCTCCTAGAGAGATAGTTTTAGATGGAGGAGCACAGTTCACATCACATATGATACCAAGACTTATGAAGAGGTATGGAATCAAGCACAAGGTGACATATGCATATCATCGTAAAGTGAATGGTCGAGTCAAGAGTACAAACAAAGTACTAGAGAATATCCTTACGAAGACTGTAGAAAATCATCACTAAAATTGGGCCGAAAAGCTTTCTCAGGCACTTTGGGCATATAGAACAACATGGCAGAATAGAAGAAGATTTTCACCATATGAGCTTTTCTATGGGAAATCCCCTTTGTTCCAGTGGAATTCAAAATTAAGATGCTCTGTATAGCCCTTGAAGTAGGTTTGGATCTTTCAGAAGCCCAGAAACACCGAGAGGAACATTTAAATGAGTTGGATGAATTTTTTTTGGTAGTTATTCAGAACATTGCTGCGATTCAGTAGCAACAAACTAAATGGCATGATAAATTTATCAAGAAAAATGTGTTTCAAAGAGGAGATTTGGCATTTCTCTATGACTCTCGGTTCAAATATTTTAAAGGAAAACTCTTCTCTAGATGGATGGGACCATATGAAGTTGATACAATGTTTGATAATGGGACTGCTAGACTCATAACAATCAATGAGGAACATACTCCCTTGATTGTAAATGGACATCACCTCAGATTGTATCACCATCCAATTTCCAAAGACTCCTTTATTAAACATCTCTCTGATAATTCTAGTTTTGAAATTGTTAGTGCAGAGAACTCTTCCTCTGCACCTCTTTCTTAATTCAAATATATGTATATATATATATATATATATATATATATATATATATATATATATATATATATATATATATATATATATATATATATATATAATAAAATGTTGTTACTACTCTATCATTATTTTTCTTGAAGGTACCTCACTAGTGCTACTACTCCACTGGTGTTGTTACTTCCTTCATCACGATTTTGTCCAAGTACATTGGTATTGTTACTTCATTCGTCACGATTTTTTCTACGTACATTGTTATTGTTACTCCTCTAGTGTTGTTACTCTATTCTTCGCGATTATTTAAGTACACTAGTGTTGTTACTCCTCTGGTGTTATCACTCCATTCATAGAAATTCGATCTAAAGTACTCATCTGGTGTTGTTACTCCTTCGGTGTTGTTACTACATCATGGTAAGTTGTCAGGTATGTCCCCAACCAACTTCGTGGATTCAATTGATATTTCACCTATGACATGACTAGACATGACTGTGGATGGTCATCCCTTAGATGGGGGGAGGTATCATATTTATTGTTAAATATGCCATATTTAATAGCAATGATGATCTTTCATTTCGCTATTGAACCTCGTGCAAACTCGTACATTCCAATATCATTATTCTAACCCCCACCATTCCTTGCACATTTATCCATACACATTGGAAATTGAAATATGTACAATTGCATTGAATTGCAGCCCTTCCCAATGCATTGTAATAATTTTCGTTATTATCATAATCCACCATGTATTTTCCCATAATATATACCCGGATTTCCCTATCACCGCAATCCCTGTCATCGCAATTTTACTCGCTAACACTCTCCTAAATGATTTTGCTGCTACTCCGAGTGTCGCTACATAGCAACTAGAAGAATGGGTGGGCAAGCTGTTAGGCATGAACCAAAATACACAACACAGGCCTAATGCCATTCAGATGTATGGAAGATTTTTCAAAATGCAGGATGGCACACCTATTTTGAGAGGTTGCAGGGATTTGATGAAGCTGTTATAGTCGAATTTGCATTCAATTTGGATGGGAATTATTGTAGAGTCCATGGGCTGGACATTCTTGTCACTAAATAAATTATCTCCACTATCCGTGGGTTGCCACTAGGAGGGAAGAAATGGTTCACCTAGAAATCGCCCTTACCAGAATTTTCAGAACTATTCTTGCAAGCAGGAGAAACCATGGTTTAAAAGGGAAGGGGATACGATCAAAAATCCTTGCCACATCCATGGGTGGAGGTCACGTACTTTGTGATGTGATACATTACTTTTGAAGGTGAGATCTCTACCTTGTTCAACTTCCATTTTAAACTTCTTGCATGCCTTCCATTTTGTCATGTGCATTCTCTGGAGATGTCATATTTCTTATGGAATAACCTTCAGTTAATGGCAAGGTATGCTCATTGGTCACGCCAAATTTTGGAAGTCCTCACAAACCACGAGATTGTCAGGTTGCTAGTGGTGCATGCCCTATCACAGACTTCCATGGCTTGGCCACAATTCACTGAATCAGCAGAAGAGGAATGTGCAGCCATGACACTGGCAAGAGAGGAAGAAGAATTAGTGGTAGAGGAAGAAGATGTGAATGACATTGCTACACAAGAACTAGCATCAGCTACTGAACAATTGGAAGAATTGGTGATGGAACATGCTACAACATAATCCTTAGTAGAGGAACAGGTTGTAGACAATGATGTTACACAAGAACCAACATCGATTGTTAACCCAGAAGAATAAGCAATGAAGGTAGAAGGGGGTGCAGGGGACACTGCTACATAGGAATCAACATCGACTACCAACCTAAAAGTAGGAGCAATGGAATTAGAAGGAAGTACAAGTGACTTTGTTACACAAGAACCCGCGTTGAATGCTAAATGGATGGAAGAATTGTCAGCATTAGAATAAAATGCAGGCGACGTTGTTACACAAGAACTAGTGTCACCTGCCAAAGTGGAGGAGAATCCAGTGGAAGAAGCGACAGTTGTAGTCTATCCTACTACACAAGAACCGACATCGACTTCTGAGCAAGTGGCCAAAATGGAAAAATAGGTGGCTCAGGAAGAAAAGGAGAAGGAAAGTGCGTAAAAATCAGTAGAAAAAGGGAGGGAGAAAGAATTGAAACAACAAGTGCTAAAAGGATGGAAATTGAGGAGGATATCCTTTGTTCTTCACTTTCTGATCCCTAACCAGAGGGGCAAGAAAATTTCTCTCCCCTAGACGCTTGGTGAAAGAAAACAGCTCTTCCTCAATACTAATATTTGTAGGGAAAATTACAGGCACCATCATCGACACTGTCACGCAAGAACCAATGTTGACTAGTGGACAAATTGGGCAAACTGAAGAACTGGTAGTTCACATTGTTACACAAGAAGCACTGTCGACCGAGGGGAAAGTTGAAGAAACTGTGGCTAATGTTTTTTGCATAGAGCCATTGGAAGAAAACGTTGTTCTTGGTACCATCCTGCAAGGGCCATAACCAATTTCTAAGAAAATAGAGGAAGATGACCATGAAACAAAGTAGCCATAGCAAAAGGGTGTTGAAAATGCTACTCCACAATGGACTGTAGTGGATCTAGAGTCATTTAGGGAAGATATGGAGGTTCCAAGACCTGTGGAAGAAGATGTTGGGGTCGTCCCCCGAGTTGTGGAGCAAAGAGAAGAAATAAGGTTGAAATATGAATCGGTTGATGAGTCTCTTGACGTTAATCCACCAAATCCAATGCCGACCATGAGACCAACAGAGGAGGTTGTTATCAAACAAGAATTAATTGAACATTGCACAAAGAGAAGGCCCCCCATCCAGGAAAGGTACTGGTCAGAATTTAAGGAGAATATGCAATTAAAAATGGAAATTATTAAGCTAAGGAAGCAGATATTATACTTACAAAGATGGGCGAGGAAGCATAAGAGGAATGCCAGTCGGGATGTTGTAAATCATGCAGCTGAAACCACTTCAGCAGTAGTACAGACTGAACAATTTTTTCATCTATTCGATTCGCGAGAATTCTTGTTCACCGCAGAAATTGAGAAATGGCAGGCTACTGAATCTCCCCTTAAATAAGGGTCTATCTCTTTGGAATCCCACCAGGAAGGAGTGAGAGGAATTAGGGAACAAGCTGTGAAAGTAGTGACTATTTACATGACCTAGATGGAGATCAAAGTAGAAACAGGATAAGCAGTAGAAAATGATTGAGGAACTAGAAGAGAAAGTGAAGCTACTGAAGGCTGACAAAGATAAAATGTTTGCGCTGGCACAACAGGTGATGGCTTGACAACCTCCTGCTCATAGTTATGCTTTGTTCCTCCATGAATAGTACATGTTTTTCTATTTGGATAGCATCCATCAGGAGATAATCCATGAAATCTAAGATCCGATATAGTTTTTCCGAAATCCTGAGGGTAAAAATATCCTGAACCAACACTTGATATCTGAACTCTACATGCACAATTATTTTTTTGGGACCAACCAATTGTTTAATCCAGTGCCATGTGTGGGGGATATTTAGTGGAGAACCTTAACCTCCTTCACGATTAAACGGGTTAAATGGAAGAAAGCCTTCGACACGTTCGAAGACAACCAAGCGAACAGGTCACTTATAGTTCGAGCAAAGCATTGTCAGGTTGTGAATATTTTCAATAGAAATCGTACCTTATTCGGAATAGAAGGATGGAAGGGTCAAATGGTGGAAACATAGAAGTGGTGTGCTGACATGTGTACAAAGAAAATTTTTACTTGTCAGGAGGAGGCCGGGCCGACTGTCAGAAATGATGGGTGTTGTCATCATCTCCAGTAAGGATACGTGAACCTTTTGGGCCCCCTAATTTTATTCAGGCTTTGGACAGAATGCCATGATATATCACATGTATTTAGACCTATGGGCCCTAATGGATGGGTCTGAGACTTCATTTTTCCATTGTTTGGGTTCCAACTAAGAAATAAACACTAGCTTATGTGGTACAGAAGGATTAGTGGATGGAAGCCCTTCACACAGATGGATATAAGGTTCTCGAAATAGAAATGGCCATGAAATATGACCTTGCACAGCTCCATGCTAACCACAATAGCTCTAACCTACATCTGTGCAAAAGACGAGGTGCATGAGAACATGTAGAAAGACTACTTGGGGGGAGATGTTGGTTGCTAAATTTTCCCACCTTTTGCCCACCTTTTTATCCCTTTCCTGTACTCATTTCATGCCCTTGTTGGTCGATTTGTATTCTAAATAACAAAGGTATACCTATTATCATGTCTTTGTGAATTGTTAATCGATGAAGCATATTTGTAGGGGATTATTGTCTAAAATGACTTGCTAACTTAAGTTTCCTTACATATTTGAAGGAATGATGATCAACACCATGATCCAGCATATGCTGATTAACGAACTAACAATGCTATCTTTGGATATTTGCTGCAACGGTGGTTCAACTTATCAACCACCACAAGTGTTATCTTTATATTTTGTTATATCTCAAGAATCGTTATGCATTTGTAGGCAGACAATTGTTGTGATATTAGGCATTTTTTGTTGTTAAATAAATGTATAAGTAGTGTTAAGGGGTTGGGAAAGCCATTGCGAAGAGATATACAAGAATTTTGAGTTGTAATAGCAGACCTCTATAATGTTATTTTTATTAATACAATTGTTGATCTTTTGAGTATTTTATAGTTCTTGATCTTGCCGCAACCCTGATCAGGGAGTGGGGTCCACTCTCCTAACCAATCATTGTTGGATTAGTTGTGTGCGTAGGTTTATTCTGATGTGTTATTTCTCTACTGTGTAATGATTTTAGTGTGCTTAACTTGTTGTTAATCTGATTACTGTTACAGTTATTACTTGTTGTTACACATTTTTATGCTTATGATTGAATGTTCAATGTTGTGTAGGGAAATTGTAGCCGGCATATACCTTGCATGACAGCCTTGAAATAATCATTCGAGCCCTAGGTTGACAATTAATGTGGAATTTGGTGAATTGTATGATTCATATCTAAACACCAACAGGTACATCAAGCGAGCCTGAAACTATTTCTTGAGCCTAGAGCTAGAGTCAACCATAGCCAAATTCAGAGTTGTAGCCAGAGACAAATCAATGCCCCATGAGCATTTATTTTGGTCGGTGGCCTTCCTTAAACCACCATAGGTTGAGATCTCAATGGTATACCTTTTCATAACATTAGGGAGCACTTCCTCTAGTAGAATACTTAAGCTTCTAACTAGATTTGGAATTTTTCCATGAACTCCATCAAACGTTCTAGGATGAGACCTGAATGGTCTCCCTTTTCATAACATTAGGGAGCACTCTCTCTAGAAGAAGACTTCAACTTCTAGTTAGATTTGGAATTGTTCCGGGAACTACACTAAGCATTCTACTTTTGGTGGTCATCCTTAAACCACTGTTAGTTGAGACCTCAAGCTATCCCACCTTATACTATCATTTAAAAGAGCACATTCAACAAGTTGTGGTGATGCACTATTTCATTTTTGTATTTTGGCTCTCTTCTAGGACTCATATATACCCCTTCAGATTAAGGGGGGTATGTTGGACACAAAATCGACTAAGGGTAGTGGCGTGGAATGTGGATAGTCATTGGAGTCCATGAGACCACTTGTAATATGAAAACCCAGGGTTGAAAAAGAATTAATATGTAAATCTTGATAATATAAGGCATCTCGTGATTTATCCTAATCATGCTTATTATTTTGTGTGAGTTTAATAATTGATAACAAGTTTGCGTAATAAAATTTTGGAGTTTCTTAAACATTTTATATATGCATGGGTTAACAATAGGACAAGATAATTTTTTTGTAAATCTAAGCTTGGTGTTTAACTTCGAAAAAAATATATATTAAATAATAGGTTTAATGATTGAAAAAATAGGAACACAAAAAATTGTGATAATAAATAGGAAAATGAATTTTGAAATAAATATAATACATATTATATTTAATCAAAACATGATAAAAATAGGAGATTTTGGATCGCTAAATTGCCTTGGGATAAGCAATAAGGCCATCAAATTGCATCTTAATTGACACATAGGGACACTAATGATCACAAAAACCATAGTTTTCATTTTAATCTTCTAAATTTTAAAGGTGAACATCATGGCTACAAGACATTTTTTTTACGTGAAACCTTAAATTTGATAGTGATGAATGATATTCTCTAATTATGAATGTTAAATTTGATGATTTGATCCATTGCTTCCTTTACTACTCAATCATATCCTTTCATGAATAATATCTCAGAAAAGTTGAAGGATCTTAGACTTTAATTTATTAACTTTGATAAAAAGCGAGATGAAAATGTGTAATGAGATCTATTAAATTTTGGGTGAACTCTTAATGAACTACTTGAATATCTTTGCCAAAATTAAGAGGCCTCTCTCACCCTTT
The DNA here is from genome assembly GCA_031772625.1 of Pinus tabuliformis. Taxonomy (NCBI): domain Eukaryota; kingdom Viridiplantae; phylum Streptophyta; class Pinopsida; order Pinales; family Pinaceae; genus Pinus; species Pinus tabuliformis. The sequence goes on along the minus strand of CM062820.1, from coordinate 1,421,842,125 downwards.
ATATTCATCCCATCAATATATTGTGTATGTATCAGTAGAAAATTAACATCTAGCATTTGTAGAACTTTGACTTCAACGTGGAATGGGATTATAGGAAATGGTCAATGTACTTTCAAATCACTCAATAGAGGTTACTCCATATGTTTTTGGCAAGCTCTAAACGTGGTTTTCATTGATATTTTTAGTCTCTAAAGATAGGGAGTATAATTTTTTTAAACATAATTGAGAATAACTGAAAAGAAACATACCATATGGTATGCATAGTGAAAGATGGATGACCAAGAAAGGATTAATAGTGAAATATGATATTTTACTTATTTTTCCTCGCAAAAAAGGCACGCATTTTATTAGTAGGCAAAATAAAATACATTGATGCAGATGTTTATAGCATCTGCATCAAATCACTATATTTTTGTTACATATCAAATCAAAGATCCTCAAAAGGAATTGTTAAGAAATGTTCATGTATTTCTTACCATTGATCTTGTCAGTTGGAGAATAGAATGAAAAAGCATTTCCGAGGATCAAAAGTATTGTTGATCCTCTTAATGGAAAACATCATAATTTCACTCTCATTGGAATCTATTTATCACTAAAAATTAGGACATCCCTTATCCGAGGAAATCATGAAATTTTCAATCTATAAATTGTTCTTTCCATTAATAGATGTAAACTCAAATTGGTTCTTGTATCCAATAGAGAGGGTCCATATAAAACAGTGGATCATTTTTACCAAAATGAAATTCGTAAATTGATATTCTTCACACATTTGGGATGGCATTAGAGTATCTAAAAAATGTGACTTGTCCTAGCCACGGTTGAAAGCATAATGCCATATACGTAAACAAAATTGTTGATATCAAAAAGAGATGTTAACTTATGCCTAGAGGCATAGGTGGAGAAAGATAGAGGCATGTATTGAGAAACATGAGCATGCTTTCATTATTTTCTTAGATTTCCCACTTACGCTGAGCCAATGACAGTCTTCTTTTTAAAAGCTAGTCAAGATCATGGTTTTTCCCCGTAACATGCTAAAAAATAAAAATTAGAGAAACCCCTCAATTTTTAGGTGATATTCTAATAGAGAGGGAGAAATGTGTGATATTTAAGTTTTTTTTTGGTCAATCGTACAATTTATCACATCCAATCTTTGTAGATGTTGATGTCATTTATTTGTAAAATTTCAGCTAATTGCAGAACAATTTTTAGTATAAATAATTTAGCAAAATTGGTTGTTGTCAATCTAGTGCTACATGACAAAGAGTAGAAGTGTGTAATAGCCTCAGATTAAAATTTCATGTAAATAAATAATGTATGGACATTATAAAAGAGAAAATCAAACCAAGGTCATGGGACAAGTATTCCAAGCTAAATGAAGGGAAAAACATTACATTGGGTTCAACCTGTGGTTAATTATTTATTGGCTATGGAAATTGGCATTGATAAGAGGAAAAAATCAATAAATGGAAAATTAATTATTATAGGCCAGCAAGGACATGAGAGAAAAATGAAAAAGAAATAAAGGAAAATGAAATAAAATCCACTTCAGCAAGTGGAGAAGAGGAACATACAAGAAAAGGAGGAAATAGTAAAAGAATATGTATGCAAGGGAAAAGGGAGAGAGAACATGGCACAAGAATGCACAAGTAAACACAAGGAACACGAGGAAGACACAAGTAAGGAACAAGGGAATCAAGGAGCGCAATAGGAATTCATGTGGTGTCCAAGAGGAAGGTTTGGACAACAGTAAGAAAGGAAAGAAAATAGCTTTGTTTGCAGGAAATAGTGTGCACATTTGATTATCTTGTTGGGATTTGAATGCATGGTTCATGCATTAGTTTGTTGGTCATTTTTGTTGTCATTGGCATGGGATTTTCTTAAATTGACAGTCATGTACAACCTTTCCTTATGTCATTTCCTAGATAGCCATGATGCAGTGGCTTCCTTGTTTGATTGAGCTTTGGATTACCGATAGATTTTGGATCCTAGTTGAGGTGGTCTTAGGAAAATCCCAAAGTTTGAGGGTGGAGATTGGTTTCTCTGGGAAGCTCTTGACATGTGGGTGGAGACCCGAAAATTCCTCTAGATGTGGTGAAGAAATTTTGAGGCATCCAAGCTTGTATTAGTTTTGGTGATTTTTCGACACGGTATTGTGTGAAATCATTGTGGCTTAAGGGTGGAGGTGGTTTTCTCTGGATTCCCTGTTTAGTTATGTTTTGGTTTATCCCATGTAATCCCAAATCCGGGTTTGGAATACAACACAAGCGTGATTTGGATGGAAGAGAGAATTGGTTGAGCCCCAATCTATGGTTGGGTGGTACGTGGAAGTCTTTGACTTGGTTGGTATTAAACATATGTATGATGTGTTATTCTTTAATGACATTAATGAGTACAAGTTATGATTTAATGTGTTGATTATGTGACTAGTTTGTCATGGATTCATTCAAGTTAAATGTTGGTTAGATGCATAGTATATTTCGTATTATATGATGTGCTCTTATTATTGATCTTGTTCATGGTTAACAAGCTCCTGGATAATTTATATGAATGCATGAACTAATATGTGCTTTATGTAGTTAGTATGAGAGGGAAAAAAGCCTTCTTGATGAACATATGATGAAACCTACAAAACAGGGAACAATTATGTATTCATGCCTCACAGATACCATAGTCCAAAAGTGTTTGTCTAAAATCACTTGTGTTGGACAACTTTGAGCAGGAACATTGCCTGAAATAGAGAATATAGACACATTGAAATTGTTGATAGAGTTCTAGAGAATTCTGGGCAATTGGCATGTAGGCTAGCCCTAAAATTCCTAAATAGGGTCCATGGCCACACCCTCAGAGATGGGAAACTTCAGCTATAGCCACACTCAGGATGGGTTATCTATACGGCTAGAGGAAATTAGCCACTCTAACAAGCCTGCATGCATGTGGTTGGGTTGTAATCTAGGTTAAGGGGTAGTCACATCTTAGGTAAAATGGTCATTAGTTAAAATACATTGGCAAGCAGTGTGAGCATGTGCTTCTAGGTGTTGGAGTAAGTTTTGACAAGTGGACTGCATTTCCATAACTGCATCTTGGAATTTTGGTTAGGCATAGTAACTCTCATCTCATGTTTACCGTGGTAAGTTGTAAAATTGGGTAAATGCGGGGTGGGTTGTTACAAAGTGTATCACATCCAAGTTCATAGTACTGGACCTTAGGGTAAATGCACATTCTTATGAAGATCTATAAGTTTATAATACATGCATGTTAGTTAATATTTTGATTGTTGCTATAACAATGCACATGATTTTCTTATAGTTTTGGTATCATTATCTTGGTTCATTCATGAATTGATATTCTCTTGACATTATTATGTATCATGTTAACTTGGATTTTCCTATGCATATGCAATAGCCTCACTAGAAACAAGTTGAGGTAATGCTTTTGATTATGCCTTTTATTTGGTTTATCTAATAGTGGTATGTTGTGGGAAAATAGAAGTCCAAGAGATGAAGACTAGAGCAGTTCAGTATAGTCATATGAATTCCTGCACAGTCCAGAAGAGAAATCAGTGGAATGGGAGAAATCAGTTGAGCATCAGGGAGAGGGAGAATCTTCTAACCTAGAAGATACATTAAGAAGTTTTAGGGGCAGGGATCAGAAGTTGTAAATCTAATAATGGGTGATTAAGAGAAGCCTAGGAAATAATTGCAAAAGCTCATGAAATGAATGTTGAGGTTCATGCAATTATTCTTCAAATCCTTTCAGATTTATAGAAGCATGGACAACTAGGGACCAGTCATGGAGATAGACAAGAAGACAAAACTAATAGGGAAAATCAAAGCTATTCTCAGAGATAGTACAAGATGAATTGTGATGATACAGTGAAGAGTGACAGATTCTTAGATACAATTGAGACGAGGACTAGTACGCATGGATTCTATTCTATATCTACTTCTAGGAGACATCACCACTAATATCATCATAGGAGGAGTGGGAAGGATTATTTTCCAGAGGAATTCAAGAAAGTTAAGCCTCCTACTTTTGATGGTGAGATAGCCAAGTCAGAAGATGCAGAAGCATAGTTGCTTGGAATGAGGAAATTTTTCAGAATTCATGATTACTCAGAGAATATGAAGGCCAAGATAGTTACTTTGAGTCTCAAAGGAAATGAAGGTATCTGTTGGGAATATGTCAAGCATGTTAGGGGAATCAGGGAAGAGAAGTTGGCCTAGGAAGAATTTGAAAGACTCTCTAGGAATCAACACCTATCTAAGAGGTATAATGATGGAAAAGCCAAGGAATTCTATGAGCTCAAGATGGGTTCCATGACAGATGAAGACTATACAACCATATTTCTAGAGATATTGAGATATGTGCCCTATCTCAAGGATGAGAAAGAAAATATCCAAAGTTTTATCACCAGATTTCCATTATCATTCAAAGATTGTATTGATTTTGATGAGCCTTAGTCATTGGAGAAAGCCATCTGAAAGTTAAAGCATTGTTATGAATATTCAAAGTGAAAGCATGAGTTCAAGCATGATTAGAAGGGTAATGAGAGGAATAAATGAAAACGACCCAAAAAGCTAGGAAGATCTCAAAATATGGCTCTTCATAAGATTCCAAATGTAGCTAAGAAAGTACGTGGGTCTCAGTTTATCGAACAACAGAATAAGGGAAGTGGCAGAGGACCATGGAGGTGTTGGACTTGTCGTGGAGACCATCGCAAGAAGGATTGTCCATCGTATCAGGGTGTTATGCCTTATATCTATAGTGCTAGGAAGGCACAAACAGTTGGGGATGTATCTCATAGCATTCCTAGGATTGATGCAGTTTGATGAACATACAAAATATTGACTATATTCCCTAGAGTAGTCGATTAGGGGTTGTAAAAGTTATGACTTAGTGATGCAGTCAAAATTATGATGGGGAATCTCTTAACATATGCAAAATGATGATGAATAATAACATATGAAAAATGGAATGCCATATATGAATTAGTTTAAAGATTCATATCCATCAAATAGACATTAAATAATGATATGTTAGATGCATGAAGGTATGCTAAGTGTATAAAGTAATGGATGTTCATGCATAAATACTCCTAATATATTGTCATAACATGATTGAAATTACTAAGAGTGGTTAATGATGAGTGGGTAACCATGAGTATATTGATAACACGTTTTGAGAAACCAATGAGAGTATTTTATGTAGCCTTGAGGAACCAAGGCTATGGAAATAAGGTGTTGATGAGAGAATTATACAAGTGATGCCTACACTTGTTGATATGCACATTGTGACAAAGTTGTGAGTCCATTAATGAGAAGTTTTCTACCAGTAAATGGTTTTTCTGTAGGTATGCTTTCTAAGAACTATTGATTATGACTGTTGAACTTATGCACCCTTAAATTATTATTTGAATGTTTCATTAGGTGTAGGATATAAGTATGTGCTTATGAAATTGCATGAAGGAATGTTCTTGTTTTAAGACAATTGTACTAACAAAATATGTTCTGAGACAATTAATTTGCACATGAGTGCAAGTGGGTGCTAATTGTAGCACTATAGCTAATGACTATGAGCTAATTACAAACTATGTCATGGCTGTCAGTCTTGGTAAAAGACATATTTTAAATTTGATAATGTTAGTCTTAGTAAAAGACTAATTTTTATTTCATGATCCTAATCTTAGTGAAAGGCTAATTTCAAATTAATAGACATGGTGACTTGATCCTTGGGACATATGACTGACATGTGTGAACAGTTGCAGAACAACATGCTTGGTATTAACATGACAACGTAACAGTTGATTTGTTTATGTTCATATAACTAACAGTTGGGTGAATGTGATAGCACATAATAAGACTCAATTAACATTGTAAACCTCGGAATGGGAACTATAACAATTACCCCTTTTTTTGAGGTAGCAACAAAATCAACTGATTTTGAAAAGTGTTGATTCATCATATATATATATATATATATATATATATATATATATATATATATATATATATATATATATATATATATATATATATATATATATATATATGCATATTTTTTGACACATTAAATTTTCTTATGTACATTATTTTTAAAATGTAAGTGATTTTCATGTTGATTTCAAATAGTGTTGATGCAGCGTCAAGCGCTTTTTTTAGAAGACTTATTCTTTTACTTTAAATTTTCTAATATATTAAATGTGAATAATTATTTTCTAAATTTAACAATTCGTGTAGTTGTCTTCTTCATATTTTTTGTTTTTCTTTTCTTTTCTTTTTTTGTAGTGAGATCTTTCTTTTTTTGCGTAGTCAAAATAAAAAGGTCGATATTTTAAAGTTTCGATCTTCCATATATTTATATATCGTTAATTAAAATTTCAATGCACATCAAATAATTGTCTCTAAAAACAATAATTTTTAACAGTTGACATAAAAATACACATTTTGAATAAATAAATAAAAAAATTACACATTTTCAGACACTTTTTACTAAAAATGACATGTCAAATAATCATTTTTTTTTAAGAAATTTAACAAAAAATTAAACATATAACAACAATAAATGAATACTTATTGTTCTCATAAAATTTCAAAGTCAAAACATTACAGCTAATTAATAGTTACAAAAAGTGAGTTTGATTTCCAAGCATAACTTAAGTTTAATCACTAATATCATGTAATTTATACTCTTCATCTTCTAGAGTTTCATCATTGTCTTCTTCCAAAATATTTTCTTCTTCAGTTTGCTAATTTTCCTCTTCTAATGGATCTGTGATGTCTCTGAATCTCTCAATGTACGCCTTTCCAATCATTTCATATAATGGTGGTTGGGGTTCCTTTGCCTTTTTTGCCACATGTGATTCATTAAAATCCCCTTTCCTCAGACCAACTTCTTGCATTGCATCTAGAAGAAATTGAAGAGCATTAATTCTTTGTTGAATAAATTTGCACTGTACTGGGTCTTTTTCAATGGCAATGCAATTTCTTCATTTTTGTAGGCAACATGCTTGTGTTGTACCTAATCATCAAGTATAAAAAAATAATGAAGTAAATTAGTATAATCACATAAAAATTAAAAAATAAGATATTGAAATTCAATTTTATATAATAAAACTTACCTGAGCCTGAGAATAATCCAAAATCCAATATCCTTCATTTGAACATAAATCTATAATATAGTTAATCAATGACTATTATTTTTTTATAAATGTTAACTATATCTCCTTTTGATTCTTTATCTCCATATGTTAGTTTTTTTACAACAGCATCATGAACCGGTACATGGCTATGGCTCTTTCCATCTACCCGATTCAGAAGCATAGGCTTATAGCTATCATCTTTTGTCCAACTTTCAACATGGATGAACTCACAATCACTTATAATTGGTTTCTTTCTATGGTTAATAAGATTTGACTGTTGCCTGTAACATGAAATAGTAAAATTTCAATTAACTTGTACTTAAATGATTTTTTTAACATTAATCAAACATACAATTTCAACATCTTACCATGTAAGTTTCATCCTTGAGTTTGCTTTCCCCTTGAATCTTGTCAATAACATTGCAAGTTGTGTGTCTAAATGAAATGTCACAAAGCTCCATAATGGTGATGTTGTGACACCTACAAATCCCACAACCACTTTACTAAGAGCTTGATAAGTATAAGGGTCACTATCATATTCAATGTTTGTGATATTGAAACCATGAGGAATATATGCAATAACTAAGGAATAATCCATTTTAGGTATGCATTTTGCAATGTCTTCACAATCACCTTGTATTGTTTGATATTGGATAGTCTCGAGTCCATCCGGAATGAAATGGGTAAGACTAGGATCAAGTTCAACATTACTAAGGCATTGCCTTCTCAGTCTTTCCATCTTAATTTTTTCAATAAAGCTTCTAAAACTATCGGGTGTTCCATTTGCATCCTTCTTCATATTTAATGAAATAAAAAATATATGTATAAGTTATAAAATAGAAATAGTATACACCTGAATAAAAATGAAAGTATAAATCAACATACCTTTTTAAATGCAAGATAAAAATTGTTTAGTGTTGATGTAGAACTTCAATCTGTGTAGTTACGTACAACATCATCCTAACTATATTCATTCAAAAATTTAACCATTTTTTCTTGTATTCTCATGTAAACCTTGTGACTGAATAAATAAATTAAAAATATTAATTTAATAACATGTATAACAAATACCGCCAACAACAATATGTTATATTTAAAAAAAAAACTTATAATCTAAAAATAAGTAAAAATAATTCAAGAAACTTACTTTTGAAATTCCTCGCACATTTTGTCCAATGATAATTCCCCTAACTTCACACTAGATAATATTGTTTTGACAGATTTTCATCCTTCACTCCTTGAAATGCTCTTCAAGGTGTGATATTTATATATTCTAGAAGGAGCTTCATTTCAATACCTGATTTACTACTGCGACATATCAATGGTTTAGACTTTTTCACCTTCTGGTTTTTAATGCAATTGTTCTCCCACATGTCAAAAATCTCATTAATCAATTCCCATATCTCTCCAGTTCTAAATGTTATCCATACCTATGAATATATCAGAATTTAGTTTGCTACCTTTTGAATTGATTTTTTCCTCAATTTGATAACCTATTTCCATACAACATTCCTTCTGAAAGGCTAGACTAACTTTTCTCTTATCCCCACCACATTTTTATTCAAATTCATTATGAATAAAATTAACCCTTTAGATGAAAGTCATAGACACCCTATATTCATTATTTGTATTATGATCCCATGCTAATAACTTTTCTTCTATATCAATTAAACCAACATAAATGATACATTTCATTGTTTCAAAATGTGGGTTATTAGGATATTCCTCCATCAATTGCCTTTGAGCTTCTACAGAATGGTTCCCCCCAAGTACATAATATTTGTATTCAAAACATTTTGACTTATCAAATGCTTCTTTGTTGGGAACTTGAATTGGATCAATAAGAAGCACATAATCAACCACACGAGCATATGGATTGTACCTCATCAATGTTTTCAAGTTGTGAACCTGCAAGTGGTGTGGCTTTCTAATTTGATATTTAAATTGTCCTTAATTTGTCTTATAGATTTGGCTGACATTAAGTTGAAATGTACAACCACCTTCAATTAATTGTTTCTTTGTCAAATGATATCGAATGGAATTTTGTTTTGTTTTAATCATTCCATCCTCTAAATCAATTCTGGGTGTTATAATTTCCCTAGTTCCGTTTGATTTTTCACTAGGATCTTCACTGTTGGCCATGATTTTTTGAGAATGATCAAATTTTGATTTCTTCCTCCTCTTAGTTATCATATTTTCTTGTACATAATAAATCTTCCCATTATCAACTAGAAGGGGTACATTCTTGGGAATTTTTTCTTTTTGTCTTTTATAGCTCTTCTCCTTTCTAACGTCAGTTCTAATATCATACTTAGTAATGGAAACATATTCTTCATTTTGGTTTTCATCTTCAACTTCCTCATATTCAAAAGTAACATGTCTAGCTTTGCTAGATTTATCCACTATAGCCATTCTTTGTTGATCCCTTGGTTGTAGTCATGTAGCATCATGAAGTACTTTTTTTTTTCTTGTTTTTCATATCTTCTTCTGACCCTGAGTAGAAACTACCAACAAAATTCATAATATCTCGCTCTATAAAATAAATTCCTCCCAACATAATTGAAATACCTTCAGTAAAATTATGTCAAAAAAAATATAATATGTCAATAAAAACTAAGCTATAAAAGATTTAATGATACAGTTACAATAATGCAAAACACATAAATATAAATAGCAATACTTACGATATTTTGTGCAATGCCGTTTATGATTTTTTTACATATCCTTGTAGAATCATCTGTCGTGTCATACATCTATAATGAAAACTGATATCTAATCTTGTCATGTGACTTCGGTGGTTTTGTAAGTACATAAACAACTTTAGTATCTAACATCAAACATATTTCTAGTACTTTTCCCAACACCTCATAACTTCCACCATTGTAAATCATACCAATATAGCAGATCTTCTTTGCCTTCTCTATCTTTCACAAATCATGCAAATTGTGTACGCTTCACTTCATGTGGTTTTCTCTACTAAGAAACCAACTTCTTTCCCTTTGAGGAGCCACTTGCTAGTTTTTTAGTCATTAGCATAGGTCGTGTCTGTTTAGTAGTATTTTTTGAGGATCCAGCTCCAACTTTAGATGATGTAACTATTGTCTTTGGTCTAGAAAGATTCACAAAAACCTTCCTTGATGCCATTTTCCTACCAATATATATGTATGTATGTATGTATGTATTACAAAAAAACCAATATATTAAGTAAACAAACAAAACAAAACAAAATGAAAAAATGAAAAAACACCAGAAACATACACAGTGACCCCCATGACAAGTGGGTTGTTACTTCATCAAGGGTACCAAAAGAACCCATTCCTTAATTTTATTTTTTTTACATTTGTCCCCTAACACCCTCGCAAGCGAGGAGCCGATTCCGAGAATAAATCCTTGTCTGCCAGGGAGCCGTTGTGCCTTAGTCGAGTGCGCCCGCCCAATATGCACACTCGTTGTGTCATGAGTTGGCACACCCACAATAGGGCGTGGTCACCCAAGGCCCAGGCATAGTGCATATGCCTTAGGCGAGTGTGCTCATCCATGGCCATGCTTTCCCGTAGCACAGAGGGCGTGCAGGAGGCACACCCATTGTACTACATGCAGGCACGCCCACCCAAGGAAAAGGCACAGTACATGTACCTTGGTTGGGCATGATTAGATGTGGGATTTCCCACCCGCGGCACAACTGGCATGCTAGCCTGCACTCCTGTTTCATTGCAAGTGGGCACACCCATGTCCAGGTGCAACCTTCTACCAATTTCACATAGGCCTAAGGGTACTTGGCCCCTACTTCATAAGGTTCTCAACTACCTCCTTGATATTTGAGGCCCTTGGCCTTCTCTTGATTCAACTATAGCCTTGTTCTAAGAATAGGTACCTTGAGGCTAAAGACAAAACAAACTTATAATTGACATACTTAACCATCAACTACCCTTCTTTAGGCCTACAATTGGTTTGTCCCTTCTATGGCATAGTCTAACCCTCTTGTTAGGGCTCAGATCTCCCTTAGACAGACTTGCCCCTATTGTCACCTAGTCCAACCCTCATCTTAGGACTCAGATCTTCCTCATAAAATCTTTCTTACTATGGCCAGACCTTATTAAGCATTCAACCTTTTTGCCTTATATATGGAACACTTCAGGAGGCCCTTTTACCTCCTTTTTTATCCCTTACTAGCCCTTTTATTCCTTTAGTCACACTGACTAGCCCTCAAACCAGCTAGGTTGTTTACTAGATCACAAAACAACCTTGGCCATGTTCCTCAAATGGCCTCTTAACTTGCTTTAGCTAGACATAACTTCAACCAAAATTGCTCCTAAACAAAACACCTTGTTGGCTGAGAGAACTCGTCTCCTTCCTCTCACATATGAAATGACGTCATTTAAATTTCTCCTACAAGCTCCTACTCAAACTCTCTAGCTCAGACTGTAGCTCTCCTCTAAGGGCTTTCTCTTGCACACAAAATGAGTCCTCTCACTTATGTGTCTAAGTCACTCCTTTAGCCTCTTATTTATACTTTTATCTTAGGTTATTTAGGGAAAAAATTGACTTTTATGGTTTTTCCCACTCAACCATTTACCAATAAATTATAATACAAAATTAGTTAACTTGGGTTCCAAACCAATTACTTTGGGTCCAAAATCCCAACTTGGGGTGCTTTACCTAACTTCCTTTCTGCAGGTTTTCACCCCTTGAAATAACTTCTAAGCTACCCAAAATGTCCATAGGAGTGACATCTCCCACATTTATATGGAATCCCCTTATAATGAAGAGCTTGGTTATGCATCTTGGACACAACCTTCATTGAGATGGAGTTTGGAAGCATAAAAGACAAATTTACTCCCACAAGAATCCACACCATAACCATGTATCTCTTTGTTTTGTAATATTTATCTACTTCATAAAATAAACACATAATGTTTCCAATCTCCCAAAATAAATCTTCCAAACATAACTATAATGGAAGGTCTCAGAGGTGAACCCAAATGGGAACCATTGAGAAACATTCAGTTCTAGAATCAAAATTTGTCGACCATTAATCTTTCAAAAATAAATCCTACTATCGTCACTATTAACGATAATGATGGATATTTTCCGTGTATTCCTTCGATTTCATGACCCATCCCATCCAAACTTTGGCCTAGATAAGGTAGTGAGGAGAGTATGCTAGAGTATAAGATAATTTCGTATTCATCTAGTTCTACATAACTACCATGAACATCCTTTTACCAAGGAAATGTTTGGCCACAACAGTCTCCTCCATATTTGCAATGTCACTTATTTTAATTTTACATCCCAAGACTAGGTTAGGTTCCTTCATTTTCCTCTTAGAATATTTATTTCTAGGTTTCAAAGCCTCCTTCCTTACCAGCTCAAGGCACAACAAATGGCTTGAATGTGAAAATCCCCTACTTTGGATATCCCACATGAGAAGGTCACATAGAAAACCGAAAGGAGAAAGAGGGATTGGGGTGGGCGTAGTAGGCATTTACCAACACGAAACTAGGGAGAGAAACTGGGTCCATTAATTTGGAGACAGATCAAGGAGAGAATGCAAATAATGGAAGAGTAGGGTCCAACTCTATGAAAGAAACAAGTAAATTTAGATCTAGAGTAAGGTGGGGAGAGTGAGGGTCCTGCTAGTGTCCTATATTATAGTAATCAAATTCAATATTAGTCATTTAATTATTGTTTTCAATTTGTAAATTTTTTCTATGATCTCCTAGAGATCAAGTTATTAGTCTTTTGAGATAAGTGTGAGATTATGTGATTAGTTTGAGTCTAAGTTAGGGTTATCTCAAAAAAATTTCAAGTGAGGATGGAAATAGTCATTAATTTACTAAGGTCTAAATTTAGTAAGTTTAGGAAAATGTGTCAATCAAATCATGAGTGAAGGTCATAACGGATTTGAGTTTCCATCATTGCATTGAGTTTAGTGGTGTCATGTCAAATTAGTTGCAAGGTTGAGTCATCATGTCATCATCATTACAGGTTGATGTTGCACTTTCCTTTTTTTTCTACGCTACTGTCAAAGGCATTAAGATTTGATATATTATCAGGGTTTTTGACATTATTTCCTATGTATGAAGGTCCAAGAAGTCATTTGAGATTGTTGACATCATTCATTAACCATCCTACCCAGCCAGAGATTTCACTTAATCCAATACATGCAATTAGGGTTTCATTGTGCTTTCTTGTTTCCCTAATGTTGCAAATTTATTTTCACCATATATCTTAAACCATGTACCCATTTTCCATGAAATTTTTACATTATATGCATGAGGATGATATTAATAAACTCACTCGATTTCAGGTGAACATGCTTTATGGTTTTCGAGAAATGAGACACTACCATCTACAACAATTTTTGGACTTTCTCGAATACCTTAGTCATATTTAGCCCATATTTTTTGTGGAGAATAATTATAATGATATTAACCTTCTAACAAAAAATCAGCTCAACCTGATTAACCTTTTAGGAGATATTTGGAAAATAATCTCTTTATGTTTTGGCTATAAAGGAGTTGTGATTTTGGACAGTTGTTGTGCTTTTGGCAAGTCTCTCTTTAAAATCATATTATTACCAAATGGAGATGAATTTTCCAAAAATTAAAGAGGTTTTTGTCGAAAATAAGCTAAATTACAATAACCTCCCTCATTTTGTTCACAAGTGTCATATACTAGAATATTTATGTGAATCTTTACAACTTGTTGTTCAAATTTCGTAATTTCTTGTTTTAGACATGATCTTTGGGTGTGGATTCTGAATATATGGAGACAAATTTTAAAAAATGGAGATGTTTTTCTCTCATGAAAAAATCCATCAACAAAAACCTCCTTCCATTTTGTAACATTTTTCATGATTCGAGAGATATGATCTAATATTTGACCCCTATTTTCCATAAGTTCAGTCCCTATTTTCTAGCAGGGAGTTTCTAAATCTAATGTAACTAACTCTATATTTTGGGTAATGGTTGAGATCGACGCCTAAGTCCAAGGATGAGATAATTGTATATATTTCATGAGTTCTAGTGTGCAAAGGGTTGGTTGGTTGGTTAGTGTTAGAAGGAGAAACACTGTGCATTGTATTTTTCTGATATTTTTCCAGTGAATGAAGAAGACCAAGGTCTACTTTTATAGGGATTCATGTGTCAGTTTCTAATGGTGATGTGCTCTCTTGTGTTGTAATTATTCTCTCTTGTTATCATCATGTTTGAATTTTATGTCTTACTGTTTGTTAAGCAAGGATTTATCTCATATTTCATTGTTAAAGTGCTATGTCATAGCTTACTAAACATTCAATGTTTTCCTTCCATTATGACATTTAGAAATCATCCTCAGTCAGATTCTTTAGATGTCTTTATTCCACCATTCCTCTGCTCACCCCTCTATAATGAATTTTATTAAAAACAACAGAAGGATTATCTACCTTGCCCCTATCAAAATATTCCTCATATTTCATCCTCTCACTGTAAAATCAATCAGCTTAACATGACTCCATTCCTAACGGATTTTCCCTCTTCCCTACCATCGAATTGTTAAATCTTATTTTCCCTCTGATCTTAATACATAATCGAAAACCTAAGTCACTGGACATTTGGACAGAGAGAGACCTCTCTGAAATTGGAATGGCTAGATTCCAATTTCAAAGTGGTTTGTGGTTATCTTTGGGTTCCTCTCCTCAACTTGGAGGACATACGAAGTGCTAATAGGGTCCTCAGTCTAAGAGAGAGCAAAGGAAAGAAAAGGGAAAATGGATTCACATCTAGGAGCTTGTGTCATGTGAACATGAGGCATGGGGTCAGTGAAGAGAGTTGTATTAGGAGGAGAGTGTAGACTTGTTAGAGGTGTCTTCCTAAGTGTTAAGTGTAAGAGTGACACATGAACTCCGAGCTGGGACCAAATTTTGAGACCCTCATATGGTTCCTCAAAGTAATCAATTGAATCTTCCTCCATAAGGTCCCACATAGCTCTGAAAACTTGGCCAAGGAGGAGGAGCCCATCATGGCAAGCCCTTGATCAAGTTATGGGAAACCCTAGTTCACATGTATTCAGGTTCGTAGAGCCCAAACCTCCAATCTTCAATTTTTTTAATTATTTACCTTATTTAATGTTTTTTTTTAAATTATATATATATATATATATATATATATATATATATATATCTATATATATATATATATATATATATATATATATATATATATATATATATATATATATATATATATATATATATATATATATATATATCAATCTAAGTGAATATAAATGTAATAATGTAAGGACAATTTGTGTTTATAAAAGTTGGCCTACAATAATATGCTTCAAGGCAAAGGATTAATTGAGATGAATGTAATAGGGCTTTTAACATAGAAGCAAGATGAAAACCCTATGTTTAAGGCACCACAAAATTCATCTTCCCAAAGGTCATGCAAAACCTAGTAATGACGATGTATCATTTTCCTTAATATACCATCATTACATTATTTTTTGTGTGATAATCTTGTTTATCATCACCATTGGAAACATGAGAGAGTATAAATTTAATTGTGAATGAATGGGATTCAATACAACTAATATAGTGAGGAGGACACATCCAATTCTCTTGAGGTACAAACACTATTGGAGGTAACACTTCCAATGAGAATCCCCTATAACAATTCATTCTCAGGATCAATTATCGGCATATCTTCATGAGGGTATGTCTAGTGAAAGAAAGAGAAACACTAAAATGTCATGAGAAAAGGATAAATGATTGTTTTTCTATTCATTGCTTCTTGTACCAATAGAAAAGATCAGATAAATTCAAATTACCAATGGTGATATCTAGCACAACATCAATGAGTGTCTCAACAACTAAAGTATATATACATCCATATCTAAATGGGAAATATATTCCTATAAATGTTAAAATTTAAATCTTTTGTATGTATGTTAGTGAAATATTTATATATGAGATAGATAAGAAATTCCTCTATAAATATAAACAGAATAAAAACATGTGGAGTCTTAAAAATTTGGACTTACAAATGTTGACACCTAGTAATCCTTAGGGATTGGGAAAATATTTTGTAAATATGTATATACAAAATAAGAAGATAAAGAGACCTTGGAATGTGAATCCCAAGGATATCTCTCTCATATGTATATATTAATGACTCTTCTTAATAGAAATTAAAATTATTCATGGAGTTACCAAACTTGGCCTGACATGGTATTAAAGAGCAGGTTCACAGGTCTCAATTTAGTATTATTTTTCCATTATAACTCTTGTTAGTTCTACCCTAATGTCTACCAAAACTTGAATGTTTCCTCTCTATGTGACTCAAATAGGAATATTTGAATTTATTTTGATTCTAGTTTTGGGCCATGTACATGCTTAGTTATTATTATGTGTTCATCGATTCATATTCTTTATGTGAAGTCTCAATTAGTTCATGCACTAGTTCATATTCAAGTGTTGTTCTAGTGCATTGAAGGTCGACCCCTTAGATGAATTTCATTGATCATTATGTATATGCCTTTGCATTGTATTTTATGTTGGAGAGCGTGAGTTATATGGTATGTGTGCTAGCCAACCATTAATATACAGATAGTTGGTCTATATGCATACAGTTTTTGTGTGTTGGTTCATATAGTCCTGAGTTATATGATTATATTTGCAGTAAGGTATATGCACTTTTTCATGCACTAAATTGTTCTACAACTATCTTCAGTCAAACTTAAAAAAGCTACAACATTGATTCACTTAAATGCGTTGATTCATTGTATGTGTTGATCCATTCTTTAAGTTGAATAATCTCCAACTGTATCTGTGTGTAGTCTTGTGCATTGAATCAACTTCTAGCATATGCGCTGAACTAGTATGTTATGTGGAGCTATGTGCATAGTTCATGGTATGTGCATTGACTATTTAACCTTATATGTGTGTTGAACGATGAATTTCATATACGCATTGGTTCATATTTTCTATGAATTATATTCATATGTGTTGGTTATATGTCAATTAGTTTGTTATATAAGTATTGGAATCTACACATATTGTAATAAATTAGTTTGTTATATAAGTATTGGAATCTATGCATATTGTATTGTATTGGCATTTTAATATAAGGGAATCAAGAATAATGTTTAAATAATAACAAAAACAAAAAAGGGCATAGAATAAGGATTTGTTTTTAGTTAATAATTGAAAGCTCTTTGGAATCATTGTCATTCACAAGAATTGTCAGCAAATACTTCTTTTTTGAAAATGAATTCTCTTATTTCCATTATTGGAGTAGTTCTCACTAGCAAAGAGAACTGCCATGGATGGTCTCGAAAGATAAAGCATACCCTCATTTTCAATGAACTATAAAAAGGTGTTTGTGAAGGAGAAGATGAAAATCCTCCTGAAAATCCCACGTCTAACAAAGAGCTTGCCATATGGGAAAACAAGAATAGCATGGTCTATGCCCTAATTGTTGCATTAGTAAATGAAGAGGTGAGTCATCACATTGCCCCATTTACAAAATCCTTTAATGTTTTAAAGAAGTTGAAAGACCTATATGACTCACACTTAGAGCTTGAAGTAGTTAAATTGATGATCAAACTCGTCAATATTAAATTGAAAGATGATGATTCTCTTGGCTTGGCCTCTCAAATCAGAGCTATTATGCATGATATAGAAGCTACCATAGTTAAAATAGAAGTTCCTCTCACATATTTGGTCAAGGCACTATATCCCACATATTCTAACTATCTTGACACATTACAAGCTAGTGGTAAATTTAAAAAGATTACTTTTGACTTTCTTGTGCAATAGTTTACAGAAAGAGAGAAATGTTTTAGGAATAGGAAGATAGCTACTCATTATTCTAAATACGTTATGTATCTTGCATAGAAAGAGAATAATTAGGCACAAAATTCTTCTAGTGGATGATGTGCTAGAAGAAGACATGGAAAGAAGAATAACAAAGGCAGGGGGGTAGGCATTACCAAGGAGGAAGACCTAATCTTCATTTTTTTACGTTGCAATAGAAATGGACATGATGCTTCCTCATGCAAGCTCTATTGGACATAAGAAAAAAATAAAGAAATGAATAGAAAGGTAAATCACCAAATCTAGGGAAAGGTATGTTGGAAAATCAGAAAGGCAGTAAATATTTTCTCGATATTGATAATTACTTGTGAGGTTTCTTATTATTACGATTCTTTATATATTCTTTCTTTATTTTTTCAAGCAATTACCAAAAGAAGCAGCACATAAAACAATGAACACAAGATGTAGGCACATGCCAGGGAAAAACCCCCCTCGAGGAGAAAACTCAGTCAAAGTAATTCTTCCTTTAAATAGTATTCTTTTAGACTCTTCACCCTAGACCAAGACCAAACCTTTCCTCCACACCAAGTCACCCTCCAAAATATTGACCTCTTCCCAGCAACTTCAACTATGCAGCAACATGCAATAACTAATAGCTTCCAGTGGTAGTCTAACTAGGAAGACTTCGTTCTCCCAATATAGTTCATGAAACAGAGAGATACTGCCACCAAAATTTCAATTTTCCTTGACTCCTTACACTCCCCCAAACTCGCATTCACTTCATATTCCTGACAACATACTTTCACAACTTCCTACCTCACACTTCTGCCCAACAAACAAAATTTCACACTTCTTCCTAGTAGAGAGTTAATGAGAAGTGATGCTCCAAATGAATTCAAATTCCATGACACAAGAAGTAGAGAACCATATCTGTCACTCCCTCTCAACCAAGAAGCACCTCTTTATCCAGACTCCCTCTTAATCTTAGGGAGATCTCTTCTATTCAGGCTTCCTATGGGAGATTAGCTTCTTTGTTTCGACATTAGAGAATATTTCATGGCTTGCAACAATTTCATCAGAGTTATCATCATCCCCATCATGCTTATCACATCAATGAGCATCTTCACCAAGTTGCAGATTGTGTACCTACACAACTTCAATAGCAAGTACAACCAAAATTATAGAAGCATGATGTTAGCCATATCAAAATCATGGAAGCATTTCAACTTTATTCATATATACCCAAACAAGAGACATATACTCTTCAACATCTTACTCGGGGTTTTATACACCCTAGACTATTTCATAACAACATTCATTTTATCTAGGGCTTCAATCTGTCTTCCAAAGCTATAACATACCTTACTACAACATATAGCAAACCCTAGAAACCATTCATATAGATATGGATCTACAAATAATCTAACAACCTTCCAAAATACATGTGTTAGACTTCTCAATAGGGATTCATATAAATCCAATATTTCATACAAAATAATCAATCAAAGTCAATCATAGCATAGTCATTAACCTAACTAGCTTCCACTAGGGTTAGTTCCAAACCCCTCGATTTTCAATAAACCATCAGTCAATCACTAGCATGACCTACTACTACTAAGGTCAGTTGGAAACCCTATATTTCCAAGCAATCATCATACTCAACCAAAAATGCAAATTTTTCACAAATCTCAAATTATCATATAGTCAACATTCATCAAAGATTTCTACTTTGACTAAGGTTTGACTCCAAAACCCTAGAATTCCATTTTCACAAATTCAGCAATCTTATACAAATTTGAAATCATCATATTCTAGATATTTTACTTTGACTAAGGTTTAATTTCAAAACCTTATATTTCCAATCTCAACAATCATTACATGCATAAATCTCTTATTGTTATATTTCACACTACACAATGTCATTACTGGCATTTAATTGTCGAACCCTAGATTTTCATTTTTCAACAATCATCTAATAGATTTCAGATTATTATGGCACACATACTAAACAACTTTTAATTTCACTAGGGTTTTGCTATAACACTGCAGATTTCCAAACATCAACATTGTAAAATCTTAGACAAGGACTTCATTAAATCCTAAGAATCGTGACCATCAATGACTAGGTAAACACACATATCTAGGAATCCATAAGAATACATAAGCATATCACATGTCCAATAACATTAATACATATGACCTAGACCAAGCTAGGGATTCAACCAAAAGAACATATCTCTATATGCCTAGATTTCATCAGCATTCAAATACATTTCATATCATGAGATAGTCAAACCCAACTTCACAAATATCAATAAGAGTTACACACACAAACATATTGATTATACTATGGTTCGATCAAACAACACACACATACCAAGTAAATTAATTCTATGACAATATAAGGGTCTTGCTCACACATTCCACCAAACCCTAATGGGCTAGGGTTCCAATGTAGAACACACATTCCGCCAAACCCTAATGTTTTAGGGTTCCAATGTAGAAACATAGAAAACCCTATATTACCAAAACTTCAAAGGTTCTAGGACTTTAGATACTATCATTCCATCCTAACAACTTAGGATTTCTCGATCATACCAAAATCCCAAATATGAAATCACCAATAAATACTTCAGCAAGCATTTCACGATATCCCTAATTAGTTTAAGGTTCCAGAAATTCACAATAGCATACCCTTTGGTTAGGGTTTTCTAGAACCTGTCTAGGATTCTACCAAATCAAATGAGAGTGTGGTGGGTATATTTTATTAAGAGATGAGTCACCCAAACAAGAATCACTAGGATTCAATACTGCTAGTCATAACAAGGTTAGTGATAGATCCTCAAATGAATAATATTTTCAATCAATGAATTCAAAGAATACCTTTATTTCTTGACTAATCTTGTTTTGAGATATCCTTATTTTTATAGATGTTTTCCCTAATCAAGAAAATAGAGGGAGAATGGTAATTGATATTTAACATAATCGAAACTAAATGAATGCATGAGCGCAAAACTAAAAATTCATGAGATACTTATCTTTTTCTACAACAATATCGTTAATGGACAAGAGATCATACCTGCGTCTAGTTATCTTCACAAAGAATGTTTCCACAGTTTCTTCTTTAGTCATCTTCATAGTCCTCGGCTCATTCTTCAAACTTGCTACTTAACCAGTGTTATTAATAGTGAATAGCTTTGACAAGGCTTCATACATCTCCTGATCATGATTGATGTTAGCTATGAATGGGACATGGTTGCCTTTTATTCCTTCAACCATCAGAGTCATAACCACCAATTCTAGATCCCTGAATTTTTCTTTGTCGGTATCACTAGATTCTTCTATAGGGTTCTTTACATTTCCTTTAACCAAGTCTAGTACCTTGTTCTTCTCGAGGATTAGTTCAATCCTCTTCTTTTACTATCTGAAGTTAGATGCTCCTTCAAGCTTGATCTTCCCCTTGATAGAGATAGACATCTTCCTTGAATATGATAGTCTCCTACCTTGAGATAGTTCCTATGAATGGATCTACCTTTTTCTTATTTCTTCACCAAAGCTCTAAAACTATGTTGGAAAATCTGAAAGGAAGTAAATATTTTCTTAATCTTGATAATTACATGTGAGGTTTCTTACGATTATTTATATATTTTTTCTTTAGTTCATCAAGTAATTACCAAAAGTAGTGGCACATAAAAATATGAACACAAGATGTAGGCACATGTCAAGGCAAAAGCACCCTCAAGGGAAATCCCAGTCAAGGTAATTTTTCCTTTCAATAGTATTTTTTGAGACTCTTCACCCTATACCAAGACGAGACCTTTCCTCAACACCAAGTCAACCTCCAGAAGATTGACCTCTTCCCAACAACTTCAACTATGCAGCAACATGCAACAGCTAACATCTTCCGACAGCAGTCCAACTTGGAAGACTTCATTCTCCCAATCCAGAGCAAGAAACAGAGAGATACCACCACCAAAAGTTTGATTTTCCTCGACTCCTTTGACTCCCCCAAACTAGCATTCACTTCGTCTTCCTCGGAACATACTTTCCCAGCTTCCTACCTCGCACTTCTACCCAGCAAATAGATTTTTGCACTTCTACATAGTAGAGAGAGAATGAGAAGTGATGCTCCAAATAAATTTTAGGTCGGTCCTTTTATAGGCTTCTTGTGGGGTTGAATGGGTCCTTAGGCTGACTTGATCTTCTCTTAGGCCGACATGGTGTGGAGGTTACATAATTCATATTTGACTCAATACTTAACCTTTTTACATTATTCAAAAGCCCAAGAAGGGTCTCTTTAAATGTACAATAATTCTATAGAATTAGAATAAATCTAAGAAGTCCTCAATGGGGAATTTTACCTAAAACATGGTAACCCAAGCATGAAACCCATGCTTTAATAAGTCACAACAGTAATAATAAAAATTATTTTCTTTATTCTTTTGACAAGTACATTACATAATGACTCAAGTACATTATTGAAGACCAAACATAGTTACTTTTTCCAACAAGTTAAAGCACCTAAATCCTCTCATTATATTGCGGCACATTGCAATAATGGAGTAACTGAAGACTTGTTTAATACTTCACTTTCTTTGTGGAAAGATGCATGGTTTCTTGATATAGGAATAACCTACCACATGAACTTTAAGAAGGATTTCTTTGAAGAATTTAGTGACAATGTAGATGGAGCATTCTACTTTACAGACAAATCAAAACTCAAGCCATCTGAACTTGGCAACATTAGGCTCAAATTGCTTGTTTGCTTAAATTTCTTTATGATGTTCTTTACCTCCTAGAGTTGCAAAGAATTTTTTTTTCCTTGGTTCACATCCACCAACAAGGACACTCCATTCATCTGTTTGATGTCAAAATTGAGGTGAGAAAAGCATCACACAATTCACTTTTCATGATTGAGATAGAAGACGAAAGACTTTTGAAGTTGCAGGGAACCTCTACTTGTCCATAGAACCATGCATATAGTTCTTAGTATGATGAAGGTACATTACCATCCAGCCTCTTATGGCATGGTAAGTTTGGACATATGAACTATGATAGCCATTTTTTATTGAAGAGAAATGGTGTTAATGTTTTGCCAACAATCCCTAGGAAACTAAAGTAATGTGATGCTTGTATCTTAGGAAAACATAGTAAATAATCATTTCATGATTCTCTTCCTAAAGCACACAGAATGATTAGACTGATTCATTATGACTTGTGTGGCCCTTTGCTTGTTCATTCTACAAATGGAAATAAATAAATGATGATCTATTAATGACTACACTAGAATGTGTTTCCTGGTATATTTGTTGAAGAAAAAATCTAAAGCTTATGAAAATTTCATAAACTTCCATGAATGGATTGAAAACAATACACAATCTTATATTATCTCTATTCATACTGATAATGGAAAACAATAACTTCAAATGAATTTGAAAACTATCTTCGCCAGCATGGGATTAAACATCAAACAATTGTACCTTATAATCCTCAACAGAATGGTGTAGCTGAAAGTATGAACAAGATAATCTTAAATTTGATTCATTTAATGATGTTTTTCAAAAAAAATTAGTTTATGTTCTGAGTTGATGTATTTCTATGTGTAGAGTATATTAAAAACAAATTTCCATCTCATTCTCTCAAAACCAAGACTCCTTATAAAATTTGGTATGGACACATTTCTTCAATTAGGCATCTAAGAACTTTTGGTTCCACTTGATATGCCTTGATTCCTAAGGAACAAAGAAACAAACTTGGTGCAAGGAGTCGAAAGTGTATCGTCTTGGGGCACTTAATTACCTCCAAGTCATATCCTCTCTACAATGAAGTAAATAAGAAGTTTAGATTGGCTAGAGATGTGATTTTTCTTAAATCTTCCAAGACTGACACCAGTGTTGAGTGACGGCTTAATCACTTGGACAAATTCAAGAATGAAAAATATTTTCAAAAATTTGATAATGAGATTCCACATCTTAAATGTAGAAAATCATGTAGATTCACAAGCTCATGAAACTTACTAAAGCACATGACAAGAATCTACTTCTACTTTCAACTAGCGGAAGCCAATAGATCGATCAAAACAATATGAACAAGAAGAAGATAAATCAATGGTGCATAACACAATAACTATCTAAGGAAATCCACTACTCAAAACCCCGCTATCTATATTGAATATATTAGAAATATGAGTGAAGATACAAATATTGTTCTCACTAGAACAATTTTTCACAAGTATGCTCAGCGCTCTTAGCTCACAAGCAAGCTCTTGGCCAACAGTTAGCCAATTATGCATCTCTCCAGGTCCCTATTTCCTTGCATAATTCCTAGGATTAATAGCCCCCATTTAAAGGGAATTCATGATTCTAAAATTATGCAATCCAAACATAGGTCCTTCTATGATTGTATGCATGACCTATACATATCAGTAAATCATACAACTGATAGTACATTGTCCCTACACTCTAGTCTCGACTGGGTCTTTCTCAGTATCGACATGCATGAGTTTCTGATGAGGGAATCTTCAGCTAACTAGAGTGACACTTATGGAAGCACTAGTGCACCAACTGACTGCTAACTCTCTATTAGTTCCACAAACCATTAGAACTAATTAACTAAACATAACTCAGTAAAATGAGTTATCTAATTAAAACTCATAAATAAACTCAGCCTGGACCCCTAAAACTTAGGGAGAACATATAAATGACTTATAAAAGACTTCCAACTCGAAATTTCTAAGTTAACTAAGTCAACTTAACTTAGTTAACTATTACAAGTTGTTGTGAGAAAAGAATTACAATTTTAATTCACAGTTTAATTCAAGGAAAAATTAAATTGGAATTTTTGGATTCTATTTTTAACTTTCCTTGTTGTTATTTTCAACACTCCCTCTCAACAAGAAAGGAATTCAACTCGAGCCCAATCCTGAATGTTTAGAATGTTCTACATGCAATACTTATCTCTAATTTTGTTGCTACAACAACTCTAGGAACAAAAAAACATCCAACCTGAATCAATATCATGCATTTGTCTTCAAAGTCTCTCACTACTATTGCGCGTGTCAACTAAAAACTTTGCACTTTTGTTGAGACTGCCTTTCTACATTATTGTCTACCCTTCTCTATTTTCTTCAGTATCTGACTCCTCTAGCCTCTGTCACTTTGATCTTTGACTTCATTAATCACCAATGATTCCTCCTGCTACTATGTAATTTGGGCTCCCGTAGAAATGTACGATCCATCAGATAAAACCTCTCAATGTACCCTACCCAATTTTAGCCCTCTTAGGACTATCACTTCACATCGCCCCACCTCACACCTTGAGATATGGCTGCATGTGATCCCTATGCCCACCTGGCTCAAAATTTCCCCATACTACAGGCCTTTGCAAGAGTGGATGCCTCCACTCACTCTCCTCTCAGTTTCTCTAGTTTTGGCTACTCCACAACTTCCTGAAGTTGCTTCTGAGGCTTCTTCTAGAGATGCATGTTGAGAGGTAATTTACTCTTCCTCTAAACCACCAAGTCTCTAACATTTTCCTCACTCCACAAGGCTTTGCATGCATCTTATACCTCAAGTGCATATAGGTTCTTGGCTAGCACACCAATTTGTTTGATCTGTCTCACCATCAGAATTTTTTTTTGGAAAAATAGTTTATTTTAAATCAGCGATGTCTCCCTCATCCAAACTCCGATTCGGCCATTTTTTTTAATTGGGTACTTTTTCACAAGGAATCTAGATCTTCTATTTGTTTATGAAATTTTTTCACAAACATTTTTCAGATATTTTCTGCAAACTCAACGCCCAAAAAAATCTGGATCCAATACCATGTAGAAAATTGCTACAAATCTAGCTCTGATGCCATGTAGAAAATCCTATAGATTCACAAGCTCATGCAATATACTAAAGCATAGGACAAGAATCTACTTCTACTTTCAACTAGTAGAAACCAATATATTGATGAAAACAATATGAACAAGAACAAGATAAATCAATGGCACATAACATAGTAAATATATGCGGAAAGCCATTACTCAAAACCCCACTATCTGTATTGCATATATCATAAATATGACTGAAGATACAAATCTTGTTCTCACTAGAAAAATTATGTGTGGGCATTATGATAAAGGTGTTTTCCTTGGTGGAATTCACTCAGGTCGGTTCAGATTTCATAAAAGGCAACTCACATTATAACATGTTAATTCAGAGGTATCAGGACATTGGTACAGAAGAACAAGAAGTTGGAACAAGGGTCTACTAATCAGAATCAAGAATTTAAAGGAAAAGTGTGTTGTAAGTTGTATATGCAGGTTCACTTTGACAAAGAAGAGTATACACGGGGGTTAACAGAACAAAAAGAGCATATATGTATACACGCACTTTCACAATAGGAAAGGGGCGTATAGGTTGGAAAATCAAGGAAATTCAAGATTAAAGAATACCAAGGGTAAATACCATGGTATTAGCCCACAATATTGAGTGGGGTAATGGTTATTTGATCCCGTCCAAGAATACCATACGCTCTAAGTGTTATTTTGGTCTGAGGTATTGAGGAAGGCCAAAAATATATGAGGAGAAGATTAAAGGACCAAGTGTGCAAGCGAAAGGGTTTCTCAGAATACTTCTATCTAAAGTATATTTAATGTTGCAAGTGCTATGATTATGATATGATTTGAATTATTTTGTGCACCTTGGATACAATGTTGGATCAAGATCATGAGACCTGAAATGACTTATCATTGTATGATCTGATATTGATTGGGTTAGATCTGATTGCTTACGCATGTTTTATTATTTAAATGTCATGATCTGGGTGTGTTTGAAGTATGGAATAGCAAAAAAGTTATAACTTAATATTTGTAGATCTATACACTGGTTTGCCTTGGTAAAGGTGCATATACATGCAGGTTCGACTCTTCCAAGTAGCGTATGCAAAAAAAAGCCGTTGTTCGGAAATGACTGATCTATTGTATCAGTGTCGATGTTTTACTGTTGTCTTCCAATGAAGTCTTCTTAGATCTGAAAGTAAAACTAAATGCATAAGGAGTTTGTGTCTGATTGATTGATTGATTAAGTAAGAAGGGTTATCTTTGTTGCTGACTATCTACATCTCTGTAAATTGACTGTAGATCTTCAAAATATTTCTGGTTGGTACATATTTGATTCAGAAGATTGTATGATTCAGTAGTTTGGAGGTATACGTAGGTTTTGTTACAAGAAGTAGTGTATACACACAGGTTGGGTTCATTAAAATAGCGTATACATTCTGATGTATGATTTTTGAGGTTGCAACTGGTTCTAAATGATGATGCAGGTTTCTGGGTTGAGCACAGTGTCCCAGTGATAGTGATCAAACTGTTCATATTGACTGGTTATTAGTTGATGTAGTTATTATTATAGAGTTTGAGCTTTAAAGTTTATGATGGGTCCAGTGTAAAAATTTGATGAAATGGGGCCTTCATATTGTGTTTTTGTGTACCAAGAGCATCCAGTCTGAAAATCAATGAAACATGGTCCCTAGAGGAAGAGAGAAGGTTGTAGATTTGTATGGGTCGGTGCCTACATACTAGTAAACATATCAGCTAGTACAAGAGCTAGGGGGTTGTAGCTCCCTTCCAGTAGAAGCTGGAAAACGAGAGAAGTTTGTAGCCTTCTCCAGGTGGGTGCCTTCGTACTAGTATGAGTCTGTGCAAGTACAATATTTTAAGCTGATTTTATTTATATTAAGAAGACAGAGACAATAACAGTAGAGGTTTTTTCTTTCGCATTGGGTTTCCACCTTAAATCTTGGTGTTCATGTGTGTTGCTTATGTGTGATGGTTTATTCTGTTATTACTGCACATAGTTACATTATAATAATATATTGATGCACTGATTAAGGATCAACACATGATTAACTAAATCATAACTTCTTTAGGTATATGCTGGCTTCTTTAATCACAGTAGCATGCACACACAAGTTCACCTCACTGAAGTAGCGTATATAAATCTGACTGGAAAATGAAATATTATTGAATTGTAAATACCGATTCACCCCCCCCCCCCCCCCCCTCTTAGTATTATTTCCAACAATTGGTATCAGAGTAGGTCCTTCAGATGAAGCTTGATTGCTTGAAAGGAGATCTTTCAAGATGAACACTCACGAAGGCATGGGATCTATCAGACCACCAATGTTCAATGGGAACTACTTGGTATATTGGAAAATAAGAACCAAAGCCTATCTTCAGTCACTTGGAGCAGATGTTTGGGAAATTATGGAAGGAGGATACCAATTTCCAGCAACAATACCTACAGATACATGATGAGCCTCGGTATTGCAATGAGAATGCTGCAACTCCCAAGGCTACTGACATTAATTATCAACCCAGGATTCATACAAAATTAAGAGGTATGAACATTATATGTGCAACATAAAATGTGTCCTTCCTTTGCTATCATGATGTAATGGAGTGCATGTATTGAAGTCCAATCCTAAACTAATTGCAGAAAATGAAATGTTCGAAATGGAACTTTAACCTATTGAGAGAAGGAAAGTACAAGGAAAGAGACTAAAATCAAATGCTAAAACACACCATTTTCTAACTAATTGCTAAGAGGCTTTGCTTCAAAAGAATGCTAAATTAACATGTATGGAATCCTATTGTTCTAAGAATGTAGATTCAAACCATCAAACCTTTTACTGTTGTGCATGTAAATGAATAAAATAAATCTGTTTTTCTTTTTGTCTTTTTTCATGTGAGCATGTGAAAGCTAATCTCTTTTGGTGATATGGTAGGTGGCTTAGAGATGATGTTTGATGGTTGGAAGGCTTGGGAGACCCTTAGGTGACCTTGTGTGGCTTCCTGGAGGATTTCCCTCAATTCAGCCTCAAAACGGGCCACTACAGGTTAACCTATAGGATGTACTAAAAACCTACAAGATTCCCTATATTTCTACAGGATACAGCGAAGAGAAAAACGATGGGTGCTAGAGGTGATGAAGGGCTTAGAGAAGGTGGTTTGGGGATGGAATGGAGTGAGAAAATTCCTAGGATCTCTCAGAACTCAAAACCAAAGTTGGGAGATGGATGGATTTGCTCAAAAAGCTTGGAGAAGTTTCCTTGTGAAATGATGAAATTGGTGAGGGTTTAATGACAAAGAAAATCAAATCCAAATTGGATGGGACAATTTATTTTATTAAATAGGATGTCTTAATTCCCTATTCCAAGTATAATCACTCAAAAATACCTCTGTTAACCCATGAAAAAAATAAAAAACATTACTAGTCGAAAATCTAGAAATTCGAGAACTAGTGAACTAGTAAATCTAAAAAATGCTTAATCAAATCAAGTGAATATGAAATGGGGTAGCTTTTTTTAGGAACTAAAATGTTTTTGTGATCTAATGCAAGTGGAACCAACTCAATTGAAGCTTGTTAGCAAGCTCTAAAAAATAGCAGAAATTTATTGTTTTCTGCTAAAAAGGAGATCCAGCAATCTAGATTTAGGAATAAGAAGACTAATCCAAGCAGCTCAATGATTACTATGAACTTCCAAATCTTTTCCAATGATGAAATAATGCTTTTGATCCTGCAAAAGAACTTTCATTTACCATTTAACTCAATCCTACAACAAGAAATCATTAATACTAAATGCAAAAGTATAAAGAAATAAAAACTAGAGATGCATGTTAATAAACAGTGAAAAGAAGGAAAGAAAATGATACAAAAGGGCTCTGGGGTTCTCGGGATGGCCAAGCCCAAGGAAACTTAGAGACCTATGGAGAAGAAAAAGATTTAGAAGCTGAACATGACACCAATCTTCATTATTTTCATCAATATAATTACATTCCTGCAAGAAAATACAATGGAGCTGCAAAAATACAATTTCTCTCCACAATAACACTAATGAAAATCTCCCGTAGAGAAAAATTCGACTTGGTACTTATACAAAATGGTTAGAAATCATTCCCCATGAATTGAGGAAGCTTTCCCCACCAAAATCCCTTGATTAGTGGATCTGGTCCCTTGATCAGTGGAACACATTCCTAGATTTTCGCAATGCTTGGAGTTCCACAATCTGTACCATAATTCCATAATATCTTGTTGATTTATTATTATTTATTGATCCTCCTGTAGTAGGGAACAAGTCCCTAAATTATCTCCTCCTCCAAATCTTCATAATCTGCCCAATATTCTCATAATATTCCATAAAAATAAATAATATTAGGCACAAATATCCAATTATTCATAAACCTCCCTAATGAATATATTAAAGTTAAAAATAGATTAGCTAATGAAGAAAGAGAGGTTTAATGTGTTGAAAGATGGTCATAGACCTTAATTTATATTGTAATTTAGAGGCATGGGCCTTAATTTATGTCTAATTTAGAGGCCCGTCATACCCCCCTGGTGAAAGTGTTGCTCATCCTCTAAGAAACTTAGTGACCTCATTGCGCCTCATCCATGGCCTTGGTGGCCTCTCTCTTGTGCATTAAGAATATTGGCTACAAGTTCTGCAAGGACAAGCCAAAGAACATATTTGTGCGAAGAAAAATTACTATATCTTGAGACCATTATCTTGCTTTCTTCGTCCTATTCAAGATGGCTTCTTGAATATATTTCAGTTTGACCAGGTCTTCCATACCCTTATCAACCTTCTGCTACCTTTCTCTGTCATTTCGACACCTCTAACACCTTCAAAATGGATTTAGATGAGAACTAGGACATCCGGCAGTAATTCTTGTCAAAACTACAAGAAACCTACAAGAAACCCTGTTAAAAATACAAGATACCCTTTTTTAGCATAAATGGTAGTCTGAGGTTAGGGCAGACCCTTACCTGAATTCGATGCCTTTCTCCCATTTTTATAACATCTTTTAGGCCTTGGACAAAAGCTATAAAGAGATTAGAGACCTCTTGGAAACCCTTTTTTTATCACTATAGTTTGAGTTCTGTTTTCATGGTGAATGCCTCATTTCCTTTTGTTGCCTTCTTTTTCTCTCTTGTGGCCTAGATGATTTCCTAATGGCCTTGGAGTTTTCTGCTTTGATTAGGTCTCTCTCAAGCTTTGCGATCTTGGCGTTTAGCATAATTTGTTCATTTATTCCTTTTTGTAGCAACATTCTACCTTCTTGTAGTAGTCATTCCTCATCTTTCAGGGTCTTTGAATTGTAGGGGAGTGAAATGATGAAGAGGGATTCGAAGATGATGCTAGGGCTCAAAGGGAATAGTGTAGGTTTGTCAAAATGGAGAGGATGCTTCAATGTTTGTTTTTTTCAAGAATGAAATGGGATGGATGAATGATGAATAGATAGTGAATATGGAGTAGATGGAGGGCTTGGAGTGTTGTGGTGACTTGGCCTTTGTGAAAATTTCTTCTTTTAACTGTTGTCCTCATTCCTTGAAATCATTGCTCTTCATAATTTGATTTTTCAACATTTTATGAGTGAAGGAGTGAGCTAAAATTAACTAGTTGAAGGAAGCTAAGACTATTGACCCATCCTTAGCTTATAAAACCTCATCTCTCATGCATTGACAACAAATTTATAACTATAATATGCTGAAGAGAAGAGGTCAAGAATATTGCATACTTGTACCTACCTGATGGTTCTTGGAGAGACATGTATGATGCTGCTAAGTTGATGTTGATGTGTAGGTGTTGGATGGTGATGCTAATGATCTTGATGCTACTGCTAAGCTCTCAAGGAGCTTCTTTGACCTTTGGAGCTCCATGCTAAAGTTGACTACAAATCTCTGGCTATTTCATCATCATATCCCCTCAATTTTTCAAAGAAACCCTTCCAATTGTGCCTTGTGAATATCTCTAGTACAAGAGGGTGTTGATGAATCCTCACTATGTTGATGGGTTTCCCTTATCATTTTTCTCTAATGGATGGAGGTTTCTATAGGTTAGATAACAAATTTAAAAATTTTGTGTATATAATTCCCTTATGCTGCAATCACTTTCAACAAACTATAATGGTTTTTTTATGTTCCTCTTACTTGGAAAAATGTGTGGAAATGTAGAGCCTACCTCCTTAACATTGCTTCATGAAGCCAACCTCTATTTTTCCCTTTTAAAACTACCCACTGCCAATCCTGTAGGTGTTGTTCTGTATCCTGTAGGATCTCAAGGAATCCTGTAGGTTTTTAGGACAATGACTTGTTTTGTCCATATATTCCAAACGTTAGAATGGATTGACCTGAAACTTTCTGAGCATGTTGTCATCATCATTATGCACCTCCCCATAAACAAATTTTGGTCAATAGATGCATGGATCTCGTGAAAAGCTAGAAATGGCTGAAGGTGATGGAGGTCAATTTCTTGGAAACTGTGCATTGGAATTTGCTGAAATTTCTTGGGCATGTTACCACCATCCATATGCATCTCCATATGAAACAACTTTTTAAATGGATGAACGAATATTGAGAAAATGCAAAAATTGTTGCAGGTGATGGAGGTTGATTTCTCAAAAACTGTGCTCTAGAATTTGTTGAAATTGCTTGAGACAGTCACCATCGTCCATATGCATCTCCCCTTGAAACAACTTGCAAATGGATGCATGGTTTCCAAGTTATGGCAAAAAAAAATTATACTCTATGTATTTTTGTATCCTGTAGTAAAACAGAGCATCATGTAGTTTTTTAGGACAACAAACAAATTGAATGGTAGAATCTTGAAAATGATGGGTGGATGGTGAAAATAGATGAAGGTGATGGTTTGGCATGGCCTTGGCCTTGTTGGAGAATTTGAGCAAAGGAGGAGAAAGTCAAAATTTGACTTCTTTTGACTAGGCTTGACCAATTTTGCTTTTGGTACCAACTTGTTCTTGTTTCTTGCAGATGTTGGAAAGTACATGCATTCATCAGAGATATACACGAAGCAAATATTCTTTTATTTTTTCCTCTTTTTTCTTCTAGGCCTACTAGCTGCCTCAAGAAGTTTTTCAACTAGTAGGTCTGCCTAGGCGCCTCAATGGAGGTTTTCACCTAGGATCTTTTCTTTTTTCTCTTTTTTATTTTTTCCAAGCCATTGACCACCTCATGGACGTGTTCAATCAATGAGCCAATCTGAGGCACCTCCAAGAAGGTTTTCACCTGATATTTTTATTTTTTTTCTCTTATTTTTCAAATTTTTTTTTTCTTCTTGCCTACTCTACTTGTAAAACAAAATCACTTTCAACTATAAGAATACTTCCAATGGAGCCATGTGCACATCAAGATGACATAAAAAATTATGTGTAGGCTTGAAATCTATGCTTTGACATGTACCTAGATTTGAAAGATCAAATTATTTGACTTTAATGATATCAAGCACATTTGAAGGAGGGTATTGCTGCAACTTAATGACTGTTTGGAACCATATTTCAATATAGTTGTGATGCCCCTGGTCCACTTGTTGATTTGGATCATCTTGGATGCATTATTCTTCCATGACCTTCAAATCTTCCTCTTTTTGTTGATTGTTCTCTTGAACACATGGAGGACTTGATGATAACCATGAGGGAGCTTTCTCAATCTCTAATTTTGATGTCTACTATTCATTAAGTGCAAGTCGTGATTCTTTGATCTTCTCTTTCGAATATTCTTCTTCTGGATGTAGTCCTTCAATGATATCAATAGAATATTTTTTTTGCAATACTCTTCCTGAGCTATGGTGAATACCATTGAGCTCAAGAGGAGATGTTTGGCAGTGTTGTACCTCAACATTGTAAGTGGGCTGAGCTACTTCAATGTGTGGCTTTGGAAATGGTGATACAGTTAGTTGAGTAGGAGTGTATATTTCAGATGGATATGGATGGGGTTGTGGTTTTGGTGGAGGTGAATGGTAGGGATAACATGGAGTTTGGTATGGAGGATATTGAGGAAAATACTGAGGATATTGTGGATGGCTCCCATAAGTTCCTTTCCAAAATTGTTGCCAAGAAAAAGGTGTGTTCCAATTACTCTGAGGTGGATATGCATAACCTTGAAATTGTGAATTAGGCTCTTGCATTATATCAGGTTGAATAGGCTTTCATGGTCCTCTTTGAGCTACATAACATTGTTACATTGGTAATTGACTTACTCCATTGTCCTCTCAGTGAACTTCCTTCAACCTTGGTAACGAGGAGCAACATTTAACATCATGTGATTCTACAACACAAATATCAGCATTTCCTTTTCCTTCATCTTGCATTCTTAAAATTTATACATGTTTTGTTAGATTGCTAAGAATTTTTGTTTTAAAATCATCAAACAAATTTCCAAGTTTAGCTTGACTTACCAATCTTGATGTTGTTTTACTTACTCTTGCCCTTTCTCTTGATATTTGTTTGCATGTTTCACGAATTTCTTCAAATGATAATTGGTATACATCACCTATACTCATGAGAACAAGGAGATCAATCCACTCATCCATAATTGTTCTAAGTAAGTGGGTTTTTAGTGTGTCAGATCCTAAATGATGTAGTTTTCCCCTCTTAACATTATACATGAACCTCTCTATTAGATCCTGAAGGCTCTTATCTTCTCTTTGATGCATTCTAAATATTTCTTCCTTAAGATCATGATCTTTATATTTGTCTAGAAATATATTTCGCACGTCATTCCATGATATTATTGAATTAGTCCCTAAACTCATGAACCATTTAATTCAAAGAGAAAAAATTCCGGATCCTGTAACCTTAGACCATGAAATTTTGAAAGAAAAGATGGAGGGATGTTCTTCATGTGCACACTACCATCAGTCTCTTGAATGGGAAATCTGAGAGGTTCTTCTTCATTGTGATCATCTCCATCCATTTCTTCTACATTCTTTGTCATCTTATTCTTCTACCTGCAAAAGTGAATGGTGATGTGGCTCTTACTACACCATGCGATCAAATGGGGGGGTGGGTTGGTGTTGGAGAAATTTTGTTTTTGTTTTTATGACTGAATGAAAACTATAATTCAATGCAATTTTCTACTTTTGAAATTAAATATGCCTAATGAAAATATTTTTTTTTGCAAAAAAGTGAAAAGAAATGAATCAACTAGGGAAGAAAATAATGCATACTTTGACACCTCCCTGAAAATGGCACCAAAAAGTGATGAGCCTCGGTATTGCAACAAGAATGTTGCAACTCCCAAGGCTACCGACTTTAATTATCAACCTAGGGTTCATACAAAATTAAGAGGTATCGACACTATATGTGCATCTTACAATGTGTCCTTGTTTTTCCATCATGATGTAATGGAGTGCATGTACTAAAGTCAAATCCTAAACTAATTGTAGAAAATGAAATATTTGAAATGGAACCTTAACCTATTGAGAGAAAGAAAGTACAAGGAAAGAGACTGAAATCAAATGCTAAAAGACAATGTTTTCTAACTAACTGCTAAGAGGATTTACTTCAAAAGAATGCTAAGTGAACATGTATGCAATCCTATTTTCCTAAGCATGCAGATTCAAAAAATGAAACCTTCTATTGTTGTGCATGTAAATGAATAAAATAAATCTATTTCTCTTTTTGTCTTTTTTCATGTGAGAGTGCGAAAGCTAATTTCTTTTGGTGATGTGGTAGGTGGCTTTGAGATGATGGTGGATGGTTGGAAGGATTGGGAGACACTTAGGTGAGCTTGTGTGGCTTCCTGGAGGTTTTCCATCAATTCAACCTCAAAACAGGCCACTACAGGAAAACCTACCAGATGTACTAAAAACCTACAGGATTCCATGTATTTATACAGGATACAGCTGAGAGAAAAATGATGGGTGCTAGAGGTGATATAAGGCTTAGGGAAGATGGTTGTTGGATGCAATGGAGTGAGAAAATTCCTAGGATCACTCAGAACTCAAAACCAAAGTTGGGAGATGGATGGATTGGCTCAAAAAGCTTGGAGAAGTTTCCTTGTGAAATGATGAAATTGGTGAGGGTTTAATGACCAAGCAAATCAAATCCAAATTGGATGGGACAATTTTTTTTATTAAATAGGATGTCTTATGTCCCTATTCCAGGTTGAATCACTCAAAATGACCTCTATTAACCCATGCAAAAAAATAAAAACATTACTAGTCGAAAATCTAGAAATTCAAGATCTAGTGAGCTAGTAAATCTAAAAAATGCCTAACTAAATCAAGTGAAAATGCAATGGGGTAATTTTTTTTTATGAACTATAACGTTTTTTTTATCTAATTCAAGTGGAACCAACTCAATTTAAGCTTGTTAGCATGCTCTAAAAAATAGTAGAAATTCACTATTCTTTGCTAAAAAGGAGGTCAAACAATCTAGATTTGGGAATAAGAAGACTAATCCAGGCAGCTCAATGATTACTATGAACTTCTAGATCTTTTCCAAGGATGAAATAATGATTTTTATCCTTCAAAAGAACTTTTATTAACCATTTAACTCAATCCTACAACAATAAATCATTAATACTAAATGAAGAAGTAGAAAGAAATAAAAACTAGAGATGCATGTGAATAAGCAGTGAAAAGAAGAAAAGAAATTGATACAAAAGGGCTATGAGGTTCCTGGGATTGCCAAGCCCAAGGAAACTCAGAGACCTATGGAGGAGAACAAGATTTAGAAGCTGAACATGACACCAATCTTCATTATTTTCATCAATAGAATTACATCCCTGTAAGAAAATACAAGGGAGCTACAAAAATACAAGCTCTCTCCACAATAACACTAATGAAAATCTCCCCTAGAGGAAAATCAGACTTGGTAGATTCATAGTGACGAAAGTATTTCTTGTTGCCTTTTGTGTGTAGATGAGAATGAGGCCTATTATTGTAGAAAACCCAGAAAGTTTACACGCTACTTTTTTGTCAAAAAAGGTAGCGTGCCCCATGCTACTTTTTTGTCGAAAAAGGTAGCATACCCCACACTACGTTTTTGTTTGGTGCCTCCATTTGGCAAAAGGTTTACATTTCTGGATTCCCTTTGACCTCCACATAAAAATTATCCAACCAGAGTTCCACTTTAGCATATTTTGGCAGGTCAAAAAGTAAAAAAGGTAGCGAAAAAACACCTTTCTACCCTGTTTTTCAATAGCACGCTACATTTTTGGAGTATCTGTGGGAGAATTGTATTTTGGACATCTTGGAGCAGTCATTTTTAGTTATTGATGGGTCTATGTTGTCGTATACACACATATATTTCTCCAGCATTTTACAAATCCTAATTTGGAGCACGGGAACCCCTCCAAAATCCTCTTGCAAGCTACATGCTATGTTTTCTATAGATTCACTACATTTTTGCTTGGAAATCACTTTTTTCCATTTTTCTCAGTCAATTTTGAGTTTCCATGATGTAATTACTCATGTTTAGCGTGATAAATATGTATTGAGATGTAATTATGTTTGTTAGGATAAGAAATGAGTAGATTCATGCTTTTGATAATGTTTATGGTCAAATGAATCAGTTTAAGGCCAATTTGGGAATTTGTTTTAGCATCCCTAGCGATTAGGATTGGTTGGAGGAATTTGTGTAAATTGATTCTATACTGAGGAATTCGACCCCTAAGAGAGGGGAAGATGGTTTTGTGGTCTATATGTATCTAGTTTTCAGTCAGGTTCAAGGTTGGACATCAGTGAGTAGAACTCTTAGAGCTTGTTTTCAATTATCTTTTTACAGGGAATCAAAGGAAAGTCGCAACTATTATTCAGGAATTCTTGTGTTGTGAGTTGTGATAATGTTTTCTCTTTGTTATAAATTTTGTGTGAATGATAATTTCATCTTCTTTCCATATCTATTCTTTTCAGTGATTTTCCAAAGAGGTTTTAAACAAAATTCTTTAAGCTCTATTTTGTTAGGAACTTCATGTTTATGTTACCTATCTTCTGATAAATGGATTCATGTTTTCCATGCTCATTTTGAATCTTTTATTTCCCACCCTACACTACATTGACAAAACCACAAAGTATCACAAAGGCATACCTACCTTGCTCCTTTATATCTCTTGCAATTGAAACCTTTGATCTTTTGACCTAGTTCCCTGATTTTCACTCTTGATCCAGCAAAACCATAAATTTCAAAACCCTAGAGCTAAAAATACCTAGCCTAATATATTTTTCCCACTCTAGTCATACTTGGATGTGAGCTTTATATAGAGAGCCCTCTCTATTTTAGCAGGGTTAGCCACTGAACCCTAAGTGGTTTGAGGTTACCTCCATCGATCTCCTTTCAGCCTTGAGATATTGTGGAGGATAACATCATTTTTGAAGACCTGAAATTAGTTGAGATTTTTTTTTGGATATATATTATATGGTTTATACATTGAAACCATCATATAATATATTTGTGAGTGGAAGAATATATGCTACATTAAAATTATTAATATAGTGAATTTTTTCCACCTAAACAGAAGATATCAAGAAAAATTGTGTTTGTTTTGGAAATCAAAGGCAGATAGTTTTTTTCTTTGGGAATGCATTCACTAATATCTATAGTTGGAGTAGTTCTCTCTGGGAAAGAGAACTATCCATAATGGTCAAGGAATATTAAACACACTCTCATTTTCAATGAGTTGTGGAAAGAAGTTTGTGTAGAGAAAGGAGATAATGAACCTCCAACGCCCACCTCAGATAAGGATATCATCATTTGGGAAAAAAGGAACAGTAAGGCTTATGCCTTGATTGCAGCATATGTAAATGAAGAGGTGAGTCGCCATATTTTACCATTTTCAAATGCTTTTGAAGCCTTACATAAGTTGAAGGAACTCCATGACTCACACTCTAAACTTGAAGTTGTCCAATTGATGATTAAATTGTTTAATCTTGAATTGAAAAATGATGATCCACTTGCTTTAGCATCAAAAGTAAGATCTATTATGCATGATATCAAAGCCACTACTGTTAAACTAGACATTCCTCTTATATCTTTCCTCAAGGAAATTGATCCACCTTATTCAAATTATCTTGAGTCATTGCAAGCAAATGGAAGCCTCAATGGGATTACCTTTGACTCCCTTGTGAAGAAATTTGTTGAGAGAGAGAAAGATTTTGGGAAGAAGACAACTCCTTAGTCTTCTGAAGAAGTTATGTGTCTTTCACATAGAGAGAAGAATCATGCCCAAGATTCTTCTAGAAGAAGAGGTGGTTGAAGAGGAAGAGCAAGAAGAAATTTCAGAGGCAGGGGGGGAAGACACTCTCAAGGAGAAAAATCTCATCTTCATTGCATACATTCCAATATAGATGGACATTATGCATCTACATGTAAGTTGTCTTGCGACAAAATTGAGCAGGAAAGAAATCAAGGCAAAGCTAAAACCAATGACAAAGAGAAAGGTAAAGCACCTGAATCTGCTCACTATGTTGTGGCACATTGTAATATTGGAGTAACTGAAGACTTGTTTAATGCTTCACTTGCTTCTTGGAAAAATGATTGGTTGCTTGATTTAGGAGAAACTTACCACATGAATTTTAGAAGATATTTTTTTGAATAATTTACTGACAATGTTTATGGAGCAGTATACTTTGTACACAAATCAAAACTCAAGCCATCAAGGCTTGACACAATCAGGCTCAAATTGCCTAGCCTTCCAGAATTTCTTTTGCATGATTTTTTATATCTCCCACAAATAAGGAGAAACTTGTTGTCCTTGGTCCACATCTGCCAGCAAGGACACTCCATTCATATGTTTGATGGCAAAGTTGAGGTCAGAAAAGCATTAGATCACTCACTGGTCATGAAGGGGATAAAAGAAGAAAGACTTCTGAAGTTGCAAGGTACCTCTACTCGTGCACAAAAATTCTCATACATTTCTAATTATGATGAAGTTAAATTTCCATCAAGTCTTTTATGGCATGCTAGATTTGGACACTTGAACAATGATAGCCTTTTCTTGTTGAAGAAAAATGGTGTTACTGGTTTTCCTACAATTCCTAGGAAACTTAAGCAATGTAATTCCTGTATTCTATGAAAGCATAGCAAACAGTCTTTTCATGATTCACATTCCATAGCACATAGAAAACTTGAACTCAATAACTCATATTTATGTGGTCCAATGCTTGTTCCTTATGCAAATGGAAATAAAAGTATGATGAGATTTATTGATGACTACACCAGAATGTGTTGGGCTTATTTATTGAAGAACAAATCTGATGCTTTTCAAACATTCAAGAACGTTCATACATGGATTGAAAATGATGCACAATCTCATATTGGCTCTATTCTCACTGATAATGGAAAAGAATACACTTCAAATGAATTTGAAAACTATCTTTGCCAACATGGGATCAAACATCAAACAACTGTAACTTATAATCCCCAACAAAGTGGAGTAGCTGAAAGAATGAACAAGACAATCTTAAATATGGTATGTTCCATGATTCTTTTCAAGAATGTAAAATTGATGTTTTGGGCTAAAGAAAATATATGTGTTGTGTATGAAAAGAATAGATTTCCATCTAATGTTATGAGAGACAAGACTCCTTATGAAATGTGGTATGACCACATTCCATTGGTAAAGCATCTCAGGGTCTTTCGTTCCACCTGTTATGCCTTGATACCAAAGGAATAAAGAAACAAACTTGGTGCAAGGAGTCACCAGTGTATCTTCTCGGGGTATTCAAATACCTTCAAAGCATACCATCTTTATGTTGAAGTTAATAAGAATTTTGTTGTATCTAGACATGTAATATTTCTTGAATCTTCCAAATTTGACAATGTTGTTGAGCGGTAGCTTAATCACTTGGATAGATTTAGACATGCAAGCTAATTTCAAGAATTTGACAATATGATTCTACATCTTGAAGGGGGAATTCCTATACTAGATAAATATGTGGAATCTTCTTTTGAAGCACTCTCTCTCCCACATGAAGATCCAGTCACTGATGATGCTTTGAGTGATGTGATTCAAAGAATTGGGAGACTCAATCTTGATTTAGTCCCAACTCAGTCAACTAAACAGCCTGGGCCATCTCAGAAAGGTCCTCTAAAATGGATGACAAAGACACTTGAAAGTGTTCATCCTGATGAGGTTGGAAAGATAGGAACAAGAAATTCAAACAAGAAAAATGGAGGTGAAGTAGATGATTCTGATTCACCTGTTGATATGGATTTTGCTTATGATTGTGAACTGAAGTTGGCTACAGATTTTGAACCAA
Organism: Pinus tabuliformis; assembly: GCA_031772625.1. Lineage (NCBI taxonomy): Eukaryota > Viridiplantae > Streptophyta > Pinopsida > Pinales > Pinaceae > Pinus > Pinus tabuliformis. Next base: position 1,421,801,137 of record CM062820.1, on the reverse strand, counting down.
CTTCCTTCAAAGAAGTCGCTTCTCATGATGAATGGAAAGAAGCGATGCAAAAGGAGTATGACGCCTTGATAAATAATGGCACTTGGAAGTTGGTTGATCCTCCATTGGGAACCAAACCAATTGGCTTCAAGTGGTTTGAGAACAACAAGTATAAAGTTGATGGCTTACTTCACAAGCACAAAGCTAGGCTTGTGGCAAAAGGTTTACACAGAAGAAAGGGGTCGATTATGAGGAGACTTTTTCCCCTGCAGAAAAATGGGCTACCATCTGGACACTCTTTGCCTTGGAAGCTCAGAACGATTGGAAATTCCATCAAATGGATGTAAAAATTGCTTTCTTGAATGGGGATCTGAAATAAAATGTTTTTATGTCCCAGCCAGGAGGATTTGTTGTGAAGGGCCATGAACATAAAGTATGAAAACTTGTGAAATCCTTGTATGGCCTCAAGCAAGCACCGTGAGCCTGGTATGAAAGGTCTACTGAGCATCTTCTGAAAATTAACTTCAAACATTATGACTTTGATGTTGCAACTTTGTTTGTTAAGAAAGTTGGAAAAATAGTTGTGTATCTTGTGGTATATGTAGATGACCTTTTGATGACAGGGAACAATGAGAGCTACATTGCATCCATAAAGGAATTGAGGAAAGGTTTTGAAATGACTGACTTGGGCTATGTTTGCAACTTTGTTTGTTAAGAAAGTTGGAAAAACAATTGTGTATCTTGTGGTATATGTAGATGACCTTTTGATGATAGGGAACAATGAGAGCTACATTGCATCCATAAAGGAATTGAGGAAAGGTTTTGAAATGACTGACTTAGGCTATGTTCACTACCATCTTGGTATTGAAGTAACTCAACATTTGATGTCTATATTCCTCTCTCAAAAGAAGTACATTGGAGATTTTTTGAACAGTTTAGGCATGGTTGACTGCAATCCTTTGACTACTCCAATGGAACATAACTCAAGCTCACATAAATTGAAGGAAAAAAATTGAGAATGCAACAAAGTATAGATAGTTTGTAGGAAGTCTTCACTACATGACTAATACCAGTCGAGACATTTCATTTGTTGTTGGAATCCTCTCCAGGTTTATGCAAAAGCCTAACAAGGGACATTGGCCTACTACAAAAAGAGTTCTAAAGTACTTGAAGGGAACCCAAGACTTTGGACTCAATTATACATAGCTGGGCGACTTCAACTTGATCGAATACTTTGAATTAGACTTCGATGGAGACAAAGAAACTGCGGTATCTACTTCATGTTATGAGTCTTGGATGAGGAGCTATCTGTTGGAGATCACACAAATAATCAGTTCCAGCAAATTCCACAACAGAAGCAGATTATGTGGTAGCAGTTGAGGCAACAAATGAAATTGTGTGTCTCGGGAAAATTCTAGAAGATTTGCAGGTGAAACAAGTGAATTCAACTCCACTCATGATTGACAACACCTTTGCAGTAAAGTTGGCCAAGAACCCAAAGTTTTGTCATCGAACAAAGTACATCAATTCAAAGTACCATCTTATTCGACATCATGTTGAGGCCAAGACAATCCATCTGCGCCATTGTTCCAGTAATGAGCAGATTGCAGACATCTTCAATAAAACGCCTCGAAGAGAAAAGTTGGAAAGGTTCAAAATGATTCTTGGACTCACCATCATCCCTTCAGATTAAGGGCGGGAATGTTGACACCTAATCATTGGGATTAGGTGAATATTTGTAAATAATGTAAATACTAAATAATGGAGAATAAAAATATGAAGAGATGCTCGAAGGTGAAGCCCAAGAGTTTCTCCCTCTTTATATATATCTATAAACAATTTAAATAAAACATTACAATTCATTTGAAGAGTTACCTCTTAACCTGACAAATATATCCATATCTATATATATATATATATATATATATATATATATATATATATATATATATATATATATATATATATATATATATATATATATATATATAACCAATTTCTAGAAAATAAAATCCCAAAACCTTAAAGTTATTTAACCCTAAAACTCTATCATGTTTTTTATATGATAATGATAGGGATATACGAATAAAACTAGATCACGGTAGTTCCCATTATAGCATCATTACTGCAGGTGCCCAGAAATAGAGGAATATGCTAGAACCACCTATGCACACATCTTTGTGGAAATGGACTTCAGCGCTGGATTCCCAGCTGAAATAAACCTAACAAGTAAAGACTATGTGTGGAACCAGAAACTCGATTATGAAAGTGTCCTCTTCACATGTCGATCCTGCTTTGAGATAGGCCATCTAGCCAAAAATTTCCCGAAAGCCTCCGAGAAAAATCCTGCTAGAAAAACCCATCACAGATCTACATGGTGGGAAGGAGCACAAAAAGAACACTACACCGTCATCAAAGAAGAATACTCTAGAGGAAGCTCTGAATCACAAGAAATCGGGCAAGAAAGAAACACCTCTCAAGAAAAACAAGGAGAAAGTCATGCGTAAAAAATCAACAGTGATGAGGATTCTAATACTGCACAAAATAAATCTTCGTTTAACAGTAAAATAGATCTCCTAGACCAAACTTCTTCTACGACTATCTTCGAAAGGACGAACACAATAGATCGCGAAGCTAAGACACCAATGTCCCAAGAACCTGAAGAGATGAAGGAGATGCAAGATAAAGGAATTTGGAAGACCGTAGAGAAGAAAAAGAAAGCTACAACACCAATCTCGCCAAGAAAGACGAGGAGCCAGATAATTAAAAACTAAGAAAATTGTAGGTCCGATAGACCAATTTGGTCTCAGTGGACGTTAACCATCATCATCATCATCAAAATCAAATTCTCACCACTTTGCATTAGAAAATCATTTTCTTATAGTTGCATTGATGGAAAAGCATGAAAACTTGAAAGGTTGTGGACTGTTTGAGCATACACCATTGTAAAATTTATTACTATAATTCAACATACTTAAATTTACATTACCATGTATTTTTATATATCATTCTTTTATGGGTTATGGAAGTGTTTATAATTGTGTTATACATAAACTTAAATATTGTTTTGCGATCAGGTTGTTTGAAAAAATAAAATTAAAAGGAAAAATAATTAACATATTTATTCATTTATAAATTGGTGAGACCATGTTGACATCCAATCTACTGAACTTGAAGTAACAAAGTTATCATCCAACGATATGATGAGGAGGATCATACCAATACCAATAATGCTGAAACAACCCATACCAATACCAATAGCATATCAGTAAGTAACTTGTCCAAACAAACATCCATAGCTTCAAATGACGAGCTTCGCATTCCATGGAACTATTTGGATTTGTAAATGGGCCACAACATGCTATCTTTTACAATATAAGGTTGATCATTTCAACTGATCAATTAAATAAATCAAATAATTAATATACTTAGTTTTCAAGTATTTGTAAATTAATTTTAAAATTTAAGAAATAATTATATAATATTATTTTTATTATAAATATTTAGTTTAAACAATATACTATGAATTTATTAAAAGTATAAATATAAAATTTTAAAATTCATTAAAATACTAATAATAAATTAATAAATAATACGAAGAAAAATTATTAGAATAATATAAATGAATAGGCAATCAAAACTAAAACTATCATTAATAAAAAGCGTTGCATGCCAAAACAAGTGTTGTGGAAAAATTGAATATAAATGTAGGTTAATTTTGAAATAAATATATTATAAAAAATAAAATAATAATTTATAAAAGATAGAAATAGAAAGGATCTAATAAAAAATGTGTTATTAAAAACAGAATAATAATTTATAAAAGAGAAAAATAAATAAAATATTGTAGGAAGAAAATAAAAATGAATAATTTCAAATTTTTAAATTTAATTTAATTTTTCTCTATAATCTTAATAAATAATTATTTATAAATGTTAATGTAATTTTATTAGTTAATAATAATAAATTGATATATATTAACTAATAACTAGTAATATTGATGATGACGCTCGTGGTGGTTAACGTCTACTCCACTCCACTGAGACCAATCAAATTTTGGTCTATCGGATCCGAAGAGACAAATTATTTACTTTGATTAGATTGTATTCCTATGCTCAAAAAGCTTGGAGAGAAGCCTCTCCAGCTCACTATAATTTTGACGTCCTAAAAAGTTAGCAAGGTCAGTATTGCAACAAAAAATATGAAACTAAGATCAAATGTGGTCAATATTGCAACAAAGATTATTACTAGATAGCAAAATTATAATAATTAAGACAATTAATATTATTAATTGATAATTAATAATAAAATATCTAAAAATGGCAATACAAATTAACTGTTATTACTAATAAAAATTATTTAATACACAATATTACATTTTATTTATTAGTTTTTATTGCAAAATATTAATTTAGATCTATTTTAATATTATCTAAATGGATGAAATTTATAGATGTGTAAACTTTTTCTCAAATATTGCATTAAAAAAAAAATATATTCTCACGTTAAGAGATTTGATCCCTCTCCACTTTTAATAAATCCAAAATTAAATTAAATCTATGTTCGTTATAACAAATCATATGCAATTATTTTTTTCCAAAATTTTCTTACACATTCTATTCCAATACAATTTATCCAAACTAATTTAAACTTTGAAATAGTAAACACATTTCAAACCATTTAATACTTATGTCCGTGTTAATTCTACTTGGAAAAATATTTGTTACCTTTGTTAAATAATTATTATAGTGATTATATTATTTTATATTAATTTTGAATAACTTTTTTAAATAAATATTATATTGATTATATTATTTTATATCAATTTTAAATAATTTATTAAATTTCTTTTAATGATTATTTAAATTTCTAAATGATTTGACATAGGATTTCTTTTTAAAATATTTCAAGACTTTATTAATTTTATTTATGAAAATAATATTTTATACATTTTTAGTAAATATTATTTAATTAAAACTATTAAATAAAACATAAATTATATTTAATTAGATAATTATTTATATTGGTAGGTATCCAAAAATAAATATTAAAAATATTTAAAAAAATAAAAAAATATATGAAATAAAATATCTTAAAAGAAATTAACTAAAGTAAAAATCTCACTTTTCTTTCTAACATGAGCTAAGAGGATCAAATTTCTTCAGGTACAAACTAATCTTGGAAGGCAAAAAGTAATGTATATTTTTTTATTGCTTAAATTGTATTTTTCAATGTTATAGAAATTACATAACATGTGCATTGAGTCATTTTATGAGCACATATTAAATTCATTTTTTTGTTATTGATATATTTTTAAGTATAGTCAATATTAATTCATATTAAAATAATTTATTCTATAGAACATTAAAATATTTTTTTAACATATATATATATATATATATATATATATATGAAATTGATATCACGTGTTAAAAAATGTTACTCGCATATTTTTTTTATTTCTATTTACTTTACATGAAATTGGATTAGGTCATATTGACATCAGATTAAATATGCATAGTATATATGTTCTTCCTTTTTATTATAGCCTACATTGCTTTTCTATTTAGAGAATATTTTGTTTTTATTTTAAGAGGGATGGGCATACTTACACACTGGGTTGTAGAATGAGTTTCTGGGCTAAAAAGAAATATATTAATAGAAAAGAAATATTTTAATGTACATAAATAAAATATTTCAAAGTCTTTATTAAATAACACCAGCACAAATCATCTTAAACACAAATCTAACATGAGCCAGGAGGGATCAAATTTCTTCATGTGCAATTTTTTTAGTGCAAAATACAATGTATAATTTTTCATTGTTTAAATTGTATTTTTGAATGTAACTATATAAAATACTCAGACCACTTCAAATGTTTTAACCATAAAAACCTATTAACATTTTATTAGCACAAACTAAAATAGATTTTTTATTATTAATATATTTTTAAGTAATGTTAATGTTGATTCGTATTAAAATATTTTATTGATAACTCACATTGAATATTTTATCTTAACAATTTTTTTCTATATATAGATATATATGAAGTTGATATTGACATAAATTAGTTAACATACTTCTTCAAATAGTTTATTTAAATTTTGTCTTGAAATATTTTTTTAAATTATAAGGTTTAAACATCTTTCTTAGACATTTTTTTTACTTCTATTTTACATGAAATTACTTTACATGCATAACATAATTTTTTTTTAATTTATTATGGCTAACATTGTTTTTCTATTTAGAATGTATTTTATTTTTATACACTGAATTGTAGAATAAACCTCTCAGCTCAAAAACCAATAATATCTTTTCTATAATAAAAATAATAAACCAAGCACAACATAAAAACAGAAATTCAAATCATACAATCAACAGTGGAACGAGGCAAAAGCTATCACACACAATCAACATATAATTTCATGGAAAAACAATGATTCAAAACCTTCTAGAAGAAAAAGTAGGTAACCATCAAAAGTAAAATCAATTCGTGAAAACATTCACACAACTATGTAGCGGCTTTCATCACATGGTTTTGCAACTTAATTCATCATGGTAGTATATGGAACAGAAGAAAAAAGCTTAGGAAGAGATTTAATACACAAGGCTTGTCCATAAGAATCCTATATAGTAAAAATCGGAATGAAGTGGGAAAAGTTGAGATCAAAAATGAAGTGCAAAGATAAGTAGTATGATCTTTAAGGAATTGATGTTCCTATCCATACATGCTTTATACATCAATATTTGACTTCAAGGAATCCATACATTCACGAGAAAAACATTCATTGATAATTACACGATAAAATTTGAGAAGCAAATGAAACACATGAAGATACATAGCTAGGACACATACTATAAATGTAGATGAGCTGAAATCCCCAAAAGCTTGTATTAATTTTCAACAGAGGAATGATACATCCATAATGCACAACTTCTCTATTAGAAATAAAAAAATATCACAAAGTTCTGAACCCTTGTAGAGTCTCTTCCCATAGTCTTTATAGGGCTCCGGGAGGAAACCCTGTTACAAAAATATTCCTTCTTCATTTGGTTTCAGAGAGACATCAGATCAAAATTAAGCATTCCTCGTAGCACAACTCTCTCTAAGAGAAAATATAACTGAGTGATTAAATAAAATATTTACGTGAGAGTAAAAGTAAAAATGTCATGATTGACACAATTTGCAATATTTTCAATGTTGTTGGGATGAAGGTGGTGGTTGCATCAAGGGGTCAATGATCTGTTAACATATCTTCCATAGCACTGGATTTCAGAGAGGAGACTGGAAGAACGACTGATGAGATATCTTCAAACTGGTGAGGTCTGAGTAGTCTAGTCTTTCCCTAAATAACATTTTATCAGTCCAAGCAGCTGAAAATATTTCTTAGGATAATTGGCTATTGTTCGTGCCTTTAGAGTGGTAGCCTTCTCGTGACAGGAGTCTACTCTGCTTTTGGCCTCCACCAGTCATTGTTTCTACAAATCCTAGGGGCTTAATTCATTCATTTCCAAATATTTGGCTAACCCTACCCTTATCAGTGCTTCAAACATCTTATTGAAAGAATCCACCTTCCTTGCCACAGCTCCTAGGCATTCTTCAACTCTCACTCTAGCTTCCTCCTTTCGGATCATCTTAGTAATTTCCATGATGGCCCCCACCCTGTCCACCACATCAATAGGCCTCAACTCACTGAGTGGCCTCTCATTCACAAACTTGATGAACTTTTGGGAAATTTGGGAGTTATTTATCCCATCCTCCTTAGTTGTCATGATGGAGTATTCAAAATATTTTACTATTATTTTCTACTCATGCATCATGTTTATGAACTCCTAGTTCTTTTCAATCTCCTCAATAATCTCATCCCATACTAGTTGTTTGGCATGCAGCAGTGACATGTTCCCTTTTAACTTACCCTTCAACTATGAGATACGTTGCTTGGCTTCGTGTGCATCCTTGTTGAGGATCTGAGCATTAGTATTATTGATCACTACTTGTTTCTCCTTCTTAGCCAAGTTTTTCTAGGCAGTTTCTAAATCTCTTTGTACCATTTTTAACTCTCCCTCCAAAATCTGGAGTCCAGTAAGGGTCTTGGTTAGCTATTTAGTAGGATTTTGGGGGTCCACAGGGACAATGACCGTGCACATGTGCGAGTCAATCTTCTGTTGTAGCTCGGTTATCATTTTCTTGAGGGCTACGACCTCATTGTTCCTATCAATGATCTCATTGACCAAGATCCTTTTTTCTTCCTCTAGCTACCTTAGCTACTTGGTCCAAACATGTTCACTACCTGGCATCTTGAGCTTATGTCTTAGCTCTTGAATCTTTTTTTGGGAACCCTTGAGAAGAGTCTCTACAGCTGACCTGTACTTACGATTCACCCCAAGCTTCACCACCAAATCATTGAAGTTTTGATTCTATATGTGCAGAGCACAAGAATTAGCTTTCTCTTGCTTCAACCTTTGTACAACTTTCTCTAGTAGTGTTTCTACCTTGCCGATAATTAAGACGTTCTATTCATCTCATTGTATAGCATTTCCCCAACCTGCTTGTGGAAATTGATTTTGTCTAGGAAGGGAATACTTGCCATATCCAAAGATAGATCCAGAGTTTTGAATTTGGATCCTAAGGGAAAGGACTAGGCTTGAAGATGTTGCAAGGAAAACCTCATTTAATTACTCTCCAAATCCATTTCTGCCGACAGCTTAGTGTGATAGTGGTTTGAATGAGATTCTACTTGCTACCGCATATCCTCTCTTGCTTTCTCATTGTTATCTTCAATGGCATTAAATGCAAACCAACTTGACCATGGGACCAATGTGCTAGCAGTTGCACGTAAAACAAATACCTATGAAGAAGATGAGGTGGTAGACTGAGACAGATATTCCAATGAGATATGAAAACCTGGTTGACCTAGACCTTTCTCCATTAGGATTTTTTTAGCTCTTCTTCTTCTACCTCCCAACTCTTAGTATTTTTAGATGAGGAAGCCCCTACCATCTCGATATCTGTAATCTAGCCCAAGGACCAATTTTGTGATTTTATTTTGTCCATCGAAGTGTCAATCTCCATCTTTGTGCCAAGAGACCATGATTTAGAGTTAGTTTTCCATTCTACCTCAATTTTAGACTCATGCAAATAAGTCGAAGCCTTTATCTTTTCTCTCCTCTATGAAATGACACAATGAGGGTCATAGTACCATACCTCTCATATGTAAAAATTCATCTCCTTGAGGAAGGCCTCAACATCTCCAAAGGCCTACCTGGCATTAACAACAAAAGGTCCCACATGCATTCGTAATTTGAACAAATGCCCCTTCTTTGTAGGGACAAAGTGGAGCTGGTCAGTAGCTATACTTTGTCTAATGAACTCTAAAGAAAATATCCTCATGGGCATGAAGACAGGAAGATGGTAGGGGGGAAGCTCACACCCATAGATCCTAATCTATGTGTGGTCTTCAAAAAAATACCAATCCCCCACCTTGGTGGTCTTACTGAGCTGGAGGAGTTCTTTTTGCTAGGGGAGAACTCTGGGAGGAGGCACACCATGAATGATCCTATAGGTGATGGCCATATAGGTGGAGATAAACTATGAAAAGTTATGAGAATCTAGTATTTTCTGACAGCCACATCCCAATCAAAAACTGAGTTCCTCTTCTTGTCCCTAGAGACCAAGTTTAGGCCCAAACACTCAAATTATTCAACATGAGAGTATAGAAAAATGTAAAAAAACAAGGAGTAGTATCTAAAATATGAGGTAGTGGAGAAGTGATGCATCTGGAGCCTAATGTCTTCAACTAGGTAAGCTGAGATGTGTAGCACACAACCAAGTTGTAGCATTTGCTTGAGGAAGACTAAAGTGGCCTTACTGGCTATAGTGGGATCTTTGTCTCCTAGCAGATGAGTGATAACAGATAGGATAGGTTGAACTAGCTCTGTAAAGAGGGAGAGGGAGAAAATATCATAAACAAGTAAGGAATCTAGCCTAGGGGCTAGGATTATTTTCATGATGCTTAGTGGTTGGGAGACTAGAGCAATAGTACATAAAGGTAGTGTCTGTGAACTGCATTAATTCTGGGGGAGAAGGGTACATCAAGGCTTTCTGAATCAGCGTTGGGGTGATTTCTATGACTTTAACCCCTTGGGAAGAAATGAAATAGTTATTCTTGTCGACATATGTCGCTGCCATCCAGGAGATAAACTTTGAGAAGTAGTGTAGGAGGTGGAAATATACTACTACAAGCCTAAATCCACCACCTAGAAAAGGTCTTTTCCCCTGACATAGTGGTCTAAAAGGTCAGCTCGGAGGCTTGCCAGGTCATAGGAGCAGGCTGGGTCAATGATTTGTACTTCCATATCCATAAGGGGGTCAAGGCTCAATGAGGGTTTAGGCTTGCGGTTTTCTGGAGACTTAGGGGGTTTGGAAGACCTTGAGGTTGTCATTTCTCTTTTTTCTATAATTTTACCCTGTAGAAAACATGGAGTACAGTTGATCAAATTACCTAGTTTCTATAGAGGAGGATGAAAACGACATCAGGATGAGTTGTTGGGGCAACCAGGTGTGCTAGCGACGTTCTTAGTAGGTCACAGGTTAGAGGAGCACTAGGAAACATTGAAATAATTTTGAAATTTGAGAGGGGTAAGTCATTTTTATCGGCAGTGAGGGCCAACAGTCAGGTGATGCCATGATGACATCACAGGGTAAAACACGTGTCGCGACGATATTTCAGAATGAGGGATGAGGTGGTGGATAGGAGCACGAGGCAGGATAGGGGTTACCATTATGTCATCATACTTTACCATTTACTGCGCTGGTGAATGAAACCCCGACAGCTAGCATGGTCCCCACATGGTTCCATAGGTCGAGCAATAGTGGGACGGGGATCTCTTTAGCCCCCCTAGAACAAATCCCCGTCGTTGGATCAAGAGTTAATTATTCAACTCCAAAAGGGCAGAGAGGTTTCTCGTCTGTGTGGGTTTCTTCCTGAGACTGCTTCCAAAGAGAAGCAAGGTGGAGATGGACAATGATCCACCCGAAAGTTGCCCAATTTTTACGGTAGGTTTTCTCAACATCTCGAGTTACGATAGTGGCTTATTGATCATACTATTTTCCTCCATGTGTCACAAGAGAAACAAATAGAAAAAGATGTTCTTCGTGCCCTTGAGAGTCGTCCCTTGCCTTTGATATGCAACCTATTGTTGGGCCTCCAAAATGTCTTCAAAATGATATCCACTTTCACCTTTATTGCCACCATTTCACACACATGTCACAAGTCCATAACCATATAACCTTTCATTAGCCATCATTTTCATAAATATATGGGTTAGGATCCTTGTTTACCAAAGTTATTTATTTATGTGTTTAAAGTGAATTTATGATTAAAAACTAGGAAATTAACATGGTTTCATGTATCTATATATGTGGCTTGATTTTCATGACATGTGTAGGTCATTTGGAAGCTTCCAAGGCACCCTTATGTGGCCTCCAATGCTCAGATTCGAATTCCCTTCAAAGGATATTTGGATAAAGGTCAAAGAAGGACATGTGTCCTATTTGTATTGTAACTCTATGAGGTGTCGCATCATTTCTTATTTGGATTAGAACTCTATGAGACACTTAGGGGATATGTGTCTCATTATGAGCTATTTGATTGTAAATATGAGATTTTAGTGGATCCTTATTAAATATGGTAGCTTCTTATGATTTTGTATAAATATGAGAGCCTTCTCCTCTGAAAGGCATGTGTAAAGTGGGAGAAATGCTCATGTTTTTAATAGAGAATTTGGAGCTTATACATGGAGATTTGAAGATTTAGTTTTCCTGCATATGGAGCTTCTTCACTTGCCATCCTCATACACCATTGGAATGGCCATCTAATGAGTGTAAGAGTTAATTGCTTTTATAGATTAAATTTTATTTGTTTTCCTAGTATTAGTTGTAGAATGATTGTGTAATCTTTGCTTTTCTAAAAACATTTCGATATGGAAGATTTATGTATTTTCTAATTGGATTAAGTTTGAGGCAAGGGTTCATAGTTATTTAGTTTCCTTTCATGTTCTGTTATTTACTTTCTTAGATTAAACCATCAATTCATTGTATAATTGAATAAAGGATCAGGCCAAGAAGGTGACTTCAAATTGGGTGATTAAATGTTCAACCTATGCAATCTTTGAGCTTTACTTTTTCATTCTTTTATATTTTCTTTTAAGAACCTCATTTAATTTCATTAACTAATATTCCTAAAGATCATTCTAAGAAATTGATTTAATCATATTTCAAGATTGAATGGTTGAATATTTGATACATGCAATTACTGAGTTATTTTCTTCACACTTTACTTGCTTTTCTAAGACATTAGAAGTTAAAGTATAAATAGTTGCTTACACATCATCTCAAGAAGGTAACACTTCATAATTGAATGTTGGATTAACTATGCATACATTACTTTTTTTCTATTTCATGGGTTAGTTGAATTTCATTTTCATTATTTGATTTTATAGATTAGATGAACTGGTTTTCATTATTTTCTAGTTAGATTGATCTAAAGTGAAAGACAATTTCTAGCACATACAGTGCACACATGCTTCATAATTTTATGAAACCCCCGGGTTGACAAATTAAATGACAGGCAATCACTTTGCCCCAACATTTTGGTGCCATTGTTGGGGAAGTGTGCATAGGAACTAACTTCCAGTTTAGAGTGTATTTTATTTGTTTTTTCTTTTACTAACCATTTATGAACAAAGGATCTAGAATGCACCCCAAAGAATACATTGAGGAATGGTATCAAGAAGCGGTTACGCAACAATATTCATCAATTCTTCAAGAGATCCTTGCGGAAAATCTAAAGGATAAAATGATTTCTCATCTCCTCATGCACAATCAGGTACATTTCGCAAACTTGGATATGAACATTTTAGAAAGTTTAATCCGTAAATGGCTCCATTGGAAACATTCATATACTTAAAAATTAAAAAAAAAAACTTTCACGTAGGATAAACTAAGAAATAAAATCAAGCTTGATTGCATTTTTTTAGAGTTCTTGATTGCACTTTATTTTTTTAAGTTTTTAGACTTTAAAATCTTCTAGAATTTTATCTATTTTCTTTCATTTCTTCATTAACCTCACAAAAATATTTTCAATTAAAAAAAATCATGTTTTGATAATAAAAAAATCATGTTGGATTTTCAATTCAAAAAAACAAAAGAATAATATATAACATAAAATATTAAATAATAATAATAATAATTCTTCATGTTTTTGAATAAGGAAAATGTAGATTTTTTTTTCTTTTTTCCTAAAGAAATTGACAATCTAGGTTCTCATGCAATCTACAAGGAAAAAATATTTTGGAATTAGCTTAGAATCCAAATCTAAAATTCCTCATTTAAAACAAAAGAAAAAAAAGAAATAAAATTACATCTTGCTTTAAAAACACTCCATATCTAGCATATCAAAGGTTCAAATGATTCCATTCTGATTCAATATGGATCGGTTATCTTCTATAAATATCCTTCGAGAGTCATTTTCAAGTAATGGCATGACTGAACAACTTGCATTGATATGGAGGCAGATTAGAGTGCCCCTTATTGCTCCATTGTTGAGATTTGTTGCTGGTATTTCCTTGATAATGTCTTTAATGAGAAGGTTTCATCAACTCATACATGTCTCAACCCATGCTTGATATACATCTGAAGGCTTCATTTTAAGGTTGAAAATCTCAAGCATGCTCCCTCGAGTTCACCCAAATTGCAGATTTGAATGGCGAGCACATTGAGGTATGCATATCTCTGAGGTTCCACCCAAATGAGAGGCAAGGAGCTGATGTGTTGATATCCATACTTAAAGGGCAATCTAATCCTTGGTCTCTTCAATATATAGATGCATTGTGTGTGTGGTTAATTTCACAGGGATTTATAAATTGATTTGCCTCGTCTACAACTTGAAACACCTACCTTTCAATATGTTGAGAGGGATATTGAGATTCAGTTCCATAGCCACTGGCACTCAAATATCCATCTATACGTTCACCATCAATTGTCGAGACACAATTTAGGCTTTGCTTGTAATGAAGTAACTATAGGCGGTTCAGAGAAAAGGAAGTTCTTTATTTGAGATAGAGTTCCTGGACGAAATATTATTGACGGAAACTGGACTTACCTGTGAATACTTCCGCTCGTCCTTATCCATGCTTGGCGGTGGACATGAAAGGCCCAGCAGTTACCTGAGTAGAAGAAATGCGTAACAAACTTAAAAATTTCAATTTTAAAACATTATTTTCGGCCAAATGAAAATGAATTTTGGAAAACTGCGACATGGGGTTTTATCAGAATAGGTCGAATTAAATAACCGAGAAACGGTTTCCGCAATTTTGCAATTGTTGGAGAGAAATTTAAGATTCTTCGGGATTCGTTGATTGCATGAGGAAAAACTATTTCTATTTAATACACGGTGAACTGTTTAAACACGGCACGTTGAAGAGGGAAGAATTCAAATTAAAAACAATCTCTGCTAGCTCGAATTTCCTTGTGAGTTACAATAAATTCAATGATGGAAACTCCCTGGTGTTTTTCATTGTATTCTGACCTCTTTCAATTATCTCAAGCAGTCCCTTCTCTACTCCGATTAAATACAATCCTGTGAAAGCTAGAATATCTTGATGGTCGTCGTGGTATATGCTAGTATATCAAATGCACTCAAATTTTTTCGTGGAACCCTTGAATGTACGCTTTGCTGTTGAATTGGCTTTGAATTACGTGGTGTATCTTTTCAGGCATTCAAACCATGTATATGCATTGGACTATTATATTGAAGAGCATGAGTTTGGTTTAATAATTTAATTATATATGTATTGCATTTGGTTCCATTCAAGGCTACTGTGTTTTTTTTAAATTCTATATGGCATATGACATATGTTGGAGTGAATTCATGCCCATGAGGCATTGCAATTATCACTGGATTTTGGTTCCAGTAAACCATTACATTGTTTCTTTCTCTTTCAATTCATTTTGGGTTATTTACTGACTTGAGTTGTTTGTTCAGAATTTTAGCTATAGAAACTGTACACATTCTGCATCTGAATAGCGATTCTACAGCTAATCAACAATTCTGTAGCTAAATAACGATTCTTGAGCTAATCGACAATTCTGTAGCTGAACAACGATTCTACAGCTAATCAACAATTATGCAACTGAACAACGATTCTACAGCTAATCGAAAATTTTGCAGCTGGAAAACAATTCTGCAGCTATGCATTTAACTCAATGATTTATTTGTCAAACAATTCATTCTAACTAGAAATCCATGATCAAAATTCCATTTCATCTTCTTACATCAGCTTTCGTTGTAGCATCATGTTCCCATGCCACATTTTACATGACAATTTTCATTGTTTCATAAAAATTTCAAAACAGTCTAACTTTCTCATACGACATCGGAATTCGATGATTCAAGCATTAATGGAAAGATATCAATGAGATCTACAAAATGAGGAATCTATTATAAAATTTTGAAATAGTAAAGAATGAAGAAATTACTGAAAAGAAAGAACAGGTAACTTGAGGCACTACTTTTGACACAGGTATAAACTCTTTTGGTTTTCTTTCATGAACTTGCTTGATAGTACCGATTCTTATTCTTTTATGTAAATTTCATTAACGAAGAGATTGATCACCTCTCTATTTTGATAACCTTACAATCCATTGGAGAAGAAGTACTAGTTTTTGTAGGTTCCAAGAGGAAGAACAAATGACCATAAGCAAATAGTGTCTCTCAAAGACCACATTTATTTCACAAGAAAATGATCAGAGCGACAAAGATGAAACATCAATGCATGAGCACATGTTAATGAATATCAGATCTAGTAGTTGCAAGACTTTCAGATGCTAGTGTTTCCATTGCATCCATACTCCTTCAGTCAATAAAACTTTCATCTCATTTTCTTTGCAATCGCATTGCATTTCACTTAGTCAGTCAATAAAATTCTCATCTTATTTTCCTTCACTGCTCATTTTTATTCATAGAAACTATACTTTCGTTCCTTTCTTTCACTAACTCATAACCCATTTTCATAAATACATTCAGCTCGCTTACATGCTGATTTGTCCTTTTACTTTCCACTCACTTGTCATTTTCCTTTCCATTAAATAAACCTTGATCCACTACAAAATTTTCCATTCATAGTCCTTCAAAATCATTGTTTCATGCTTGCGTTAGATGATGGAGGATTCCTTAAGGCCTTCCTTCTAACAAGCCTTGGCCTATCGACATCGACACATTATCTAGCAAAGAAAATTTTAGGGGCGAATGTTCGCCCTTTGGCGAAATTAAGGGGTTTTAAATTTTTAGTCGGCAAATATTTTGTATCATAGTACATTTTTACAAATCACCTCAAATAGCCCACCTTATTTTAAGGGAGAGGGTAAAAAAGGTAAATTTAGCCCTTGAAATTAGGAGTTACAACCTTCCATTCGCCCATTTTCAAGAATAGGTTTTATTTAAGTGAATCCTATGGGTCAAAGGCCCAAATACCATATTTATAAAAGAGTTATGGTAAATAAATAAAATGTCTTTTTATACTTACTCAAAAGGTATGGTA
The DNA here is from genome assembly GCA_031772625.1 of Pinus tabuliformis. Classification (NCBI taxonomy): domain Eukaryota; kingdom Viridiplantae; phylum Streptophyta; class Pinopsida; order Pinales; family Pinaceae; genus Pinus; species Pinus tabuliformis. The sequence goes on along the minus strand of CM062820.1, from coordinate 1,421,784,559 downwards.
AATAAATAAAAATATAAATAAACTAGACGCATAGTAAATAAATAAAACCTCTTTTTATATTTGGTCCATAACCCTCATTCTATTTATGAAGGCTCAAGAAAGAGGTTTTATTTAAGTGAATCCTATGGGCCAAATACCATATTTGTAAAAGAGTTATGGTAAATTAATAAAAATATAAATAAATGAGAGGTATGGTAAACAAATAAAACTTTTTTTTATATTTACTTCATAAGTCACCTTATATTTACGGACACTCAAAAAATGTGTTATATTTAGGTGAAACCTATGGGAAAAATACAATGGGACAAATACCATGGACTAGATTGTTATTAATACCATGCAAAAAAACATTATTAACCATAATATTAGTATTAATAAAAATAAAAATGGCACATAGTATTGACCCATTGTATTCACCAAAATGGCACATGGTATTGACCCATGGTATTCACCTGGAATGTAGCCTATTTAAATGGGGGAATTAGACCATCATAGATCCATCTTTACTATGGATCTACTAATCCCTGAGAGGTATCAAATATCGTGATATGCAAACTAGCATAGAGTGAAAAAATATTTGATCCGATCAAGAGTAAAAGTGGATGTTTTAATTTAATGTATGTTAAACATTTTAGCCTTGGTTAAAATAAAAAATAAAATAAAAATCAACTATTAATTTTATTAATTTTTATAAATTACTAATAGTAATTTTTAAGCTCCAGGTTTATGATAACCCATGGTATTGACCCATGGTAATACCATGGTATTCATGTGAGCATAGACTATTTAAAGGGGAAATTCTATCATCTTAGATCCATCTTAATTCTGGGTCTACCAAGTGCTCAGAGGGATAAATAGATTTCACCCCCCTAAGAGTGGTAGATGTGGAGTAAAGAATAATATAGGTTGGTTTTTATGATAATGAAGATATTAAATAAACTTAGGAAATTATATTGTAAAAACATCTTAAGGTGAATGGTTAAAGCATAGACATTGGACAAGTATATTTGTATACTTCTGTTTTAAACTGAAACAAATCCAGGGCTAAAAGGAATGGATTGATTGCACTAGTCATCCTTCTATAACTTTCCAACATATGTTGGAGTAAATAGATTGTAATTTGGGTAATTTTTCTAATTGCAAACAGGAACATACTTGTGTATTGGTAGGGTGGTTACGAGGTCCCTAGAAGTGATGAATTTGAATTTTTCTTGGTTTTATATATAGAATTAGGTTTTTTCTCATACTTTCTGTGAATAGCACGGGTGAATTTATTTTACACCCGCTAGGTTATCAATATGTAATTTCGGTAATTTTGATTTCAAAAGATATTTTAAAGAAATGCAATGATTCCATTTGTGTATTCAATAAACAGAAGATTTTATAATTGAGTAAAATATTCGCCATGCCTGGTGAGAGATTCGCCAAAAAATTATATATACATATCATATTATTGATAAAATCGCCTTCCATTTTTCCTATACACCATGGAGATTCGCCCATTTATTATACATGTAAATTTGGGGGGGTTCTTAAAATTTTCCCTATTATCTAGGTTCAAGGCTAGAGTCATTATTAGTACCTTGAGGCTTGTATGCATCAATGACAATTTCTCTCGCTGACAATCATGGGAATACATCAATGTCCCTTGATCGTTAGATCTTGCAAGTGTCTCAACATCGACTCATTTATTTTCCCTTCGCAAGATTTAGTTAGGTACCTTGGAACTCATTGACATTAATGGTGAGTTTGCCTCACATTGGTTAATGACATTCATCAATGGTCGGCAATCCAATGACCTCTCTTCATGCTTGATCCAAAATGGATCCCAAACACCCTCTAAGTCTTCAAAATAAAAACTATCGCAAAAGGATGGACTTATAAAAATTTTGGAAAACACTATCAGGAGCGAAAAATAGTAAGAAATAGTGGAATAATAGGTTATCGGCAGCAATGCACAGGATCCATTGAATCTGGCTGATCAACGGTCCAGATCCGATCGGAACATCACAATCAGCGGTTACAGGCAAAGACTATCGGGGGCAACCATATGATAGTTGTGATTGCGATCGTCGAGGGTCAATGAGGACCATAGATGAAAAGCACAGATCGACGGCCCAGGTTAACTCAACATATTGCAATCAGCAAATACAAAGGAGAGCTCACCAATGACACGGGGGTCTATGCGATATGCAATTGTGATCAATCACATCGCAATATTGCGTTGGAGCATTACAAAGGAGAGGGGCCGTTACATATATGACTTGCGATAGCTGGACCTGATGGGGTTATGAACAATATTTAATATAATTTGAGATCCACAAACAAGGCTTTTCCTATCTATTTTGTGCTTTTCGTTAAATAAACGAAATACGAAGGGAATGAACCGATGCGGTGAAACCAAACCCGAAAGGGTTTATGAATGAAAATATATAACATTTCAAGTCTGCCATAAAGCCATTTTGTGATATTTTCAGTGTTTTAATATATTTTTCAAATACAAAGGGAAACCACGGAATGGGCATTGGCGACATGCAATAGTGATGTAAAGGCGGACCCGATGGAATATAGGATGGAATTCATAATATTTGAAGTCTGATAAATAGTGATTTGGCATAATTTTCTCGTGTTTTACATTGTTTCTTTGTGTAAACAGAGAACACTATTTTTGGGGATTTCAAAGACCCAATAGTCACTTCCGTTGCGGAACAGGTGGCCACCTTCCATAAATACGTTATTACATGATTGATAACACTCAAGAGGGGATTCGAGCGGACAGAGGCTGGGAACTAGAGATGCCGAGAAGGGGAAACGAACAGACAACCCTGATTGGCTTTAAAGCAATAGACTGACAGAGTCAGAGGGAGGTAGTGCTGAGACAGAGCAAAGGTACAGACAGAGAGTGAGAGAAAAAGTCTATGTACTCAGAGGGGCTTGAGGGATTAAAGCGAAAATCCTATTGTTTTGTATCTGTGTGTTGAGACTCAATTTGAGCTCATTTTTGTAAAACTCTACTCTTGAAAACATAATAGAGAGGCCACCATTGAAGGCTGGACTAGGAGACGTAGCCCAAGAGTTTTTGGTGAACTCCATATTAAATTTGTTGTGTTACGTGTGTTATCTATTATGTTTCTCTAACTGCTCAATTGTCTATATTATTCGCAATCTTATCGATTCGTTGCACTAAGTAATGTAGACAAATCCATGCACATGAGTTTGTAATACCTTAAAAGTAATCTAAGATCTTCGTTTTCATACCAAGTGGTATCAGAGCTTTTGGTTTTTGATTTGTTAAGGTTAGACAAGCTTGTGCTTGATTTCTTTTTAATGCTAACTAGGTCAAAGCTCAAATAGGGAAATGGAGAACTTGTTGAGGCCAACCCAGAAATAGGAAGAGTCTATCCTAGGAGGAGAATGGCAGAAGAAACTCATATGGAATTAGAATATCAGTTCATGGACATTTTCATGGCCATGAGGGCCATGGTAGAAGAGATGTATCGAGAATTAAAGAAAGGTCGAGGTGAAAGTACTTCAACCTCCAAACAAGATAAAGGAGCAAAAGAACCTTCTCTAGACACCCCAGAGGGCAAAGGGAAAGGGGAAAAGCCTCCTCCATCATCTCCTCCACCATCTCCTCCATCATCCTCATCTCCTAGCCTTGAGAAGTAAAAGAAGAAGAATTATGTGATTAAATTAGATGTAAAATTTGATTTGCCAATTTATGATGGGGAATTAAATGCAGAGAAGCTAGATAATTGGATTAGACAGATTGATGTATATTGCAGGGTGTAGAACATCGATTCAGAAAGGAGAAAAATTCAGCTGGCGAGGCTTTGCCTTGGAGGAACTGCCTTGGTATGGTGGGAATGCAAGACACAAGTTGATTTGAAGAAGCATGATAAAATTCTTTCTACCTAGAGTGAATTTGTTTCTGCCATTAAAAATAAATTCTATCCACTAGCTTATATGCAGCAAGCAATGTTGAGTTGGCAAAATCTTCACCAATTAAAGGGGCAAAGTGTACAAAGTTATACCCAGGAATTTAGAAAAAGAGCTTTAATTCTAGGCATTTCTCTAGACTCACCTGAAACTCTGTTGAAGGATATAGGTGGTCTGCATAGCTATTTGAGGCACACCATTCTCATGTTTAAGCCTACTAGCATAGACGAGGTATCAATTTAGGCTACACATCTAGAGACTAGAGGCAAGAATGTGAACCCAGAGATTGGGGGATCATCAAAACCCACTGCAAGCAAGAACAAGGAAAAGAAGAAGTAGAAATGGAAAGAGAGGAAGGAAAACACTATACAGAAAGACAAACCTTCATGCACTCACTGCAAGAGGGATGGACATGCTGATGCACATTGCTAGTCTTTGCATCTAGAGCCAAAACCCAAGAAGTTTGATGACAAGAATAAGAAGATTACTGCTACTATTCATAAAGATTTGGGGTCAGACATAGGTGATGAAACAACATTCACAGCCACAGGTATAAAAGGAAAAAATTCTGAAGCATCTACTAGTAATTCTGCAAAATCTATTGATAATGAAGAAAATGAGAGGAAAAGACATGAGCTTTTTCATATTAGAGTTATTTCCAAGCATCAAAAGTTTGATACTTTATTTGATAGTGGATCAGAAGTAAACTTGATTTCTGAAGCAATTGTAAAGAAGTTGGGATTACTAACCACACCTCACAAGAAGCCATATCCATTAGGTTGGGTATGTGATAAAGCAAAGCTACAAGTGACTAGACAATGTAAACTTAGGTTTGCTATTGGGTCAGCATTTGTAGATGAGGTTGAGTTAGATATAATTCCCTTGGATATATGTGGTATTGTTTTAGGAAGTCCTTACTTGTATGATAGAAAAGCCATTTTCTATAGAGCTAAAAATAAGTATCAACTCACCAAAGATGGAATAGAATATATTGTAAGAGCTCATAAACTCAAAAATAATTACTCTCTCATAAACTCAGGGCAGATGAAAAGAATTGTAAATTCATGCAAGCAATTTTTACTGATGGTTGTAAAGGAAAATAACCCTGATAAAACCAATATATTTGAAGGCTATGATCCTAAATAGAAAGATGATTTAGAAAAAGTTTCTTCAGAATATGATATCCTAGTTCAAGAACCTAAAGGCCTGCCACCCAAAAGGGAAATTGTACATGATATTTATTTGTAGCAAGATGATCCATTGCCTAACATCGGAATGTATAGGCTATCTGCTTTAGAGAATACAGAGATCAAGAAGCAGGTATAGGAGTTGCTCGAGAAAGGGTTCATAAGACCAAGCAAATCACCATGCAGATCTCCAATCGTGTTGGTGAGAAAGAAAGATGGTTCGTGGAGGATGTGCACTAATTACATAGCACTGAATAAAATAGCGATCAAGAATCATTATCCCCTTCCTTGCATTGATGATCTATTAGATCAGTTCAAAGAAGCAGTTTACTTTTCCAAGTTGGACTTTCGTATGGCTATCATCAGGTCAGAGTAGCAGAACAAGATGCATGGAAGACTACTCTCAAAACAAATCAAGGGTTGTATGAATGGTTGGTTATGCCTTTTGGCTTAACTAATGCTCCTGCCACTTTCATGAGAGTTATGAATGATGTATTTAGGCCTTTTACTGATGATTTTGTAATTGTATATTTAGATGACATTCTTATTTTTAGTAAAACATGGGAAGAACATTTGAAGCATGTAAAGCAGACTCTAGATGTTTTGAAAAGAGAAAATCTCTATGCTAAGTTATCAAAATGTGAATTTGGCAAAACATCTTTAAATTATTTGGGTCATATTGCAGGGGCTGGTGAATTGAAGATAGATCCCTCTAAGGTTGAAGTCATTGTGAACTAGCCTAAACCCAAATCTGCTACAGAAGTTAGGAGCTTCCTAGGAGCAACACAATATTGGAGAAAGTTTATTGCTAACTTTTCCTTGATTGCAGCTCCCTTACATGATTTAACAGGATTGAACAAGGTGTTTCAGTGGGGAGGAAAACAGCAGAAAGCCTTCGAAACCTTAAAAGAAAAAATTAGTACAACACCAGTACTAGGACCACCAGATCTTCAACGACCATTTGAGATTGAAACAGATTCTAGTGACTATGCCATGGGAGCAGTGTTGATGCAACATGGTAAACCCATATGCTATCATTCTAAGACATTTAATTCTGCAGTAGTTAATTATCCCACATATGATAAAGAATTGTATGCATTAGTACATAGTGTGAAAAAGTGGAAACGTTGCCTAATGGGCAAAGAAACAATCATCCATACAGATCAGCAGCCACTTCAATATTTTCACTCACAAACTAAATTGTAGCAATCAAGACACTATAGGTGGATGGGTTTTTTACAATAGTTTCAAGTCATCAGTTATAAGAAGGGCATACACAATAAAGTTGCAGATATGTTGTCTAGACCAGTCATAAATGCATCTAATATAATTAATCATAGCTCAGTAATGCATGAAAGCTACATTGAACAATATGCTAAAGATATAGATTTTAAAGATGTATATGCAACTTTAAGTCATGGCAAACAAGTAGAAGAATTGGATTATTATGTTAAGGACCAACTCTTGTATCATTTGGGAAAGTTATGCATTCCACAAACTAAAAGAGTTAACATAATTCAAGAAGCACATACTTCTCTTATATCAGGTCATTTTGGTGTAAGTAAAATAGTTGCACAGCTGCAAAGGTTCTACTATTGGCCAAGAATGCATGAAACAATTTCTAGATATATTAAAGGGTGTACCATGTGTGCTAAAAGCAAGCCCAGCAATAGAAACTTAGGCTTGTACACTCCACTTCCAGTTCCTTCTCATCCTTGGGAAAGACTTCCATGGACTTTGTTGGGGAATTGCCAAAATCTAGAAAAGGTCATGACTATTTATATGTTATTGTGGACAGGTTCAACAAAATGTGTATTTTAATACATTGTAACAAGCAGATGACAGCTGAACAAACAACGAAGTTGTTCTTTCAGCATGTCTAGGTTCATTTTTGGCTACCCACTTCCATTATATCTGATCAAGATTCCCAATCTGTTGGGAAGTTTTGGTCAATTCTGTGGGAGTTAATGGACACCAGACTGAAGAAAAGCACAACCTTTCATCCACAAACAGATGGCCAAACAGAGGTGGTCAACAGGACAGTGACCTAGTTGCTCAGGGGCTATTGCAGCAAGCATCCTAAGCTTTGGGATGAACATTTTTGTTATGTGCAACATGCTTACAACTGTGCTAAACACTCTTCTACACAAAGATCTCCTTTTGAGACTTGTTTTGGTTTTACACCAAAGTATCCCTTTGATTTTGTCTTTGGAAAAGACATAGCAGTTGATGGACACAGTGATGTGGACAAAGCAACCAAGTTCATTGAACAGATCCAAGAAATTCACCAGATAGTGTAGGAACAACTGGAAAAGAGCCAGTCCAAGTACAAGGCAAGGCATGATAAGCATTGAATTGAACATAGCTTCCAAGTTGGTGATCAAGGATGGCTGTAAATCAGCGAAGACAAAATGCAAGGTGAAGGAAAGAAGATGAAGACAATAAGGTATGGGCTTTCAAGGTACTTGAGAAAATTGGTGAAAACGCTTTTCACCTTGATTTGCCAGCTTACATGTATATCTATTCAATAGTTAATGTAGAGAACTTGAGACTGTTTGAACCTTCATTAATTGAATATCCTGAAGAGCAAAGTCAGTTGCCTTCTATTGATGATCTGTTGTCTGAATATCTCAGTGAGTTGTAGGAAGATACAGTTTTGGATAGGAAGGTGAGAACTACGTGCAGAGGGGATACTGAGTACCTCAGAATTGGACTCAAAGGTTCAAAACCAAGTATTGCATGATGGATAGGAATTGGACAAGTGAGGAAGCTGTATCCTCACTTGATCGATGCTTAAAAACCAACTTTTGGTTGTCCAAAAGCTTTTTTAGTGGGAAGGCATGATCCAAAATGGATCCAAAACACACTCTAAGTCTTCAAAATCAAAACTATCACAAAAGTAGGACTTATAAAAATGGAGGAAAACACTATCGGGAGTGAAAAACAATAAGAAACAATGGAAAAACAGGTTATCAGCAACGATGCACAGGAGCTGTCAGATCTGGCCAATCAACGGTCCAGATTCGATCGGTACATCGCAATTGACGGTGAAAACCGGAGGCTATCAAGGGCGACCCTATGATAGTTGCGATCACAATCAGCGCGGGTCAACGAGGACCATCGATCGTGCACGTATATCGACAGCCTAGGTTAACTCTGCATATCGCAATCGACAAATATAGAAGAGCACTCACCAACGGCCCGGGGGTCTATGTGATATGTGATTGCGATCAATCGCATCGCAATATCTCATTGGAGCATTACAAAGGAGTGGGGCCATTACATATATGACTTGCGATAGCCAGACCCAATGGGGTTATGAACGATACTTGACATATTTTGAGATCTGGAAACAGGGCTTTTCTTATGTATTTTTTGTTTTTCATTAAGTAAACGAAATACAAAGGGAATGCACCGATGCAATGAAACCAGACCCGAAATGGTTTATGAATGAAAATATATAACATTTCAAGTCCACCATAAAGCCATTTTGCGATATTTTTAGTGTTTTAATGTATTTTTCAAATACAAAGGGAAACAATGGAACGGGCATTGGCAACATGCAATAACAATGTAAAGGTGGACCTGATGGAATATAGAATGGAATTCATAATATTTGAAGTCCGATAAACAGTGATTTGGCGGAATTTTCCCTTGTTTTAAAGTGTTTCTCTTTGTAAATAGAGAACACTATTTTTGGGGATTTCAAAGACCCGATGGTCCCTTTCGTTGCGAAACAGGTGGCTGGCTTCCCTGAAGACGTTATTCCATGATTGCTAATGCTTAGAAGGGGATTCAAGCAAACAGAGGTTGGGAGCCAGAGAGCTCGAGAAGGGGAAACGAACAGAAAATGCTGATTGGCTTTAAAGCCACAGACTAACAGAGTCAGAGGGAGGCAATGTTGAGACAAAGCAAAGACAAAGACAGAGAGTGAGAGATTGAGTATGTGTACTCAGAGGGGCTTGAGGGATTAAAACAAAACTCCTGTTGTTTTGTATCTGTGTGTTGAGACTCAATTTGAGTTCATTTTTGTAAAACTCTACACTTGAAGACATAATAGAGAGGCCACCACTGAAGGTTGGACTAGGAGACGTAGCCCAAGAGTTTTGGGTGAACTCCATATTAAATTTGCTTTTCTATGTGTGTTGTCTATTATGTTTCTCTAACTACTCAATTTCTATATTATTTTCAATCTTATCGGTCCATTGCACCGAGCAATGTAGAAAAATCCATGCACATGAGTCGGTAATACCTTAAAAGTAATCTAAGATCTTCATTTTCAAATCATGCTCGACACCAACACATTTATTCACATGACTAGAGTTGTACCATCGGTTTTATAGCGATTGAACACTATACCATTTCAGCATTTTGCAGCAGATACAACAGATTTAGCATTAGAAATAAAGAATCCACTTCACAACCTCATCCACCATTTATGCAACCAAGAATCAGATGAATTCTACATTTCATTCCATAATCCAAAAGTAGCGACACTCTTCAGTTTCCATAACTTATGCACATTTAAGGTAAGTGAAGGTATGTGGTTTTCTAATTTTTAGTCATGCAATTTCTTAAAATACTAAAATTATAAATTTGGGAAATTCCTCACTTCCTCTTTCACATTGTCATATCTTTAGTTGGGGGGAAGGGACATCATTTCATATTCATATATCATACACCATCACACATTTTCATTTCATCCTAACATACTTTTCCTAATCAATTATGATTGTATTATGGTTCAAAAAGTTATACGATTTGCAAATAATTCCTAAATTATGAGCACACTATATGGCTGATTTTAATGATGCATTTTTAAATATGTTCAATGAATCTTGCTACAACAAAAAGAAAAAAGGTATTGAAACACAAGAACCAATAACAATTAGAATTTGGTCGAAACACAAGAACCAACCAAACATATTGCAATTCAATGTATGACAAGGAATACTTTGCAAAAATAAATGAAATTGTCAAATGCAAAGTTTAAGGACATATGATATAAGCCAAGCTCATTAAAAAGCAAAGACGTTGCGAGCAAATCAAAGGAATTAATGCAATATGTGCATGAGGACAGACAATTACTCTAGTTGGGGGGTATGTTGGGCCTCCAAAATGTCTTCAAAATGACATCCACTTTCACCTTTATCGCCAACATTTCACTCACATGTTGCAACTCCATAACCATATAACCTTTCATTAGCCACCATTTTCATAAATATATGGGTTAGGATCCTTATTTACCAAAGTTATTTATTCTATGTGTTTAAAGTGAATTTATGATTAAAATATAGGAAATTAACATGGTTTCATGTATCTATATATGTGGCTTGCGTTTCATGACATGTGTAGGTCATTTGGAAGGTTCCAAGGCACCCTTATGTGGCCTCCAATGCTCAAATTCGAATCCCCTTCGAAGGAGATTTGGATAAAGGTCAAAGAAGGATATATGTCCTATTTGGATTGTAACTCTATGAGGTGTCTCATCATTTCTTATTTGGATTAGAACTCTATGAGACACTTAGGGGATATGTGTCTCATTATGAGCTATTTGGTTGTAACTATATGAGATTTTAGTGGATCCTCATTAAATAGGGTAGCTTCTTATGTTTTTGTATAAATATGAGAGCCTTCTCCTTTGAAAGGCATGTGTAAAGTGGCAGAAATGCTCATGATTTTAATAGAGAATTTGGAGCTTATACTCGTAGATTTGAAGATTTAGTTTTGCTTGCATATGGAGCTTCTTCACTTTCCATCCTCATACACCATTGGAATGGCCATCTAATGATTGTGAGATTTAATTGATTTTATAGATTAAAGTTTATTTTCTTTCTTAGTATTAGTTTTAGAATGATTGTGTAATCTTTGCTTTTCTAAAAACATTTCAATAGGGAAGATTATGTATTTTATAACTGGATTAAGTTTGAGGCAAGGGCTCATAGTTATTTAGTTTCCTTCCATGTTCTATTATTTACTTTCTTAGATTAAACCATCAATTCATTGTATAATTGAATAAAGGATCAAGCCGAGAAGGTGACTTCAAATTGGGTGATTGAATTTTCAACATATGCAATCATTGAGCTTTACTTTTTCATTATTTTATATTTTCTTTTAAGATCATCATTTAATTGGATTAAGTGATATTCCTAAATATCATTCTAAGAAATTGATTTAATCATATTTCAAGATTGAATGGTTGAATATTTGATACATGCAATTATTGAGTTATTTTCTGCACACTTTACTTTCTTATTTAGGACATTAGAAGTTAAAGTATAAATAGTTGCTTACACATCATCTCAAGAAGATAACACTTCATAATTGAATGTTGGAGTAACTAAGAATACATTAGTTGTTTTTTATTTCACGGGTTAGTTGAATTTCATTTTCATTATTTTATTTCATAGATTAGATGAACTGGTTTTCATTATTTTGTAGTTAGATTGATCTAAACTGAAAGACAATTTCTAGCACATATAGTGCATGCATGCTTCACAAGTTTACGAAACCCCTAGGTTGAGAAATTAAACGACAGGAAATCACTTTTCCCCAACACCTATTTCCCTTCAATTTGATATTGAAGCTTCTTCTTAGGTCCTCCTTCTCATGTATGAACCCTGCAGCTTGGCCTTTTCAAATAGGGGGTTTACAAGCATGACTATGAGGAGATGTAGAGTACCTGACAAAATTGGCTTCAACTGGGGAAAATGTATTCCCAGTAATACATTGAGAACTTGTAGAATAATGTCTTCTCTCAATTCGGCATGGAGTCACTTTATTCAAGTTTATAAGAAAAATAAGGAAATGCATGAAGAGCTAAAAGCACTACTAATATTTTAAACTATCTCACCAGTATGTACAATGGGTGAAAGGTGAACCTCTTAGTGTTGGAAGTAAATCTTGAGGAACTTCCCATTCACATGTAGCTCAGACACTTCACCTTCCAAGTTTTCTAGCAAGAAAGTGTTGTTTCCCTTCACCTCTACAATCTTGAAGGGTCCAAACCATAAGGGATCAAATTTTCCATGCTTCCCTTTGTCTTCTCTTCTCACATCCCACCTAAGCACCAGGTCTCTAGGATGTAGAAATCTATCCTTGGCTCTTCTGTCAAAAATACCTTTCATCTTTTCTTGGTATTTGATCAAGTTTTGAGTCACTTCTCCCCTGGTTTCTTGAAGTTCCACAAGCTGATTGATTCTCCTAGTTAGGGAATTGGGCTCTTCTTCAACCTCTTGCAGTAATTTAGCCACTAAAATTGCTAGTTGTATGGAAAAACAACAGATTTCCCATACACTAATTCAAATGGGGACTTACTAGTCGACCTCTTAGTTGTGACTATGTTTTCCCACAAGGAAAAATTTAGTTGTGAGTTCCAATTTTTCTAATTCTCTGATATGGTCTTTTTCAGGATTCTCACAAGAGTCTTGTTGGAGGATTCAACCAGGTCATTCCCTTGTGGATAATAGGTAGTAGAGTGGCCTATAAGGATGTTGTATTTCTGGCAGAAGCTCAAAAACTTGGTATATTTGAACACTTGGGCATTATCTGTGACTATCTTCCTTGGACACCCAAATCTGGCCAGAATGTTTTCTTCCATAAATTTTATGACAACTGCATCAGTTGCATTCCTAGCTGGGATAGCCTCCACCCACTTAGTGAAATAGTCGGTTGCAGTGAGAATCCATTTGTGTTGATCGTTGGATGGTGGGTGTACCTCTCCAATAAAGTCCAACCCCACTGTCTAAAGGGCTCCTCCACAAAGACAGGGATCAAAGGGAAAGGGGCCAATTTCTATTTTTCAGTGAACCTTTGGCACTTATCACAGGCCCTAACATAAGAATAGACTTCACTAAACATCTTGGGCCAATAAAAACCTTCCCTGAGGATATTATGCATGTTATTTTTCGAACTGTAGTTCCCTCCACAAAGGCAGCCATGAAATTCATCCATTATTTCGTTCACTTCCTCTTTGACTAGGCACAACAAAAAAAATCCCACAAGATCCTTCTAATACAACTGTCCACTTGAAATGACAAATCTTTAGGCCCGAAATCTCAAGGTATGGTATTGACATTTGTCAAAATTCATTGGGCATCTTAGGAGAAGAAAGTAGTGAACTGTATGTTTGTATCATTGATATAGAGTAAACTTCATCTAAATTTCCTAAGTTGGGTTCTTGACCTCTCGTTTCTCCTCTTCACTTGCATCTTTCTTTTACCCTTCTAATAATAGATTAATTCCCAAAGCTCTGCAATTAGATTCAGACATCATCTTGTCTAGACCTTGTCCCTTTATCATCTTAGTGGGCTTGATTTCCAAGTCATATTCCTGAATCTTTGCAATCCATTTGCCCCTCCTGCCTTCATTGTCTCCTTGCACCAGAATATATTTCACTGAGGTCGTGGGAACATAGGCTATTACTCTTGACTGCAATACATACACTCGAAAAGCTTTCAAGGCTTTGATAAATACATAAGATTTTTTTCCAGTATGTCATATTTGAGCTCAATATTTCTCAACACTTGGCTAAAAAATGCCACAGGCTGTTCATGTCCTTCATTGTTCTTCTGCAACAGAACAACTTCCACTATGTCAAGGGAGGCAAAAGAAAATATAAAAAAGGGTGTTAGGTAGTCTGGGTTGACTAACACAAGATCTTCAACTAAGGCATTTTTTATCCTGAGGAATGGTTCTTGGGATTCTGTGGTCCATTTTACCTCCTTGTTCTTCTTCAACATCTCAGTGATCTCCTTAACTATCTCAACATAGTTTGGCACAAATCTTCTCAGGAAATTTATCTTGCCCAAGAACACTTGGATCTCTTTCCTATTTCGAGGTAATGAGATGTTATGAATGACCTACACTCTTTTAGGGTCAATATTAACTCCCTCCTTGGCCACTATGTGTCTAAGAAATTGAGACTTTTTGGGGTTCAAAGACAACCCATACTTCCTGCATTTCTCAAAGGTAAGCCTTAGGTGCTCAAGGTGTTCTTCATCTGTCTTTGAGAAAACGGTAATATCATCTAAATATCACAAACTTATTTTTTCCTCCCACAAAATAAATGTCCATGGCTCTCTGAAAAGTGGCTCCAACATTAATTAAACCAAAGGGCATTCTTGCATACATGAATGTTCCCCAGGGGGTGGTAAAGGTTGTTTTCTTCTGATCATCTGGGTGTACAACAACTTGGTTGTACCCAGAGAAACCATCCATCATAGACATTCTTATTGACCTGACCACCTTCTATAAAATGTGGTCCATATTGGGTAGGGGGTAGTTTTCTTTCAAGGAAGCCTTGGTGAGGTTCCCGAAATAAATACACAACCTTATTTCTCTATTCTTCTTTTTGACTGGGACCAAGTTGGCTACCCAATCTTAGTACCTCAAAGGTACAATGATTTTAGCCTGTAATAAGTTATTCACCTCTTTTTCAATAGAAGGAAGAATCAAAGGATTAATCTGCCTGAGATTTTTTTTGTAAGGCTTCACCCCTCCTTTTAAAGGTATCTTGTGTTGGATGATGGTGGTATCAAAATTTTTCAAGTCCCCATAAGACCAAGAAAATACATCCATGTAATTCTTAAACAGGTCAAGGTATTTCTGCTTATACTCACTAGGGATTCCTTTTTCTATTTTTATTACTCTTGGGTCTTGGTCTGTGCCAATGTTGTGGTCTTCTACTTGTTCATCAAATTCTTGCTTGGCTGACTTGGTTGCTACATCATTTGAGTTGAAAATTCTCTCCAGCAGAACCAACCCCCTAGGGATGGTGTTGCCTTTCAGTTGTAGGATTTTGTGCCCACCAATGGTTTCCTCCCACTTCTTCAGTTGTTCCTCTATCACCTCCTCATCTTATTCATCAATTACAGAATTGGAAAAATATCCTACCACTTCCATGAAGAGTTTGATTTGTTCTTCATCCTCAAACACTTTCTGATGTTTGATGTTGTCTAGTACTGAAGGTGTGTATTGAACTTCAATTTCATACCTCAATAGTGGATTTTAAGGAGGCTTAAATTTACTTGTAGCCACAGCCAAAGAGTTAGCCCTCTTGTTGCCCTCTCGGGGCATAAATTGAATATTAAAAGGAAAGAAAAGTTGTCAATTAGATCCCATACCTCATTTCCATAAGTTATCAATTGTGGATGTTTGGCCTTGCATTGATTTTTGACCTGCCTAACCAGCAATTTTGAGTCTCCAAATACACTTAGGCACTAAATTCTTAAATTATTGACTGCCTGTAGTCCCAATAGAAGAGCTTCATATTCAACAAAAATATTTGTGGCTTCATGTTCTAGTTTGAAAGAAAGAGGAATCAAGCTGCCTTCAGGAAACATTAACAATACCCCTACCCAATTTCCTTCCCTGGAGCAAGCTCCATAAAAATACAATTTCCAAATCTTATCACATTCCAGGGGTTCTTGATCTGCCTGTACAAAGCATTCGACCTATGTCTCTTCCAAAATCAAATCATTCTCCTCTAATAACAGGCAGGATAGGTCTGTCTCTTTCCCATACAGGGGTGTATTTTTAGAACATTCATCTTTTGTAACAGTCTTCACAAACCTTGATTCTCTGTACAGCCTATGCTCTTGTCCACCAAAAACAAGGATAGTGGCATAAGTCAAATCTAATTTAATGGATCCTCCAATGACCCCCATGATCTAGATAAGAGCATCCCAAACCTTGTAGGAATGTATGCAACCACAATATCCATCAACACACTCTTGGCATGGATATGTTCCAAATTCAGTGCCAAGTATTTAATCAATCTTAAGAATTTCACCCTTTTGGAGTCAAACAAGTAAAGATCCTTGTATGGTCATGTTATTTGCAGCCCCAAATGTTCCATTACTAACAACAAAATAAAATTACAGGAGGCCCCTGAATCGAGCATGCAATTATGTAGCAACAACTCATGAATCACCAAAGTCACATAAAAAGGGGTTATAGAAGAATCTTGCTCTTCAACATGGGGTCCAAAGACTACCATGGGTATTTCTTCTTGCAGATTTAGGTTGTCTGGTATAGGAGTTGTGGTAGATGGGTCAATAAACTGAGACACTTGTGATTTGTAGTTTGGTTGTCTCAATAGCTCAGACAAGGGGACATTGATTTTAACCTTTTCTAATTCCTTTTGCAAGTCAAACATAGAAGGACTCTTATTAGCATGGACAATACCAATAGGTTCTTCACTTTATTTCAGACTGGTTGGGATGATGGAAGGGTTTTCTCTAATTTAGACATTGCAGACTTATGCGAGGGAGAGTTAGATGACTCTTTCTTGTCTAGGGGAGGTTGATCTAGGGTCTTGTTTTTTTTTTCTAGTATCTTGGTAGGGTTAGAGGTAGAAAGATCTTCCCCTTGGTCTTGTCCTCTAGATCTCTTCCTGGAAGACCTAAGGTCATATTTCTTGTGAAGTTGAGCTTGCATGAAGTCTGCAAATTGTTTGCAATAGTCATCAATATCTTCATTATACAGAGGAGCATTCAATTCCCCTTCCTCTTCCTCAAGTGCTTCAACTTCATACTCCTCTTCTGAGAGAGAAGAGAAGTGGTTATCCTGAGTTTCCATAGATTCTTCCATCTGCTCCTCTGGGTCATCCTCCAAATATAATGGAGGTTGAATGTGATCTTTTTGTTCCTTTCTTTCTCTCTGCAAGAGTTGTAGTGGAGGCCTCCTGTATTGAGGATTGAAATTCCTATTTGGAGCTGGGAGGGTTTGTCTGGGTGAGTTTTTATTTCCAGCTCCAATTTCACAAGCTTATTGGACAAGCTCTTGATCAACTTGTTCATCTCTTCCAACTTTTGTTCTTGAGTTTCCTTCCCTTGACCTAAAGAGCTAGCCTCCTCTTTTCCTCTCCTCCTATCAACATAATCAAGTTTTCCTCTTGATTTACTAGTGGAGGTGAAGTTAGCTTCTACCTCAAGTGCATCAATCTAGATTTGATCAAGGGTGTGAGATTTTCTCTCCTTGAGAGTAAAACCAAATTCAAACTCAAAATCCCCAGCAAAAACTACCTTGGTAGCAACTTGTGGTGGTTTAATTTCTACAGGAAAGCTGTTATAAACTTTGTTAAACCTCTTGATGAATTCAGAAACATCCTCATTATGTTTCTTCTTCATAACATTAAATTATGTGAGGATGTATCCATAATCTCTTCTCTCACCCCATTTTTGCATGAACACATTTTCCATTTCCTCCCATGTAGTAATTAAGGCATTGGGTAAGGACTTAAACCACTTCCTAGCCTCTCCATCTAAAGATTGGATAAAAAGTTTCAAAATCACATCTAAGTGCTCCACATTTTGATTCTCTGCAAAGAGGCATAAAGTTTCTATATGTTTTTTAGTGGAGATCTCATCCTCCTAAGTAAATCTTAGTAGTTGTTGAGGTAGTCTTGAGGCATGGCATTCATAGGTTGTGGAATATCAAGAGGAGCATACCTATTAAGAAGAAAACCAAGGACAACCATATTTTTCAATGGGGGAGGTAGTAAAATATTTATCACAGGTCTTTACTGGAGGGTTGGTTGAGTTGTATTTGTTTGAGGCCAAATTGGAAGGTTGCTAACACTTGGTGTTGGGCAATCTTCAAGTATTTATTTAAATTCTTCAAGCTCTGAAAAACAAAGGGAGTCACGTGAAGGAGGGGTATGAGGGGCCCTTTCATTATAAACTCCTTAGAAAATGGGCCTAACAATGGGAAATGCCCTTATGTGTATTTCAGGGCTTTGGAAGCAGATTCAGAACGATTTTGGGGGTCCACAGGGATAGTGACCATGCAAATGGGTGAGTCAATCTTCTGTTGCAACTTGACTATCATTTTCTTAAGGGCTACGAACTCATTTTTCCTATCAATTATCTCATTGACCATGATCTCTTTTCCTACATCTACCTATGCTAGCTCCTTGGTTTGAACATGTTCACTACGTGTCATCTTGAGCTTGTGTCTTAGACCTTGAATCCTTTTTTGGGAACCCTTGAGCAAAGTCTCTACAATTGACCTCTCTTCAAGATTCAACCAAGCTTCACCACCAGCTCCTTGAAGTTTTCATTTTGTATGTGGAGAGCATGAGAATTTGATTTCTCTTGCTTCAACTTGTGTGCAGATTTCTCCAATAGTGTTTCTACCTTGATGATAGTTAAGGCATTCTTCTTCAGCTCGATGTATAGAATTTCCCCAACCTTCTTATGGAAATTGATTTTTTCTAGGAGGGGAATACTTTCCATATCCAAAGACACATCCAGAGTTTTGAATTTGGATCCTGAGGGCAAGGACTAGGCTCGAGGATGCTACAAGGAAAACCTCATTTGATTCCTCTCCAAATCCATTTCTGCCAGCAGCCTGGTGTGATAGGGGGTTGAATGAGATTCTACCTATTGTTGCATATCCTCTCTTACTTTCTTATTGCTTTCTTCAATGGCCTTGAATGTAGACCAACTTGACCTTGGGACTGATGTGCTAGCAGTTGCACCTAAAACAACTACCTGTGAAGAAGACAAGGCAGCAGACTGAGATAGATATTCCAGTGAGATATGAAAACTTGGTTGATCTAGACCTTTCTCCACTAGGCTTGTTTCCAGCTCTTCTTCTTCTACCTCCTGAGTCTTAGTCTTTTTGGATGAGGAAGCCCCTACCATCTCGGTATCTATAATCTAGCCCATAGGCCTCTTTTGTGCTTTTCCTTTATCCGTCAGAGTGTCAATCTCCATCTTTGTGTCAAGAGGCCATGATTCAGAGTTAGCTTTCCATTCTACCTTAGGTTTAGACTCATGCAAATAAGTCGAAGCCTTTATCTTTTCTCTCCTTTGAGAAATGACACCATGAGGGTCATAGTGCCAGACCTCTCCTATGTCAAAATTCATCTCCTTGAGCAAGGCCTCAACAGCTCTAAAGGCCTGCCTAGCATTAACAACAAAAGTTCCCACAGGCATTCCCAATTTGAAAAAATCCTCCTACTTTACAGGGATGAAGTGGATTTGTTCAGTAGCTAAACTTTTCCTAATAAAATCTAAAGAAAATATCCTCATGGGCATGAAGATAGGAAGGTGGTAGGGGGTATGCTCACACCCATAGATCCTAATCTCTGTGTGGTCTTCAAAAAAATACCATTCCCCCAACCTGGTGGTCTTACTGAGCTAGAGGAGTTATTTCTGCTGGGGGAGAACTACGGGAGGAGGCACACCATGAATGATCCTACAAGAAATGGCCATATAGGCAAAGATAAACTGTGAATAGTTATGAGAATCTAGTTTTTCTCTAGGAGCCACATCTCAATCAAAAACTAAGTTCCTCTTCTTGTCCCTAAAGACCATGTTTAGCCCCAAACACTTCAATTTTTCACCATGAGAGTATATAAGGATGTAAAACAAGGAGTAGTATATGAAATATGAGGTATTGGAGAAGTGATGCATCTGAAACTTGATGGCTTCAGCCAGTTAAGCTGGGTTGTGTAGCACACAACCAGGCTGCAACATTTTCTTGAGGAAGCCTAAGGTGGCCTTATTGGCTATAGTGGCATCTTCTTCTCCCAGCAGATGAGTAATAACAAATAGGATAGGTTGAACTAGCTTTGCAAAGAGGGAGAGGGAGAAACTATCAACAATAGGTAAGGTATCTAGCATAGGGGCTAGGATCATTTTCAAGAAGGATTGTTGCTTAGTGGCTGGGAGAGTGGAGTAATAGTACATCAAGGTAGTGTTAGTGAACTACATTAATTCTAGGGGAGAAGGGTACATCAAGGATTTCTGAATCAGTGCTGGGGTGATTTCTAGGATCTTAACCCCTTGGGAAGAAATGAAATAGTTATTCTTGTCGACATATGTCATTGCTATCAAGGAGACAAACTCTGGGAAGTAGTGCGTGGTGGGGGAAATATGGTAGTATAGGCCTGAATCCACCACTCGGAAGGGGTCTTCTCCCTTGACAGATTGGTTGAAAAAGTTAGCTTGGAGGCTTACCAGGTCGTAGGAGCGGGTCGGGTCAATAATATGCACTTCCATATCCATAAGGGGGTCAAGACTCGACGAGGGTTTAGGTTCACATGTTTTTGGAGCCTTAGGGGGTTTGGAAGACCTCGAGGCCATCATTTCTCAGTTTTTTAGACTTTCACCCTACGGAAAAAATGAAGTATAATTGAATAGATTTCCTGGTCACTGCAGAGGAAGAAAAAAATGACACCAGGATGGGCTGTCAAGGCAATGGGGGTGTTCTAACAACGTTCTAAGCAAGTTGCAGGTGGGAGGAGCACCAAAAAACACATGTCGTGACGGCATTTGGTGATGAGGGATGAGGTGGTGGACACGAGCAGAGGGAAGGATAGTGGTTACCTTTATGACATCATACTTTACCATTTACTGCATTGGTGAATGAAACCCCGACAGCTAGCCTAGTTCCCACCTGGTTCCAGAAGTCGAGCAATGACGGGACATGGATCTCTTCAGCGCCCACCCATCCTGGAGCGAATCCCCACCGTTGGATCGGGAGTTGACTATTCAAATACGAAGGGGCATAGAGCTTTATCGTCCACATGGGTTGGCCCCCCAGACTACTTCCAAAGAGTAGCAAGGTGGAGGTGGACAGTGATCCACCTAGAAGTTTTGCACTTTTTACTAGTAGGTTTTCTCCAAGGTCTCAAGGTCCGATAGCAGCTTAGTGTGCTTATCATTTTTTGCCACACGTCACAAGGGGACATACATAGAAGGATGATCTCCGGGTCCTTGAGAGCTCGTCCCTTGCCTTTGATATACAACCTATTTCCCCTTAATTTGACATTTAAACTTCTTATTAGGTCTTCCTTCCCAACTATGAACACTACCGCATGGCCTTTGCAAAAAGAAGGTTGCCAAGCATGACTGCAAGGAGATATAGAGTAAGTGAAAACAGAGGCTAAGAAGAAAATGATGATTTAGTGATTCAAAAGTTAAATATATAAAACATTTAATAAAATAAATGAGAGTACAATTTTAACAAATAAAATATTATTGATAAAAGTATGGTGTATTGTTCGAAAAACATATTATAACAATAAATTAATTATTTAATTTTATTTTTATATAATGTAATATAGCCCAATATAATAACACATGAAAAACTATTACCTCTATATTTTAGATCAAATTATTTTATTTTACATTTTATTTCATTTTAATTTTTTATAATTTAATAGTGAAATATTTAATAACAGACACGACCGGCATTACAACATTTATTTCATTAAAGAATGTCTCTTCATGCAATAATTTTATGGCCATTTCTAAAATGTATAACATGGTACTTCGAAACCCTATAAAACATGATGCTTCGAAACCCTATAGTCTTACCTTCTTTAACGTTGTGTTTGATTTAAAACCTCTTTAGCTTAAAGATCCCAAGCTTGATCACTTTTTTTTTATAATATCGATGGTGTATTCTAAAATTTATTTTGTGGTTGATTTTAGTATTGTTGTATTATTTTTAATTTTGAATACTATTTTTTTAAGTTTTATGTTTTATGGTAATTTATTTTTAATATTAATGTATTAAATAATTTAAATTAAATAAAAATTAAATTATATAAATTATAATTTTATTTTAAATTTGTATTATTATATCTAATATTTTTGGATGGATTTTATGTGTGAATGTGTCTGAAGGTGGACGCTCTACTTATTTTTAAGGACCAAACAAAGCAAGATGGTTGGAGTATGTACCCAAAATGTGGAACATATTTCTTGCATCAATTACACACTAAATACATCTAGAAATATTAACTATGATTATAGATTGTGGAAACCTACATCCTATTATTATTATTATTATTATTAATTATAAAAAGAATTAATTTATAAGTTAAACATTTTTACATTTCAAAAAAAATGTAACCAAAAAAAAAGTTAAGTAATAATATGTAATAAGAGTTCAGTGCCATAAATAAAAAATCAAATAAAAACCAAATTTCACACCTATAAATATGAATTTTTTTAATCAAATTGAAAAGTAAAAAGTGCATAACTATCTTTAGAGATAAAGCTCAACTCTCTTCTGTAACTACTGAAACTAGCTCATTCATATAACATGAATCAAAACTTTAAAACACTTCATGGTACATCTCACATTGCTAATTAAATTGAAAAGTAAAAAGTGCATAACTATCTTTAGAGATAAAGCTCAACTCTCTTCTGTAACTACTAAAACTAGCTTAGGCATATAACATGAATCAAAACATCAAAATACTTCATGGTAGATCTCACATTGGTAAAATTTAAAAATTCAAAAAAAAATATTATTATTATTATTATTATTATTAATATTTAAAGGAACTAGTAGCTTATATTAATCAAAATATGGTATACGGGCCAGAATCCTTACAGTCATATATAGAGTATCATCTTTCACACTCCATAATTATTGAAAAAGAGTTCTATTGCTACCTTGCGTGTAACCTACTATAGTTCTAACAAAATTTGTTTTATACGATCTCCAAAAATACCATTATATAATATCATTTGACATAACATTAAACAAAGAAATTTTCTAAAAGGAAACTACATTCCTAGCTATCCGTCCACAACTTCATTTCCATTTTCTTCCTCTTTCTGCATCTAAATTTCTGGAAGCTACTCCTCAGGTTTGCTTGATTGAATTTTTCTTGGAGAGGATGACTCCTACAAGCCCATGGCCTCCTTCAGAACTCCCATTGCCACTTCCTCTACCACAACCTCGATTCCATCAACCTTCAAAGTCAAATTATCAACTTTGGTGGACAATATTTCCACCACAAGGCAAATCTGCTCCATATCCTTGTGCAACACTTCCATCGAGAAATGGGTGCATTCCTACAAAGCAATCTACTCCCCGACCCTATCCATCTTTCCAATGCATTCCTCCACTATGACCTATGTCTACTACAAACTTTCACCACCCTCCACATTCAACGATGCCATGCAACTTTGCAAACGAAATTTGAAAAAAAGTTATGCAGTTATAGCATTGACATTTTCCATTTATAGATGATAGAGAGCCCCACTGCTTTTGCAACTAGAATCTGACAACATTGAATGTTTTCAGACTCCAAAAATTAATTGCAGTTACCAGTTCTCTGCAACATATCCCTCACACGATGCTTGGTTTGATCACATTTACTCCTGAAGTGGATGAATGAGATACAAACCTGAGGAGAGTATATCCCAATGCATAAGCACGAGGGTTGCAACACCATCTGTCCTCACTCATGATGAGAACTGTAGTAATTAACCACCTAGAGGGATGATATGTCTCTGTGTCCAAAGCCATGAGTTGTCGAACAGTCACCTTCCTTAACGATTCTTCACGAGTGACATTTAAAACCAAGGAATGCCTCAAATCTTCCTCCTTCCATCTTGTCATAAGGGATATCTTCCCAACCATCAAACTCTTAATCCTCTCAATCATCACTGAATGTATTGAAATGATAACACGCCTCGATTTAGTAGAAGAGAGCCCTAATCAAGTCCTACTCCTATATTGGATTATTCATCTGCAATATTATTATTTTCTCTTTTAACATGGTACAAAGATATAGATTCATAGTTTTATTTGATTCCATATTCGCTCATCTAAGGGTGCTAAATATTTTTTTATATGGAGTTTATGAATAACTAGCATTTGGTCTCCCATTACAATGAGATGATAAATTCTCCTTTCTAGCGCTATTTTTAAACCTTGCCACAAAGGCAACTCTTCTGCTTGATTATTGGTGGGTTTCCCTAACCCCATGCAAATTTAATCGTTGTTTCTTCATCGGGGCTTTTTTACACCCCTCCCTCTCCTGCCTCCCCCAATCTTAATATTATTATTTATAAAATTAATTAATATATACATTTAAGAAAATGTGTATCAATATTCTTAACCACGAAGATTCATCCCCACTTTACCATGGAGATTTTTAATTTTTAAATAAGATTTGTTACAATATCATGGTTTATCAATACCACATGCCCTCATTTTTTTATTTAGTCAATTTAATTAAAAGAGTATAACTACTTTGGAGATAAATCTTAATCTTTGATTTGTGAATACTACTAAGAATATTCTAATATTCCTTGGAGGTCATATCCCTACCATTGACCTAATAATTATTAGTCCCTACTTTAACTATTATTAATTTAGTTCTGACTTATGAAAAACTTAATATTAAACTTTAGAAATAAATAATTTTTTTTATTATTATAATTTAAAGAAAAAATTGTAAAGATTTAATTGAACAAAAAAATTGATAACTTATTTCAGCGTTAACGTCATATGTTCCAATCTCACCTATAAACTGTGTCATAACTCTGAGACTTTGAGAGATTAGTAGTATTCATGGACAGCGTACAACATCACGACTAATAACCTTGTGCATGACACTGTGCTAACAACCTTGTTCAAGTTACCATATTATTTTTACGTTTATGTCCACATATGTGCAACAATGTTCAACACATAAATATGTATTTGTTAATTTAATTAAGTACCACAATTACACCAAGAGGCACAATTATCAACACATAAGTATGCATTTGCTAATTTAATTAACTACCACAATTACACCAACGTCTTCGTCTTCATAAGTCAATTCTGGTGAACCCCAATTGAACGTTGTAAAAATTCATAAATTCATCTTATATGTATAATTCCTTAGTTTTTTATTTTGTCAATTGCTTTTCTCTTTATGACTCAAACAGATCATATTGATCCCTTGCTTGGAATAAATTTCTTCTGAGCTTCTCCACTGTTTTTTCAGTGGGGGAGAGATCCTCTCTAAAGAATCAACATACAACATATGTGGTCGAAGTCAGCAGATATACATATCGCCGAAGCGAGAAGAGCATCATCATCATACAACATATGTGGCCGAAGCCAGCAGATAGACAAATCACTGAAGCGTGAAGTGAAGGGCATCACTGAAACAAATGGTGGCCTCCGCAGGAATTGAACAAGGTTGGGGGTGCGAAAGCCAACCGCCCCAGCCACCACATCGCGCACTCACGTGCATAGCTTCTCCATTGTTACAACCATTAGACCAACAAAAAGAAATCTGTCTCAGAAAAGAATTGTTTCCATTGATGAGCTATGGCAATTTAGGCTAGGCCTTTTTTGGCTGAGATTGGTACAACTTTTTGTAACTCGTGTGGTTCTTTTCTTATTTTTGCTTCATAATTATTATCTACGATTTTTTCTCATTGTGTGCCATCAATTTCAAGAATCTCGGTGGCCTCCTCACGATGCAAATATCAAAATCTGCATTGTGTGATATCTTTTCAATCCTTCAGTTTTTCTCGCACTTGCGGACTGAGAAGAAAAGACATTGACGTTTCGATTATGTTGGAAAAGACACAACGGAAGTACATGATGGCTATGAGAAGAAGCTTCAAGTAAATATCCATATCTACAGTTCTACAGGATATGTGAACACTTAATCTTAATTAGTGTTGTGTAATGTCTCATTTACATTATGTATATATCATATTTATTTTTACTTTTATGTTATTATGGATACTTTTGTTATTAAGGAATAGTTTTTCAGTAGTGTTAATAATTGTTAGGTGATTGATAAGAGATATTTTATAATTGTGCATTCATTTTTATTTCACCTTCTCATTTAATGAAAACATTTTATTGAGCTAGTTGGTATAATTTTTATTGTTAACTAATCCTTGAGATTATCATTGTACATTATGTAATTAGTTTTTTATTTAGTTCTTAACGTTAATAAGTTACCGAGACACAAGTCTCTCGTACATATTGCATTTGTATAAATAAGTGATTTTAATCATTAATACAATTGTTCTTTCATTGTGGAGTTTATTTGGGCTTGTACAATGGTATTAGAGCCCTAGTTGAGCTGTTTATAAATTCCATGCCTACTAAGTTTGTTTTTAAGGAAGCATTGCTTGAAGTTTATGGAGGGAAGAATGTACAAGTTTCATAAAATATATTTTCAAGAGCGCATTGCTTGCAAAGGCATGAAATAAAGACTGTGGGAGTGTTGAAAACCAAGTTAAAAGCGAAGGTAACTCTTATTATTAGCACAATCAACAGTGAATAAATAACATTGAATATTAGCGAAGTTTTAAAGCATTTTTTAGAAGTGAATTCTTAATTATTTTTAGTGGAATATTCTTTTCCATATTTGGCCTTTGAATTTAATACACATTACTCGCATGTAGAGAATGCTTCAAGGTTCATGAAAGTGAAAGTAAAAAATTTATTTACTGATTTTTTTGAGAAGGATTTATAAAAATTAAATGAATATGGAAACATTTACCAGAATATGAAACCACAAATAAGGTGAATAAATTTCCTATATATTTTATATTATTTCCAGAAACAACATAAAGCTAATAGTAGAAAAATTTGGTGAGTATCAAGCATGGGGGCTTCAGTGAATGGACCCCTTATCACGTGCATTCATGACATACTAAACAATACTCTTAATTTGACTACATATTGGAAAATACTCTTAAAAAACACATTATTTAACCCCTTACCAATAGAAACCCAAGACACCTTCTCAATTTTAGAAACCCCTACTTCCACTAGATATTGTAGGTATCCATTTTTTCATTAACATTTTTTATAGCCCTTTATAAAGTTCCATTTTTCATAACTAACAATATAAAAACCAATTACCCCCTTAACAATGTAAACTTTGAAACGAGAACTGATACTGTTACCCATTTCGTAGAGATAGCAAAAAATTGGCCCAATTTTTAAAATGGGCGATCTAGAACACACATATTTTTTTTAGAGCATAGTTTTTGGCACTTTAAATAACTGATATGATTAACGATTTCGTAGGGGTAGTAAAAACATGACTCGATTTTCAAAAGTGGTTAAACAGAATACACTTCTTTTTGTTGGGAGCATATTTTTGACATTTTAAATTTTCTTATGTATCAAATATAAATATTTGTTTTTAAATATTAGTGATTTTCATACTGATTTTGAAATGTGTAGATGCAACGTATTGATGCAGCATACCTTCTTTTTAGAGGACTTATTTTTCACACTTTAAAATTTATTATCTCAATTTTTTTTTAATTTATGATTACTTAACGAATTTTCAAGTTGTTTTATTTTTTTTTTTAAATGCTGATTAGTTAAAAAACATAAATATAAAAATATATATAAAAAAGACAAAAAAAAAGTTAAAAAAAAAAATTTATCTCATAAACCATAAAAGAATTGGAAAAAAGAACAAAATTATATATATATATATATATATATAAAGTTAAGTAACTAAAAATAGAAAAATTAAAAAAAATAGGAAAAATAAAAATAAAAACAAACTAGATTAAACAAAAATAAAGAACTAACAAAAAAAAATTAAAACTAGTCAAAGTAATATTAAAAACATAAAAAAAAAAAAACAAAAACAAAAATAAATTGAATTTACTAGAAAGAAATTAAAAAAAATCAAAAAATAATAAATTTTAAAAATATATGTCTTTTTAAATTTAAAAAAAAATTAAAAAAAAATAAAAAAATCAAAAAACATTTTAAACATATAAAAAACTATGTTTTTTATCTAAAAAAAATTATTGTTTTTTTATAAAATTTTCATTGTTAATTTAAAAACAAATAAGTAAAAGCATTAAAAATTTATTATTTTTTTTTCTAAACAAATTTATGTGTTTTTTGTTTAAAAAAAATATTAAAAAATTTTCAATTTTTTCTTTTAAATTTTTGTTTTATATTTAAAAAAAAAAAAATTAGCCTGCCCCCACTGGGCGGTGGGCAGGCGGTTGACCAATTCTTGGAATCGGTAAGCCGCCCTCCTACCGCCTGGGGGGCACGGTCGTGGGCGGAGGGCGCGCCCCCCCAATGGGGGCGGGTTAATTTTTTTTTTTTTTTTTCCTATAAAGACAAAATATTTTAAAAAGAAATTGAAATTTTAAAAGAAAAAGTTTAAAAATTTTTAATAATTTTTTTTTTAAATAAAAAACAAGAAATTTGTTTAGAAAAATAAATAAATAAATAATTAAAAAATATAATGTTTTTATTTGTTTGTTTTTAAATTAACCATGAAAATTTTATTAAAAGACTATTTTTTTTTAATCAAATACACAGGTTTTTATACTTTTAAAATGTTTTTAAATTATTTTTTGTTGTTTTTATTTTAAAAAGACATATATTTTTAAAATTTTCATATTTTATTAGTTTCTTTCTAGTAATTTCAGTTTATTTTAGTTCTTTTGGTTTTTTTTTAAATGTTTTTAATATTAATTTACTAGTTTTTAAATTTTTTTTTGGGTTAATTCTCTAATTTTGTTTAATCTAGTTTGGTTTTAAATTTTTATTTTTTTCCCAAGTTTTTTTAGTATTTTTTACTTTTTCTATTCTTAATTACTTAACTTTATATATATATATATATATATATATATATATAATTTTGTTTTTCTTGTTTTTTTTGCCCCAAATTTTTTTATGGTTTACATATTTGTTTTTTTCTCCATTTTTTTCAAATATGTTTTTCTTAATATTTATTTGTTTATAGTTTGTAATTTTTTTTTTTTAGTTTTTTAATTCTTATCTTTTATCGGTTAATTTTGTTTTTTTTTTTTTTCTTTTTTACATTTTTATGATTGATTTTTTTTTTTTTTATGTTTGATTTTTTTGTTTTTTATTTTTATTTTATGCTTTGTTTTTAGTATATATTTTAATTTATGTTTCGCTATTTTTTTCACTTTTTTTTGTTTTGTGTTGTTTCATTGTTTTAATTTTCTTTTTAATTTTTATTTTTATTTTATGTTTTCATTATTTTTTGAAATTTTAATGTTTTTTGAGGTCGTGATAAAATATTTTACGCTATTATTTCAAAATGTTGAAATTTTACTCTTGGAATTTTTTTTGTTATCCCAACATCAAGACTTTTCGTTTTGAAGGTGTTTTTTACACAAAAATTATCATTGAAAAGAAATGTTATTCGAACATCAACACTTCGTTTTGAGGGTGTTTTTTGGACAATTTTTGCACAAAAAATTGGTTTTCACCACCATTTTTAAAACATGTTGAAAATTTACCCTAGAAAAAAAAAAGTGTTATTCCAACACCAACACTTGTTTTTAGCACTGTTTTTGATGTTTTTACGAGGTTTTTTTGCCAGAGTTCCCATTTTGATTTAATAGTTCCCATTTCAAAGTTTACATTGTTCTATATATCCCACCATATATTATGTCATTTTCTCCTCAATATATATTCCCCAATATGAACCCACATGGTATGGTATTGTTCCCCTAGTGAAGTGCCCATGTTATTAAGTGAATGAAAATTGTATCAAATCGTGATTAAAGAAAATATTTCTCATTTCTTTTATCAATTATATTTAAGAAAAAAAATGGTTAGAGAAAAGTGAAATGAGAAAGTCAAAGTAAAAGTGACTAATTTTGAAATTAATTAACTTGGAGATAAAAGTGGTGGAAATATTCAATGACATTTTTGTTTTTTTTGAAATATGTAGTTGAAGAGAAAAAGAAAAAGCGAAATAGTGAAGCTTGAACCTAACTCTCTATTGGGTTACTTTTGGAGCTCACCAACAAACCATCAAGCCAAATCTTTGTTTAAATTAAAATGAGAAAGATATTTATGTTATTTTTTAAAGAATACCGCACATAATTCATATTTGCAAAAGGATTTGTTTGGTTGCAAGTAATCATGAACTCATTGATATCAATAGTTGGAGTTGTGCTTAGCAGAAAGGATAATTATCAAGAATGGATTAGGAAGCTAAAAAGTGCACTTATTTTTAACGATTTGTGGGAACTAGGCTGTTAGGGAAAGAAAGACAGAGATGAAAAATAAATTTCACCTAAGCCACATGATGATGAAAAGTAATGTCTAATTTGGGAGACAAAAAATAAGAAAGCTTATGCATTAATCACTGCATCAATAACATGGGAGGTAAGAAAATATGTTGTTTCTTTTGATACTGCATTTGAACCATTACAGAAGTTGAAGGAACTTTATGATTCACATTTAGAACTTGAAATTATTCATTTGTTGTTAAGATTGTTTAATTTGGAGATGAAAGACAATGATCTTTTGAAGATGGCCTATGAACTAAAAGTTATTTTTCATGACATAAAATCCACTGGTGTTGAAGTATACCTACAACTTACTTCTTTTATTAAAGTTCTCCACCCTGTCTATTCACACTACTTGGAATCTATCTAATCTATTGGACAATTGAAAGTTATTAAATTTGATAAACTAGTGAACAAAATTGCTGAGAGAGAAATGACCTTTGGGAAGAAAGAGCCTCCACAAAATTCTAATATAGAAATTGTGCCTTGCACAAAAAGATAAGAAGACTCATGGTGAAACTTTTAGAGGTGATAAAAATACTAGAGGTTGTGGTAGAAAAATTTATATAGGTTGGGGGGGAGAAATAATCAGGGAGACAGACAACAAAATGATAAACAACAAAGAAATTGTAATGATAAACCACCTATCAAATGTTTGATATGTGGAAAATTTGGTCACATTGTAGCTAAGTGTAGGATTCCTTGGGAAAAACTCATTGAAAGGAGAGAACAATTCAATGAGAAGAAATATCAACCACAACCAAATAAGGGAAAAGTGTTAGAGTCTGAACATTACATTGTTTCCAATTTCAATTTTAATATCAATGATTTTTTTAGTACTGCATTTTCTTCATGGCAAGATAGTTGGATTTCGGATTCAGGTACCACATGTCATGTGACTTTTAGAAGATATTGTTTTGAAACATTGAGTGACCAAGTTGATGGAGTAGTATACTTTGCTGACATATCTCAAGTTAAGCCTTCGAGAATTGGATCCATTCATTTGAAGATACCAAAGCTTGCAGATTATGTTCTACAAGATGTCCTTTACATTCCATAATTTCAAATAAATCTAATGTCTCTTATACATATTCAACAACAAGGTCATTCCATACATACATTTGATAGCATCATTGAGATATGTCGAGAATCTAATCATGCCATCATTATCATGCGTGTTGAAGAAGGTACACTTTTAAAATTGAATGGCACATCATCTACTATAATGAATTCTCATGATAATTTTTCTCTTTTAGGACAGGGAAATGATACTCTATCTTTATGTTTATTACAGCATGCTCATTTTGGTGACATTAACTATGACAATATCATAATTATGAGACAACAAGGTATAAAATGATTTCCTACCATTCCAAGAAAACTTACACCATGTGATGCTTGTAATTTAAGCAACATTTTCATAGTTCTTCTTCTAGAGCTTCAAGAAAATTAGGTCTCATACATTCAGATTTATGTGGTCCTATGCCTATTGCAATTGTCAATGGTAATAAATATATGTCAATATTTATTGATGATTATCCGAGAATGTTTTGGGTGTATTTGTTGAAAGATAAGTCACAAGTATTTGAAAATTTTAAAACTTTTCATTCGATGGTAAAAAATGAAATTCAACTGAACATTGGCATTATAAGAACTTGTAATGGTGGTGAATATACTTCTAATGCATTTGAACAATATATAAAGGACAATGAAATCAAACATAATACTACCATACCTTTATATTCACAACAGAATGACATTACAGAAAGTATGAATAGAACTTTACTTAATATGGTTAGATATATGATGTTCTTTAATAATGTTAAGTTGATGTTTTGGGAGAAGCGGTGCTTTGTGCAGCTTATATTCATAATTGTTTCCCTTCTTTTGTCATTAATAATAAGTCTTCTTATGAAATGTGGTATAATCATCTTCTTGTTGTTCAACATTTTAGATTCTTTTGTTCTCTATGCTATGCATTAATTCTTAAACATCAATGAAACAAGTTGGGTGTCAGGAGTTGTAAATGTATTTTCTTGGGATATTCTGCTACTTCCAAAGCTTACAAGTTGTATGATGAAGAGAAAAAGAAATTTATTCTTCCCAGAGATGTTATTTTTCTTGAATCTGATAAAGATAATTCCACTATTGATAGATAACTGACTCATTGGAGAAATTTGCATCCAAAAAGTTTAATTTTGAATCTGATAATGATGTTCTTAATAGTGAAGGGATGGGGGGGTTCCCATTTTGGATTATTCTGTGGTTCTTCCATATTTGACTCATGAGAATGTTATTTCTGAAGAAAATTTGGATAATTGTAATGTTTCTGCAAGACCAGAAATTTCTCTTGAAGAGCCTGTTATTGAGCCTGTTTTCAAGATGAGCAACCATCACAACCACTTCAGCAACCTTGATGAAGATCCACACATGTTTAGATATTTCCAAGAAAGTATGATGACTTTTAAATAGGAATTTCTTCTAAAGGTGATGTTACTTCCAGTTCAGTTAATGTTTCTCATGACTATCAATTCAATCATTCTATGATTAGTGAACCCAATTGTTTTGAAGAAGCTACTAATTGTGATGAATGGAAGGATGCAATCATAAAGAAATATGATGCACTTATTAAAAATGGAACTTGGAGGTTAGTGGATCCTACTACTAGTGTCAAACCTATTGGTTGTGTTTTCCTCTGAGATAATTCTAGGTTAAGAACTTGTGTGAGAGCATCTAAAATGTTTTCTTGTCTTAAAAGTTTTTTGGATGAACAATGTTATGAGAAGATTAAGGAAGGTGCTTAGACCTTGTTAATATTAAATATTTAGAAAGGGTTTATTCTTTACCTCTTAACATTCATTTGATTTAAAAGTGTGTGGAAAGGTAGAGATGTAAGAGGCTATGATTTCCTAAATATTCAAACTGAATTTTTAGTTAATCATAAGAAAGAATGCAAGTAAACAATATTTACAGCCCAACAAAATATATTTAATCTTATGAAGATGATTGATAATTTATAAATATAGAGGAGCTTTTAGAGACAAACATTCCAATAAATCAATCTCTATAATAGATTATAACTTCACAAGGGGTTTATGATAGACAGATATTTAATTTTCTCTTACCCGGTTTTCTTCATAAAAAACTTAAATACATGTAGAAAAACAAAATTATGTGAAAACATAAGAAAAACTCATAAGTGGAAAGTTGTTTGAAGTAAATCCAGAATCCTTTCATTAATATGAAACAATTTCAGTTTGATACAATTCTTCTTTAGAAAACTCATCCAATGGTTCAACCCTTAATACATCGAATGCTACTTATTTATTAAAAAATATTGTATTCTCAAAACATATAATTGATTTAGAAAGATAGTACCAAAATGTAGGAATGCTTAAACTGTTGAGTTTGCTGGCACTATCTTCGAGGAAATGGTTGATGACTTGGCCCCAAAATGTGTTGTCTAGTTGTTCGTCTATTGGAGATAAAAAAAAATTCTCGATAATATTACACAACTCATCCCACCTTACATCATTGGGTACAGAAATATTTATTAGCTTTCTATAAAATTCATCTACTTCAGTATATTTCTCGAAAGTTGGCTTGTTGATGAAAATGTGCTTGATTTCATGTTTGATAGTTAAATCAAACTCCGAGGCTTCTATCAAAGCTTTACTTGTGGCATGTCCTTTTGATACCTGAAAACTTGGATTTATCTGTTACAATAGTGTAAAGTTTCTCACATTAATATTCCAAGTTGATTAATCTGTTATTGGGAGTTACTAACCCTAACAATCCTCTTTGATTCAGCAAATTAAATTTAGTATGAAACCTCTAGACATCATTTTCCAGAGCTTGACACTTAGTCTCCAACTGAGTCATTAAATTCCTTTTCTGCAATACCTTCTTTATTTCTAGGATGGTCTTTGTCCTATCTGCAATCTAGATATGCTCTAACTTTGATCTAGTCTTTGAATTCAACACTTTGATCATGGATGTAGCCTCAGCTGGTTTTTGTTCCAGTGTTGTTCTGACTTGTTCAATGGTTGTTTTTCACCTGTCAATTAACTCTTCTTGTTCGAAAATAATTTGAATAGATGGCCAGTTCTTAGTTATAGCATGATTTCTATCCATTCAAATACTTTCCTTGGCTTGGGCCAAGGTGTGAGCCATTTGTGACTGATTTTCTAATT
This sequence comes from Pinus tabuliformis, assembly GCA_031772625.1. Lineage (NCBI taxonomy): Eukaryota > Viridiplantae > Streptophyta > Pinopsida > Pinales > Pinaceae > Pinus > Pinus tabuliformis. Next base: position 1,421,750,425 of record CM062820.1, on the reverse strand, counting down.
GATCAATCTTCTTGGCAAGTTGGTGAGATTTCTGAATCTCTTCCACCAAGAGGTTATCATTTTTTATCTTTTGTTCTTCTATATTCTTTAGTTTTTTCTTGAGATTATCATTTTCTTATTTCTGAAGAGATGGGTCTTGCATAGATTTGTTCAAATCATCTGGTGCTAATGTCAAATCCCTTGTTGTCCCTGCAGCTATAATTGATATGTATGTTACTGGAGCTATAGTCATTTGTGCAGCCTCTTCTCTTTCCTTAAGTAGTTTCTCTATTTGTTCCTCCATTTCCTTTATCTATATATTTTTCTCAATGAACAATTTGAGCATGTCATCTTTATGTTTGCATCCATTTTCTTAAGGATCTCCTTCACTGCTTTGACATCAGTGGGATCATAACCCAACTTTTTCACCAAATCTTCCAATGTTTTAATTTCAGTGTCCTTTTCTAATGAAGAAATTTTCTCGAATTTTAATTGTGACTCGACATTGGTGAGAGATGTCCTTAACTTTGAAAGTGCTATAGTAATATTTTTCATGGTGGAGAAAATCATTTCTCCAAAATGTCTATGCATATCCATTTGATCAACGGGATGTATTTGCTTTGCATCAAATGAGAAGATAATCTTCTTATCGTCTGAAGGGGTTTTGGAGATGGTACTTGAGCATGTAAGAATGCCATTTGCATCCTTCCTTTCTCATTATCAGATGTTGTTAACAACCTATGCTGGGAGGTAGAATTCTACTTCCAAAACTGAGCATATGTCTTGGATTTGAGTGTTTCATTTTTCTACTTAATTTCCAAAATCTTACTTAAGATGTTGGGACAACATGTTCACCCAATTATGTTGACTGTTATTTTTCTGAAGGATTCTGTGAGGCTGAGGAGAATGGGGTACCAGGGAAGAGCTCCTATGACCCTATGGGAACCTATAAACCAATCATAATAATACTTTCTTATTCTTCCTCATTTTGAATGGTAACACCTTTGAGATGTGTCCTCTTTTTTTTTCTGTTGAATAATGAATTCTTGGGTACTTATTTCTGTACATGTTGAAGATGAAGGTTATTCCCTTTTCCTTTTTCCCTGTTGATCTTGAGGTACTGGATTGTGGAGGGTGGTTGTAGATGAAATATACTCTTCAGCTTCTTATAGTGTATTTTCCTCCCACTAGTCTTGATTCATGAACTTCTTGATCAATGGTTTGGGGGTATGATTATAAGGTGTGGTTTTGATTTCCACCCTTAAATTAGAAATTGTGTTGAATGGATCATATGACCAAGTGAAACTGGGTTGAAAATTGAACTGCTTGAGGATTGAGTTTGCCTCATCTCCTGCTATTATGGTATTACATATGAATGGTCATACTTGGGTCTTGATCTTAAATTGTGATTTTATTTTACATGATACAAAATGGATTTCATCCATATTGATCATCTGCCTTATGTATTCCAGAGAGAAAATCCTCATTAGAACATATTTAGGTAGCTTGTAGGGAGTCAGCTCACATCCACATACGCTTATCTCTATATAATTTGGGTATATATATGAGTCTCCAGTTTTTATCCGCTCACTCAGGTGCAAAGCCCTTTTAATCTCTGAATTGATCCTTGGCTCACTATGACTGCTAAGAAACCCTGAAATTGCATGAACAAAATTGTCTATGAAGTCTGCAAATTTAAACTCTCTTGAGTTTTTCTTGACTAATGAAGTCCACTATATCACTGATTGGTTGATGCCTTGATCATCTTTCTTATGTAAATTTATTGGAAACTTACTTCTTGCTGAAAAAGAAACATATAGACTAATACATATGCATATTTAAGCATGCCTTCTGTAGTAATCTTCATCAGTCGCCATGCATATTATCAACCAGAAATTGACTAAAATTAAACATGATTTTTGGCCTATGTTCATTAGATAAAATAGTTAAAAAGCCTAGAATAGGCTCATCCACCCACCGGTTTGATTGATACCTTAAAAGGAAATAAACTAAAGCAATGATTTGTTTGGATTTCTTTGGGAACATAGAAGCTGGATAAGGGGGGATTTTTCTTGGGAAGCTGATAATCTTCTGGAAGGAAAATCTCGAAAATTTGGGCTCTCTGAGGAAAGGTGAGCTTATGATACAAATCCATAAGGATAGTTGCAAAAATGTGGCTGAGGGAGTCCTTTTTAGGAATCAGCAACATCTGGTTTATGGTTTCAGGTGCAATTGAGATCAAAATGTCTCCATTCTAGGTCATAATGGTTCATTACAGTGAATTGTATATGGCTTGGAACCACATGACAAGATCAGGAAAATAGCATGTCTGTGGAAACATGAACATAGGTAACAGGGATTCCCAAAGGTTAATTGCATCTTGCTAGTCTTGGTAATTTTTCTTCAAAAAGTGGTGTAATTCAAACAGCTCGAATTCACACTCGATATCAGAAATCTTGTAATACTGGTCTGCCAATGGCATATGGTCGAGGTCCAAGGTAGCAGATATTTTAGGGTTATCCTCACTCTTTGATTTTCTACTAGAGGATTGGCCCTTTCCCTTTGGTGCCATGTCTAAGGAGTTTGAAAGGAAAAAGATAACATAGATCCAACATGAACAGGTACCTATATAAGCGATGAATATCTATCAATGGTAGCAGGCCCTCAATTTTGTTGGGATTGATAGGTGTTGGCAATAGTAGGGGTTGTGAGAGCTGAAAATAGTACCTGCAATCAAAAATAGTAATAGTGCAGTGAGGAGAGTCGCGTGGGATGAGACGAGGTCAATTTTATAAGACTTAGATTAATTACCGTTGCGGCTAGAACCGTTATAGAATGGGATTTAGGTGAATTAATGAGAAACGATAAATTTGCATCGGATAAATGTATAATGGGTAGATGGAAATAGAAATAGGTATTGAGAAAATGGAGGAATGACAAGTGGCATGGTGTAATTAGCAGTAGGTAAAATAGAGGAGGTGACGTGGTAACCATTGGTGGGAGAGGAGGAGAGAAGTAGGTTTCAGGGGGGGGAGAGTGGTGGTACGTGGTTTTCAATGAGGGGGGTGCGAATTCGTGAGGAAGCGCCACGTTGCGAGGTGCCCAGGAAAATAAATACCACTTTTCGGACCCCCCCTTGACGTTAATGGGAAATGGGATGAGGGGGTGTGAATTTGTTTCCCCGTCGTTGATCTAGGCGGGGAAAATCATGGCCGTTGAAAGTTTCCTTTGCGATATCACAAGCTGAAAAAACATCTGGTCATCTTCTGGACTTATAATAAAACCCAATGCTTAACGCTTATTAAAAATTGCTAATCATGTTTAAATGACATGATTAGTTCATTATTTAACCAAGATTAATCTATCTAAAGCATGATTAATATATCCTAAGGGTGCATTTGATCTAACAGACCCTCTTTTTATTTCCTAAGGTTACTTCTAACCCTATTCTAGTGCATATAATGCAATTCAGAAAGTTTAATTGCTTTGGTAACTTTTTCTCTAATCTATCATATCTACTAATTTCAACCAAGATTAGACAGTTTGGTTGAATTATTTCCTAATCTAAAAACATAAATGGTGATATGTTTGGTCATGATTGTACTATATGATTCAAGTATGAATTATTTCTAGTGTCATTTGAGCTTGCTCACTTATACACTTATTTTTCTTTTCATATATATATATATATATATATATATATATATATATATATATATATATATATATATATATATATATATTATATATATATATATATATATATATATATATAGATATATATATATATATATATATATATATATATATATATATATATATATATATATATATATATATATATATATATATATATATATATATATATATATATATATATATATTCATTCGTTTATTCTATTTTTTGTTTTTTTATTCTTTTTATACCCTCTTTCATAAATATCTAACTTATCAAAATAATTTATGTTACAACATCAACTCTAATTGGGGCTTGCTTCCTCCTGCAGGATGCAGAGAACTTGCAGATCCATGTGCCTTCTCCTCAAGCTAATGGGGTCTCTTTTGAAAACAATCACACATTAATTAAAATAAAAGAAATCGAGTGATGTACAAATGATGAAGGAATGAAGGAATCTCAATATTGGATATAATGCTTCAAATATTTCCCATTGATAGACAATGAATAATATTGTCCTTCCAAGTTCTGCACGATAAAAGTATTATTTCCTTTAACTTCTGCAATGCTAAAAGGTCCAAACTAGAGATTATCAAACTTTCCATTTTTTCCTTTATCTTCTCTTCTTGCATCCCATCTTAATACTAAATATCCTTCTTTAAAATTTGTTTCTCTAGCCTTTCTATCAAACAAACTTTTCATTTTGTTCTAATATTTCCAAAGCTTATAATGAACTTCATCTATGTTTTCATTAAGTTCTATTACCTGATTCATTCTCCTAGAAAATCATTAGGTTCTTCATTTTCTTCTTGTAGAAATATTATGACAGGAAAAGCTAGATGTGTAGGAAATATGGCTTCTTTACCATTAACAAGATGAAATCTAGATTTACCTGTTGACCTATTTGGAGATATTCTGTTTGCCCAAACTGCATATATGAGATGGTTGTCCCAACTCCTTTTCTACTCTTCTAGTTTTCTTAGTGACTTTAACTAGGCTCTTGTTTGAAGACTCTGCCAATCCATTTCCTTGTGTATAATAGGGGGTAGAATGATGCAACAAAATTTGATATTTCTGACAAAAATCAATCATTTTGACACTGCTAAATGTTGTTACATTATCTATAACTATCTATTGGGGGCATCCAAACCTAGATAGTATATTTTCTTCAATAAATTTAATAACTACAGTGTCAATTGCATTCCTAACTGGAATTTCCTCTACCCATTTAGTAAAGTAATCTGTGGCAGTTAATATCCATTTATGTTGGATTCTTGATGCTAGATGAATTTCTCCAATGAAATCCAATCCCCACTGTAAGAAAGGTGCTTGAACTAGTACTGGAACTAGAGGAAGTGTTTCTAATCTTTGCTTTTTAGCAAACATTTGACATTGAGTACAACTTCTAACCTTTTCTCCTACTTGTGCAAACAATGTTAGCCAATAAAATCCTGCTCTCAAAATTTTATATGTTGTAACTCTCCAAGCACAATGTCCTCCACAAATACTAACCTGAAATTGGTCAATAATTCATTTTGTCTCACTTTATGTCAAGCAAAGAAAAAGGATATTGAGTGGATCTTTCCAATACATATTTGCATTGATGATACAATATTTTGTGGCCTTCAACTTTAATGTCTTGCATTGATTGTTTGTAAATTCATATGGACACTCAAAATCTCTAGGAAAATGTACAATATCATTAAATATCATTCAAATAATAAGAATTTCTCATAAATATGAATAGGAGTTGATTGAGTTGAAGATGAAGGTTCTTGTGGATTCTTCTCTGCTGAAGTTTGAGAAGGTTCTTATGGATTCTTCTCTGCTAAAATTTCCAAAACAGAATTTATCCCAAAAACCTTACAATTTGCCTCAACCAAGAGTTTAGCCAAACCCTGACCTTTTACCAACTTTGTAGTTTTGGTAATGAGATCAAATTCTAATATCTTACTAATCCATCTTCCTATTCTTCCATCAGTATCAGGTTGAGTTAATACAGTTTTAACAACACTATTGAGAACATAGGCAATAATGGAAGAATGAAGGACATAAACTCTAAAAGATTTTAAGGCTTTAACTAAGGAATAACCTTGTTTTTCAGTAATATCACATTTGAGTTTAGCATCTCTCACAAATTTACTGAAAACGTTAATAGGTTGGTTGTCTCCATTCTCATTCTTTTTTAAAAGAACAACAACTAAGGTGGTTTTAGAGGTAAGGAAAAAAATGTTAAATGGTTCAGAATAGTTTGGGCTAACCAACATTGGGGCTTCAGAAATAAATTTTCTAATATGGTCAAAAGTAAAGATTGTTGGAATTGTCCATTTGACTTCATGATATTTCCTCAACATATTAGTGATATCCTTAACTATTTCAACATAATTGGGTATAAATCTCCTTAAATGGTTGATTTTCCATGAAAAGTTTGAATTTCCTTTTTATTCCTTGGTAATGAAAATGTTTGGATAGCTGAAACTCTTATGGGATCAATGAAAACTCCTTAGAAAAAATATGACCAAGCAATTTTCCTTCTTTGATTACAAACATGGACTTTTTGGGATTGAGTGACATCCTGAACTCCCTACACCTATCAAAAACTTTCCTCAAGTGCTTTAAATGTTTTTTATCAAAAATAGAAAATACAGTCAGATCATCAAGATAAATGACAACAAATTTATTTGTCTTACCCACAAATGCTAAATCCATATCTCTTTGAAAGGTAGCTCCAACATTGGTTAATCCGAAAGGCATCCTTGCATACATAAATGTACCCCAAGGAGTTGTGAATGTTGTATTTTCTCTATCTTTTGGGCTCACCATGATCTCATTGTATCCAGAAAATCCATCTAACATAAAAATTCTATTAGCACCTATAAATTTTTGAAGCAATTGGTCCATCTTGGGTAATGGATAATTATCTTTCAAAGATGATTTATTTAAGTTCTTGAAATCAACACACAATCTGATTTCACCATTTTTCTTTCTTACTGGAACTAAATTTTCTACCCAATCAGAATACCTCAATGGAACTATGATATTGGCATCGAGTATTTTTTTAAGTTCTTTCTCAATGGTAGGAAGAAGGATTGGATTAATTCTCCTTAACTTTTTCTTAAAAGGTTTAGCTTATGGTTTCAAAAGGATTTAATGTTCAATGAGTGGTGTATCATATGTCTTCAACTCATTATAGAACCAAGCAAAAACATATTTATAATATTTAAGGAGATCTAAATATTTATCTTTCATTTCCATTGGTAAAGATGCAAAGATTTTAATATTTTTTATTTCTTCTGAAGTTCCAATATTACATTTTTCTATATCTTCTTAAGGTGAATTTGATAATGAATTTTTAGGAACATCATTGTGGCCAAACAATTTTTCAAGAGGAACCAAGCCCTTAGGAATGAAATTGTTAGATAATTAAATGATGTTATGGTCACCAATTCTTGATTCTAATTGTGAAGTTTGATTTTCCTTATTCAACCCGTTATTATATAGTTTTTCTTCTTCAATTTGTAAGACTAAAAATTCATCAATTACTTGCAAAAGGATTTCAATTTTTCATCATCATCAAATAGTTGCCAATGTTTAAGATTATTGGGAATTGAAGTCTTATATTTAACTTGAATTTGATATTGCATGAGCATTTGATCAGGAATTTTAAAATAACTAGTTGAAACAGCTAAAGAGTCTGCATGAATATTCTCATTCCTTGGAATAACAGTGATGTTAAATGCTTAAAAGAAATTATCCACTAAGTCCCATACCTCATTTCTATAATATCTAAGTCTAGGATTTTTTTTTGGCAAATATTCCTTACTTGTTTAACAATGAGTTCTAAGTCACTGAATACACTTAGATTTTGCACTTTAAGACTTTTGGCTAATTCCAATCCTAGAAGCAAGGCTTCATATTCTGCTACATTATTTGTAACATCAAATTCAAGCTTATAGGATTGAGTTATATTCTCTTTGTCTGGTGAGACTAGTACAACACCAGCGTTAGCTCCTTCCTTTGAATAAGAACCATCAAAATGTAACTTCAAACTATCAGTCTTAATAGCCTTTGGTTTATTTACAATGTTTTCAATGCTAAGCTGAGTGTTTTGTAAGTTATTTGATGATAATTCAAAACATCCAAAATCTTGATCTGCTGCATAAATTGGATGATTTCTTGCTTGATCTTATTTGCAAATAGTATTAATGAATCTTGCATTTCTGTATAACCTAATATGTGCACCCTCATATATAGGAATGGTAGCATAAGACATATCCATTTGAAGACTTCCTCCTAATTTTGCACAACATGATCTCGATAATAACATACCAAATTTAGGAGGAATATCAGTAACTACAATATCTAATACCACACTCTTAACATGGATTTGAGCTAAAGTGACCACTAGATCCTTTATAAGTCCAAGACAAGGTACTTTCTTTGAATCAAAAGTATATAGATCATGATAAGATCGTGTGACCTCTAATTGAAGTTGATCCATAATTACCTTTGGCATCATTTTATGGGAGGTTCTAGAATCTAACATGCAGTTGTATAATAAAAAATCATGAACTTTTAAAGTAACATAGAAAGGTGGTACATTTTCATCAATCATATATGAGCTGGGACCAAAGACTACTAAAGGTTTTTCATCTTGTAATCTTATTACATCTCCTTCAGCATCAAAACTTGAAGATTTGATCCATTTCGAAACTTGATTTTTATAACATGGATTCTTTGAAATTTCAGACAAAGGAATAGCTATTTTGACTCTTTCTAATTCCTTTTCAACATTGAAAGTAGTTAGAACAATTTTATCAATTGAATTTGTTTCATTTGGTTGATTCAATAGCTGGATTTTTGTTGTTTGAGATTCAGTAGATTTAATGTGTGGTTCGTTTATGATGGGATTTTTGGGAGGTCTACCAGGCCCTGACCTTGGTCTTAAATCGTATCTTCTATTCAATTCTGTAATTAGAAACCTAGAAAAGGCCTGATATTTTGAAATTTGTGAGTCTTCTTGATCTTGTTGAGAAGATTGATTAGAGGAAGAGAGAGTAACATTTTGAACAGATGAATGATCAAGATTATTGATATCCTTAGTAATCAAAGGGATAGTGTCTTCAGGTTTTTGATCACCAATCATTAATGAAGGTTGAATTTTTTGATCATCATTTTGTCTTTGTAAAAATTGAGGTTGGGGAGGTCTCCTATATTGAGTTTGAGGTCTAGCAGCAGTTTTTTGAATTGTTCTAGGTTAAGATTCTATTTTTAAAATCCTATTTGAAAGGTTTCTAAGCAATGAAGTGAGTTCATCTAACTTTTGATCTTCATTTTTAGTTTTTGAGGAAGAGCCCTCCTCCTTGGCTTTCATTTTCCTTTCAGTTTTTTCTATCTTAGCTTTAAGTTTAGTTGATGCTGACCTATTGGATTCAACTTCTATGGCATTTGTTTGCATGTCTTCTAAGGTATGAGATGTTCTTTCCCTAAGCATAACTGCAAAATCATCTTCAAATGCTTTGGAAAATCTAACTTTGGTTGTTGCTACTGGTGGTTTACAATCAGGTGGCATTTTATGATAAATTTTATTAAATCTCTTTATGAAATCAGCCATTAGCTCACCAAGGTTTATTTTTAAGAAAATACACAGGATCCTTTTTAACCCACCATTGATTCTTAAATATGTTAGTTAACTCATTCCAAGATCGGATAGAATTCGGTCTTAGTTGTCTAAAACAAATTCTGGCATTCCATTCTAGTGATTGAATACACAATCTCATATACATATTTTCATGTTCAATATTCATTTTATCAGCAAAGTCTAAGACGACAACTAAATGGTATTCAACAAACAAACCATCTTCTCCATTAAACCTAGCTAGGTGCTTTAAATACCCATCAAGAAGATTTTTGATTATATTAGGAAGTTGTAAAGTAGCATACCTGGCTTAAACAATAGGTTGAAAAGAAGCCATACTTGAAGATGAGGATGAATCAATACAAGATGTGGTAGAGGATGACGAAGTTGTAGGTGAATATGGAGGTGTAAAAGTAGGTGGAGGATAAAAAGAGGGTGGAGGATTTTTTGAAGTTTTTAAAGGTGTTCAAATGACTAACTTTTGAACCTCTATTTCAACTTCTTCTTTGTTTTCAAACAAAGGATTTGAATATACAGAAAACAATTTCCTTAGGTTGGGCAGAAGTAGATGGAAAAGTATAAACAGTCGGAGAGATAAAATCAGTAGGTTTTAACTTAGGTAAATGTACATCCAATTCTTCTTCTAACTTAGGTGATTCTGAAGGTACTTCAGGAATTTGATATGATTCCAATGAATGGACTAAAAGAGTTGACTGCAGATCAACTCCTTTGGATAGTAGTTCTAATACCCTAGGTGTTAAGTCAGCCAAATCTAAAGGAGATGGAACAAACATAAAGGGATAATAGGTTGAAATATCCTTAGGTTGTAGTGGTACCAAAAAAGAGGAAGAAGCTTCAAGTATTCTTCTTAAAGAGGCTTCTCTTACCAGTCTCTCTAGATTAAATAATGGAGAAACAATTTTAGAATAAAAATGAGATATGGTGTGTCTTGAAGGAGCCAGTTTGGATTTGTGAAGTCGTCAAGTAAAATATTTTAAACTAATAATCCTCTATTCACCTTAAAGGAAAAGTTCTATCGTTGCCCCATTTAAAATAATTCAATTTTCGTTCCCCAGCAACAACGCCAATCTGATGTTGTCCTCTGAGGTAATTCTAGGTTAAGTAATTATGATAGCGCATCTAATTTTTTTTTTTTGTTTTAAATATTTTTTGGATGACCAATGTTATGAGCAAATTAAGGTAGGTTCTTAAATCTTGTTATTACTAAATATTTAGAAAGGGTTGATTCTTTACCTTTGAACATTAATTTGATTTAAAAGTGTGTGGAAAGGCAGAGATGTAAGAGGCTATGATTTCCTAAATATTCAAACTAAATTTTTAGTTAATCATAAGAAAGAATGCAAGTAAAAAAAATTTATAGCCCAAAAAAATATATTTAATCTTATGAAGATGATTGACAATTTATAAATGTAGAGGAGCTTATAAAGACAAACAATCCAATAAATCAATCTCTAAAATAGATTATAACTTTAGAGGGGACTTAAGATAGATTGATATTTAGTTTCATCTTACCTAATTTTCTTCATAAAAAACTTAAATACATGTAGAACAACAAAATGAATTGAAAACATAAGAAAAAATCACTAAGTGATAAGCTGTTTGAAGTAAATCCATAATCCTTTCATTAATATGAAGCAATTTCAATTTGATACAATTCTTCTTTAGGAAACGCGTCCAAGGGTTCAACCCTAAATACATCGAATTGCTACTTATTTATACAAAAATATCGGATTCTAGAAACATATAACTCATTCACAAAAATAGTACAAAAATGTAGGAATGCTTAAATTGTTGAGTTTGCTATCACTATTTTCGAGGAAATGGTTGATGAATTGACCCCAAAATGTGTTGTCTTATTGTCTGTCTGTTGGAGATAAAAAATAAAAAATAAAAATAAAAATAAATAAAAAAATCGATAATATCACACAACTTATCCCATCTTTCATCATTGGGTATAGGAAGATTTATTAGCTTTCTATAAACTTCATCTACTTCAGTATATTTCTCGAAAGTTGGCTTGTTGATGAAAATGTGCTTGATTTCATGTTTGATAGTTAAATCAAAATCCAAGGCTTCTATGAAAGCTTTACATGTGACATGTCCTATGATACTTGCAAAATTGGATTTATCTATTGTAATAGTGTAAAGTTTCTCACAATAATATTCCAAGTTGATTAATTTTTTTTTGGGAGCTACTAACCTTGGCAATCCTCTTTGGTTCAGCAAATTAAATTTAGTATGAAACCTCTAGACTACATTTTCCAGATCTTGACACTTATTCTCCAACTAATATATCAAATTTATTTTCTGCAATACCTTCTTGACTTCTAGGATGAACTCTATCCTATCTGCAATCTAGATCTGCTCTAACTCTGATATAGTCTTTTAATTCAACACTTTGATTATAGATGTAGCCTCAGCTGGTTTTTGTTCCAGTGTTGTCCTGACTTGTTCAATGGATGTTTTACACCTGTCAGTTAAATCTTCTTGTTCAAAAATAAACTGAATAGATGGCCAAATATCAGTTATGAAATGATTTATATCCATCCAAATACGTTCCTTGGCTTGGGCCAAGGTGTGAGCCATCAGTGACTAATTTTCTAATTGATCAATCTTCTTGGAAAGTTGGTGAGATTTTTGCATCTCTTCCACCCATGACCCATCAACAATCTTCTCACCATTGTACATGCAGATTCACACTTGCCTTAATTTCTCTTAGTTGGTATTGCTATTTACCCTTTCTTTACCCTACTACCTTATGAATTATTCTTGGTACCATGTATGAACTTCTGAGTCATGTATCATCTTCTGGTACCACGTATGAACTATTGTCCTAGCCTAGCCTTTCCCAAGATACGATTCAATATTACCTACTTCTTAAAACAAGGAAAAGCCTTGACCTTTTAGGACCTTCTACCCACACTTGAATACCTAGACTTGGTAGCCCTAGACCATGAAATTCATGAATGCACTTAGTGAGTTGTATTTTTTATCTTTTGTGCTTCTATATTCTTTAGCTTTTGTTGGAGCTTATCATTTTCTTGTTTTTGAAGAGACAACTGCATAACTTTGTTCAGATCATTTGGTACTGGTGTTGAATCCCTTGTTGTCCCTGCAATTGTAATTGGTATGGTTGTTATTGTAGTTATACTCAATTGTGCAACCTATTCTTTCTATTCCTCCATCTCTTTAACTTTGAAGGTGATATAGCAGTATTTGTCATGGTGGAGAAAATCATTTCTCCAAACCTTCTATGCATATCCATTTGATCAATGGGATGTATTTGCATTGCATCAAATGAGAAGATAGTCTTCTTATAGTTCGAAGGGGTTTTTGATATGGTACTTGAGCCTGTAAGAATGACATTTGCATCCTTCCTTTCTCACTATCAAATGATGTTAACAACCCATGCTAGGAGGTAGAAGTCTGCTTCCAAAAATGAGCATTGGTGTTGCCTTTGAGTGTTTCATTTTTCTACTTAATTTCCAAAAACTTACTGAAGATGTTGGGATCATCATGTTTACCCAATTCTGTTGACTATGATTTTTCTGAAAGATTTTGTGAGATCGAGAGGATGTGGTATCAGGAAAGAGATCCTCTAACCCTATGGGAACTTGTAAACCAATCATAAAAATAGTCTCTTGTTCTTCCTCATTCTGAATGGTGACATCTTTGAGATGTGTCCTCTATTTTTTCTGTTAAATGATGAATTCTTGGGCACTTATTTTTGTACATGCTAAAGATGAAGGTTCTTCCCTTTGCCTTTTTTCCTGTTTATCTTGAGGTATTGGAGTGTGGAGGGTGGTTGTAGATAGAATCTTCTCTTCTGCTTCTTGTAGTGTATTTTCCTCCCACTGGTCTTGATTCATGAACTTCTTGATCTCTAGTCTGGGGGTATGATTATAAGGTGTGGTTTTGAGTTCCACCCTTAAATTAGAAATTATGTTGAATGGGTCATATGACCAAGTGAAACTGGGTTGAAAATTGAATTGCTTGAGGATTGAGTCTGCCTCATCTCTTGTTGTTCTAGTATTACATATGAATGATCCTACTTGGGTCTTGATCTTAAATTGTGATTTTCTTTTACCTGAGACAAAATGGATTTCGTTCATATTTATCATCTACTTTATGTATTGGAGAGAGAAAATCCTCATTGGAAAATATTTAGGCAGCTTGTAGGAAGTCGACTCATATTCATATACCCTTATCTCTGTATAATTCTGGTATAGATACCAATCTCCAGTTTTTGTCTGCTCACTCAGATGAAAAACCCTTTTAATCTTTGAATTAATCCTTAGCTCACTCTGACTACTAAGAAGCCCTGCAACTTTATGAACAAAACTGACTATGAAATCTGCAAATTTAAACTCTGTTGAGTTTTTCCTGACTAATGAAGTCCACTATATCAATGATTGTTCGATGCTTTGATCATCTTGTTTATGTAAAGTTATTGCAAAATTATCTTCTTGCTGAAAAGAAACATATAGAGTAATACATATTCATAATTAAACATGCATTCTGTAGTAATCTTCATCATTTTTTCATGCATATTTTCAGCCAAAAATTGACTAAAATTAAACATGATTATTGGCTTATGTTCATTAGAGAAAATAGATAAAAATCCTAGAATAGGCTCATCCACCCACTGGTCTGATTGATACCATAAAAGGCAAGAAACTAAAGCAATGATATGTTTTTCTTTCTCTAGGAACATAGAAGCTAGATAAGGGGGATTTTTCTTGGGAAGTTGAGAATCTTCTGGAACGAAAATCTTGAAAATCTAGGCTCTTTGAGGAACGGTGAGCTTATGATACAAATTCATAAAGACAGACTGTAGAAAAGTGGTTGAGGGAGTCATTTTAAGGAATAAGCAGCATGTTTATGGTTTCAGGTGCAATTGAGAATATAATGTCTCCATTTAGGGCCACAATGCTTCCTTGCTATGGATTGTATTTGGCTTGGCACCACATGACAAGATCAAGGAAATAGTGTGTTTGTGGAAACATGGATTCCTAAAGGCTTATTTCATCTTGCTGGTCTAGGTAGTTTTGCTTCAACCAGTGGTGTAATTCGAATAGGTCAAATTCACACTCGGTATCAACAATCTTGTAATATTGGTCTGCCAATGGCATATGGTCAAGGTCCAAGGTAGCAGAGATTTTAGGGTTATCCTCACTCTTTGATTTTCTACTAGAGGATTGGCCCTTTCCCTTTGGTGCCATGTCTAAGGAGTTTGAAAAGGAAAAAGATAATAGAGATCCAGTGTGAACAGGTACCTGGATAAGCGATGAATATCTGTCAATGGTAGTGGGCTCTGAATTTGCTGGGATTGATAGGTGATGGAAATAGTAGGGGTTGCGAGAGATGAAAATAATACCTGCAATAAAAAATAGTAACAATGCAGCTAGGAGAGTTGCATGGAATGAGATGAGGTGGATTTTATAAGACATAGATCAATTACCATCGGGGTTAGAACCATTATAGAATAGGATATAGGCCAATTAAAGGGCGACAGTAAATTTTTACTGGATAAATGTATAACGGGTAGGTGGAAACGAAAATAGGTGGTGACCAAATGGAGGAATAACAAGTGGCATATTGTAATTAGCGGTAGGTAAAATATGGGAGGTGACGTGGTAACCTTTGGCAGGAGAAAAGGAGAGATAGGCAAATTCTGGGGGGGGGGAGTTCTGGTACATGGTTTTTAGCGAGGGGGGTGCAAAGTCATGAGGAATCTCCACATTGCGTGGGGCCTAAGAAAAGAAATACCGCTTTTCAGACCCCACCCCCCCTTGCCGTTAATAGGAAATGGGATGAGGGGGTGTGAAGTTGTTTCCCTGCCATTGATCTGGGCAAGGAAAATCATGGTCGTTGAAAGGTTCCTTTGCGATATCACAAGTTGGAAAAACATATTGTTGTTTCCCGACCTTATAATAAAACCTAATGCTTAATGCTTACTACAAATTGTTAATCATGTATAAATGACATGATTAGTCCATTATTTAACCAAGATTAATATATCTAAAGCATGATTAATATATCCTAAGGGCGCAGGTGATCTAGCAGACCCTCTTTTTGTTTCCTAAGATTAATTATCATAGTATTTCAGTGCATATATTGCAATTGACCAATTTTAAGTGTTTTGGTCATTTTTTCTCTAATCTATCTTATCTATTAATTTTAACCAAGAATAGACAGTTTGGTTGAATTATTTCCTAATCTAAAAACATAAATGGTGATATGTTTGATCATGATTATACTTTATTATTCAAGTAAGAATTATTTTTAGTGGCATTTGAGCTTGCTCACTTGTACACTTGTTTTTCTTTTCATGGGGTTCTTTTCATTATTATTATTTTCAATTTTTTTTTTATATTTTCGTTCTTTTCTTCTATTTTTTGTTTTTTTGTTTTCTTTTTTATACCCTCTTTTATAAATATCTAACTTATCAAAACCATTTATGTTACAACAAGTTGTAAATGGGTCAATTTAATGTCTTAAATTGCTCTACATAAATTATCAATCCGGGTATCGTAAACTGATGAAGTGTGGTGCACTATATGTGCTTAGTTAACCTTTCTCTTACTTCGTTGTTTTATAGTTTATGTTGTTTTTGGGGTTTTGTTCTTGTTGGTTTTCTAAAGTGTTTAATGCAAATGGAAATCCTATTCTAAGGTCTTAAAAATACTTTTAAAGGACAAGTATGGATAAAGATTTCAAGACAAGGCCTATGTCCCTAATGGTAATTTACAAAACTTAGCACTTCAAAAGAACTTAAAACATGTTATTGATGGAGTTAGTATTTAAACAAAAGTGTAAATATACAACTAGTTCAATCAAAATAAAATGCAATAACCAAACAATGAGCTAATGACTATGAGACCCAGTATCCTTGCTGCTTCAGCAAAAGGACAAGATGATTCTATCACGTCATTAGTTCATTAAAAGGCTATGTGCATCACTAATCTATAATCAACTTGAAAGAAATTTATGTACAGCTAATATACATGAGAGAAATGTAAAACAACAGTAATCAAAACAACTTGTTATGTACAGCTAATATACATGAGAAAAATGTAAAACAACAGTAATCAAAAAGCTTTGTTATGTACAGCTAATATACATGGTGAAATAAAGTGAAAAATTAAATGACAACTATACAAGGCAGGGGCCCTCTACCACCTATGAAATCAAAGCAAAATTAAACACACTTGCATGAATTAAAATTGCATGAATGAAAAATCTAATCTACCTTACATTCTACAAAGCAATATTTACAAAATGAAATCTACTCTACCTTACATCCTAATATGCTCCATGACATCTACTTCACATCTCCTTCCATGTTGAGAACATCAAAGCTTTATTCAATTTCTTCAAAAGTACAAAGTACAACAAAGTTCTCCAAAGCTTTCAAAAGCCATCAAGGAAGAACTACAAACTTAAGAACTAGGGACTAAAAAGACTAACAAATGAAGGAGAGAGATCTCCTATTTATACAAAAAGATGAGAGCCATCTCATTAATGAGAATCCATGAATCTCTCCCTCTACCTCTAGAGTCCTAATCAAAATAGGAACTGATAAGACACATGTCCTTTTAGAGTTACAATACAATTAGGAGATGTGACACATATGCTCATGATCCCATTATTCTTTCCAACCAAATTCGAATTTGGCCTTAGAGTGCCACATAAGGGTCTTCTAGAAGCCTCCTTTCAACCTACACATGTCAACAATCTCAACCCATTTGTTAGGTATAAGCATATGCACATTATTTTCTAATGTTTAACCACAAATTCACTTAAAAGGCTTAGAAATAATAAAGATTGGAAAAACATAAAGGTGGCCCAATGATAATGAAAGTGAGATGAATGTGGTGACATAGTAGTGAAATGGAGGTGAAATGGAGGTGATATAATGGACATAATAGTGAAAGTGTAATGGAAATGAATGACATTTTCAAGACTCAACATACCCCCAACTGAAGCTATTGCATGTCCTCATGCAATATATATTACATTAACTCTTTTGATCCTTGAGCTTTGGCTTAACTTTGCATGATATCATTTGATAACTTCATATTTCTGCAAAGTGTTTCACTTGAATTGCAACATGGTTGGTTCTTGTGTTACAACCATTTTTTTTTTTTTTTGCCTTCTATTTTGATCTTTGAACTTTGCATAATGATATTTTGATTATTGTTGCAAAGTATATTTTTATTGGATTGCATGATGGTTGGTTCTTGTGTGACAACCATGATTTTGTTTGTATCCAATTTATCCTTTAAGCACTTTTTCAAAAGCCATTGTATGCTCATAATAGAAATGTAATAATTAATATATGTTGGAAGTATGTGAGCTCCTGAATATGATATGGACATGGCAAGATATGAATATGAATGTATTCCCCCCCCCCCAACTGATGGTATTGGCAATTTTATGAAATGAGGAAGAGAAATGTTTTTCCAACAATTATCATTCTAGCTTTTTATGGAATTGTATGGTCAAAAGTTAGAAAATGACGTACCTTCACTTACCCTTTGGAATGGATGAGTTGTATGTGTGGTGGCTGAAAACTTCTGATCATATTCTTCTTCAAGTGGCTGAACAAGAGGAGTCATGGATAGAGAGATAAGATGAATTTTTATTGCTTCTACAAAAACTTGTTGAATCTGCTCCAAAATGATGAAAATAATAGTCTTCATGTCTTCAAAATTCATTGGTACAATTCCTACTATGTGAAAAGATGTTCTGATGTCGAACATAGTAGGAAATTGTTGGCTTAGTGGCCATTAATGGATGCCACTAGTCAACACGAGAACTCTCACCATCGATGACAATGAGAGTCAAGATAACCAAACACATCTTGCTAGGTACGAATGAATTTGCTGATGTCGAGTCACCTAGAAGATGTAACGAACAAGGGACATTAATGTATTCCCATTGTTTATCAGCATGAGGACTTTCCATTAAGGCATGCAAGCCTCAAGGTGTTTTTACAAAGAACTTAGACTCAAAGGACTATGGACTCAATAATTTGCATTGAGGCAGGGCTTATTTGCAGAATGAAAATGACAGGAAATGGAAGATGGCAATGGAAAACAGAAATGGCGATGGCAATAAGCATGTGAATGAACCTCTTGCTTTTATTTGTCGGTTATGAATGGACAAAAAGAGATGGAAAGTGTATGTGAATGTAAGTGGAAAATATAGAGGAAAATGAGATGAATGGTTTATTATGAAGTATGGATGTGATGGATGAATGTGATGGAGACAATAATATCTGAAAGTTTTTCAAGTGTTTAGATCTGAGTTTGCATCAGCATATTTCCTCTTTGTTGTTGATCATCTTCTTATGAAACAAATTGGTCTCTTAGAGAGACACCATTCTCTTGTAGTCATTTGACCTTCCTCCTGGAACCTGCAAAAAAACTAATACTTCTTCTGCAATGGAATGTAAGATTATCAAAGGAGAGAGGTGATCAATCTCTCTAGTTATGATATTTACACACAAAACTAAGAATTTGTATTAATGAAACAAGTTCTCAAAGGAAAAATCAAAAGAATTTATACCTGCTTTGGAATTGGTGCCCAAGTTGAATGTTGCTTCTTTTCAGCAATTTATTTCATTATTTGCCATTTCAAATTCAAATGATGGATTTCTCATTGTGTAGATCTTGTTGAGATCTTTCCAATGGTACTTCAATCATCAAAATCTGATTTTGTATGAGAAAGATAGGCTGATTTGAGCAATGAGGTTTTTCTGGCTGCGGAATCATAGAACAGCTGCGGAATTGGACTTTAGCTGCGGAATGTGCACGGTTTTGTAGCTAAAAATCTTGGATACAAAGTTAGCCATTCATCTTTCATCATCAGTCCAAAATTAATCAATACCTTCAGAAAAGTGAAAAAATAACTTGTTCATTTCATTGATTCAAAATTATTCATTTTTTCTTGACATGCAGCGACTCAGTGTGGCGACTTAGTTATAACACTCAACTTGACTTCCCTTTGACCGGGGTCTTTTTCATCAAATTTGACCGAATGAATAGGACACCATCCATGTATTGACATTCCCCTAGCTACCCATGTGGCTTGTTTTGCTTGATGACACCTGCAACCTAGAGTTTAACAAAACAGCTGCGGAAAGTTGGGCTAGCTGCGAAAAGTTGAGCTAACTGAAACAGTCAACCATCAGTTTTGAAATTTTTTTTCTTCATTGTCTACAAGATCTGGTTTCAGAACATATAAACATTGTCTTCTCAGTATTGTTCCCTTTTCTGGAATGATAATCTGGTAAGCCATTATGTTATGTGCAGCTGCAGCAATTTTGCGATTCCGCATGAGATCCTCCATAAATGTTTTTATTTGATCAACATCAGTTACAGGTGAAAAATGAGCTTGGAAAGTACTTCTCTTTTCAGTAAAAGGAGCACCGTGAACAATCCCAAGGATCCTGTCCAATTCATCCAAGGATTTATCATTGGACTCCATAAGACTACTCTCACAACTCCAAGTTTGTGGACAATTACCACCTGAAATATGCATGCATTCTGACACTTCTGGTATCAAATCCTCTTTGTGTTTTGCAATAACATCCAACTCTGTTTCTTTCCCAATTCTATTTATGTTTCCATCTAATTTTATTCCATTTTCTCCCAACATTTAACCAGCAGTGATGAAACATGCACAGATGGGTGGCAGCGACTTCATGGGATTTAATGACAGAGAGTCGTGTTCAATTGGAATACGTCTCTAAACAGGTTGAGTTTAATAAGATGGAAGGCATGTAATCGGATTTCAGATGCCAGCATACAGTTGATTCCCAATTGGATTTCTCTTCCTCAGGCACGCGGAATTGAATCACGCATTCAAACTATCTGTTAATTAACTCAATTTTCGTATTTCTTCACGCAGCGCCAAAAAAGACGCTCCAAAGAACCGAGGATTTCTTCCAGACTGCCACAAATTTCTTCAAACGGTTTATGGGTTATCTAATTAACCCACCTGGAAAAAAAACCCATGTTTTATTTTTTTAAAATTCGTCTCCATTTGGGAAAATCGAACGTTTGAAGTTAGACATTTTTTAGCTATTTACGTTTTTCTGAGTTAACAGTTCTGCATTCCGCTGTGAAATTGATTTTGAAATTTTTTTTATATGCGATCACAACACAAACAGATTTAGCCATTATTCAGTATCTCATTTTTTTTGTTTTCTTCAGCAAAAATACGTTGTCTTGCTCTTCCTTCAGTGCAATCTGAAGACCTTCCATCAGTGTGCAGTTCCTTGCGACGTTTAGAGCTTGAATTAGATAACGACAGATTGCAAAAGACATCTCACAATCTCTATCATCTTCGCATCTTCATTATTCTTGCCTAAAACAACTTTGTTTGCCCTTATTTAAATAGCCCATGTCTTCTAGAATTCAAACTTCGCCATTTGCAATTTGGGATTTGGTTGTTTGGCAAAATCTCTTCAATCATATGAAGATTGTGGCTGATAGCATTTTGTCTCGACTTCAAAGTCATGGATTTTGTTTGGGATCAGATTTTTCGATGCATATTCCACCATCTTTATGATATAAACTCACTTCTAAATGCAATTTTTTTTTTTTTAATGATTGTGCAGGTTTGTTTCAGGGCCAATGCTTGGTCAGGGAGGCGGATTTTTATTGAAGCCACAGTGAAAACTAGGAATGGAGATAGCCATAGATTACTTTTCTCTTCTTTTTTTTTCTGAAATTGTAAAATTTTATAAAAAGGATTAATGATTTTCAATTTCAGGCAGCAAATACTTCAAGAAAAACATGCTAAAAACAAGACTTTGACTGAGGTCTTAGGCTGATTTTTCATCGATCTGAGCTGGGTGACTAGGATAGGATCCATGTTGGGACAATTCTGGAGATGCCCATGTGGTCGGTTTTTTCATTGGATGCCTGTAACCTGCTAAACCTTGAAACAACTGCGGAATTCACAGCTAGCTGCGGAATCAGGGCAGTTTCCGCAGCTAAGTTGCAAAACCTTACTAAAATAGGATACAATGTTTTGAAGACCACTACAAAGCATAACCAAACAATTTTGGACAATTTGAACCTATCAAGGGAGTTGAGTTTCATTTTTTCATTATTTTTATTTTTATTTTTTTATTTATTTATTTATTTATTTTTTATTGAATCAATTGAAATGTTGAAGTTTATTTTGTCTCTTTTTTTTTTCTTTTTTTACATAATAATTCTTTTTATGATCCTCTAGAACACACAAAGTGCAATATGAGAGCATACTCAAGAATTATTAACCTTTTTTTTTTACATAACAATCATTTTTCTGATCCTCCAGATCACACAAAGTGAAGGAGGAGAGCATACTCAAGAATTGTTAAATTTTTTTTAGATGTAAGAAATAAGGTCTCCTAATTACACTTCCCTGGCAACGACGCCAAAATGTCTAGTCAATTTAACGTCTTAAATTGCTCTACATAAATTATCAATTCGGGTATCGTAAACTGATGAAGTGTGGTGCACTATATGTGCTTAGTTAACCTTTCTCTTACTTCGTTGTTTTATAGTTTATGTTGTTTTTGGGGTTTTGTTCTTGTTGGTTTTCTAAAGTGTTTAATGCAAATGGAAATCCTATTCTAAGGTTTTAAGAATACTTTTAAAGGACAAGTATGGATAAAGATTTCAAGACAAGGCCTATGTCCCTAATGGTAATTTCCAAAACTTAGCACTTCAAAAGAACTTAAAACATGTTATTGATGGAGTTAGTATTTAAACAAAAGTGTAAATATACAACTAGTTCAATCAAAATAAAATGCAATAACCAAACAATGAGCTAATGACTATGAGACCCAGTATCCTTGCTGCTTCAGCAAAAGGACAAGATGATTCTATCACGTCATTAGTTCATTAAAAGGCTATGTGCATCACTAATCTACAATCAACTTGAAAGCAATTTATGTACAACTAATATACATGAGAGAAATGTAAAACAACAGTAATCAAAACAAATTGTTATGTACAGCTAATATACATGAGAAAAATGTAAAACAACAGTTATCAAAAAGCTTTGTTATGTACAGCTAATATACATAGTGAAATAAAGTGAAAAATTAAATGACAACTATACAAGGCAGGGGCCCTCTACCACCTATGAAATCAAATCAAAATTAAACACACTTGCATGAATTGAAATTGCATGAATGAAAAATCTAATCTACCTTACATTCTACAAAGCAATATTTACAAAATGAAATCTACTCTACCTTACATCCTAATATGCTCCATGACATCTACTTCACATCCCCTTCCATGTTGAGAACATCAAAGCTTTATTCAATTTCTTCAAAAGTACAAAGTACAACAAAGTTCTCCAAAGCTTTCAAAAGCCATCAAGGAAGAACTACAAACTTAAGAACTAGGGACTAAAAAGACTAACAAATAGGGAAAGAGATCTCCTATTTATACGAAACGATGAGAGCCATCTCATTAATGAGAATCCATGAATCTCTCCCTCTACCTCTAGAGTCCTAATCAAAATAGGAACTGATAAGACACATGTCCTTTTAGAATTACAATACAATTAGGAGATGTGACACATATCCTCATGATCCCATGATTCTTTCCAACCAAATTCGAATTTGGCCTTAGAGTGCCACATAAGGGTCTTCTAGAAGCCTCCTTTCAACCTACACATGTCAACAATCTCAACCCATTTGTGAGGTATCATCATATGCACATTACTTTCTAATGTTTAACCACAAATTCACTTAAAAGGATTAGAAATAATAAAGATTGGAAAAACATAAAGGTGGCCCAATGATAATGAAAGTGCGATGAATGTGGTGACATAGTAGTGAAATGGAGGTGAAATGGAGGTGATATAATGGACATAATAGTGAAAGTGTAATGGAAATGAATGACATTTTCAAGACTCAACATACCCCCAACTGAAGCTATTGCATGTCCTCATGCAATATATATTACATTAACTCTTTTGATCCTTGAGCTTTGGCTTAACTTTGCATGATATCATTTGATAACTTCATATTTCTGCAAAGTGTTTCACTTGAATTGCAACATGGTTGGTTCTTATGTTACAACCATTTTTTTTTTTTTGTTGCCTTCTATTTTGATCTTTGAACTTTGCATAATGATATTTTGACTATTGTTGCAAAGTATATTTTTATTGGATTGCATGATGGTTGGTTCTTGTGTGACAACCATGATTTTGTTTGTATCCAATTTGTCCTTTAAGCACTTTTTCAAAAGCCATTGTATGCTCATAATAGCAATGTAATAATTAATATATGTTGGAAGTATGTGAGCTCCTGAATATGATATGGACATGGCAAGATATGAATATGAATGTATTCCCCCCCCCCCAACTGATGGTATT
Organism: Pinus tabuliformis; assembly: GCA_031772625.1. Classification (NCBI taxonomy): domain Eukaryota; kingdom Viridiplantae; phylum Streptophyta; class Pinopsida; order Pinales; family Pinaceae; genus Pinus; species Pinus tabuliformis. The sequence continues at coordinate 1,421,726,717 of CM062820.1, read as the reverse complement.
GGCAATTTTATGAAATGAGGAAGAGAAATGTTTTTCCAACAATTATCATTCTAGATTTTTATGGAATTCTATGGTCAAAAGTTAGAAAATGACGTACCTTCACTTACCCTTTGGAATGGATGAGTTGTATGTGTGGTGGCTGAAAACTTCTGATCATATTCTTCTTCAAGTGGCTGAACAAGAGGAGTCATGGATAGAGAGATAAGATGACTTTTTATTGCTTCTACTAAAATTTGCTGAATCTGCTCCAAAATGATGAAAATAATAGTCTTCATGTCTTCAAAATTCATTGGCACAATTCCTACTATGTGAAAAGATGTTCTGATGTCGAACATAGTAGGAAATTGTTGGCTTAGTGTCCATTAATGGATGCCACTAGTCAACACGAGAACTCTCACCATTGATGACAATGAGAGTCAAGATGCTCAAACACATCTTGCTAGGTACGAATGAATTTGTTGATGTCGAGTCACCTAGAAGATCTAATGAACAAGGGACATTAATGTATTCCCATTGTTTTTCAGCATGGGGACTTGTCATTAAGGCATGCAAGCCTCAAGGTGTTTTTACAAAGAACTTAGACTCAAAGGACTATGGACTCAATAATTTGCATTGAAGGAGGGCTTATTTGCGGAATGAAAATGACAGGAAATGGAAGATAGCAATGGAGAACAGAAATGGCAATGGAAATACGCATGTGAATGAACCTCTTGCTTTTATTTGTGGGTTATGAATAGACAAAAAGAGATGGAAAGTGTATGTGAATGTAAGTGGAAAATATGGAGGAAAATTAGATGAATTGTTTATTATGAAGTATGGATGTGATGGATGAATGTGATGGAGACAATAATATCTAAAAGTTTTTCAAGTGTTTGGATCTGAGTTTGCATCAGCATATTTCCTCTTTGTTGTTGATCATCCTCTTATGAAACAAATTGGTCTCTTAGAGAGACACCATTCTCTTGTAGTCATTTGTCCTTCCTCCTGGAACCTGCAAAAAAACTAATACTTCTTTTGCAATGGAATGTAAGATTATCAAAGGAGAGAGGTGATCAATTTCTCTAGTTATGATATTTACACACAAAACTAAGAATTTGTATTAATGAAACAAGTTCTCAAAGGAAAAATCAAAAGAATTTATACCTGCTTTGGAATTGGTGCCCAAGTTGAATGTTGCTTCTTTTCAACAATTTATTTCATTATTTTCCATTTCAAATTCAAATGATGGATTTCTCATTGTGTAGATCTTGTTGAGATCTTTCCAATGGTACTTAAATCATCAAAATATGATTTTGAATGAGAAAGATAGGCTGATTTGAACAATGAGGTTTTTTTGGCTGTGGAATCAGAGAACAGCTGCGGAATTGGACTTTAGCTGCGGAATGTGCACGGTTCTGTAGCTAAAAATCTTGGATACAAAGTTAGCCATTCATCTTCCATCATCAGTCCAAAATTAATCAATACCTTCAGAAAAGTGAAAAAATAACTTGTTCATTTCATTGATTCAAAATTATTATTTTTTCTTGACATGCAGCGACTCAGTGTGGCGACTCAGTGTGGCGACTTAGTGATAACACTCAACTTGACTTCCCTTTGACCGGGGTCTCTTTCATCAAATTTGACCGAATGAATAGGACACCATCCATGTACTAACATTCCCCTAGCTACCCATGTGGCTTGATTTGCTTGATGACACCTGCAACCTAGAGTTTAACAAAACAGCTGCGGAAAGTTGGGCTAGCTGCGGAAAGTTGAGCTAACTGAAACAGTCAACTATCAGTTTTGAAATTTTTTTTTTCATTGTCTGCAAGATCTAGTTTCAGAACGTATAAACATTGTCTTCCCAGTATTGTTCCCTTTTCTGGAATGATAATCCGGTAAGCCATTATGTTATGTGCAGCTGCAGCAATTTTGCGATTCCGCATGATAGCCTCCATAAATGTTTTTATTTGATCAACATCAGTTACAGGTGACAAATGAGCTTGGAAAGTACTTCTCTTTTCAGTAAAAGGAGCACCGTGAACAATCCCAAGGATCCTGTCCAATTCATTCAAGGATTTATCATTGGACTCCATAAGACTACTCTCACAACTCCAAGTTTGTGGACTATTACCACCTGAAATATGCATGCATTCTGACACTTCTGGTATCAAATCCTCTTTGTGTTTTGCAATAACATCCAACTCTGTTTCTTTCCCAATTCTACTTATGTTTCCATCTATCTCTCAACATTTAACCGGCAGTGACGAAACATGCACAGATGGGTGGCAGCGACTTCATGGGATTTAATGACAGAGAGTCATGTTCAATTGGAATACGTCTCTAAACAGGTTGAGTTTAATAAGATGGAAGGCGTGTAATCAGATTTCAGATGCTAGCATACAGTTTATTCCCAATTGGATTTCTCTTCCTCAGGCACGCGGAATTGAATCACGCATTCAAACTATCTGTTAATTAACTCAATTTTCGTATTTCTTCACGCGGCGGCAAAAACGAGGCTCCAAAGAACCGAAGATTTTTCCTAGACCGCCACAAATTTCTTCAAACGGTTTCTGGGTTATGTAATTAACCCACCTGGAAAAAAAACCCATGTTTTAGTTTTTTAAAATTCATCTCCATTTGGGCAAATCGAACGTTTGAAATTAGACATTTTTTAGCTATTTACGTTTTTCTGAGTTAACAATTCTGCATTCGGCTGTGAAATTGATTTTGAAATTTTTTTTATATGCGATCACAACACAAACAGATTTAACCATTATTCAGTATCTTTTTTTTTTTTTTCTTCAGCAAAAATACGCTGTCTTGCTCTTCCTTCAGTGCAATCTGAAGACCTGCCATCAGTGTGCAGTTCCTTGCGACGTTTAGAGCTTGAATTAGATAACGACAAATTGCAAAAGACATCTCACAATCTCTATCATCTTCGCATCTTCATTATTCTTGCCTAAAACAACTTTGTTTGCCCTTATTTAAATAGCCCATGTTCTCTAGAATTCAAACTTCACCATTTGCAATTTGGGATTTGGTTGTTTGGCAAGATCTCTTCAATCATATGAAGATTGTGGCTGATAGCATTTTGTCTCGACTTCAAAGTCATGGATTTTGTTTGGGATCAGATTTTTCGATTAGACTATGTCAGCTTCCAATGCATATTCCACCATCTTTATGATATAAACTCACTTCTAAATGCATTTTTTCCTTTTTTTTTTTTTTTTTAATGATTGTGCAGGTTTGTTTCAGGGCCAATGCTTGGTCAGGGAGGCGGATTTTTATTGAAGCCATAGTGAAAACTAGGAATGGAGATAGCCATAGATTGCTTTTCTCTTCTTTTTTTTTTTTTTTTTTCCTGAAATTGTAAAATTTTATAAAAATGATTAATGATTTTCAATTTCAAGCAGCAAATACTTCAAGAAAAACATGCTAAAAACAAGACTTTGACTGAGGTCTTAGGCTGATGTTTCATCGATCTGAGCTGGGTGACTAGGATAGGATCCATGTTGGGACAATTTTGGAGATGCCCATGTGGTCGGTTTTTTCATTGGATGCCTGTAACCTGCTAAACCTTGAAACAGTGGCGAATTCACAGCTAGTTGCGGAATCAGGGCAGTTTCCGCAGCTAAGTTGCAAAACCTTATTAAAACAGGATACAGTGTTTTGAAGACCACTACAAAGCATAACCAGACAATTTTGGACAATTTGAACCTATCAAGGCAGTTGAGTTTCATTTTTTCATCATTTTTTTTTTTTTTTATTGAATCAATTGAAATGTTGAAGTTTATTTTGTCTCCTTTTTTTTTCTTTTTTTACATAATAATTCTTTTTCTGATCTTCCAGATCACACAATGTGCAAGAGGAGAGCATACTCAAGAATTATTAACCTTTTTTTTTTACATAACAATCATTTTTCTGATCCTCCAGATCACACAAAGTGCAGGAGGAGAGCATACTCAAGAATTGTTAATTTTTTTTTCAGATGTAAGAAATAAGGTCTCCTAATTACACTTCCCCGGCAATGGCGCCAAAATGTCTAGTCAATTTAACGTCTTAAATTGCTCTACATAAATTATCAATCCGGGTATCGTAAACTGATGAAGTGTGGTGCACTATATGTGCTTAGTTAACCTTTCTCTTACTTCGTTGTTTTATAGTTTATGTTGTTTTTGGGGTTTTGTTCTTGTTGGTTTTCTAAAGTGTTTAATGCAAATGGAAATCCTATTCTAAGGTCTTAAGAATACTTTTAAAGGACAAGTATGGATAAAGATTTCAAGACAAGGACTATGTCCCTAATGGTAATTTCCAAAACTTAGCACTTCAAAAGAACTTAAAACATGTTATTGATGGAGTTAGTATTTAAACAAAAGTGTAAATATACAACTAGTTCAATCAAAATAAAATGCAATAACCAAACAATGAGCTAATGACTATGAGACCCAGTATCCTTGCTGCTTCAGCAAAAGGACAAGATGATTCTATCACGTCATTAGTTCATTGAAAGGCTATGTGCATCACTAATCTACAATCATCTTGAAAGCAATTTATGTACAACTAATATACATGAGAGAAATGTAAAACAACAGTAATCAAAACAACTTGTTATGTACAGCTAATATACATGAGAAAAATGTAAAACAACAGTAATCAAAAAGCTTTGTTATGTACAGCTAATATACATAGTGAAATAAAGTGAAAAATTAAATGACAACTATACAAGGCAGGGGCCCTCTACCACCTATGAAATCAAATCAAAATTAAACACACTTGCATGAATTAAAATTGCATGAATGAAAAATCTAATCTACCTTACATTCTACAAAGCAATATTTACAAAATGAAATCTACTCTACCTTACATCCTAATATGCTCCATGACATCTACTTCACATCTCCTTCCATGTTGAGAACATCAAAGCTTTATTCAATTTCTTCAAAAGTACAAAGTACAACAAAGTTCTCCAAAGCTTTCAAAAGCCATTAAGGAAGAACTACAAACTTAAGAACTAGGGACTAAAAATACTAACAAATGAAGGAGAGAGATCTCCTATTTATACAAAAAGATGAGATTCATCTCATTAATGAGAATCCATGAATCTCTCCCTCTACCTCTAGAGTCCTAATCAAAATAGGAACTGATAAGACACATGTCCTTTTAGAGTTACAATACAATTAGGAGATGTGACACATATCCTCATGATCCCATGATTCTTTCCAACCAAATTCGAATTTGGCCTTAGAGTGCCACATAAGGGTCTTCTAGAAGCCTTCTTTCAACCTACACATGTCAACAATCTCAACCCATTTGTTAGGTATAAGCATATGCACATTATTTTCTAATGTTTAACCACAAATTCACCTAAAAGGCTTAGAAATAATCAAGATTGGAAAAACATAAAGGTGGCCCAATGATAATGAAAGTGGGATGAATGTGGTGACATAGTAGTGAAATGGAGGTGAAATGGAGGTGATATAATGGACATAATAGTGAAAGTGTAATGGAAATGAATGACATTTTCAAGACTCAACATGCCCCCCAATTGAAGCTATTGCATGTCCTCATGCAATATATATTACATTAACTCTTTTGATCCTTGAGCTTTGGCTTAACTTTGCGTGATATCATTTGATAACTTCATATTTCTGCAAAGTGTTTCACTTGAATTGCAACATGGTTGGTTCTTGTGTTACAACCAAATTTTTTTTTTTTTTGTTGAGATTTTCTGTTTGGGATGAAATAGGCAAAAATCTCTGAAGGTGACAACAATAGGAATTCAGTTCCTAGATTAGCTCCAGTTTGTTGGGAGGGAGTTAATGCCTCCTATATTTGATGTGAGGGAATTAATGAGGCTGTTAGATTCTCTATGCTATATAACAGGCAACCATTCGGATGGTTTGCTATGAGTGTGAGAGTTTTGTGAGGCTTTCATGATGTAATCTCCTGATTTGATTAATAAACTCCTGATGCCTATGTTTGGTGGACGTAGCCCAGATTGGTTGGGTGAACCACGTTAAATACTGTGTCATATGTGCTTGATATTTTGCTGTGTATTTTAATTGATTTGTTGTGCCTCTGAATTCCTACAATTGGTATCAGAGCTCAAGGTGGAGCGCTGACTGTGCTAGAGCGTTGAGGGAGTTTGGTTGCTGTTCGTTTGCGTGGAGCTGTATATTGCTGGAGCGAACCTGCCACGTTGCGTTGAGTAAAGGCTGGAGTGGCTTGTGTCGTGAGACTGGAGCAGAGGTTCAAGCGTGTTGTTGCGTGGAGGAATGGCAAAAAACTTGCGCTGAGGGACAAACCTGTGTTGAAGTATTATGCGCGGAAGAGAGCAGAAGGTGCGTATAGCTGTTGCTGTTGGTGCGTGGAGAGCGCACTGCCTTTTGCTGGAGAAATTGGAGAGCACGTTGTTGGGGTGGGGCTCTACAAGAAATACGCGTTAAATATTGGTATGTTGAACTGCGTGGAGCCTGTTTTTTTTAAATCACTGGAGCGTATTTTATAACATTACTGGTGCGCTATTGAAATTTACTGTGCGTATTTCATGAAGCATTGCGGGTGCGTGTTTTATTACATTGCTGGTGCGTGTTTGTTTTTAAATGACCGAATGTCATTCATATGAAATAGCCCCTGCGCGTTTTATTGCCGGAATGCCATGCAACAATGAAACTTGTTGAATTTTTTAGTAACTTTTGACCGGTGCCGTTCACCTCTAGCATAACTTTATTGAATGAAGTTCCATGGGTGTTTTTTGATCTGCGATTAGTGGAAGAGTCGCAACATTATTTTTTGATCTGCCAATAGATCCTTCAATTTACGTCCCTTGAAACATAAATATTCCATAGCTTACCAAAGGTGATTTTGATTAAAGCGATTAAATATGGTGAGTTGGTTGGAATCATTGCAAAGGCTGTAGGTGCGTGAATGCATGGATTTCAGAGGATTTTGTAGGTGCGTGGATTGCACAAGAAATTTTTTTTTTGTGTGTGAAGTGCAAAAGGGCAGTTTTTTTTTTTAAGGCAAAAGTACAGAGGCATAAGCAGTTTTTTGTTGTGTAAAAACAAAGGCATAGGCAATTTTTTTTTTATTGCTGGTTGGATATTGGAGATTATTGTGTTTTTTGATACAAATGGCGAAAACTCAAAGTGCCCGGTTTGAAATTGAGAAATTTAATGGCAAGAATAATTTTGAGATCTGGAAGCTGAAGATGCACAATCTGCTGGTTCAACAAGGAGTGGCGAAAGCACTGTTGGGGAAAAACAAAAGACCTCCTTCCATGACGGAGGATGAATGGGATGAGATGGACGATAGAGCTCTGAGCGCAATTCGGTTATGTCTGGCGGACGATGTTCTATTCAACATTGTGTCAGAGAAAACCGCCGCAGGCTTGTGGTCGAAGCTTGAGAAGCTCTATATGACGAAATCTTTGACAAATCGGATTCTCCTGAAATGGCAACTTTACAGTTTGCGGATGAAAGAAGGTACCTCAATTGCTAATCACCTGAATGTTTTTAATACGTTGTTGGTGCAATTAAACAGTCTAGATGTGAAATTTGATTCAGAGGATAAGGCAATAACTCTATTATGTTCTTTGCCTGAATCCTGGGATCACTTTGTTACTTCCATAAGCTTTAGTACATCAGAAATCCTTGAGTTTGACGATGTTGTTGGAGCCTTGTTGGCTGAGGACACGAGGAAGAGGTCGAATGCAGACACCTCTACATCAGAAGTAATGATGGCCAGTGGTCGCTCAAGAGAGAGACACTCCGGGGGAAAGCATAGCGACTCTCGCTCAAAGTCCAAAGGAAAGAAGCCAAAGGTGAAGTGCTGGCATTGTGGCAAGGCTGGACATCTGAAAAAGGATTGCTGGAAGCGAAAGCAGGCTGCTAAAGAAGGCTCTTCGACAGAAAAGAATGAAGCCAACACCACAGATACAGGTTCAGTATCTAGTTCAGGTATGAGTGATGAGGTATTGTCTGTTAATGTTTCTAAACATGATCAACATTGGTTGCTAGATTCTGGGGCATCTAACCACATGTGTATTCATAAAGATTGGTTTAAAACATATAAATCAATTGATGATGGTGTTGTGTACATGGGTAATGATGTAACATGTGATATTGTGGGAATTGGGAGCATACAACTGCAAATGTTTGATGGGACAACAAAAATATTAACAGATGTGAGGCATGTACCAGATTTAAGGAAAAATTTGATTTCATTAGGAGCACTTGATTCAAATGGATATAAAACTGTAATTCAAGGCGGAGTTATGAAAATCTACAAAGGCATCTTACTAGTTATGAAAGCTAAGAAAGTAGGAAATCTATTTCAGTTAGAAGGTAGAAGTGGGTCAGATCATGTGTCTGTGTCTGAACATGACAGTAACTCCATTCACTTATGGCATCAAAGATTGGGGCATATGAGTGAAAGAGGATTGAAAATTTTCGCTGACCGAAAGTTACTTCCTAATCTAAGATCTGGAAAATTGGATTTCTGTAAACATTGTCTGTTTGGTAAACAAAGTAAACAAAAGTTTAAAACAGGCAAACATACTAGTAAAGGCATACTTGATTATATCCATTCAGATGTTTGGGGTCCAGCCCCTACAGCGTCATATGGTGGCTCATCATATTTTGTGTCATTCATTGATGACTTTTCTCAGAAAGTATGGGTCTACATGTTGAAAAAGAAGTTTGATGTTTTTACAGTTTTCAAGCAGTTTAGAGCATTGGTAGAAAACAGCACTGGTAGAACTATAAAATGTTTAAGAACTGACAATGGTGGTGAGTTTTCCTCCAAGGAGTTTGACAGCTATTGCAAGGATGCAGGGATCGAGAGACATAAGACCACGGTTTATACTCCTCAGCAGAATGGAGTTGCTGAACGCATGAACAGGACTCTTCTAGAGAGAGCAAGGTGTATGCTGAGTAACGCCGGGTTGCCAAAGGAGTTGTGGACGGAAGCGGTGGCAACAGCTTGTTATGTGATAAACCGGTCTCCATCAACGGCTATAGACTGCAAGATTCCGCAAGAGGTATGGAAAGGACACCCTTGTGACTATTCTAAACTCAGAGTGTTTGGTTGTGATGCATATGCTCTAGTGCCTAAACATCAGCGAACTAAGTTAGATCCAAAGTCTAAAAGGTATATCTTTGTTGGGTATGGTGATGGAACAAAGGGATATAGATTGCGGGATCCTACTACCCACAAAATCATCATCAACAGAGATGTAAAGTTTGATGAATCCTCTCTTGTACAGTTAGATGTAAATAGTAGATTGAAACAGGATGATGTATCTGATTTCCAGCATATTCAGTTTGACAACATTTCTAATGATAGTCATAACGAACATAGTTCAGATTCTAGTCATGAACAGGTTTCAGAATCAGATTATGAACAGGGTTCAGATGGAGGAAATGAACAGGTCTCTGATGGCGATCATGAAGAAATTCCTACAGTTGATAGACAGCCAATTGTGGAAGCACCAGAAACATTCTTAAGGAGGTCTACAAGGATCAAACGCCCTCCGAGAAGGTATGATGATCATGTTACTTCAGTTGCTTTGATCGCTAATGATGATGAACCTTTGTGTTATCAGGAAGCTGTAGAAGGTTCAAATAGTGACAAATGGAAAGCAGCCATGAAGGAAGAAATGATGGCCTTAGGTAAGAATGGTACGTGGGATCTGGTTGAACTTCCCAAAGGCAGGAAAAGTGTGGTATGCAAGTGGGTGTACAAGCTGAAACGGGGTGTGAATGATACGGAAGACAGGTACAAAGCAAGGCTGGTTGCAAAAGGGTTTTCTCAGAAAGCTGGCATAGACTTTCATGAGATATTTTCACCAGTGGTTAAAATTGTTTCAATTAGACTTGTGTTAGCATTAGTGGCTTTGCTTGATTTAGAGTTACAACAGTTAGATGTTAAAACTGCATTTCTACATGGTGATTTAGATGAGGAAATATATATGGAACAACCGGAAGGGTTTGTTCACTGTCGCAATGAGAAATTTGTCTGCAGGCTCAAGAAGTCATTATATGGCCTGAAGCAGTTGCCTCGGCAGTGGTATAAGAAGTTTGATTCTTTCATGTTGAGTCAGAAATATGTTAGAAGTGAATATGATCATTTTATTTATTTTAAACAGTTGAATAATGGCATGTTCATTATCTTAGTGTTATATGTTGATGATATGCTTTTAGCAAGCAAAAGCATTGAAGAAATCAACAGGTTGAAGACTCAGATGGCAAGGACATTTGATATGAAAGATCTAGGAGCGGCAAGACAGATTTTGGGCATGGAGATTTTCAGAGACAGGGGCAATGGTAAGCTGTGGCTATCACAATAGAAGTATGTTGAGAAAATACTTTTGAGGTTTGGTATGAATAATGTGAAGCCTGTTTCACTCCCTTTAGCTTCCCATTTTAAGCTTTCTTCGAGTTTATGTCCTAATACAGATGAAGAAAAGGATTATATGTCTCGAATTCCATATGCCAATGTAGTAGGGTGTTTAATGTATGCGATGGTTTGTACTCGACTAGATATTTCACATGCAGTTGGGGTTGTCAGCAGGTACATGGAAAATCCGGGTAAAGAACACTGGTCAGCAGTGAAATGGGTGCTTCGATATTTGAGAGGCACAAGTAGTTATTGTATTTCTTACAATAAGAGTAGTGAATTTGTTTGCGGATATGTTGATTCCGATTTTGCAGGTGATTTGGATAAGAGAAGATCAACTTCAGGGTACGTCTTTACTCTTGCAGGTGGAGCTATAAGCTGGATGTCAAAGCTACAGAACATTGTTGCTTTGTCCACTACTGAAGCAGAATACATTGCTGCTTCTCATGCTTGCAAAGAGGCGGTTTGGTTGAAAGGTTTGCTTGGTGAGTTTGGTAGGTTACAGGACAACATCAGGTTACTTTGTGATAGTCAAAGTGCAATACATTTGGCTAAGAATCCGGCCTATCATAGTAAGTCAAAGCATATTCCAATCAAATATCATTTTGTAAGACAGGTTATCACTGAAAGGGGAGTTTCTCTTGAAAAGGTGCATACAAAGGAGAACTGTGCAGACATGTTCACGAAACCAGTTTTGTTGGAGAAGCTACGCTGGTGTTTGGCTTCTCTTGGCTTGCAGAAAAGATAAAAATAATAATAACAGGGCATCAGGCGAATTGTTGTCAAGGTGGAGATTGTTGAGATTTTCTGTTTGGGATGGAATAGGCAAAAATCTCTGAAGGTGACAACAATAGGAATTCAGTTCCTAGATTAGCTCCAGTTTGTTGGGAGGGAGTTAATGCCTCCTATATTTGATGTGAGGGAATTAATGAGACTGTTAGATTCTCTATGCTATATAACAGGCAACCATTCGGATGGTTTGCTATGAGTGTGAGAGTTTTGTGAGGCTTTCATGATGTAATCTCCTGATTTAATTAATAAACTCCTAATGCCTATGTTTGGTGGACGTAGCCCAGATTGGTTGGGTGAACCACGTCAAATACTGTGTCATATGTGCTTGATATTTTGCTGTGTATTTTAATTGATTTGCTGTGCCTCTGAATTCCAACATTTTTTGTTGCCTTCTATTTTGATCTTTGAACTTTGCATAATCATATTTTGATTATTGTTGCAAAGTATATTTTTATTGGATTGCATGATGGTTGGTTCTTGTGTGACAACGATGATTTTGTTTGTATCCAATTTGTCCTTTAAGCACTTTTTCAAAAGCCATTGTATGCTCATAATAGCAATGTAATAATTAATATATGTTGGAAGTATGTGAGCTCCTGAATATGATATGGACATGGCAAGATATGAATATGAATGTATTCCCCCCCAACTGATGGTATTGGCAATTTTATGAAATGAGGAAGAGAAATGTTTTTCCAACAATTATCATTCTAGCTTTTTATGGAATTCTATGGTCAAAAGTTAGAAAATGACGTACCTTCACTTATCCTTTGGAATGGATGAGTTGTATGTGTGGTGGCTGAAAACTTCTGATCATATTCTTCTTCAAGTGGTTGAACAAGAGGAGTCATGGATAGAGAGATAAGATGACTTTTTATTGCTTCTACTAAAACTTGCTGAATCTGCTCCAAAATGATGAAAATAATAGTCTTCATGTCTTCAAAATTCATTGGCACAATTCCTACTATGTGAAAAGATGTTCTGATGTCGAACATAGTAGGAAATTGTTGGCTTAGTAGCCATTAATTGATGCCACTAGTCAACACGAGAACTCTCACCATTGATGACAATGAGAGTCAAGATGCCCAAACACATCTTGCTAGGTACGAATGAATTTGCTGATGTCAAGTCACCTAGAAGATCTAACAAACAAGGGACATTAATGTATTCCCATTGTTTGTCAGCATGAGGACTTGCCATTAAGGCATGCAAGCCTCAAGGTGTTTTTACAAAGAACTTAGACTCAAAGGACTATGGACTCAATAATTTGCATTGAAGCAGGGCTTATTTGCGGAATGAAAATGACAGGAAATGGAAGATGGCAATGGAGAACAGAAATGGCAATGGCAATAAGCATGTGAATGAACCTCTTGCTTTTATTTGTGGGTTATGAATGGACAAAAAGAGATGGAAAGTGTATGTGAATGTAAGTGGAAAATATAGAGGAAAATGAGATGAATGGTTTATTATGAAGTATGGATGTGATGGATGAATGTGATGGAGACAATAATATCTGAAAGTTTTTCAAGTGTTTGGATCTGAGTTTTCATCAGCATATTTCCTCTTTGTTGTTGATCATCCTTTTATGAAACAAATTGGTCTCTTAGAGAGACACCATTATCTTTTAGTCATTTGTCCTTCCTCCTGGAACCTGCAAAAAAACTAATACTTCTTCTGCAATGGAATGTAAGATTATCAAAGGAGAGAGGTGATCAATCTCTCTAGTTATGATATTTACACGCAAAACTAAGAATTTGTATTAATGAAACAAGTTCTCAAAGGAAAAATCAAAAAAATTTATACCTGCTTTGGAATTGGTGCCCAAGTTGAATGTTGCTTCTTTTCAGCAATTTATTTCATTATTTGTCATTTCAAATTCAAATGATGGATTTCTCATTGTGTAGATCTTGTTGAGATCTTTCCAATGGTACTTAAATCATCAAAATCTGATTTTGTATGAGAAAGATAGGCTGATTTGAACAATGAGGTTTTTCTGGCTGCGGAATCATAGAACAGCTGCAGAATTGGACTTTAGCTGCGGAATGTGCACGGTTCTGTAGCTAAAAATCTTGGATACAAAGTTAGCCATTCATCTTTCATCATCAGTCCAAAATTAATCAATACCTTCAGAAAAGTAAAAAAATAACTTGTTCATTTCATTGATTCAAAATTATTATTTTTTCTTGACATGCAGCGACTCAGTGTGGCGACTTAGTGATAACACTCAACTTGACTTCCCTTTGACCGGGGTCTTTTTCATCAAATTTGACCGAATGAATAGGACACCATCCATGTACTGACACTCCCCTAGCTACCCATGTGGCTTGTTTTGCTTGATGACACCTGCAACCTAGAGTTTAACAAAACAGCTGCGGAAAGTTGGGCTAGCTGCGGAAAGTTGAGCTAACTGAAACAGTCAACCATCAGTTTTGAATTTTTTTTTTTCATTGTCTACAAGATCTAGTTTCAGAACGTATAAACATTGTCTTCCCAGTATTGTTCCCTTTTCTGGAATGATAATCCGGTAAGCCATTATGTTATGTGCAGCTGCAGCAATTTTGCGATTCCGCATGAGAGCCTCTATAAATGTTTTTATTTGATCAACATCAGTTACAGGTGACAAATGAGCTTGGAAAGTACTTCTCTTTTCAGTAAAAGGAGCACCGTGAACAATCCCAAGGATCCTGTCCAATTCATCCAAGGATTTATCATTGGACTCCATAAGACTACTCTCACAACTCCAAGTTTGTGGACTATTACCACCTGAAATATGCATGCATTCTGACACTTCTGGTATCAAATCCTCTTTGTGTTTTGCAATAACATCCAACTCTGTTTCTTTCCCAATTCTATTTATGTTTCCATCTAATTTTATTCCATTTTCTCCCAACATTTAACTGGCAGTGACGAAACATGCACAAATGGGTGGCAGCGACTTCATGGGATTTAATGACAGAGAGTCGTGTTCAATTGGAATACGTCTCTAAACAGGTTGAGTTTAATAAGATGGAAGGCGTGTAATCGGATTTCAGATGCCAGCATACAGTTGATTCCCAATTGGATTTCTCTTCCTCAGGCACGCGGAATTGAATCACGCATTCAAACTATCTGTTAATTAACTCAATTTTCGTATTTCTTCACGCGGCGGCAAAAAAGATGCTCCAAAGAACCGAGGATTTCTCCCAGACTGCCACAAATTCCTTCAAACGGTTTCTGGGTTATCTAATTAACCTAACTGGCAAAAAAACCCATGTTTTAGTTTTTTAAAATTCGTCTCCATTTGGGCAAATCGAACATTTGAAGTTAGACGTTTTTTAGCTATTTACGTTTTTCTGAGTTAATAGTTATGCATTCGGCTCTGAAATTGATTTTGAAATTTTTTTTATATGCGATCACAACACAAACATATTTAGCCATTATTCAGTGTCTCATTTTTTTTGTTTTCTTCAGCAAAAATACGTTGTCTTACTCTTCCTTCAGTGCAATCTGAAGACCCGCCATCAGCGTGTAGTTCCTTGCGACGTTTAGAGCTTGAATTAGATAACGACAGATTGCAAAAGACATCTCACAATCTCTATCATCTTCGCATCTTCATTATTCTTGCCTAAAACAACTTTGTTTGCCCTTATTTAAATAGCCCATGTCTTCTAGAATTCAAACTTCGCCATTTGCAATTTGGGATTTGGTTGTTTGGCAAAATCTCTTCAATCATATGAAGATTGTGGCTGATAGCGTTTTGTCTCGACTTCAAAGTCATGGATTTTGTTTGGGATCAGATTTTTCGATTAGACTATGTCAGCTTCCAATGCATATTCCACCATCTTTATGATATAAACTCACTTCTAAATGCATTTTTTTTTTTTTTTTAATGATTCTGCAGGTTTGTTTCAGGGCCAATGCTTGGTCAGGGAGGCGGATTTTTATTGAAGCCACAATGAAAACTAGGAATGGAGATAGCCATAGATTGCTTTTCTCTTCTTCTTTTTTTTTTCTGAAATTGTAAAATTTTATAAAAAGGATTAATGATTTTCAATTTCAAGCAGCAAATACTTCAAGAAAAACATGCTAAAAACAAGACTTTGACTGAGGTCTTAGGTTGATTTTTCATCGATCTGAGCTGGGTGACTAGGATAGGATCCATGTTGGGACAATTCTGGAGATGCCCATGTGGTCGGTTTTTTCATTGGATGCCTGTAACCTGCTAAACCTTGAAACAACTGCGGAATTCACAGCTAGCTGCGGAATCAGGGCAGTTTCCGTAGCTAAGTTGCAAAACCTTATTAAAATAGGATACAATGTTTTGAAGACCACTATAAAGCATAACCAGAGAATTTTGGACAACTTGAACCTATCAAGGCAGTTGAGTTTCATTTTTTATTTATTTATTTATTTATTTATTTATTTATTTTTTATTGAATCAATTGAAATGTTGAAGTTTATTTTGTCTCCTTTTTTTTTCTTTTTTTACATAATAATTCATTTTCTGATCCTCCAGATCACACAAAGTGCAAGATGAGAGCATACTCAAGAATTATTAACCTTTTTTTTTACATAACAATCATTTTTCTGATCCTCCAGATCACACAAAGTGGAGGAGGAGAGCATACTCAAGAATTGTTAATTTTCTTTTCCGATGTAAGAAATAAGGTCTCCTAATTACACTTCCCCGGCAACGGCGCCAAAATGTCTAGTCAATTTAACGTCTTAAATTGCTCTACATAAATTATCAATTCGGGTATCGTAAACTGATAAGTGTGGTGCACTATATGTGCTTAGTTAACCTTTCTCTTACTTCGTTGTTTTATAGTTTATGTTGTTTTTGGGGTTTTGTTCTTGTTGGTTTTCTAAAGTGTTTAATGCAAATGGAAATCCTATTCTAAGGTCTTAAGAATACTTTTAAAGGACAAGTATGGATAAAGATTTCAAGACAAGGCCTATGTCCCTAATGGTAATTTCCAAAACTTAGCACTTCAAAAGAACTTAAAACATGTTATTGATGGAGTTAGTATTTAAACAAAAGTGTAAATATACAACTAGTTCAATCAAAATAAAATGCAATAACCAAACAATGAGCTAATGACTATGAGACCCAGTATCCTTGCTGCTTCAGCAAAAGGACAAGATGATTCTATCACGTCATTAGTTCATTAAAAGGCTATGTCCATCACTAATCTACAATCAACTTGAAAGCAATTTATGTACAGCTAATATACATGAGAGAAATGTAAAACAACAGTAATCAAAACAACTTGTTATGTACAGCTAATATACATGAGAAAAATGTAAAACAACAGTTATCAAAAAGCTTTGTTATGTACTGCTAATATACATGGTGAAATAAAGTGAAAAATTAAATGACAACTAGATACAAGGCAGGGGCCCTCTACCACCTATGAAATCAAATCAAAATTAAGCACACTTGCATGAATTGAAATTTCATGAATGAAAAATTTAATCTACCTTACATTCTACAAAGCAATATTTACAAAATGAAATCTACTCTACCTTACATCCTAATATGCTCCATGACATCTACTTCACATCCCCTTCCATGTTGAGAACATCAAAGCTTTATTCAATTTCTTCAAAAGTACAAAGTACAACAAAGTTCTCCAAAGCTTTCAAAAGCCATCAAGGAAGAACTACAAACTTAAGAACTAGGGACTAAAAAGACTAACAAATAGGGAAAGAGATCTCCTATTTATACAAAGAGATGAGAGCCATCTCATTAATGAGAATCCATGAATCTCTCCCTCTACCTCTAGAGTCCTAATCAAAATAGGAACTGATAAGACACATGTCCTTTTAGAGTTACAATACAATTAGGAGATGTGACACATATCCTCATGATCCCATGATTCTTTCCAACCAAATTCGAATTTGGCCTTAGAGTGCCACATAAGGGTCTTCTAGAAGCCTCCTTTCAACCTACACATGTCAACAATCTCAACCCATTTGTTAGGTATAAGCATATGCACATTATTTTCTAATGTTTAACCACAAATTCACTTAAAAGGCTTAGAAATAATAAAGATTGGAAAAACATAAAGGTGGCCCAATGATAATGAAAGTGGGATGAATGTGGTGACATAGTAGTGAAATGGAGGTGAAATGGAGGTGATATAATGGACATAATAGTGAAAGTGTAATGGAAATGAATGACATTTTCAAGACTCAACACAACCCCAATCATACATGTCCATAAACCAAGGGCTCCTAAGTCCCTAAAAGTCTTGTTCCATATCCTAAAAGAACAAGGTTAGCTGATTACATCATCTCCCAGAAGTTCTCCACAATAAACTGCTCAGAACTGGTCAAAACTTGACCATACAGGTTGCTCAGTGCTAAGGGTTCGATGCATCCCACCTGCCCAGTGTAAAGGGTGCGATGCATATTGAAAAGATCTTCTGTAGGGTGCGATGGGCAAGAGTGGACAAATGGTAGAGATAGTTTGCGAGGTGGATGATCATAGAATCTTCCAGAAACTTCTCCTATGACATTGCCTCTCTGAATTCGCCCAGGGATGAGTAGGAGATCATCAGTCTCCAAGTGGAATCAAGAACTATCAGAGAGGACACTAATCAAAATCCCAGAAGTTGACTCACCCCCCTGCAATCATCTATATATGGATCCCTCATCCCAGAGATCGAGAGGCTAGAATTTTGTATCTTGTAAGGAAGTGATGTTGGTTTCTTGGTGGAACATCATAGCATTGGGTGATCTAAGCTTTTCATGAGGTGAAGAAGGGCTTTCATGCTAGAGGATGACACTGAGTCATAAGAATTGGTTGTAATCCTCTTTGTTATTCTTGATATTAATAAAGCTATTCAAGTTTTCCTCCACATTCCTGTATGTTTGATGATATATGCATTTGTGTGGTCAATATATATCTGGTCCTATATTGTTTATGATTGTAGATCTCTATTCTTCGATAGTATTATGCTACTTTGATTCCACAGGTGCTCTTTGAAGCTTGGTAGACGAAGGCAAAGCGGTAAGGATCTGTCAGAAGGGAGAGGAACCAAGTAAGGAACTAAGCGCAAGACTGAGGTTGGTGTCCTTTGTTCCCCTCTTATCTACTTCTCATAAAGGAAAGCAAAAATAGTTTTAGTTTGTTTGTTTCTAAGATAGCTACCAGTCTTAGTGGAACTAGCAGCTCTGAGTGGACACTAGATTTCCCGATAACAGCTAACCAGTTTTTTTATCGAATTAGTCAGAATCTATCAGGTGAAGTGAGGTAAAAAACACTAACGTTTTCTACCATTGTATTTCTCTATCACTGGTTTGCCGAGAGGGAAACCAAAATTTGTATTCAGAACTACTGATTAACAATAGAAAACCCTCAGAGTTGTTGCACCATTTTTCCCGCATTGGGTTTTTCCAGGGACATTTAGTCCAAAAATAAGTGTGTCCCTTGTGTGATTGTCTCATTTATTTTTCAGTTTTCAGTACTTGATATGTATATTGATGTAGGCTACAGTGTATTTGCATTAATATTTTCTCAATATTTCTAAAAATAACTTGTTAAAGTGAAGAACACAAGTAGGTAATGAAAATCAATATACTACAGTAGGATTTATGGTTTGTTAGATTCAAAATTTTTCACATGGTATTAGAGAAATTGCAGATCAAGGAGGATTGAAGCCATCAGTGAATGGATAGAGTAAAATCTGTGTGTGAAGGCAGTTTTCCCAAGAGACAGTGTAGTTTAGGCTAAGAGAGCAGAGAAGGGATGATGCAGACACCAAGGGAGGCTCACGTAGACCTGCATCAGTGTGATTGGGTGATGTTGTTGTTCCAGAGGGAAGCACAATGGTTACAGGGCTAGCACCAAGACTGTTGAGTCTCATTTTTCTGGTTTCCGTGGCTAGAGGTGCACCAAAGATTTCATTTAGAATTGCTGGTGGGGTGATGATTTTGTTGGTATAGAATAGTACCTAGTGGGGCAAAAGCAAAGTAGAGGGAATCAATTCCTCAGAACATTTCTTTCCAAGAAATATAGATCAAGTGTTAAGCAGAGGCAAAGAAATATCAGAGAGGGGTGGTTTGACAATGGTTGGCAGAATGATTTCCATGAAGGAAATCGAAATTTAGAGGGAGCTTGTTCCTTAGAGGATTTCTAGCACCAAAGAAATCCAAATTTGAGTTTTGTTGGGATAACAGGGAAAGAGGGAGAAGAGAATGAGTTCGACATTCATTTCAGTAGAGATTGTCGTTAACAGTTTGCGAGATTAGGACAGGTTGGATGAAGCATCCAACTTCGTCATCTAGAAGGCTAGGATCCTAGAAGTTTTGGATATAAATCGCATCAAGGATTATGCCTTGAGGATGTTTTTTGTCCTGGTTGATGCTAACCCTCTCAAGAAGTACAAGGAGGCTCAAGAAAAAGCAAAGTGCCTGATCTTGGATGGGGCCAAGGATCATGTGATCCCACATACTATTGAGAGAGACACAACAAGTTAAATGTGGGAGGCCTTGACCACATTGTATGAGGGAACTTCCGTTCAGTGAAAGAGGTCTCTTGAGAGTCAGCTAAGATAGTTTTAGAAGCAGAAGGGAGAACGAATCGATCCCTTCCTTCTCAGGTTCCTAAGGATCTGTGACTAGCTAACTTTAGTAGGGTCTACACCAGATGCTGAATTTATGGTCAAGACTGCCTTGAATGAAATCACTGAACACTGGGAAACCTTTGTCCAAAGATCTTGGGAAGGTCTTCTCTTCCTAGTTGGGAGGAGATGTGGGCATCTCTTTGACACGAAGTGATGAGATGATTGACTAAGGCAGGAAGCAGTAGCAAAGGGATCAGAATAAAGGAGGAAGAGGAGGATGCGGCTCTTGCATCAGTGGGGAAGCAAGGGAAGCATAAATGAAATAAAGACATATCCAAAGTCAGATGCTTCAGATGTGGAGAAATGGGTCATTTTGCCATGAATTTCCCTCGGAAGAAGGGAAAAGAAGAGAATTCTAACTCAAAGGTTGCTCTAGTGAAAACTGACAGAGAGGACAATGAGTATTGTTCCATGAGTGCTCATGCACCTCTAGAGAAGAGGTGGGGCAATATTTAGTTGTAGTCGAGAGGACTAGAGTAAGGGCAGTATACTTGAGGTGCCAAAATTCTTAGATCACATAAAGCTACGGGAGCCCTTAATGATAGTAGAAAAATGGCAAGAGTCAGTTGGTGTGAGGGATGATGGAGCAACAATGGCAGAGATAGAGTGTCAAAGTCTGGAGTAGCGCAGTTGATTGTTTGCAGTAGCGTGGATGGCATAGAGAAGATAAAAAATCAGTGCAATAGCATTAAAGGGTCAACACATATTAGCAGTAGAGGTAGCTTCAGCATCAAGGGGCATCCAAACTGACCAGCATGTTTGCTTTTTGGGTGGTTTTCCAAATGCTTACTTCTCAGTAACTGAGTTGCAATGTAGCAGTTAGTAGTGGTAGTTTTATGAGCAACATGATGCGTCATATTAAGAGGGAGTTGTAGTACATATACAAAAATGGCACTAGAAGTGTCATTGGAAGTAGTACAAATTGCAACAATGTAGTGGATGAAGGGCAACAAGTCAGGCATTACCAGTGCAGAGGAACGATGCCATGGATTAGTGTGATACTTCTGTTGGGAAGTATTGTTGGAGCACATTCCTCACTAAGAGGGAGTGTTTATTTCTGGGTAGCATCGGATGTGCTCTAGCTCTGAAATTTTGTGGAAGGACTAGAACACATGAGATCTCCAAGGACCAAAAATCATTTGAAGAAATTCCACCGAGAGTGCATGTTATTCATATAATTAATTATTTTTAGTGGTGCCCAAGTTAAAAGTTATGGAATTAAAATAATTAGAGTGAATTAATGTAAATATGGGTGAAAATATTCTAAGTAACGAGGATCAAATATAATTTAATCTTAGTCATTAATCAGAGATTAGATCACGGTCATTGATCTCTCAACAGGAAAATTATAAAGGAAGGCTTGGGGTCAGTTGGAGAATACACAAACGCAGAGATTGAGGAAATCATTTTTCTAAGGTGAGAAGTTCTCATGAGGAAAATCTATTAGGGAGATCTTATAGCCGAGGGGCATGGATACTTTGGGAATACTGACAAAGAGGTAGAAAAATATTGTGGGGGTAGCGTAGTAGCCAAGGAGAGCTAATGTTTGGCCAATTTTGGCCAACATAGCCTTAGCGCAGACCCAGAAGGGCTAGCGTAGAAGAGAAAATTTCCTTTCACACAAAAATCCGGAATAGCCAGGAAAATTGACACAGTGGGAAGAAGAGCTGATGTAGAGCCTGAGAGAGCTCCATGTAGCCCCACGTAGTTATTGCGAATGGGCAATGCAGTTGTAGCCGGGGCTAGCTAGTTTTCCTATCGGATCAGCCAAAATATGTCAGGTGAAGTGATGTAAAACTCACTCCTGTTTTCTTTCATTGTATTTCCCTATCATTGGCTTTCTAGGAGGGAAACCAACATTTGTATTCAGAACTACTGCTTAATAATAGAAAACCATTAGAGCTGTTGCACCGGTTTTCCCACATTTGGTTTTTACGGGGACATTTAGTCCAAAAATAAGTGTGTCCTTTGTGTTATTGTCTCATTTATTTTTTAGTACTTGATTCGTATATTGGTGTAGGTTGTAGTGTATTTTCATTAACATTTTTTAAATATTTCTGAAAATAACTTGTTAAAATGAAGAACAAAAATAGGTAATGCAAATCAATTTACGACAGTAGGATTTCTAGTTTGTTAGATTTAGAAATTTTCATAGTTGGAAGTTTGAATTTTCTAACTACTACTCAAACTGACATATATTTTTTTGTAGGTATACTTTCCAGGTTGAATGTGAAGGTCATTGGAATGCAGCGAAGCGAGTGCTTAAGTATTTGAAAATCACTTGAACATATGGCATCAAATATTCCAATATAGATTTCCATCTCACTGGCTATTCAGATTTTGATTTTGAGGGAGATAAGGAGAATGGGGTCTCTACTTCTGGTTATTTGATGAATCTTGGATCAACAACCATTAGTTGGAGATCACACAATAAATTTGTTCCTGTTGATTCTAACACTGAAGCCGAATATGTTGCAGAAACTCAAGCTACAAAAAGAAACCATTTTGCTTCGCAAAATACTTGAAGACTTGCATGAGAAACAAGAGGCTTCAACTCCACTACTTATTGACAACTCTTTTGGAATTTAGTTGGCCAAGAATCCCAAGTTTTTTGATCTAAGAAAACATATTAACACCAAATATCACTTAATTCAACATTATATAGAGTCCAAATTTATTCATCTGAAATGTTGTCCTTCTTCAGAGCAGAGCACAGATATATTTATTACGGTATTGGGATGTGAAAAGTTTGAAAAGTTCATAATGTTACTTTCCATGTCATATGTCCCTTCGGATTAAGGGGAGAATGTTAACTAATCCCTCAGGATTGTTATTGTACATTATGTAATTAGTTTTTGATTTAGTTCTTACCATTAATAAGTTACCGAGACACAATTGTCTCATACCTAGATTGTATATGTATAAAAATGTGATTTTATCATCAATACAATTGCTCTTTTATTGTGGAGTTTATTCAGGCGTGTACATTTATATTATGATTTATCAAGCTTTCTTTTTTATGTTGCATTCATCTTTACTTCATCCTCTCATTTTAGGTGAATTCCTTCTTGAATCCATGGACATATATTTATATTTTGATTTTATCAAGGTGTTGGGTGCGGGATCCCCCAAGAGAAGTTTTGGGGCTTAAAACCCAAGTTTTTGCTAAAAATTTGTAAATCCAATGTAAAGACTCCACATTTTGTGGGCGTGGAGCGCGAAGTTGTAAATGAGTCATAGGGTTTTCCACCCTCAATTTTGTAATGTAATGTCGGCTTTAGAGATCTACCCATGGTCCACGGACCATGGGATTGTATAAATAGAGCAAGGCTCTAAGTTGAAAATAAAAGATAATAGAATTAGACGGAATGAGGATGGAATAGAAGGATAGCAAAAGATCTAAGTGTAAATTTGAGTCTTTGGTTTGTATAGTAGGAGAAGGCTCTACATCTGAGTGCACAGAGGCCTAGTAGTCAGCAGCTGAGTGCACAGACCCCTGTAGCTGAGTGTGTAGGGCAAGTCAGGTCTGTAACTGTTGAAGCATTAATAAAGAAAAGTTTTACAACAATTTTGTGTATTTATTTCTTGTTTTCTATATCGAATATATTGGGTATAAATTGCATTTATGTTGTCTATATGGTGCGCAAACATATATAACTGTGTTGATTAAGTAAAGGTGAGATAAGGTATCTGTTTACGTGAAGTTAACTAACAATTGTAAGAAGATAAGTAAGATTTGCGGTGTAACTTGGGGAAATAGCACAAATCACTGACCTAGCAGCGTGAAAGCATCTCATTCCCTAGTTAGGGCCACACGAAGGAAACTTATAACAGAGTGTGAAGGTATCGCAGGTAAGAACAGGGCGCGAAGCGACCTACGTGAAGGTAGGCACAATTGGACTAAATCGATCCTTTAGACATCTCTAGGGTGTGGAAACTTGGTTCTAGCATCCCCCCATACTCCTTTGGGTGAGAATTCAATCCGCACTCCGTGGGATGATGCTGAAAGGGCTAGTAGTGTAGGGATTTGTTTGGCTAATTAACTTTGAATCTGGGTCAAGCCCCCTTAAGCCAACAAGTGGTTCCGTTACTGGGACTGGAATATGCATAGAGATGTCTGATGTCATATCATTGGAATCCAACTAAGAAGAAAGTTGAAGGTTTGTTGGACAGGAGGATTTACGAGTTCACAGCACAGGAGAACAAGAACCCATGACTGACAGAAGAAGAGTGGTTAGACTGCTACCTGTACACAGACATCCACAAAATCTTCTTCACGCCTTTTCCTACTGAGTTGTATGAGTGGATCGTGAAGCTAGTAGATAGCCAAGGAAGGTGGAAACTCAACAATCCTATTGTGTGGACCCCAGAGTTAGTGCGAAGGTTGGAAGCATCGAAGGATACGATTGCACACGTCATCGATCATTGGCTCGATCAGCTTATAGGAGGATTCATTTTACTAAGTTCGTGGTTGACACCTTAGTTAGCTATAGCGAGGCAAAGCGATGCTTTCTCAAGGGACCACGAGGTAAGTACGTAAAGTCTCTGAATACTTGGATTAAAATGTTATTGTCTGAAAAGATGGTTATGCAATTACCTTGATGTTTGGGGCTATGCAAAGTGGAAAAACTTATAGGAACGAAGGAAATAAGGGACCATAAACTAGCCCCTTGATTTCACCTCCGCGAGGGGACAAGGCAGAACTCGCGAAGGTCTCACCGCGAAGTGCGATCCATCTGATAAGGAAAATAATTTCCCAAATAGCACCCCCACCCACACCGCCACAATCTTCACCGCCTTCACCTCCATCTTCACCCGTACTGCCTCCGCCACCACCGTGAGTCAATATGGAAAGCATGATAAAGTTTCATTTGTTTAAGGGATTGGAAAATTAGGATCCGGACCAATTTTAGAGCCGTATGGGAAGCACAAGGAGTTACAGATGACAATATAAAGAAAGCGACGTTGGTTAGCACCCTGCAGGACCACGCAATGACCTAGTATATTAAGCACTCCAATGATAATCCAAATGCGGGAATCGCGGATATCCAAACACCACTAAACAAAGAATTTAGCAGGCTGAAGTCTGAAGCACAGTCAATCATTAGATTCAAAGAAATCACGATGCTACTGTGAGAGACTCCTTGGGAGTTGGATTAGAGGTTGAAATGTATGATTCATGAAGCTAATATGAATCAGACAAATGGGCATCATTGCTAATGGTTTGTAGAATCGCTAACGCCACATTTATGGAGCGCATTATCGCAACAGAAGTTAACGACTTAGGCAGAGGCCTTAGAGATCGCGATGAGGCTTCATGAGACCCCAATGCAGGATCCTAACTTAGGAGTTCAACAGATCCACGCGCAGTTGAAAAATTTATGCTTGGAGATGCAGAGTCTGAAATAGGACAGAACAACTCGACCAAAAGTGCATGAAGAGGTGTGGTGCATAAAATGCAAGGGTCAAGGTCATGATAAGGACCACTTCCCGGTGTTTTCAAATTACCTCGGAGGAGGAGGACCGATTCTGTTAAGGTCGGAAGCACAAGCAGGACCTAGCGTGGCACCTACCTTGTGGTGCACGATTTGCCAAATAAGTGGAAAACACGCTACGGACAACTGTCACTTGTTACAAAAGTATACACAAAATTCGCTACAAATTTTATGTAACTTTTGTAGGTCAGTGGGACACGATGAGCGCACTTGTAGGAGCTATAAGTTGATGATGGATAGAACTCCCACCTACAGAGTTCAGGCTGAATCACAGCCCCTAGACCAGAATGTAGGAGTGGCACGAACCGGATTTCAGGGGCGCAGACGAGGCTGAGGCGGAGGAGGACCTGGAAGAGGTCGCGGTCAGTTGATATGCTACAATTGCGTAGGGCCAGGTCATTATGTCTATAATTGTATGAATCCGATGTGGACGTCATGGTTATATTGCACCTTGTTTGATCATGAGACGAAAGATTGTCCTACGTTGATAGCTAGGATACGTGACAAAGGAGCGCTACCACCTCCTCCGACCCAGAACCCCTAGATGATGAGGTTTGAGCCACGTGAGGAAGATCCAAATGTCAACACTGTGCTCTGAAGTGGAATCGTGATGAGAGATGACAAAGGAAAACAGCCTGAAGATAGTACTTAGCTTCGTGAAGCTCCAGTGAAAAAAGCGGAGCTTGATTTGGAGCGCGCTTAGGAAACCTTCATAGAAGCTAAGAAGAGCTTTGCTGATGCCTCCACTTTAAGAAGCAAAGATAGACCAGAGTCAGAGATGGACCAATCTATCCTTACGACATTCTTGGAAACATGCATGAAGTTATTGCGTGATAGTAAAGCTATAAAAGGATTATAGAAACTCATTAACAGAGGTGTTGGGACTATTGTTGAGTGATAAAAAGGTGTCTTTTTAACTCCCAATTATCTTCACATTTAACGTCAACCCAGGGATGAATTTTTATCTCAAGAGTGTACTCAGTCTAAGGCAGCTATTTACTCAAGAGTAATGTTTTGCAATATAGTGCTTAAAATGCAAAAGTAAATGAATGCTTGAAATAAAATCTACTTACAATTAAAAGAAACTTAACACTCTGAAACTTAAATCATTCACTCAGAAAACTACAACAATTTATCAGTCAAGGATACAGTAGCAATAACTCATTCCTTGTAAACTGATGCAAATGAAATCAAACATAAACAAGATCCACAATCTGAGAACTTAGGCAGCGATAGCCAATGTCCTTTACAGTTGTTGATCTTACAATCCATACTAAAGCAATAAACTAAGAATGATAAATCAATAATGTTGCGGACAGAAATGGAATAAACACGCTTGTTGCAATAACATTTAAAAGGAAGAACCAAATCCTTGCGTGAAAGAGATAACAGCAAAGTGTATTTGAATAACAAAGCTAATTTACCGGAAATGAACAACAACACTAAATTAATGGAAATGAATAATAGCAAAGCTAAATTAACAACAATCTGTAATGAACATCAAAGTCTGAAATGAACAGTGAGGCTTTATATTTGAAATGAATAGCATAACAATGTAAGTTGAAAAGGATAATAATCTCTGTTATGATGGAAAATAATAGCCACGCGATTCAATCACAACTTGTGCAATAAAACAATTTCATAAAATACTATAACAGCTCACTGTAAAAACATGAAATTGTAAGGAAATACGATTCAAAGAAATAAGAATTAAATCAAACCATCACATGGCAAAAATTCTAAAGATATAATATAGCAGTAGCAACGTACTCCACTAGAGGCTGGGCCCTTAGCCGCCAGCGGATGCTGCTGGGCTACTTCAGACAAGAAGAATGAACAGCAACTCCCAAATCATATATTAATCATTAAACTTGGTTGGCATTACAATAGAAAAAGCCTTGAGAATTACAACATGCAACAATCCCTTTTTCCTCCTATCCTATCATGAATCATGAATCCTTAATTCTGAATCTCTAATTCTCAAATCATAATTCTGAATCCATCATTCCCAATTCTGCATTCTCTCAGCCATCCTCCCCCAATACATAATACATACTCTCTTTTTATAATCATAAAGAGGAGAAATCAAATAGTAAATATGATCTCTCATAACAATATTAGATCTTTTCTAACCTATTGATCAACAAGAAAATATATTTCCATCTATCTTTCAACAAGAGCAAGGCGAATTTGGCTTTGTAGCTGAGATTTGGAAAACGGCCACACAGAAAATCTGAGAAAATCGTGCTCAAAGAACCCTGTGTTTCTCTCAGTATAAGCCAAATTTGGACAAACCATTCTTCAATAAAGTTAATTTGGTCCGTTCTGGACAAAACCCATGTTTTGGATTTTCTAGTTTCTTCTTCATTTGCCCAGAATCTCAACCACAAAACTGTCACTTCTTATTCCTGCGAATTTCTGAGTTGGAATATTTAATGATCAAATCTTCAATCTAGAAATTGTATCGGAGGCTAAAAATGGTGAATAATGTTACAACCAATTTATTAAAACTATCATTGATAAAATCATGCATAATCATCAATTTATTGAAAATAAAGGAGAAGAAATAATGTTCATCCATAAGAGCATAAATCATTATAAAATGGATTTAGATAATAAATTATAATAAATAACATGATAAAGAAGAGTAAAAATGGATGAAATAAGTGTTAAAAGGTGGTCGTATTCATGGCCCAACAACCGCACTAGGAGAGTCGTCCATAGTCCAGAAGATTGGAAAGCATAAGACAAGGACGGGAAGAGAAATGAGGTTAACCGCACAAATTGGAGAATATGAAATGGACCAAGTAGTTATGGATTTAGGGTCGAATGCGAATGTTCTGCCGAAGTAGACATGGGAGCGAATCAGGAGACCTATGCTACAATGGTCTCCTATTCAGTTCTGAATGGCGATATAGCAGAAAATAATACCCATGGGGCAATTGTAGGGAATCACTGTGGATATTGAGGGAGCAAGCATGCTAGAAGACTTTGAAGTAATATAGATTGTTGATGACAGCAATCCCTACCCAACACTCTTCGGAATTGATTGGGCCACTGACATGAATGTGGTGATTAATCTTAAGAAGCGTAAGATGATTTTTGAGAAGAAGTCACTACGCGTATTTATACCTCTGGACCCTGGTGAAGGATCACGCTATATAGAGTCAGTGTGTGACTATGAAATCGATGACGATTTGGACTACATCTATAAGATAACATCGCAAAATTAGGACTGGGTGAATCCCACTATGGATGGGAAACTTGCATGCGAGTGCGAGATCTCTTGTACTTCGGATTTAGATGAGGAAACAGAGCGATGGTAGAATTGGTTACATGAGGTGACTACACTAAATTGTAATATGATGACAAGGTCGTTGCACTGTGTATCAATGAAAGTAAGAGACCTACCTACTTATGATGGGATAAGTGAGGTAGATACCTTCTTGGGTAGATTTGAAAGAGAAGTGTCAGAAAAGCAATGCTTCCAGGCTTTGAATTTGGTATTATGCGCTACGCCCATGAGATGGTGGGGTACACACAGAGGGAGCTTTGATGGCTGTCGCGAATGCGGGAGAATGATGGGCACACATTTTGGGAAGCTTAAGATGCGACTAACAGACAAGTATGATGGATAGGATGATCCACGTGCACACCTAGCCAAGTGGATGAAGATCTATGGAGAAAAGCCACAACCTGAGTGGGTGCACCTATTCTATCATACTCTAGATGTTATACCCATGAATTGCTATATAGAGATGGAGCTCTACCATGGGATAAGTGAATAGGATATCCTACATGAAGGGTTCATGATGACCTTTAGTTTTGAGGATGGATGGGGGGACAATATTGATGAAGTGTTACAAGAGATTAAAAAAGCCATCTTTAGGATACCGCACGAGCCTTTAGACCTGAATCAGCCTGAATGGGCTACTCAGCTGAGTTGCATGCCAGAATTTTATAATGTAACTACTGAAGAGGAGGATGAGGATACAAGGAATATTAACATTCCAAAAATTGAAGGCGATCGTGAGGTTCAAGGACCATATATTGAGAACCTTGAAATAACCACACCGGTAAAAACAAAGCAGGTGAACATTGGTACGGAGGCC
This sequence comes from Pinus tabuliformis, assembly GCA_031772625.1. NCBI lineage: Eukaryota > Viridiplantae > Streptophyta > Pinopsida > Pinales > Pinaceae > Pinus > Pinus tabuliformis. The sequence goes on along the minus strand of CM062820.1, from coordinate 1,421,697,329 downwards.
GAACCTAAGTTTGCAAAGTTCGGCAACTACTAGGACGATGCAATGATGGATAAGGTCGCTAAGTTACTCCGCAAGTACCAAGACTTATTCCCAACCAAGTTTATGGATTTAAAGAGAATCACCGGAGATTTAAGAATGACGAGGATCACGTTAAAACCCAACATGAATCTAGTTAAACATAGGCCTTACCGCTTAAATCCAAAATACAAGGAGAAGGTTCGCGTAGAACTAGACAAAGTGCTCGTAGCAGGAATCATTGAGCTGGTGGAAGAATCTGATTGGGTAAGTCCAATGGTGGTGTAGGAAAAGAAGCAGAAGGAGGAGAGAAGAATACGCGTGGAACTCAGAAAATTAAATGATGCTTGTGTGCATGATCCATTCCCAACTCTGTTCATAGATGAGGTGTTGGACAATGTCGGTGGGTAGGAAGCATATTCTTTCATTGATAGGTTCTCAGGGTACCACCAGATCAAAATCACACCAAAGGATAGGAGTAAGACAACCTTCACGATTGAGTGGGGTTGCTTTCAATACACTGTCATGCCATTTGGGTTGAAGAACGCATTGGCCATCTTTCCAGGCGTGGTTGTTGTAGCATTCAAGGAATATATTCATAAGTTCTTGGAGGTTTATTTTGATGATTAGACGGTATTTGGGCTGGTTAAGCGCCATGTAACGAGCTAAGTGTGTGTTTCTTGTTCCTTTTGGGAACCTATTGGGACATGTGGTTTGCAGACAGTGACAGATGGTAGATCCCATGAAGATTGCAGGGATTCTGAATTTGGAAGCACTGCAAAGTCTGAAACAGCTGCACACTACTCTGGGACATACATGGTAATACAGAAAGTTTATCAAAATTTATGCCAAAATCACTGCACAGATGGAGAAACTATTGAAGAAGGATGTTACATTTTGCTGGAACGATGACTGCAAGAAAAGCCTGGATATATTGAAGGAAAAGATGGTCATTACACTGATTCTTTTCTTCCCAAATTGGAATAAATAGTTTCATGTCCATGTTGATGCATCGTGTATAACGCTAGGAATGATACTAACACAGGATGGTGGAGAGGGCTTGGAACACCCTATCATGTTCGCGAGTCACAGATTGTCTAAAGCAGAAAAGAACTATTCCACCACTGAACACGAGGGACTGGCTATGGTGTATGCGCTCCAAAACTATCGACACTACTTGATAGGAGGTCACTTTAAGATGTATACAAATCATTTTGCACTAAATTACTTGGTCAACAGGCCTTTGTTAGGGGGGCACATATGTAGAGGGATTTTATTTTTCCAAGAATATGACTTTGAAGTTGTTGTGAAACCTAGAGGATTAAATGCGGGACCAGATCACTTATCGCGCATTGAGAGAGGAGAGGAACCTACTATTCTAGAGGAAGGATTACCCGACACGTAGCTCTTTGTTGTGCACATAGCGGATGGAGATTCTAAAGATATAATTCACTTTCTCACGACTGGAACTACGCTGAAAGGATACTTTGTCTAGCAGAAGAAGGAACTAGTGGTGCACGTGGCAGATTTCTCAATCATTACGGGGCACCTACATAAGATGGGGAATGATGAGATACTGCAAAGGTATGTACCTGAATTTGAACGAAGCAATATCCTCACAGACGCTCATGGGGGCACTGCAGGAGGACATTATGCAGGAAGAGTGACCACATAGAAGATTCTCTGCTCAGGGTTGTGGTGGCCGACCCTTCATCAGTATTCAAAATCATATTGCAAGACCTGTGATGTATGTCAAAGAATAGGTAAACCATCATGGAGGGACGAGATGCCTTTGAATCTAAAAATGATGTTGTAGCCCTTTGAAAAGTGGGTGATTGACTTCGTAGGACCTATCAAACCTCAAGGAAAATTGGGTGCAAGTTTTATTATCATTGCGACATAGTACCTGACTCATTGGGCAGAAGCGTAGCCAGTAAAAGATTGCACGACCACAAAGACCAAAAAGTTCCTGTTTGAACACATATTGACACGATTTTGATGTCCTAGGATCTTGATGAGCGATCACGGTACACATTTCCTGAACAAGACTATTAGCGTGCTGACAGAAGAGTTTCAGGTGTATCATCAGAAAAGCACACCATATCATCCACAAGCTAACGGGACAGCAGAAGAATTTAACAAAGTACTAGAGACTGCGTTGACCAAGGTATGTAATGCGCAACGAAGTCATTGGGACCTATGCGTACCCACAGTATTATGGGCTTATAGGACGACATGAAAGAAACTGATGGGACAAACACTTTTCTGGTTGGTCGATGGAGTGGAAGCCTTAATTCCGATGGAATACATCGTGCCTAGTATATGCATAGCATCACTCATAGGTATGATGGACCGTGGAGCCCTAGAGGAGAGGCTCATGCAGGTGGAGGAACTCGATGAAGAACAATTTTTGGTTGGCTTTCCCCAACAGGTACAGAAGTAGTGTGAAAAGGCCTGGCACGATCGAAATATTAAGTTACACACCATCAAGGTGAATGATTTGGTGTTAATGTATGATAGTAAGTTTGATAAATTCCTGGGAAAACTCAGAATCCATTGGCTAGGACGATATGTTATTAAAGAGGTCACAGACGGAGGCATGGTGCAGTTGGTAAAGTTAAATGGAGAACCTTTCCCAGTAAAAGTGAATGGCAGTCGGTTGAATCCATACACGGGTGGCCCAGCTATCTGACTAGCCGACAGAAGCATAGTCTTAGTGCTCTAGGTAGCTGAAAGGAGGTTCGGGACTATAAAAATGTTCATGGAAGCAGTTTAGCTACATCAGTTTCTGAACAACGCGTCCAGGAAGTGCAGCAGGCAGTTGCTCAGTGCATTGTTGATCATGCAGCTGTCTAGGTAGAGTTGGGAGGTCTCTATGCGAAGATCTTCGCACTAAAAGAGTGACTCGAGGAAAAGTTAAGATTTTTGTGTTGGGGGCCTGTTGAGTGCACGATCCCCTAAGGGAAGTTTTGGGGCTTAAAGCCTAGATTTTGGCTAAAAAATTATAAATCTGATGTAAAGAATCTGCATTTTGTGGGCGTGGAGCATGAAGATGTAAATGAGTCATAGGGTTGTTCATCCCTCAATTTTGTAATGTAATTTTAGCTTTAGAGATCTACCCATGGTCTGTGGACCATGGGATTGTATAAATGGAGCAAGGCTCTAAGTTGAAAATAAAAGATAATAGAATTAGAAGGAATGAGGATGGAATAGAAGGATAATAGAAGATCTAACTATAGAATCAAGTCTTTGAGTCATAGAGTAGGAGACAGCTCTACAGCTGAATGCACAGAGGCCTAGTAGTTCGCAACTGAGTGCGTAGACCCCTACAGCAGAGTGTGCAGGGCAAGTCAAGTCTATAACTATTGAAGCATTAATAAAGAGAAGTTTTACAACAATTCTATGTATTTATTTCATGTTTTCTTTATCAAATATATTGGGTATAAATTGCATTTCTATTGTCTATATGGTGCGCGAACATATATAACTGTGTTGATTAAGTAAAGGTGAGATAAGGTATCTATTTACGCGAAGTTAATAAAAATTGTAAGAAGATATGTAAGATACGCAGTGTAACTTGGGGAAATAGCACAGATCATTGCCCTAGTAGCACAAAAGCATCTTAGCACATGGTTAGGGCTTCGTGAAGGACACTTATAATAAATTGAGAAGGTATCGCAGGTCAGAATAGTGCGTGAAGTGACCTGTGTGAAGGTAGGCACAGTTGGACTAAATTGACCCCTTAGACATCTCCAAGGTGTGGAAACTTGTGTTGGGTCCCTATAATACTAGTGATTACCCCTTTACTATTGTAGTTATACCCCTTATTTATATTTTTGTGCTCCTATTACCCCCATATTGTTATCTCTGTGCCCCATAGAATCCCTCTATTGTTATTTTTGTGGCTTTATATTATTATTGTTAGCTCGGCTGGATTATATTGTGACTCCTTAGACTCCTATATATAGAAAGGAGGTTTTGTCATTTGAATCATCAAAGAATTGTTCATTTATTTAATGTAAAGGGGGTTGCCCCCTCGAAGAGGCTGAATTCTAAGGCATTAATCTATCTTTTCTATCTTTTCTTGAGCTGGTTTCATAACATTTGGAATCAGAGCTTTGGATTCTAGGGTTTCGCTGCTTCAAATAGGTCATCGTGGTATTTTCGCTATAACTTTTTTCCTGTTACGTTTCAGAAGTTGCAAGAAAAACCCATTTGAGAAGAAATCGCGCTGAACCTTGGGTCCGAATTTCAGAGCTTTTGGCGCGATATTTGCGGATATATGATCTGAGGAATTTGGTCTTTTTCCAGACTCCTGAATTACATTCAAAACAGGTGACCTGGGGAAAATCATTATAACTTTCTCTCTGGGGATCGGATTGAAATTTTGTAATAAAGTACAGAAAGAGGACGGATTGTAGTTTCGTGTATGCATTTTTTAGATCCAAAGGTTGAAACAGTGACTCGTGGCACGTCGTACAAGTTCGCTCTACTGAACTAGTCTATAATCAGGTCATCTTGGGAGATTGTGCATAACTCTTTCTTGGAGAATCCAATTTGGGTCAGAATTGTGGCATTGGAAAGAGAACACAGAAGGCTACTACAGGTTGCAATTTTAGAACTGGATGATTCGAAATTACAGATATACATCAGATTCAATATCAGGCTTCTACAAAGGGAAAAAAGGTGTGTAGTTTTTTTTAAATTTTTGCGTAAGCTTGGTTTGAAGGAATTCAAAGGGCATAGTAAAGCATTATTATCGATAAATTATGCCACGAGGAAAGAAAATGCAAACACTAAGTAAGGAACCTGAAAGCTCTAGCATGACTCATGAAGAAGAGGAAGAAATGCTACATGATATATCAAAATTACAAGAACAAGTGCAACAAATGTCACACTCACAAAAGCTAACAGAAGCTAAGAAAAATGGCGTGGAATGTAAGATAAAGGGCATGGAAGCTAAGATGGATGATTCGAACACAGATTTGAAGAGAGACATGGCAGATTTGAAGACATATTTGAAGACAGACATGGACGAATTGAAGATAAATATGAATAAGTTGCTACAAGAAATGGGCACTAAGGATGAAAGGGTACTAAAGGAAACTCATGATGAGAATAAAAGAAATGTTAATCATGATTCCATAGATGCTAATGTTGGATCGAAGACTCACCATATTCCAAAAATCGATATGAGGAAGTTTGATGGCAAGGATCCCGCCACATGGATATTACAGATGGAGCAATTCTTCGATCTCAATAATGTGCAAAACACACAAAAGGTACGTATGGCAACTGTATATTTGGAACCAAATCAGTTTGTATGGTATCAATGGCTTTTCTCTCGTAAAAAAATTATCACTTGGGCAATTTTTACGGAAGAATTGATAGCACATTATGAGGATACAAAAAGCAACACTTTTTTTAGCCAATTGATAAGTCTCAAACAAAAGGGTTCAATAATGGAGCACATTGAGGAGTTCCAAAAATTGAACATAAGGGTAAAAGATATTCCAGAGGAGCATAGGATTGATGTGTTCATAGGGTCTTTAAAGGATAATATCCAACATGATGTTCGCCTTTGGGAACCTGATTCATTAGAGAAGGCATTCAGGTTAGCAAGAAAAATGGAAAGCAAAATTATGGCAACCAGGAAGCATACCACTCACAACTATAAAGATGGAAGTGTTGTTGCCACTAGTCTTCCACAACCTATAAGGTTGACACCACAACAATTGGAAGAAAAAAGAGCAAAAGGGCTTTGTTACAGTTGTGATAGCAAATACACTAAAGGTCATAAGTGTGCTGAGAAGAAATTATTCTACATAGATTGTGAAGAGGAAGAAGAAAAGGAGCAAGAAAGGTCAAAAGAAGAGGATATACTCCAGGAACAAAGCCTAGATGAAGAACAATTAAATCCGACCATATCTTGTAATGCATTGGCGGGAATTACCACTCCTCAAACCATCAAGATAGAAGGACAAATCAAGAAGAAAAAGGTAATAGTGTTGATTGATTCAGGAAGCACCCACAATTTTATTCATTGTAGGGTAGCAAAAGAATTGAATTGCTTCCTATATCCAGCACCAGAGTGTCAAGTGATGATTGCAAATGGAGGAACAATAAATTGCTCTGGAAAGTGCCATAATATCAAGCTATCCATGGGAGAATATGTATTGACTAGCCCAATGCTTTCCATTCCAATGGGAGGTGCTGATGTTGTACTAGGAGTCCAATGGCTACAATCCTTGGGTACAATAGCTTTTAATTTTCAAGAACTTTTCATCAAATTTTCTACGGAAGGAAAGGAAGTTGAATTAAGGGGTATTGCAGGGAAACCAGGAAAGATAATCAGCTCTAATGGTATGACAAAGCTTCTAAAAAAGGAGCAAAGAGGTGTAATTGCACAATTATGTTCGCTAGATGTTTCCACATTGGAATCATCTATTTCTCCAGATCTCCAAAAAGTCCTGGACAATCATTCCAAGGTATTTGAGACTCCCAAAGGTCTCCCACCTATGCGTGATCATGATCATGCTATTCATCTGATTCCAGGAAGTGTTCCTCCAAACATCAGGCCGTACAGATATCCCTATGTCCAAAAAAGTGAAATTGAACGTATGGTTGCAGAAATGCTAGAGGCTGGTATAATTCAACCGAGTCAAAGTTCTTTCTATGCTCCAGTAGTATTGGTGCACAAGAAGGATGGATCATGGCGCATGTGTCCGGATTATAGGGAGCTCAACAAGCTCACTATTAAAGATAAGTTCCCCATTCCTGTCATTGATGAATTACTGGATGAATTGCATGGATCAATTTACTTCACCAAGTTGGATCTTCGTTCGGGATATCATCAAATCAGAATGAAGATTGAAGACATTCCGAAAATAGCATTTAGAACTCATGAGGGTCATTATGAATTTTTGGTCATGCCTTTTGGCCTTACCAATGCACCTTCAACATTTCAAGGTTTGATGAATTCAATTTTCAAACCATTCCTTAGAAAATTTGTGTTAGTATTTTTTGATGATATACTAATCTACAGCAAGTCTTGGAAGGATCATGTTGAACATGTTGACAAGGTGCTACAACTATTGGAGGAGAAACAATTATATGCAAAAAGATCCAAATGTTTCTTTGGAGTCCAGGAGGTGGAATATTTGGGTCATATTGTATCTCATGAAGGAGTTAAGGTAGACCCTAGCAAAATTAAAGCCATTAAGGAATGGAAAATCCCCACATCCATAAAGCATCTGCGAGGATTTCTTGGGTTGACAGGGTATTATCGCAAGTTTGTTAAGAATTATGGGAGAATAGCAGCACCTCTAACAACATTATTGAAGAAAGATGCATTTTCATGGACTCCGGAAGCAACAAAGGCCTTTGAACATCTTAAAGAGGCAATGTGCCAAGCACCGGTCTTAGCTACACCGGACTTCACAAAAACCTTTATTGTGGAATGTGATGCTTCAGGAAATGGAATTGGTGTTGTTCTAATGCAAGATGAAAGACCCATTGCTTTTGAAAGTCGTCCAATCAAGGGAAAGTTTTTAAGCAAAGCTATTTATGAGAAGGAAATGTTGGCAATACTCCATGCACTTAAGAAATGGCGACCCTACCTAATGGGAAGACACTTCAAGGTAAAAACGGATCATGATAGCCTTAAATACTTTTTAGAACAAAGATTATCCTCTGAAGAGCAACAAAAGTGGGTCACAAAGATGTTGGGTTATGACTTTGAAATCATCTACAAAAAAGGGAAGCAAAATGTGGTGGCAGATGCACTCTCAAGAAAGGATGAGGATGTGGAAGCATTGTTGTGTGCCATTTCTATTATCCAACCAGATTGGATAAATGAAGCAAGGGAGGAATGGAAGAATGACGAAGAAGTGTGGGCACTTATTCGAAAGCTACAACAAGATTCCAGTACATCTGATACATTTAGCTGGCAAAATGATTCGTTATGGTACAAAGATCGCTTATACCTCTGTAAGAATTCCCAGCTAAAACAAAAGATTCTTATGGAATTGCACACTTCTCCCTTAGGAGGGCACTCAGGATTTTTAAAAACTTACCACAGGGTTAAGAAGGAATTTTTTTGGGATGGCCTTAAATCAGATATTCAAAAGTTTGTGGCGGAATGTTTGGTTTGCCAACAAAATAAAGTTGAAACAATTAAGACACCGGGTCTATTACAACCTTTATCCATTCCAAGCCAACGTTGGGAGGAGGTTTCAATGGATTTTATCACAGGTTTACCCAAGTCTGAGGGAAAAAGTGTCATCATGGTGGTAGTTGATAGACTTACCAAGTATGCACACTTTTGTGCATTATCACATCCATTTAAAGCCAGTACAGTTTCTACTGCATTTATGGAAACAATTCAAAAGCTACATGGAAACCCAAAGATTATTGTAAGTGACAGAGATCCCATTTTCACTGGAAATTTTTGGACAGAATTATTTTCTTGTCTTGGTACTCAGTTAGCTCATAGCTCATCTTATCATCCTCAATCTGATGGGCAAACTGAGATAGTAAACAAATGTTTGGAAGGATATCTTCGTTGCTTTGTATCTGATAAACAGACACAATGGGTCAAATGGTTGCCTCTGGCTGAATGGTGGTATAACACTTCCTTCCATACAACAACAAAAATGACCCCATTTATGGCACTTTATGGGTATCAACCACCATCCATCACATCATATTTAAGAGAAAATTCTAAGGTTCAGGCAGTGGAACATCACATCGAACATCAACAACAAGTCCTCCAACTCTTAAAGGATAACCTCGTGTTGGCACAAAATAGAATGAAACAACAGGCAGATCAACATCGCAGTGAAAGAAGTTTAGGTGATTGGGTATTCCTACGGCTACAACCATATAAGAAAATGTCCCTAAAGCAAGCTAAGAAGGATAATAAATTATCACCAAAGTATTATGGTCCGTACAAGGTGTTGCAAAAAATTGGTACTATGGCATACAAATTGGAGCTTCCTGCAGCTTCTCGATTGCACCCAGTTTTCCATGTTTCATGTTTAAAGAAGGTTATAGGCGACAAGCTCCCAGTTCAAACAATATTACCAGAACTTGACGAGGAAGGAAAAATTATATTGGAACCGGAAGCAGTCACAGAAACAAGAACTCGATAGCTACGAAATCGATCAATTTCAGAGTATCTTATCAAGTGGAAGAACTTATCCGTTGAAGATTCCACATGGGAGGATGAGAATTTTATGCAGAAGTATCCAGAACTACTCAAGCGTTGAGGACAACACTTTTTTGAAGGAGAGGGGCATGTTGGGTCCCTATAATACTAGTGATTACCCCATTACTATTGTAGTTATACCCCTTATTTATATTGTTGTGCCCCTATTACCCCCATATTGTTATCTATGTGCCCCATAGAATCCCTCTATTGCTATTTTGTGGCTTTATATTATTATTGTTCGGTCGGCTAGATTTTATTGTGACTCCTTAGACTCCTATATATAGAAAGGAGGTTTTGTCATTTGAATCATCAAAGAATTGTTCATTTATGTAATGTAAAGGAGGTTGGCCCCTCGAAGAGGCTGAATTCTAAGGCATTAATCTATCTTTTCTATCTTTTCTTGAACTGGTTTCATAACAACTTGGTTCCAACATCCCCCCATACTGCTTCGGGTGAGACTTCAGTCCACGCTCTGTGGGCTGATGCCGAAAGGGTCAGTAGTGTAGGGATTTGTTTGGCTAATTAACTTCAAACCTTGGTCAAGCTCCCTCAAGCCAACACAAGGTTAAGTTATTGTTTACATATTTTTTAGGTATTTGCACACACATTAAATTATTGCATATAAGCATCATTGAGTGCTTAAGTGAAGTGTTCTTGTCTTTTTAAGGACATTTTTTTGTAAAATAACTTTGGATTCTCAAAAAAACATATGTATTTGCAAAAATAGAAATTCAACATGTCCATGTAAAATCCTATATTCAATTAGTATGTCTTTCTTAAGTTGGTTGGCTTATTTTATTAGTATGTTGTTCAATCAAATATATGTTAAGAATGTTTATGGTCTTTTCTGTGTAGGATATACATTAAAAGATTGCATTTATGTTTCAATATGCATGTATAGAAAGTTTTTTCAGCGTTATTATCTTTTGAAATTCATATTTGCAAAATAACATTAGACTCTGAAAAATGTATAGGTAGATATGTAAACTAAATTCACAACATATTCAGATAAAGCTTAGTTTCAAGTTGGTTTATATATTTTTCCATTTTGTATAGATAGATTTAGGTATTAAGTGTATTCTAGAAACCAAACTTAATTATGGTATTTTGGTGTGCAATATTCTAGTAACTGCAATTCTAAGAGGAGGGCATGTAGTTTTGCGATGCTTAGGAAAATATGTACACATGAAATAGAAGAGACTCATTGAGGCCTTGTCTTCGTCACTACAAATGTGCATACACCTATATGCACTACAAATGTTGTATCTCCTCTACAAATATATCCTTATTATTTGTTCTTTGAGTAGTCTTGTCTTCATCTTTGTAATGCCCAAATATCTATATATAGTGCATGTGAATTTATAACAATGAAACAAAGATAATCTTGTAACACCTAACCATAATTTAAAAAAAAATTACATATAAAAATATATATCATATCTGATAACATACAAACCATAGTCTATGTAGCTACGATGGGAATGACATATATGCAATCATTAAACATATTTATAATAAAGGTCATGATCAGTATAGAGGTTGGTTTCATTTCACACTTTTTGAGGGAACATAAATGTACATTCAATGTACAGGATCAAAAATCCATTGGGAATCCTTCGGGCTGATAGTGCATATTTATACCATTGGTACCTTACTGTATTGGCACTTAACTTTGCTAACACGCGGCGTGATGAGATTTAAAGGGTTAATACACTTTTCTATTCATGCCAGCTACTTTACTCCTCTATCGTTGATCTCAAGCCTTCAATCGGACGTTAGGAAGTTGTTAGGGTTTATACCTCTAACTGAATCCTCACGCTCGAACTATGGAAACTTCATTGTCACCTTTGTTCTTTTGTTTTTTGCTTCTCTACAACACGAAACTTTCCACTGGTTCCAATTTGTATTAATGGTTGAAGTGGTGAGGACAACGGAACCCTTAGAGCAGTTATACCCTACCCTGGAACCTAGTTACTAAGTTTCTTTCCATTTTTCAAGTTTCAGTGTTGTTTTCATTTTCAAGGTTTCGGTTCAATGCCTGTAAAAAAAAAAAATATTTGTTACGCAAGTATGGCCCAAGAGGCTTTGGCGATGGTGGGACGACAACAACATCAAGACTTAATTGAATCAGGTAAGGTTTTCTGGTAAAGATTCTAGGGCGCCACTTCCTTTCGATTTTTTATTTAAGGGATGAGGGCTTTCACCTCTAGTTATTTTAACTTAACTCATTTCCAGTGAAGAACTAAACCTTCGTTTGTTTTTGCAGGTAGACAAAGCAGCGATGTCAAAACTCTGTTCCAAGTAAGACCCAATGCAAACAAGATAATCAGTTTTGAATGAATACTAAGCGAGGGTTTCACCTTTGCCAACTCACGAGTTTTATTTGTCCTCCATTTATAGGTATACAATCTATTTACATGGTTTCATTACTCGTTTTTCAGTGATCCAATTCAAAGGAACTTATCGAACCTCGGTTTATCTCTAGGTTGGAGTTGTTCTCTTGTTTATGGTTCTCAGTCGATTCGTTTTACAGTTTTGGATGGGGTTTCTCCTGTGTAGGCGATCTTTTATTATGGATTACTATTATGTCTTAGCTATCTTAGTCTGTTGGTTGGTTAGCAAGCTCTATTTTTCGAGACATTTTCTTCTTTTAAACTATGAGTTTGGAATAGCTAATATTATGCTCGGTTGCTGCCGGCAGTGGTATTAAGAATTTATTCTCTGTTTTTTTGATGTAGAATGAATTGTAATATTTTCTCTGTTAAGATAAAAGACCAAGTATGCCTTCCAAAGGTTATCCCATAAATTTCTGTCGTTTCAATGCTATCTATATACATGAAATGTTGTCCAATTATTTAGGTTTCTTGAATGTCTGATTCATTCTCTTTAACCTTGGTGTATTAGTTTTCCAAACTATGTTTTTACAGAGATACTACTTCAACCTGATGTAATACTCTTATGATAGGATTGTTAATCATCGTTTCAAACTGCTTGTTATTTTACTTTTAAATGCCTAGAATGAAAGACATTCTGATGCCTTTCAATGTTTGTAGCATATTAGCTGTCTATCAATATTTTATTTCTATAATATTCTATTGCATTGTTATTTTAGATGATAATTGTCAATAATTTCTGCTATTTATATAACGAGCTATATTTACCATCAGTTCTAAGATATGAATGATTGTAATTCAATATACATTAATCATACGACACTAGAAATTATTTCATTTCCTATTCTGCACTAATAATTGTTCTGTACTTAAATAGCTTATATGTTCCTCACTGATATATTAACTAAACTCAGGGCCACCAGTTTGATAATAAGCTCTCTGTTCTACTTAGTTAATCTCCTATAATTATCATAAAATATATAATGCAACCTATAGTTCCTACACTAATAATTAGTTAGTTCTGCAGTCAATTAATTCATATTCACAGGACATTAATAAATTTTCAGAGATCTACTACCTTATTGTACTTTTTATGCTATAATAGAACACGTATTCAAAAGGTCTCACCTCCCAACCACGAGTCTGGCAATCACGTCCAGACTCTCCCCTGAGCACCTTCTACCTTACACATTGACTTTTATCCAGTTACATTTAGTACAGTGGCCTCAGGACTCCTATCCAACCTTAACTTATGTACTCCTTTGATGACTGTCGTCAGCAAACTTCCTACTGGTCCTTTCTTCCAGTTCTATGATGGTTTTTTTGCCTCTCTTACCCTCTCTATATTTCCTTTCTCAGGAAGAGGGTAACTGTTTCTTGGCAACTGTTTCCTTTAATAACAAAACGATATTTTTTAAGTCTCGTTAAAGTAATGTTACTAAAATTTAGGTAATCTCAATGTATGGATCTGGTAATCCAATTTTAGTCAGTTAATATAGAATATCATAATGTAATAAAAATCTATGAAGTCATTAAGTAAAATCAACTTAGTAATCTCAACATTTTTCTTTATGCAACTTGGGGTGTTACATATCCCCCCCCCCACATGAGGAACACCGTCCCTAGTGTTCTCTCTAATATCAGAAAATAATGTTGGATAAACCTTCCGCATAACTTCCTCCTCTTCCCAAGTCACCTCTTTCGGGCCAAAGTGCTTCCATTGCACTTTAACCTGGGTGATGGCTCATCTCCACAAGTTGGTTTCTCGATGGTCGAGAATATTAAGAGGTTCTGCCAGGAACTCTCCTTCTGATTTGACCTGAATATTTTCCCAATCAATAATGTGTTGAGGGTTATACACATATTTCTTTTGTAGTGATACATGGAATACATTGTGAACCCAAATGTGGCTTGGTAGTGCAAGCTTATAGGCCACAGGTCCAATTCGTTCCATGACTTGGAAGGGGCCATAGTATCGGGGTGCTAATTTAGCACAACCCCACCATTGTAGGGAACTCTTTCGAGGCTTCACTTTTAGATAAACGTGATCTCCTGGTTGAAATTCTCTGAATGTCCTCTTTTTGTCTACATATTCCTTCTGTCTATCCTGGGCTGCCCTTAAATTTTGTTGAACTTTCTTGACAGCCTCCTCAATTTCTACCAGCTAATCAGGACCTAGTACTAACTTATTAACCGGATTATTCCAATCTATGGGTACTCTACACCTTCTCCCATACAACAACTCGAAGGGGCTCATGCCTAGCAATTCGTGATGTCCATTATTATATGCAAACTCCACTATATGGAGGTAATCTTCCCACTTGTGTGGTTGTTGCATCACAAACATGTGTAGCATGTCTTCCAACACCTAATTTACCCATTCACGTTACCCATCTGTTTAGGGGTGGTAGGCAGTACTAAACTGAATTTGAGTACCTAACCCTAAGAAAAGAGTTTTCTAGAAGGTGGATGTAAATTTCACATCCCTATCTGAAATCACCACTTTGGGTATTCCATGCAAACGAAAAATCTCTTTCATAAATATTTCTGCGATTTCCATGGTTTTGTACATGGATTTCACAAGTATGAAGTGAGTTGTCTTACTTAATTTGTCTACTACCACCATAATGGAATCATGTTGTTTCCTTTTACGAAGAAAACCTGTGATGTAACCTAAAGATATGGTCTCCTATTTCCATCCTGGAATGGGCAATAGCTATAACAATCTAGCGGGATGTTGGTGTTCAGCCTTCACCAGCTGACACTCTAAACATTTGGACAAATATTCTGCAATGTCCTTCCACAATCCGGGCCAAAAGTATCCCTTTTTGATGGTTGAAAACATTTTTTGGTAACCTGGGTGCCTAACACAAGGTTTCCTATGAAACTCATCCAGAATTAATAGTTTAACCAAGTTTTGGTTGGGAATGTAAATTATGTCCTTAAAAGTAAGGAGATTATCGGAATTTATTGTGAATTCTGATCTCTTCTTTTCCAGCAAGGCTTCTTTGGTTTGTTGCCAAAGGAAAGTATACTCCAGGTCTCTGTTTGCTGCCTCCTTAATGATTTTGGGAATATTTGAACTCACTTGGCTCATTTGAACCTCATAGATACAATGTAACTTTCTGCTCAATGCGTCGGCCACACGGTTTTCCTTTCCTTTTAAATGTTTCATCTCAAAATCGAATTCACTTAAGAAGGTTGTCCATCTTTAAGCTAGCCTAGTTGAAGAAATTTGTAAGATTTCTATGATCTGTTAGCAACAAGAATTTCTTCCCCAGCAGGTAATGATGCCACATTTTAAGTGCGTGCACTACTGCTATTAGTTTGAGGTCATAAGCTGAGTATCGTTGTTCATACTCCTTCAATTTTCGAGATTCATAAGAAATCACCTTTCCTTCCTATGTCAGCACTCCACCAACACCCACTTTGCTTGCATCTGTGCAAACTAGGAAAGGTTTTTGAAAATAGCAACAAGAAATGCTAAAAATAGCATTAAGAATATTCCAATTTTGATTTGTCCTTGAATTAGAATTGTGAATTAAAATTCAAATTTAATCTCACCAGCTACTTGAAAAATAATTAATTAATCCATCTTGAGTTAATTAGTTGGAGAAATTCAAGCTAGAAGTCTTTGTTAAGTCATGCAACAGGTATCCCTTAAATTAAGGAAGCTATCCCTTAATTAAGGAGATAAGGATGAGTTGTATTTGAGTTGTAATTAGTTAGCTCAAGTAACTGAATTAAGTCTAGTTAAATTAGTTCCAAACACTTTGAGGAACTAATTGTGAGTTCAGTTAGTTAATGCATGTATGCATGAAACTAGTATACTCCAGATAACTGAGGATTCTCTCATAAATAACTCATGCATGTCAGTTCAGACAAAGACCTGGTTGATATTAAAGACAGGGACAGTGTACTATCAGTTGGAGGAATTTTCTTATAAGGGAAACTCGTCCATGCAGAAGGAACAAGGTTCCTTGAGGATTCCGCAGTTTTACAGAGTGTGAGATCAGTGTGAGTGATCAGTGTTATAGTTGGTAACAATAAAATCACCCAGGAGAAATAACACAAGGAAATAGGGGGCTTGGAGGGCATAGGAGAAGGTTTGTGAGAAGCCTTATTTTCCTGTGACCATCGAGGAGGATTGTACTGAGAGTTGGATAGCTGTGAGAGCTAAAGATTTGTGTAATCTTGATGTATTTCCACCTTGTATGATAATACAAATAGTAGGGTTTTTAGTTGAGGCTTTCTCCTAAGTATTTTCTGTGTTTCATGTGTATTGATTCTTCTTCTTTGTTATATGTGCTCTTCTTGATCTTGCTCAAATTGATTCAACTTCCGCAAGTTTTATTGTAGAAGTAGATTAAGTATTTTTCTTTAGTTATATTGCATAATCAGGTTAATCTACAGTGAGAATTTCTACAAAGGTTTTTTCGGATCTTCCACTTTTAACACCGGTGCAATGGTGAGAAGATGCTTTAGTTTCTCAAAGCTTCGTTGGCACTCGGTTGTCCAATGAAAAGCTCATCCATTTTTCTGTAAGGAGTTCATTGGAAAGGAAATCTTGGAAAAGCCCTCAATGAATCTATGATAATATCCAGCTAATCCCAAGAATGATCTGATATCAGCAAAATTCTTTGGGTTTGTCCATTCCATAACTGTTTTGATCTTTTCTGGGTCTACTGCAATGCCATCTACTAATATAACATGGCCCAAGTACTAGATTTGATCTTTGAAAAAGTCACACTTGGTGAATTTAGCATACAACTGATTTTCCCTTAATGTTTGCAATACTATTCTCAGGTGTTCTTTATGCTCTTCTTGATTCTTAGAGTATATTAAAATATCATCTATAAAGATTAACACAAATTTATCCAGGTAGGGCTGGAAAATACCATGCATCAGGCTCATAAATGTGGCTGGGGCATTTGTGAGGCCAAAAGGCAATACCACAAACTCGTAATGACCATAGCAAGTACGGAATGTTGTTTTGGAAATATCTTCATCTTTTATTCTTATTTGGTGGTAACCAAATCTTAAATCAATCTTTGAGAATACCTTAGCCCCCTGTACTTGATCGAATAGATCATTGATACGTGGTAAAGGATACTTATTCTTGATGGTTAATTTGTTTAACTATCGATAATCGATGCATAGTCTCAGGTACCCATACTTTTTCCATACGAATAATACAGGGGCTCCCCAAGGGGACACACTGGGATGAATGTACTTTTTATCTAAGAGTTCCTAGAGTTGCATCTTGAGTTCTGTTAACTCAGGTATGCTCATACGATAAGGAGTTATAGATATAGGGGCTACACCCAGAATTAATTCAATAGTGAAATCAATATTTCGCTTTGGGGGTAAGCCTGGGATAGATTCTGGGAATACATCCACGAATTCTTGAATGACAGGAATATTTTCCAATGAAGTCATCTTATTTTTATTGTTTGAAAATCCCACCTGAACAACATATATTTGGAAACCTTTCCTAATACATTTCCCTAACTGATTAGCTATAATACGATGTAACTTGGTGTTGGATTTTATTCCTTGCAGCTCCTTCCTTTGACCTAATTCTGAAATAAAACTTACAGTTTTCTGTTTACAGTCCACTAGGGACCAACATTTTTCTAGCCAGTCCATCCCAATTAAAATGTCATAAGAACCTAAAGGGAGTATGTTAAGGTCAACATAAATAGGTTGCCCTAAAATTGTTATAGGACAGTTCTTTGTCTTTGCATTAACCCTTCTTTTTGTCCCAATGGCTAATTGAACCAGCCAAGGTTTTGAAAATTTACTGCTTGGTAGTTGACACTTTTCTACCACCTTAGGACTAACATAGCTTAAGCTAGCACCTGGATCAAATAAAACAGAGATAGATTTCCTAGCGATCATACCTTCACATTCGATCATTGTGGGCTAGAATTTGGCTTGACGATCATCCAAGGCAGTGTTAATTCTGGGTATGCTCCTTGCTACCTCTCCAACTGTAGATGCCTCTTGCATATTCGATAATTGTTTGGTTCTAGCCTGATGTGGACAATTTTTGTAATAATGGGGTTCTCTGCATCCCCAACATTGTAGTGGCAGTTTGGATTGATGATCATTGACAGATTTAGTGACTCCCTTTGCTGGTCTGCTCTTCGAATATGCAGGTTTGGGCTGATTCCTGGCTAGGAACTTACTGAAAGTCCTTTGATGTGAATTTCTGTTGTTACCAATTTTTGGATGTTTGTTTGGAATTAAATTCCTACTTTTCTTGCTCAACCCCCCTTTTCACCCTTCGTTCTTCTGTTTCATTTGCTAATAACAAATGCAAGCTTTCTGCACAGCATCATCCATAGTCTTGGGGTAGTTGAATTCTAGTTTTTCCTTCATAAAGTTTGGTAAACTGATGATAAAGCGCTTAATTTTAGCTTTCGATTCTTTCATGTAAGGCACATAGCATAAAAAAGTTGTGAATCTAGCCATGCACTCATCCATGGTTAAGGTTCCCAACCACAACTCGTGGAATTCCTTCACTTTTTCATCATCATAATGCTCTATTAAATACTTGTCCTTGAAATGCTTTTGAAACTCGTTCCAAGTAACTTGCTCCTCGTCAATCTTCCTCACTATCTTGATCTCCTCCCACCAGAGGGTCGCTTTTCCCCTTAGTTGATAAACTGCCAACCGTGCTTTCAATTTGTCAGTGTATTCATAGATTTAAGAGTATTTGCCCATATCAATTAACCAGGCCTCCGCTGCCTCTTCATATTCTCCCTCAAAAAGTGAGGACTTGATTCTTTTAAATTCCCCTTGTAGTTCTGATTTTTGTTCAAGATTTTTCATTTTGGTTTTACGCTGGTTGGAGACATTGTCTAAGCGTCCTTCATCCTCTTCCTTATGTTTTTCAGCTGATTCAGCA
This sequence comes from Pinus tabuliformis, assembly GCA_031772625.1. NCBI lineage: Eukaryota > Viridiplantae > Streptophyta > Pinopsida > Pinales > Pinaceae > Pinus > Pinus tabuliformis. The sequence continues at coordinate 1,421,678,797 of CM062820.1, read as the reverse complement.
TGTTCCTCTCCATGCTGGGTGGTAGGTGTCTTCTCCTAATCTTCAGCATTGGGGTCTAGATGATGCTGATTTTTTCGATTAGATAGACTCCTTAGGATTCTCTCTTGTTCTAAACGCATCCATTCATTATCTGTCATTAAATTGGTCATTTCTGCATGCATTTTTTGCATGTGTTTCTAGTATTACTGCATTAGCTTGCTAGGTTTATTCACCCAACAATATCTAATTGTTTGGATTAGCATTCACATAAGTTGTTTTGAGTGACTCAAGTGGTCCGGAGCTCCTTTACATTCTGACTCTCTTCTCTTTGTTTGGTGTTCCTTATCTATTTATCTGTGTTCACACATAAGTTATTTTATTTTTTTATTTTTTATTTTTTTAACAAGGAAAACACAGGTTTTCAGTATACATCCATTCCAAAAGGGCCTCAGAGTATGAAAATCATCTCTAATAACATTTGTAACACCTAACCATAATTTAAAAAAAAAAATACATGTAAAAATATATATCATATCTAATAACATATGAACCATAGTCTATGAAACTATGGTGGGAACGACATATATGCAATCATTAAACATATTTATAATAAATGTCACGGTCAGTACAGAGGTTGGTTTCATTTCACACTTTTTGAGGGAACGTAAATGTACATTCAATGTACAGGATCGAAAATCCATCGGGAGTCCTCCGGGTTGACAATGCATATTTATACCATTGGTACCTTACCATATTGGCACTTGACTTTGGTAACACGTGGTGTGCTGAGATTTAAAGGGTTAATACACTTGTCCATTCATGCCAGCTACTTTACTCCTCCATCGTTGATCTCGAGCCTTCGATCAAATAGTGGGAAGTTGTTAGGGTTTATACCTATAACTGAATCCTCGCACTCAAACTCTGGAAACATCATTCTCACCTTTGTTCTTTCTCTTGCTGCTACTCTACAACACGAAACTTTCCACCAGTTCCAGTTTGTGTTAATGGTTGAAATGGTGAGGACGACAGAACCCTCAGAGCAGGTATACCCTACTTTGGAATCTAGTTACTGAGTTTTATTTTCCCTTTTTTAGGGTTCAGTATTGCTTTCATTTTCAAGGTTTCGATTCAGTGCCCATTAAAAGAAAAAGTTTCTCTGTTACGTAGGTATGGCCCAAGAGACTTTGGCGATGGCGAGAGGATGGCAACATCAAGACTTAATTGAATTAGGTAAGGCTTTTTAGTAAAGATTCTAGGGCGCCAATTCCTTTTGATTTTTGGTTTAAGGGATGAGGGCTTTCACCTCTAGTTCTTTTCGCTTAACTCATTTCCAGTGAAGAACTGAGCCTTCGTTTGTTTTTGCAGGTAGACAAAGTAGCTATGTCAAAAATATGTTCCAAGTAAGACCCAATGCATACAAGATAATCAGTTTTGAATGGATATTGAGCGAGGGTTTCACCTCTGCCAACTCACGAGTTTTTTTTGTCCTCATTTTATAGGTATATAATCTATTTAGGCGGTTTCATTACTCATTTTGCAGACATGCAATTCAAAGGAACTTATCGAACCTCGGTTTATATCCAAGTTGGAGTTGTTCTCTTATTTATGGTTCTCGGTTGAGTTGTTTTATAGTTTTGGATGAGGTTTCTCCTACGTAGGTGATCTTATATTATGGATTACTGTTATGACTTAGCTATCTTAGTATGATGGTTGGTCAGCAAGCTCTGTCTATCGAGACATTTTCTTCTTTTAAAGTATGAGGTCGGAGTAGCTAATATTACGCTCGGCTATTTTTGCCAGTGGTATTAAGAATCTATTCTCTGTTCTTTTGATGCGAAACGAATTGTAATATTTTCTCTGTTAAGATAAAAGATTAGGTATGCCTTCCAAAGGTTATCCCATAAATTTCAACCATTTCAATGTTATCTATGTACATGAAATGTTTTCTGGTTATTTAGGTTTCTTGAATATCAACTTCATTCTCTTTAACCTTGGTGTATTAGATTTCTGAACTATGTTTTTACAGAGTTACTGGTTCAACTTGATGTAATACTCTTATGATAGGATTGTTAATTATCGTTTCAAACTACTTGTTATTCTACTGTTAAAGGCCTGGAATGAAAGGCATTCTGATGCCATTCGGTGTCTGTAGTGTATTAGCTATCTATCAATCTTTTATTTCTATAATATTCTTTGTTCTAGTTAGTTATTTTCCTGTAATTATCATAAAATATATATAATCCAACCTATAGTTTTGATGGGGCTAGCACACGTGGTCCCATCGTCAATGCGCTGATGATGTTATGTACCAGCAATGAATAAAATAATAAAAGAGTTTTCGGATATATGTTTTGGTTGATTTGTAATCTGTGCTGTATTGATTAGGGTTATGGTGATTGTACCCTGATTGCTTGCCTGTTGAACACCTGTCCCTCCTCGAGATTCTACGAACCCGCCCTGGTTTGGGGTTTTTACTCCTTCGCGCTCATTTGTTTCTCGTTGTTTCTCCCGGTCATTTGCTCTGCGAGCTCTGCAGCTTCGGTGGTTTTGGTTGTGGTTTTCTGAGGCTTGTCTGCCCGGTTTGCTGGTTGTGTGCTCTTGTGTGCCTTCTCAGCCTCGGTCGTTTAGGTCTCGGCCTGGATTGCTTCTGTTCTTTCGACAATTTATTAAGACTCTGGTAAGTTTTGCATAACTCTATTCTTCGGCTTGCATGTTGGCTGTTACTGTGAATTGGGGTTTTACTTTAATGGGTTCCCACCTCTGTGCATTGCTGTCTGTGTCTCGTGAGTGGTTACAGTTGCTCTGCTTCAGTGAGCCTCCGCCTGCATGCGTCGCTGTCTGTGTCTTATGAGGGTTTAAGTTATGTGATAGCTGTGTAATTCTTGGTGGTATTTCTTTCAGTATTGGTTCAGTTTCTCCACAGACTTCGGCAGTCCGGTAGCAGCGTTCTCCGTTGGGTTCTCTGCCAACTCGTCCGGTAAGTCTCTGTTCTATGCCGGATATTTGCAATCCTCTTTTACCTGTATCTGATGTCTCAGCTCCTTCGTGAGCAGGAGGGTCACTTCGTGGTAGAATTGTGGCTATGGTCCGCCGGACAGGTACTTTGACATTGTAGTTCATTTCTCATTCTTTTCTGTTCCTTTTCGCTTTGTTGGTATTGTTACTTGGAACCTAACCACTCTTGGTCGCTCTCTTGCAGGTTAAACCATTCGAGGGTTTCGGTGTTTGAGCTCTCAACTATTCAGGCAAACACGGGTAGTTTCTCTATTCGTGTGGTAGCTTGCTTGTACGGGTGTTTCGATTTTATTGAGCTGAACTTTCTTTTCTGGCCTTAGGCTGCTCTCTATCTGTACTTAACTCTCTGGTCGTTGGGCACGACGTTGGCTATGATTTTGGGTCCTACGGGAATTGGCTTCTGTTTGCTTTTAGTGTTGATTACCCACGACTGTGAACTGAGTTCAGTCTTCTACTTTGGACAGTATGTAAATGTATGATGAATTTGGGCGACTGTATTATTGTAACCATATGAATTTAATAATGGAATAGATTGGTCTTGTGTTTGTAATTTCACATACCTGTTACGAGGTCTTTTAATTATCTGGTTATATTGGTTTGTGCTGTTACTTGTCGTCCAACTGGTCTATATCTTCTTCTCCTGTCCCAGAACCTGTAGCAGTACATCGACAGTATTCATATAATAAAGTATTAACAAAAGTTACACAACCATTGAGGACGTTGTAGGATTGTGTGTGCACAGAATAATTATATTACTCTCTCTGTTTCTTTTCATACACAGTCGAACCCTGTAATGGGCCTGTTTCCCTCCTTTAGTAGCACTATTTTCAAACGGTTTTATAACTGCTGTTGGTTTGTTTTGTTGGTTACATCAGTTGTTTCTTATGTGGAACTTTTTCATAGTTGGCTAGCACACTTTCTTTTCATGCTTTTACAACAGTAATGTAACTGTCTGGAAATAATGAATCTAACTAATTACTACTGCTCCTAATTAAAAGTCATTACATTATTCTTAGGCAACTTTAATTTAAAAAACAAAGTAAATAAAATAAAGACAGATATATTATCCATCCAGCGAACTGTGTTCTCCGTCCTCTTCAGAAACCATGTCAACTTTGCTTTTGTCTTGCCTTGTCAGCCAGATGCTCCTGCATCAGGCTCCCACGGTAAAAGAAGATCATGGCTCCGTTCCATGAGTTCCTCCACCGAATAGCCAGCCTTCTGTATCTGCGCCGCGTTGAGCCACGAGCTGTCCTCCATTGGACGGTCTCTCCACTTGACGAGATATCGTAGATATTCTTTCCTACGTGTCTTCTTAGCTACCTGTGTACTGAGGATCCCTTCAATCTCATGGGACTGAGCCGAAGGCAAATGCTTCTTCCAAGAACCGTCTCCAATTTGGGTGTCCCGTTCTGGCCGTATCACATTGTCATCCTCTGCTTGGGCATTATATGGGAACAGGTCCACCACATTGAAAATAGGTGATATGCCTATATCAGGTGGCAGCTGAATCTCGTAAGCGTTGGCTGAAAATTTACGTAAGATCTTGCATGGACCAATTTTCTTATATTTTAGTTTATTATACGTGCCCTTAGGAAACCGTTCCTTGCGCAGGTGCACAAGAACCTCATCTCCAACGTTAAATTGCACTTCTCTTCGCTTTGAATTTGCTTGTTTCTTATACTTTTGTACATTGTCTTGCAATCTTAATTTTACCCTTTCATGAAGTTTGCTCATTGCTTCGGCAAAGTCTTCCCCATCCGCGCTTCTCCGTTCCAACTTTTCCAAATCTCGCAGTTCATGTATCCCCCGAGGATGCATGCCATACAAAATCTGGAATGGGCTGTGTCCAGTGCTACGATTGGGCGAATCATTATAAGCGAATTCTAGCTGAGCGAGAGCTCGATCCCATAACCGTGAATTTTCTCCAGTTAGACTCCATAATAAATTTCCCAACCTCCTGTTCACCACCTCCGTTTGTCCATCAGTCTGTGGATGATACGCAAAAGTGAAATTCAATTGCGTGCCCAAATTTTTCCATAGGGTGCTTCAAAAGTGTCCTGTGAATTTTACATCCCTGTCTGAAATGATAAATCAGGGTAGGCCATGTAGTCTAACAACCTCCGTGAAAAACAGGTGAGCCACGTACGTGGCATCACTAGTTTTCTGGCAAGGAATAAATGAGCCATTTTCGAAAATCTATCTACCATCACCATTATTGAATCATATCCCCGCTGCGTTCTAGGCAGTCCTATGACAAAGTCAATGCTGACTGAGTCCCATGGCCTGCTTGGAACAGGTAGTGGTGTGTAAAGTCTAGTATTCTGACTGTGTCCTTTTGCCAGTTGGCAGACTTTACACCTGTTCACATATCTTTGTACATCCCTGCTCATTTTGGGCCAATAATAAAAATGTCCGAGTTGCTCCAAAGTTTTGTTGATGCCAAAATGTCCCACTAGTCCACCACTATGCTTCTCCCGTACAATATTTTCCCTCATCGAATAGTCTGGGATACATAACTGCCCACCTCTAAACAATAATCCTTCCTGCAAATTATAGTCTAACCATGGGCTTGCATTCCTCAACACGGGATTTTGGCAGGCTTCAAAAGCTTCTTTGAAATCTGTGTCGGTTTGGTACAAATCCTTCAGATGTTCGAATCCCATCACCTGTATGCTACTTTCCTGTAAGAGAAAAGCTCTTCTGCTCAAGGCATCTGCCACTTTATTGGCTTGCCCACTTATGTGTTTTAACACAAAAGTGAAACTCTGCAAGTATTCTACCCATTTGGCGTGCTTATGGTTTAACTTGTGCTGTTGCATTACATATTGTAATGCCGAATTATCAGAAAATAATACGAACTCATTGCCCAGCAGGTAGTGCCTCCAATGTTTTAAAGCTTGGACCACAACATAAAATTCCTTGTCATACGAGGAGTATTTCTACCGGCTCTCATTTAATTTTTCACTAAAGAATGCCACTGGTCTGTCTTCCTGACTGAGCATAGTGCCAATAGTTGTTACACTTGTGTCACACCGAACCTCAAAGAGTTTATTAAAATCGGGCAGCCTCAAGATTGGCCTCTCCATAATCTTCCGCTTCAAGAGCTGAAAATTGTCTTCTGCTGCTCTGGCCCAACAAAAAGGTTGACTGGCCTTTTTGATGGTCTCTAGCATTGGCGCGCAGATTTCACTAAAATTCCTAATAAATTTCCAATAAAAACTTGCCAGTCCGTGAAAGCTACGTACCTCAAATAAGCTCTTCGGTGACGGCAAATTTATGATTGCTGCAATCTTTTCTGGGTCCATTTTCAATTCATTTTCTGCAACTACAAACCCCAGATAGACCAGCTCCTTCTGCAAGAAAGTGCATTTCTTTAAGTTTATCAGCAGTTTGTTCTGCTATAACTTCTCTAACACCCTTCGAACATGTTGAAGATGTTCTCCTTTCGTTCTACTGAAAATCAAGATATCATCAAGGTAAACTATCACAAACTTGCCAATAAATTCCTTTAACATCTCATTCATCAATCTCATAAAAGTACTAGGAGCATTGCTTAATCCAAATGGCATGACCAGCCATTCGTACAGCCCTTCATTGGTCTTGAAAGTTGTCTTCCACTCATCTCCTTCTCTAATCCTGATCTGATGATAACCACTCTTCATATCAATCTTCGTGAAATAAGCTACCCCGCTAAGACAATCCATCATGTCATCCATTCTGGGTAAGGGAAATCTATACCGAATAGTGATTTTATTAATAGCTCGTGAATCTGTACACATTCGCCATTCTCCACCCTTCTTAGGTGTGAGTACTGTTGGTACCGCACAAGGGCTCAAACTTTCTCTAATCAGTCCCTTATCCAGCAACTCCTGCACTTGTTTACGAATCTCTTCGTTGTCTTTCAGACTCATTCTATACGCTGCCTTGTTCAGTAAGCTTTCTCCAGGTATAAAATCGATATGATGGCTGATGCTCCTCTTGGAGGCAATTTATCTAGTAGATCATCAACTACAATGTCTTTAAATTCTTTCAACAGCTCCTGAATCTCTGCAGGCAATTCTGACTTTTCTGTGTTCAGCAACATCGTTTTTGTCCTCCTTACAATCGCATAATTGACCTCATTTTCCTCAATCTGCTTCACAAACTGTTTTCCTCCTATTAACAATGCTTTTGTTCCACTTGGTTCTGTTGCATCCTCCTCTTTGATGGGTACAAGCGTATGTTTGATCCCATCTTTCACAAATTTATAACAATTCGTCTTCCCATCGTGCGTCACCTTCCGATCATACTACCACGGTCTTCCTAGAAGTATATGGCATACGTCCATTGGCATAATATCGCAGACCACCGTGTCTTGGTATTTGCCAATGTGAAATTCAACCTCGCACTGTTCATCAACTAATAGTTGGTGGCCTTTCTGTAGCCACAACACCTTTTAAGGTGTGGGGTGTTTAAGCCGTTTCAATCCTAGCTTTTCCACCATTTCAGTGGCAACTAAATTGTCTGTACTTCCGCTGTCTATGATCAATTTACAGCACTTTCCATGTGATTTGCAAACTGTCCGAAACAACACTTTTTGCTGGGTATGTTCAGCCATCTCCTTGGCTGGCTTCAACAATACTTTGTTCAAAACTAAAGCCTCTCCTATTTCTGCCACGTTTTCTATCTCCCGGGGTTGTGCTTCAGCTTCCTCAGGCTACACAACAAATGCTCCCCTCTGGCCAGCGTGTTCAGCTTCTAGGCATTCGAAGGATCTGTGCCCCCACTTATGGCACCTGTAGCACTGGACATTAGTCCCCCTTCCGCGACCATTTCCTCTTCCCCGCTGATATGGCCGACCTCCTCTGGTGCTATCTCCCTTCTCTGCTATCCCTGAAGCTCTAGAACTACTGCCTTCTTCGTTGTTAGTGGCAGTTCTCCCTCTGCCATAGGACTGTCCTCGTCCTCTGCCATTTCCTCGCCCTCTCCTGTTATTCTGTTTCCTGTTAATTTTCTCTTCAGCCTTTACAGCACTCTGAAAGGCCTCTTCTATATTTCGTGGAGAGAGAATACTGATCTCATCTAGTATTTCCAATCTCAAGCCATTCACGTACCTCGCTGTTTTTTCTGGAGTATCATCCGTATAACCAGCACGTAAATTTACACGATAAAACTCCTCTGTGTACTCCTTTACAGTCATACCTTTCTGCCTTAAATTCTGCACTCGTCGATAAAGTTCAACCTGGTAGTCTTTAGGCAAAAATCTGCCCTTCAGTTTTGCCACCATCCTTGGCCACTTTCTTATAGGTAACTTGTTCATTCGTCTCCTGTCCGCTTGGACACTATCCCACCATAAGGCAGCGTGTCCTTTTAACTTAGTCGCAGCAAATCTAACTCTTTTGTCCTCACTGATCTCTTCATTTTCAAAATACTTATCTAACTCACTTACCCAATCCAGCAAAACATCTGCGGACAGACTGCCATCATAGTTAGGGATCTCAGGTTTGGGTTTGCTGCTAGCTAACAATACCGATCTCAACAGTCTTAACTCTGGGGCTTCTTCCTCTGACCCATCTGTAGCAGTTGCTGCCTCTTCTTCACTATCATCCCCAAGTTCTGGGTCTCTTCGCCTACCTGCCTCTACTGCTTCCAAGCGAGCAGTAAGGATTCTCAACTGTTCTCTCAAGCCCTCGTCTGCTACTCTGCATGCACCTCTTCCACGTCCTCGTCTTTGTACTTCCATCTTCCTCTGTTTCCTTAAAATTCTGCTCTGATACCACTTGATGGGGCCAGCCCACGTGGTCCCGCCGTCAATGCGCTGATGATGTTATGTACCAGCAATGAATATAATAATAAAAGAGTTTTCAGATATATGTGTTGGTTGATTTGTAATCTGTGCTGTATTGATTAGGGTTACGGTGATTGTACCCTGATTGCTTGCCCGTTGAACACCTGTCCCTCCTCAGGATTCTACGAACCCACCTTGGTTTGTGGTTTTTACTCCTTCGCGCTCATTTGGTTCTCATTGTTTCTCCCGATCATTCGCTTTGCGAGCTTTACAAGTTCTGTGGATTTTGTTGTAGTTTTTTGAGGCTTGTCTACCCGGTTTGCTGGTTATGTGCTCCTGGGTGCCTTCTCGGTCTCAGTTGTTTAGGTCTTGGCCTGGATTGCTTCTGTTCTTCTGAAAATTTATTAAGACTCTGGTCAGTTTTGCATAACTCTATTCTTCGACTTGCATGTTGGCTGTTACTGTGAATTGGGGTTTTACTTTAATGGGTTCCCGCCTCTGTGCGTTGCTGTCTCTGTCTCGTGAGCGGTTACAGTTGCTCTGCTTCAGTGAGCCTCCACCTGCATGCGTCGCTGTTTATGTCTTATGGGGGTTTAAGTTATGTGATAGCTGTGTAATTCTTGGTGGTATTTCTTTCAGTATTGGTTCAGTTTCTCCACAGACTTCGGCAGTCCGGTAGCGGCGTTCTCCGTTGGGTTCTCTGCCAACTCATCCGGTAAGTCTCTGTTCTATGCCGGATATTTGCAATCCTCTTTTACCTGTATCTGATGTCTCGGCTCCTTCGTGAGCAGGAGGGTCACTTCGTGGTAGAATTGTGGCTATGGTCCGCCGGACAGGTACTGTGACATTGTGGTTCGTTTCTCGTTCTTTTCCGTTCCTTTTCGCTTTGTTGGTATTGTTACTTGGAACCTAACCACTCTTGGTCGCTCTCTTGCAGGTGAAACCGTTCGAGGGTTTCGGTGTTTGAGCTCTCAGCTATTCGGGCAAACACGGGTAGCTTCTCTGTTGTCTGGTAGCTTGCTTGTATGGGTGTTTCGATTTTATTGGGCTAAACTTTATTTGTTGGCCTTAGGTTGCTCTCTGTCTGTACTTAACTCTCTTTGGTCGTTGGGCACGACGTTGGCTATGGTTTTGGGTCCTACGGGAATTGGCTTCTGTTTGCTGTTAGGGTTGATTACCCACGACTGTGAATTGAGTCCAGTCTTCTACTTTGGACAGTATGTAAATGTATGATGAATTTGGGCGACTGTATTATTGTAACCATATGAATTTAATGATGGAATAGATTAGACTTGCGTTTGTAATTTCACATACCTGTTACGAGGTCTTTTAATTATCTGGTTATATTGATTCGTGCTGTTACTTGTCATCCAACTGGTTTATCTTCTTCTCTTGGTCCAGAACCTGTAGCAGTACATTCGACAGTATTCATATAATAAATTATTAGCAAAGTTATACAACCATTGAGGACGCTGTAGGATTGTGTGTGCACAGAATAATTATATTACTCTCTCTGTTTCTTTTCATACACAGTCGAACCCTGTAATGGGCCTGTTTCCCTCCTTTAGTAGCACTGTTTTCAAACGGTTTTGTAACTGTTGTTGGTTTGTTTTGTTGGTTACATCAGTTGTTTCTTATGTGGAACTTTTTCATAGCTGGCTAGCACACTTTCTTTTCATGCTTTTACAACAGTAATGTAACTGTCTGGAAACAAAGAATCTAACTAATTACTACTGCTCCTAATTAAAAGTCATTACATTATTCTTAGGCAACTTTAATTAAAAAAAAAAAGTAAATAAAATAAAGACAGATATACTACCCATCCAGCGAACCGTGTTCTCCGTCCTCTTCAGAAACCATGTCAACTTTGCTTCTGTCTTGCCCTATCAGCCAGATGCTCCTGCATCAAGTTCCTACACTAATAATTAGTTACTTTTGAAGTCAAGTAATTCATATTTACAGGACATTAATAAATTTTTAGAGGTCTACTACCTCACTGTATTTGTTATGCTATAATAGAACACGTATTCGAAAGGTCTCACCTCCCAACCACGAGTCTAGCAATCACGTCCAGACTGTCCCCCGAGCACCTTTTGCCTTACACACTGGCTTTTATCCAGTTACAGCCAGCCTTAACTTTTGTACTCCTTTGATGACTATGTTCAACAACCTTCCTACTGGTCCTTTCTTCCAGTTCTAGGATGGTTCTTTTGCCTCTCTTAACCTCTCTATATTTCCTTTCTCAGGGAGAGGGTAAATGTTTCTTGGCAACTATTTCCTCTAATAACAAAACAGGTTTTTTTTAGTCATGTTAAAGTAATGTTACTAAAATTTAGGTAACTTCAATGTATGGATCTAGTAATCCAATTTCAGTCACTCAATATATAACAACATAATGTAATAGAAATTTACAAAGTCATTAATTAAAAATCAACTTAGTATTCTCAATAGTTTTCTTTATGCAACTTGGGGTGTTACAAATCTACTTTAGGAAAATTATATATATATATATATATATATATATATATATATATATATATATATATATATATATATATATATATATATATATATATATATATATATAGCATTCAACATTAGTAATAAACATTTACAAATAATTCCAAATACTTAACATTATTAGTTTTTTTCTAAATTTATATGGCAGGGACTATACTGTGATGTAGAACCGGTTGATAATTGAATAAAATAATACTTACATTAATAAATTAAAAAATAGTAATAACAAAAAAAACTAATGTCAACCATAAATAAAAATACGTCATTTTTTACCTTAATTTTACATCAACTTTATATAGAGATGTAATTCCTTAACTACTTAAAATAGAGTTTACAAATTATAAGCAACAATAATATTATTAATAATATATAATGTGGAATTCATTCATTATGTGTTGACTTACAACATGTAATTTTAAAACAAAAACATATTAATAACAAAAAATATTATGAGCCATAAATAAAATATTTTCAATATCCATATTAAATAATATAATTTTATATGAGGGAGATGTGTAATTTATTTCATTGTTAATATGAAGTCAATATACAACTAAAAATATATATATTAATAACCTTAAAAAAAAAGATAATGTATCTCAGAAATCAAATATTTCATTACACATGTTGAGTAAAAGATTTTAAGTTAATATAGAGAGGGAAACAAATTCAAAGTATGAGGTGGATTTGTAAGTCTTTCGATATTTAATGTGGAGTTGGTATATAATAATTTAAAAATATTAGTATATATTTCATATACGGAATAAACATTTGTAGTCAATATTGTCAAAATCTAGCATGTCTTTGGCAATTATTAAACTTAAATGGAGAGGAATATATATATATATATATATATATATATATATATAACAAAAATAAATTAGAGAGAAGTTATATTTTATATGTTCCAGAGTATGTATTAATATTTTAATTTGGCATGTATTGATATGCATGTATTAATATTTTAATCTACAAAATGTGAATCATAAATAAAATATTTTAATATGAAAATAAATAGAAATTTATAGATAAAACATGTTATTATTGTTTTGTTCAAAATAAGCATGAATCCATCTTAACTCCAAATCTATCCAAAGTCTAGAAGAATGGAATTTCTAAAAATGCGAACTTTTCCTCAAATTTTATGGTAAAAAAATATTATATTAACACATTTGATCTCTAAAAATTAAATATATCCCCTATTTAATACATATTATTAATTAAACTATAATTTTAAAAAAATTATTCCAAAATAAATACATCTATCACCGCATCATTTTATTACAACTGAAATAGAGTTTTTAAATACATAACGAATTATATAAAAGAATCCTAACTGTTTCCGCCAAGGAAAACGATTTTTGCCCGTATGGAAAAACGTGAGGAATCCCAACAGTAAAAAATTTATTCCCACCAGGAAAAACGCTTGGAATCCAACTGTTCATAAATGTTACATTATTCCCACCAGGAAAAACGCTAGGAATCCAACTGTTCATAAACGATTTTTTCCAAGGACGAACAATGCTTAGAATCCCAACTGATTCCGCTCAGGAAACGATTGTTTATTAGTAGGAAAAATGCTAGGAATCCCAACTGATTCAGCCAAGGAAAACACAAAGTTGCTGTAATCAAAATCATATCCCTTATAAAACTTGCTATCCATCAATGGAATATTAAAGAAGACTACAGCATATTTCACTTTTACATTTTTTTTAAGAAAGGATATATAGAGAAGGGATTTTAGATGTGAATTTATTTGAAGGGTGAATTTTGTGAATATTAATTGAGGTCATTATTATTACTGTTATCATTTTAAAATATTGATAAAATTTGAAATCAATATAAGAATGATATCAGTAACCTAAATTTTTAAAGAATCTAATGGTGTGGCTTATCAAAATCAAAATAGGAAATATCAAAATCAAAATAGGAAATTGGTTGGGGAATGGGTTTGCCCAGATTAAAAAAAAAAAAAACAATAATCTAAGGGTATCTAATAAGAAACTTAAATAATTTTTTTTTAAAATGGGGCGGCTAGTCCCTTAAGAAGCAATTATTAGGTTATATGTACAATATATTACAAGTATCCAGACTGATAAACATCACATCAATCATACATCATAGAACATATATCACTGGGATCATACAAATGGCTGCAGAGCAGCTCACGATAGTGATAGAAACCTGGCGGGGGCGAATAAGCGCCGTTCAACCATGCACTCATGTGCAAGAAACTTGAATAAAACTTAAAAGTAACAAGTTTACAGCGGCCTTGATAAATTGTGATAAAATTCTTGATAGATTACAATAAAGTGCTTTGTTAAACCACTCTTTCATGTGAAAGCACTGATTCAGTTCCCTGCCTAAATCGAAGCGATACATTAAACATAATAAAAATATAATCTCATCAAATTAAAAAAAAAAAAAAAACTTAACCATAATTTAAAATATCACTGAAAATATCATTTTGTACCACCTTCATTCTTTGGTGGAGAAGCTGCAGGCAAAATAATATTGTCGTAGTACGGCGCAGGCGTTGCCTTGGCCAGAAATGATGGCCTTTCATCCCCAGGCATAATCACAATAATTTTCTCCTCATGAATTGTGCATCCACCGATATTTTTCCCACTTGAATCTTCGCTAATATCGCTGGAAGTGACGCTGTCAACACTCATGTGGGCGCGACGGGATATATTCCAGAAAGAGCAGAGGAGAATAATAGAAGAAAAGGCGACTAAAACCAGCATGGAAGCCATTCCCACGAACAGGTACGGAACTGGCGACTCGTGCAGTATTGAATGCATGGCGTTGCTGCTGTTACTACTGGAGTTTGTCATTGAAGGAATGCACTGGGCCACTAGTCCTTCTGGCCGCCACCCTTATTAGGAGTGTGTCAGACTGGTTGCCAAATGGAGGAGCTGCTGGTAGCTTGATTATTAACAGGCCATCTCGTGAATGGGTAGGCAGAGTCTGTAATTAAAAGGGAAATTTGGTGGTCTAGAGAGGAGGAATTTAAGGCCGTTGGGCACGCTTAAAATAAGCACCACCGAAATCATGGTTCGGTGGGAGGACTCAGAATGTGTGAGCGGAGGGGCGAACGAAATTTAGGTCATCTGCCCCTCACCGGCGTCCGAAACGTGAGAGGGTGACGACAGTCATTCCTCGGCCGTTTAGAAGTTCGGACTACTCTGCTTGCTTTCAAATTCTTTAGTTTTTAATTGCTTTAACAATAAGTTGCTGATAGCGCAGACATTTTTCAATTACCGTTCTTGGATGAGTAGTTGGGAGCATGGTCTAGTTTTAGGTTAAATTTCAAGGGTAATATTTAATAGATTGCGATAAAATAACTATCAATATTAGGCTAGGCTATTCCTAAATATTGTGATAAGATTTTAATAATAAGTTGTTTTTTAATATATCTTATCTCATTTTAATAGGTGAATATATTTTTGTTTTTGTGAAGTATAAATTATTGATATATTTGATTTATCCATTTATTACTTATATGTTGTTGATTTTAATAGGTGAATATATTTTTGTTTTTGTGAAGTATAAATTATTGATATATTTGATTTATCCATTTATTACTTATATGTTGTTGAATATAGCCTTGGTATCATAATAATAAGTTTTTTCAATTTCAATGGACATGTTTAATATATCTTGATAAGATATCTCACTTTAATTATTATTATCTAATTTTAAGGTCACGGTCAAACTAGACACCAAATTGGTGTATGAGACCTCGTTGTTTGTGGGGCAAGGGACATTGGTGTATGAGACCCCCTTGTTTGTGGGACAAGGGACATTGGTGTATGAAACCCCCTTGTTTATGGGACAAGGGACCCACCATGAGACCCCCTTGTTTGTGGGACAAGAGACATTGGTGTATGAGACCCCCTTGTTTGTGGGACATGGGACCTACCTTGGTGCAACGATTTGACTGCTAAGTGTACGAAAGCATACGTACAGTGATTTGTGGTTTAGCAGTAAGTCACTTGGGCGAAGCCTCGGAGACCGAAGTTCAAATCTCATTGAGTTCATTGACCTACTGTGGTGGAAGCTAAAGGGGCGGATTCCCCAATCCTGTCTTGGTGGCACGTGAGTCTGCTCTTGGTAAAATCATAGGATCTTAGTATACCCGACTTGCAGGTGGTTGGATGTACTCCTAATGTTATAGAGGCAGCTACGAGGATTGATCCTGGGTCTCCCATAGATTAGGACTGGCAGTTATTGATTCATCATGTGGTTAAAAAAAAATGTACGAAAGCATACATGCTCTACCCCCCTCTGGTTTTGAACCTACGAACTCTTAGGAAGAAACACATGCTCTTAACCTTTAAGCCCACTCAAGTTGTATAAGACTCCAATATGTTGTGATAAGGCTCCAATAATAAGTTGCTCCTTAATACATCCCACTTTAATGAGGTAAAGATATCTCTACCCTTGTTACGCATAAGCTATTGATATATCTGACTTATACATTGTTAGATATACTCTTGGTGTTATAGTAACAAGTTTGATTCGTGTCCAAATTACTCCAATAAATAACTAATTCACTATAATTATTAAAAACAATGCATTCTTAATTTTATATATATAAAAATATAAATTTTGACTCGTATCTAATTAAAAATATTAAAATAACAGATTAAAATGGTCAAAACTATAAATTAAATATGTACAATTCTTTTTATAAGTATAAATCTATTTACATATTCAAAACCTATTTCAAAAACCAAAAATAATAATATTACGAAAAATTATATCATCCCATAAATTTTAATTAAAAGAAAAATTTAAAAGTACATTATATCTTAAAAAAAAGTTACTAGACTATCATCTCTTTAATGTCTACTTAGATGACCACCTCTTGACTGTTCACTTAATTGAGTAAAAGTCTCTTGGATAAATGAGGTTAATAGACTACAATCATATTTGCATATAATCTTTGTATTTGAACATATAACGTTCCATCATAGGTTCTTTGAACACGTGCATGGGAAAAATTATACCCAATGACATTGGCATGATTCTCTTAGGGAAAAATGCATTTGAATGTCAACTCAGGAGAACATTGGTATGATTCTCTTAAGGAAAAATGCATTTGAATGTCAACTCACATAGGAGAAGGATTAGACACCAACTCATTATCAAATAACTATCCATATATCTAAAGATAAATATAACTAACTATCCATGTATTTAAAGATAAATATACCCAAATTTTAGTAAATGGTATTATTAGTCCCTACCTCCAACATGGGACTATGGTGATCGATCAATCGTTAAATTCATATTATTTTTCCTTGAACAAACCTCTTACCAAATTTTAACCAAACTTTTTTGTTGGCTATTTCATGTCATCACAAGTTAACCAAGCTTTTGTATTGTACCTCTTATTGCTAATTTCACAGTTTTCGATCTATTTATTTTCTAGGCAAAATAGAATAACCAAAGTTCCAAATAAAATATACAAGAGTTCAGTAATATATCCAAAGTTCCATTTTTCAAAGGTAAAATGTGCAAGGGTTCACGTAAGATATCCAAAGTTTCATTATTCAAGATATTATATAGAAACATTTTATTATATCCAAAGTTCAGTAGGTAGAGTTCAAAATTTGTTTCCCTTGTATTGTTGTTGATGTGATGCCAGATGTCTGACAGTTGTCCGCAGTCCTCCATGTTTGCCCACATATATCCAAGTGGCATCCTTCCTCTGTCACTGAGACTAAGAGACGTGTTGTAAGACCTACTGGTTACTGGTGTCCTGCAAAGGAGAGAGTTTCAGGAGCAAAGCAGAGAGTTTCAGGAGAGTTTTAGTTTCAGGTGTCAAGGAGGAGAGGAGGAGTTTCAGTCAGGGAGGAGTTTGTGAAGGAGGGTGGAGGAATTTCAGTTTCAGGGTTTGAGGAATTTCAGTTTCAGGGTTTGCGAAGGAAAGTGGACTGCTTGCTGGTGGGGATGGGTTTCAGCTGGAGATCAAATTCCACGTAAGGTCTAGCATGCAAAATGGAAGGGGTTTGTGGAGGGTATCTCTATTCTGGTAATTTCTGCTCACTTACCTCTTGTTTTCTACACAACTTTACCATTTCTGGAACCGTAAAGGTTGATATATTGCAATGGTTTTACATAAGTGGGCAAACCCCTATTTCCCTATTCAGATAGTTTCATATCAATCGTAGCTACAAAGGTATCTGTTCCCCATGGTAGTGCTAGCAATGGTATTTTCCTGTTGTTTAGTCCCCGCCCGAGATTGGAAAGGAATTATTGAAACTGTTTAGACGTCAACAACAGCTATTCATCCACAACAAGCTTGCTTATTAAAGAGAAAAGGGGTGCGGCTCAAACAACTGATTACCTCACAATATCGATTTCGTAGGGGGAGAATTCCTATGATCACTTTAATAAATAAATAGATTGGGAAAGATGAAACAAAGAAATCCCACTCACATAGATATATTTGCCATAGTTATGCTTTTTTGAACCAAAACCCCCCTTCTTGTTAATTTCTAATTGCAATGCTCTTCTCCATTGGAAAATTCTTCTTCTCATTAGGAATGCATTGAATCAACTGTCTCCTGAAGGCTTCCTGTAGATAAGTCAAGCCTATGATCTTTAGATGACCAAGCTACAGCAGCCCAGCCAAGGTACGAAGAGAGTCAGACACAAAACCCTGGGCTCGATTCTGGGCCTGATTTGTTACGATGCCCAAATGAGAAGAATAGGTAAACAAACATCCTACTAGAAGACCTACTAGTAAGAGGAAGAATAAACCTACTATTAGATGACCTACTCTACTATTAGACATACTGCCAGGGCTACATTCTTGGCAAGCAACTGGAAGATAAGTTTGACAAAGGCAAAGCATGCTTGACCGGTTAACCAACCAGTAGCCATTGAGGATCAAATCAGTCCTTACCCTATGCTGCTTACAATATGTACCCATTTTGGCTTCGAAGCTGGATCTTCGCATGCATGTTTTGCATAAATCATAGCATTTAGGGCATGGTTCATAAGGCAGAAAGAAGATGTATCCACAACTCAGGAACTAACCTCACTCAAAAAGAAGGCCAGGTATTACCTGAGGCAAAACCCTGAACTCTGTGAAGGTGATTCTAGGCTTGAAAGGAAGCCAAGCTTGGGCTTGAAACCCAGTCCCTCTTGTTTGTTCTTGATCTTCCAAGAAAAGCAGGTTCTAGAAAGGCAGGTTACCCTGAGCTCTGCGAAGGCAATTCTGGGGCTGAAAGGAAGCCAAGCCTGGGCTTGAAACCCAGAGCCATTTTTGGTTGCTACACCTTGGAATGTTTCTCTCAAAATGAATAGGTAAACAAACATGACGAAGCCATGTCTGACAGGCCCTCTTTATCTCATTCCATGTCTGATAGGCCCTCTTTATCTCACTCTATCATTCCATGTCTGACAGGCCCTCTTTATCTCATTCTGTGGGAGTTCGATCCGTATTGTTGAGAGTGCAACAATAGGCAGATTTTTTCCTATCTTTCCTTGCTAAATCAAGGGCCTTTTGAATCTAAGATACTTCTCCAGGGTTAGCTGCATCTGAGGTTTTTCTTAATGAGTTGGTTAGCTAGGAAGTAGACACGTTGGACATGCAAGAGAGATGGAAGTAGAGACCTTGGGTATGCAAGAAATATGAGAGGCAGGCAGGTGGTAAAATTGTGGGCCCACAGGGTTTTACGTGTTGAAATATATTTTTGTATTATACATTTTTTTTTGCATGTGTTACATGTGTCTTCCAGTTTCTTTTTATTGTCATTGTTAGAGGCCTTTTTTTTAAAAGCTCTATCTTTAGCTTGATACGTTACAGTTTGTCTTTACCTCTATACATTATAGTTTCAGAGCAGTGAACTACTAGAGCTTTTGAAGTCTAGTCTAATTTGACAGCTTTTGAGGTCCATCTTTATTTGATAGGTATGGTTGTGACTTTTTTGGAATCAAAGAATTTCTTGGGCTTAGACAATCTTGCGGTTTAACATTGTTTAGGATTTCTCTGCATTGTTTTCGCACCATTTTTGCAGTAATCCTTCAAATGTATATGCATTTCACTTCTGTTAAGTACTAATTTCATTAGTGATGCAATGTTTTGAATATATAAGCTTCTTGGTATTTGCTCAAAAATGTTAATGGCATATTATGAATTTTGATTTTATAGCTTGAAT
This sequence comes from Pinus tabuliformis, assembly GCA_031772625.1. NCBI lineage: Eukaryota > Viridiplantae > Streptophyta > Pinopsida > Pinales > Pinaceae > Pinus > Pinus tabuliformis. Next base: position 1,421,659,336 of record CM062820.1, on the reverse strand, counting down.
TATGTAGCTATTTGTCATTGAGGTGTTAGTTGTGCCTGGCTGAGTGAATGACAATTGATCCGTGACCCCCTATTCATCATTAGATTCAAGGGTGATTACACTCGGCATATGAATATGGGTAGTCTGGAATTCTCCTTGGCATCCCGGACAAACCAAGAATCCCTGGACTTGCTGGGAAATGCCCTTTGCAGGATTTTAAGAAGATCAGACGACCTTATTGCAATACGATGTAGGAATGGAGGATAGCCTTAAATAGATTGCGAGAGAAAGACCTTTGGTGAAAAAAGTCTACGTACCCCAGCTGACAGAGGGCTAACAATACCCATCAATGTTTAAATTGGGGAAATTCTCTCTTTTCTATAATTCACAAACAACTCCATCTCCCCTTATTGGGTAGATTTGGTCTTCATGTACAACACTTGATATTTCACAAACAAGTCCATCTCCCCTTATTGGGTAGATTTTGCCTTCATGTACAACACTTATTGTTGCAATACTACCTACTGATTTTGGTCTGGCTGCTTCTATAGTAAGGATCAAGGCTCCCTCACTAGGTTCTTCGCAAAAAAATGCCAAATAAAGTTGCTTGATTTTAACCTAGAGCCTCATTCTTTCCTGGCTGAATTAAGTTAATTAAGTTCAGCTGTATTGAAGAGTTTTCATTCTGGATCTTCTTAGACTGCTACATTTAGGTTATTTTCCTATACATTTTCCGTTAATGTGGTCATATTAATTTTGTTTCGTTTCAGGTTGTTTTCTTATAGATTTTTGGTCATGATTGACCTTATCCTTTGTCCTTTGAAAAAGGTTTGATTTTGGCTTTGCAAATCCCAACTTTTACTGCAGCACTAGGTTTGATTTTGGCTTTGCAAACCCCAACTTTTACTGCGGCCTACTACTTGCTTGCTCTTGGCATTTGTAAAGCAGTAAGTGAGGGCTACGTCTGTGCTAAGCAAGGGAATATATATTCGTGGAAGGCTTAGTAAGAAGAACTATGGAAGGGAGGGGGAGATTGAAGGTTAAAGCCTAACTTTATAAAGCGTTTGTCTGTAATATATTTCATGATTAAAGAAAACCGTGAGTGCTCATTTGTCCAAAGAAATGAAAGAAATGTTGTAGATGCATTATTGCTGATGGGGGATGAGCTGCCAGAAAAGATAGGAGCTGGAAAAGAGAGATGTCATCCTCTAATTTTTGAGAAATTTGCCAGAAAGCCTAACTTTATAAAGCGTTTGTCTGTAATATATTTCATGATTAAAGAAAACCGTGAGTGCTCATTTGTCCAAAGAAAAAACAAAATGTTGTAGATGCATTATTGCTGATGGGGGGATGAGCTGCCAGAAAAGATAGGAGCTGGAAAAGAGAGATGTCATCCTCTAATTTTTGAGAAATTTGCCAGAAACCCATGTCCATACGCGCTCCAGCTTTGGATAGGAAGTGATCAGCCCCTGTGTTACGAATCCTATAGATAGATGTGGCAAGCAGAGACTGTGTCAAACATAGATTTCAGCATGTGAACTTCATTAAGCAATTGACATCGCTGAGCATTATTGAAGCAATTTACAACCAGCATGGAATTTGCAAAGATTTGTAGTTTTTGACATCCTTCTTCAATTGTAAAGAGGAGTAGTTTGAGGACCATCCTATTAATATTAATAATTAATTCTAGTTTTTTTACTTTTTTGGAAGCTTTCTTTCTCGTTCATTTTATTTATGCATCTTTAGGTCTCCTCCTCTCAATCATTAAGTCATCATTTGGTTCTGATGATGTTCCAGTTCTAATTTTAAAAATCTACTAAAAATGAACACTTTGAATAAAATTCCAGACTCACTTTATGTATATATATATATATATCTATATATATAGATATAGATATATATATTAACAAAATTTCATTCATCAATGCTCACTTTTATAATAATATATATCCAATCTGTTATCCACCTTGCTTTCCAGTGATGTTTTATCTCCATTCTCTAGTATCCATAAGCCAACCATCCATGATGAAGGTAAACATAGTTACCAAATTCTATTGAAATGGGTTTGAAAATTTTGAAAATTTGGTTTGATTTCAATGTTATAATTTTCATTAAATAACAAAGAAATAGTCCTTTCCTGTGGGCTACCCGCATCTTGTTTTCCACTAATGTTCTGTCTCCATTCTCTTGTATCCATAAATCAGCTATCCAGGATGAAGATAAACCAGAGTTACCAAATTCTGTTGAATTGGGCTCAAAATTTTGAAAATTCAGTTTGATTTTAACACTTTAGTCATATTTAGTCATCTTATTGTTGTCGTTGGTGTAGTTTTGAAGATTAATGTGACGTTGTTATTATGGTCACACATAACATACCATTGATATTTCAGCAACCACATTCTGATTTCTTCACAGCTCCATCTGAACTCTGCGGCTTGATCTCCCTATCATGTCTTCTTCCCCATTTTCTTATGTGAAAATCTCAAACTGTGCTCAAAAAAATAAATGAAAACTTCACCATAACAAATACCTTGGTGAGGATCAAACTAAAGGCATACTTGAGACCCTAATCTTGAAACAAGTTGTTATTTGGCATTTCCATTGTCTGTAAAGAAAACTACAGCTTTTGATCTGCTCGAGTCCGGGGAATGGCTTTTTCAGTAAATGTAGTTATAATTTGACAATAACCTTTGTTGCATACTGTAATTGTGCCAACGGTTATACCAATCAATAGATGACTCATTGTATGCAAGCTTAAGATTTGTTGATCACTTTGACCACTGTGGACTTTCCACAATCATACAAAAGATGGAAAAGTCCATCAAAGATCGAATTCCCAATCCTACAGAAGCCCAATTCACGTCCCATGCCTACAATATAAAGCAATAGTTAAGCCCACTGTATCCTGCTCACCTCACCGAACTCAGCTCGTAATATACATGAGCTAAGACGTAACCTCCCGAGTCATAGATCTCTCCTTGCTCTATAAGCAACAAAACCTCACAACATAAATATAAACTACCACAAATCAAGAATACATTTCCTTTTTTCAATTAACTATTCTTGGTTATGTCCTTGGAACTGAAAAGAACGAACTTGGAATAGTTTCCTTTGTTGAGGGCCTCGTTCTGATGCTATTCACTTTATTGTTTCCTTTCCAGGTCATCAATATATCCAGGCACTGTTCATGCTTCTAGCACCCCGGCAGGGACTAATGGGCCATGGTTCCATGTATCTCAGAGGATTTGGAAGTTCCGTGGACTCTAAGAGTAGGATTTCGAAACCCCATGGACTCTAATGTTATCTCCGATACTTCATATGAAGAAGGAGATGAGATCGAGTTTGTCAGACTCCCACAACCCCTTATTGACATTTTACCTTTTTGCAGCTTTAGCAACAAGTTTCTCTGATTTAAACGTTGGGATTTGGGTCAAGGAGCGTTCTGGAACAGTCATTTGATATGTTGTGTTTTCTAGGGGTATGTTTCTTGTATTTTTCCCAAGATCTGGTTTGACCGGGGGTGTTGTGATATGAATCTACACTCTTAACTCCTCCCTCATCATGGAAGGCATGTGAGGCATGTAGCTCAGAGGTAGAGTAGCCCACTGGGAAGATCCTGGTTAAATTCCGAGCATGTTGAATATTTTCAACATTAAGAAAGTAATTGGAATGGCGAAATTTAATGATATCTGATATTCGTGTTGGATCCATACGAATGTGTATGACGAGGTTTCTCTTTACTATCAGATGTAGTATTTAGTGAGTTTTTTCCCTAATATTTGACTAAAGACTATATCAGATTTCTTCATGAGGGCTTGGAACTGAACAGAATGAACTTGGAACAGTTTCCTTGGTTGAGGACGTCGTTCTGATGCTATTCAATTTCTTATTTGATTGTATTGTTTTCTGTGTAGTCTCGGTCCTTTCCAGGTCATCAATATATCCAGGCGTTGTTCATGCTTCTAGCACCCCGGCGGGGACTACCGCTACAACATTCGCTCCCTTATTCCAAGAAGGAAATTAAAATATAATTAAGGAACTAATCCCGCTACTACAAGAATCAAAAGATGAAGATGATGCATGAGTTGTACAAAGTAGATAAGGAAATTCACTACATTAAAAAAAAATACAAAAAATACATTACAAATGGGGTTTGAAAAGCTAAATTTATTTACTTAATCAGTTGGCTAGATCAAGCCTAAAAAGAAAAAGTAGAAAGGGAACTTCATTAACAGATGAAGTGAGTATACTAGTAAATAATCTCTTACAAATAATATTAAGTAACTAGATAAATTTAATTAGATGAAGATTTAAAATAAAAAGAAGAAAGAGACCTCCATTAACACATGAAATGAACTAACTAGCAAATGATCTCTTACAAATAACATTAAGGAACTAGACCAATCTATGGCACATGCTGAAAAAATCACATTAAATAATTAACTTTAATTTTATTTAGCATTGACCCCCGATGAGGGTGCTAATGAGGATGGAGTGGGAACCTTGGAGCCAGTGCCCACCACCCCCAAGCCTTGATGTGCATTTAATTTAGGTGGGGCGCAACCTACCCTTGCATGCATTTGCATGCAATATTATAGTTGGCAACTACTATTCATTTCCTGTCTCCTGAAGGATTTGGAATGTGTTTGTGGTGGTTTGAGTAGTGGCAAGGGTTGGTCCTCATTTAAGTTAGGTGGGGCGCAATCTACCCTTGCATGCATTTGCATGCAATCTTATAGTTGGCAACTACTATTCATTTCTTATCTCCTGAAGGATTTGGAATGTGTTTGTGGTGGTTTGAGTAGAGGCAAGGGCTGGTCCTCGACCTCCCATGGCATGTTTTATTCTCTAGTCATGATAGTGGGATACTTTGGGTCCTAGTGTGAGTTTGTAATTGAGGTTGTGGGTTATGAATTTGTTGGTCTACATGGGAAATGGACAAGGCGATGGAGTTTTTCATGGCGAGAGGGTTTGTCCATGGTCATTGATTTCTCGATCTCTTGGTGCTCTAGTGAGGTCGTCATCTACTCTTCACAGCGTGAAAGTTCAAGTCAATTTCCTTTATTATCCAATTATTATTTCTTTTCAATAGCTTCTTATATTGGTCTGATTTGTTAGCGTTAGTATGTCTGTGCTTTTAATTCCAGTGTATTTTTGTAGAAAGGGGATGGGGGGTAGCAATAGTCTGCATGAAAAGTCATATTTAGGGTCTCCTAGTTTTGCTTTTGTTTGAATATTTTGTTGTCTCGATTAAAAATTTGGGGTGTCATACTGTGCATTTCACAAATTGGTTATTTGGGAACTTGGAGATTAGTTATCGTGTATGTCATCCCATCTCAAGCCATTGGGCTTCTATGTTTTACCTAAATCTCTTGTTGTTTCATGGTATCACGGAGTGGGTATTTTGTTGAGGGAAATGCGACCTTTGTTGTCTTCACAATTACCTCTGATGAGTTTGAAGCCTATATTTTGAGCTATGGGGATGATTTAGATGGTTGGAATCTTGGTCCTACAGTGGGTGCATCTGGTTTTTTCTCTTGCTTCTTTGTAGGTAGAGGAGTCTACATTGTGTGTTCTAGGTGTGCCCCCCGAGGCCCAGCTATGCCTCCAAAACAAAGAATTCATTGCAGAAGGGGGGGAGGCAATAGTTCTTCACAGGTGCAGAGAGGGGCGAGACTCTTCACCCATGATTCATCTTCCACCTACTTCAATGTTGTTCCACCTAAGACAAGGAAAGAAATTTGTAAATTAGAAACTCAAGCAAGGGTTGAGAAATAATCCCATTCTGACTTAGAAATCCTGGAGGAAATTTCAACATGGATTCCTGACCCTGGGCACTCCAGGGGCAGGAAGAAAAAATACTTGAATTTAGTAGCTTTACACTGGAAAATGAAAACTTTGTTGGGTCTAGTCCTGAAGGACAAGCAAGTGGAGTAGTATAATGTCTTTGCCACCCTGGAAGACATCAAAAGGATGCTCATAAATCAAATATTTTGTTTGGATAGGATTGACTACCGCTTGCCACGTGTGGAGGGTCATAGAGCTTGTGAATATAATAGTGGAGATTTGATTGATCCTCTGGGTTCAAGTGCAAGGGGTCCATCCATAATATTCTCTTTGCAGAATGATTAGAATATAGTTGGTCATCTGCAGGTATTGTTGGTTCCTTTGTTTTTCATTGGATTGATCAAAGGGGTCTTTGTTTTTTTATGGTCATATTTTATGTTTGTGTAAGATTCGATTCTAGATACAATATTGTCATTTCTTTTGTATCGGCCACAAAGATACTTATGTAACTAGTCTAGTTGGTTATTGTTCAAGTTTTGTTGCTCGGTGATGAGTTGTGTGTCGGCTTAGGGTCTAATTGTGTATGGTCTCTTGGTGTTTGGTGGATTATAGGATATCCAACCTTGTTTCAATCTTGAGTAAGGACTTGAGGAAGTCAAGCTCCTTAGAGAGCAATATGGAAAAGCCATGTAAATATGATTTTTGAGTAATACAAAGCTTTGATTTACAGCAAAAATAAAAAATTAACATTGAGAAATATGTATTTTAGAATTTTTTTTATAACTCTTCATACTTAATAGAATTAAAGTTTATACACACACACACACACACACACACACACACACACACACACACACACACACATATATTCACTTAATATTTTATGAAAAATATTTTAAATATTATATCAAAAATGTTATTAAATTATAAATATATTAAATAAGATATTAATTTATTTAAATTTAATTTAATATCTTTTTTATTATTAGTTTATAAATATTTTTTATAAAATATAATTATGATGATAGACATGTTTATTTTGGAATAGGTTTTTCAAATTTTTATTTTAATTATCAATAATTACTAGGTGGATGACAGGAATTTAACTTCCATGAAATATTCTACAACATTTATAGTAGTATACACAAATTAATGATTGAGAATTATTTTCAAAGTGATTATGTCTTTTCTATTCTTTTATTTAATTTTGATTAATTAAAAAAATACATATGAACAAGATTCATATGAAGTGAGTTATGATTTTTAGGGCATGTAGTATTGATAAGTCATGGTATTGGCCCATCGTATTATACCAAAACCTATTTATGAATTATGATATTTGAGCCTAGGTGAGAAGGATAACAACTATTCCACCCTATTATAGCGCAAAGAGCCACCTCCTAGGATCAAGAAGATAAGCACGTCCTTTTCCAAGTCAAAGGATTAAATTGTGATTGGTGACACATTAGAAAAAAAGTTGTTTTGAGGGATTAAAGCTCTTGCTTAATTGTGGGAACCAACCAAAAGGCTTAGCAACACTCCTTCCTAGTTGTGGGAGCCAAAACAATAAGCCATCAATGCCCTCTCTACACTAGAGTTCCGAAATAGTGTGAAACCTTGACTAGATAAGCTTAGATTTGACCCAATTTAACAACTTTGGTTAAAATAATCATTGTTGATTAAAATAATCATTGATTTGGTCTAACTTAATAATCACCTATGATATGGTCAAGAAAGTGTCTAGATGCAATGAAGGTCAATCATGAGAAAATCTATATAACTGGAGCTCTACACTAGTCATAGGGAGAAGAAAGGAACTTGTGCCAAAATGTTGCTCGAGTTGTGACCACAATAAATTGTGCATACACAACAGTGAGCATAGATGTTATGAATAAAATCAAGGGCAAAGGCTTGGAGCTTGGAGAACTCATTGATGTACTCTAATTCTATTCAAGGACTACAGTAATAAAGATTCTCCCCATTTTCATCTCTCATGTTCTTTGATGTGTTATATGATTGATGTATTATGCTTGCGATAATATTATTTTGTAGGAAGATTGTATTGGTTTCTTTCTCTTTGTGTGGGTTATCTATGAGATCTAGGAGAAAAGATCTCATGGAGATATTCCTCAAGCTGGCATCATTACGTAGAGTTAAGGATCTAGCATTAAGAGGTATGTTTTCTATTTTTTTCTTGCAATCTAAATTCATGTTTGGGATTTTCTTGATTCTTAGTTCGACTTCTTCATGAAAACACACCATCTAGGAAAGCCCTAGGCAAGGCTCACTAGGTTTAAAGTAACCTATTACTGTAGGAAAAAAATTCCCTTATAAAAAAATGGCGACTCCAATGGGGAGATCCCAGTAGGTCAATTTTTTTAGCCTATTGTAATTCATTTTTCTTAGGCATTTTTGGTTTCCTTCATGTTTTACAGTGGTAAATAGTCATCTAAGAATATTGGTTTCAAAATTTGGATCCAAAACCCTCTAGGATCTAAGTTCTTTTCCCTATGTTTCGCGCATGCTATTCAAACTAGGGAATTGATATCCCTTTATTTCAGTTTGCATAATTGTTGGGGAGCATTGATAGCCTCTGTGTTCTAGTCATTCACTCTCTAATAAAGAATTGAAGGAAATTTTCCTTAGAAATTGAGGGGTTAAGCTTAGAACTATCAACGTATTTTTGCAACTTTGCAGGCCCTGTTGGGTTATGCTTTGAATCTGAATTTTTTGGCTTGGATCATTGGTTCTTTACTGAGTTTACATGTAAGTTTGTGGACTTAGTTACCTGATTAGGGTTTGATCCTTCTTCTTGGGTTTTGATTTATTTCAGGAACATTGGTGTTCAAATATCTCTCTGGCATCATTATACTAATAGCCCTACACTAATTGTCTTCATGTAGCTTGATTGCTTGAATCTGAATTTTTTGGCTTTGATCATTGGTTCTTTACTGAGTTTAGTGTAATTTTGTGGACTTAGTTACCTGATTAGGGTTTGATCCTTCTTCTTGGGTTTCGATTTCTTTTAGGAACATTGGTGTTTAGATATCTCTCTGGCATCATTATACTAATAGCCCTACACTAATTTTCTTCATTTAGCTTGATTGATTGACTGAAAACTCATTTTTCACATCTTGGTGATTTATTGTGGGTAGATCTAAGGTTTTTTTGTTTTGGGTAGAATTTCCTTTTTTTCCTTTTCCTTCTTTTGCTGCATGTTTCCATCTATTTTTATCTTTTGTTTGATAGGATCAGAGTGTCGAATGAGAGAGAACTGAGGGATATGTGCATGGTTTCATATTCAAAAGAAAATATATCTTCCTTACTCTAGGTAAAATTCATTGAAACTAAAAATTCTCATTTGCATATCTTTGCATGGTTTATTTGAATTCGTTGAGTCATAACATCATTACAATTTCATCCATCACCCTTGACTTAACAAGCAACCATTATAACACATTTAATAACATTAATTTGATAATTTTCTATTTCCTTGGTAGTGCACCAACATTAGATAGGATAGGGTCTTAAGAAAGGGGAGTGAGGTTAACTTCCCCAAGATCAGAAAAAAAGCATAGCATCTTGAGATAGGGTGTGTAAATTCACTTTTAGTGGCACGGTCTAGGAAGCCCTTCTAACACAAGGGTCAAGCACTAGGCTCCATTATGAAATTCATAGTGACCTCCCAACTCTGTTTAGAACTAGTGGTGGTTATATATGGGAACTGCATCATACTCATGGGGGTCTCCTTTGGGAGGCTTTGGGCTTGATACCCTACCCCTGTGTGTAGTTCTAGCTAAAAATTGTCCCCCTAGCTGGATGTTCTTTTGTTGGTGGTGACCTTAGCGCCCTTTCTTAGGATATTATCATGGGTGACGGCAAGGCATTATGTCCTTTCTATAATCGAGGAAAATTTTAGGCAGACTCACTCAATTTTCCTAGGAGGGTTCTCCACAACTCATAAGAGCACTTGGTCCCAATTTGAATCATTAACCAGGTACATATTATAAATATCCCAACCATTTCCTCATCATTGACCTATTCATTGATTAAGGGGGTTCCATTGGCGGGAGGATCCCATTCCCACTCTAGTTTTCTTAGTTTGTTGCTTTAGGATATTTTTAGTGGGTATTGTTTGTTCTCAGTATCTAGTGACCTTAGGACTTTTACCTGTTCATGCTAGTGTCATATTTGGCTTCCACCATGGAAAATTTTTGTTTGTGTCATTTTCATAGACTTGCATCCCTTTCCCCCAACGAGGAGAGTCCACCTACCCATAGACGTAGACTTAATTCCAACACAGGTACATATGTGTCTGGGATTACTTTAGGTGATACTCAAAGGCCTGAACCTTCCATTCATAGAGTGGTTGAACATGATATACCACCTCATCATCTTACCTCTAGACCCATCTCATTAGGTAGAGATATAAACTTATTTAGACCTTTACATAGTCCCTTACCTGAATCATTCATGGATCACATCAACACTTTTGTGTCAGAATCTGTTGTTTCTACACCTATAGTGACTGATGGTCTTCCACAGGTCATGTCCAGATCCATTCCTTTGACCATGGATCTCTTCCACACTACATACTTTAATGACTTTTTCTCCTTGTTCTGGCATAATCTTAGTGGAAAATCTAATACGAGTGCCTCCACATTATAGACCTTTACCTCTCCATTTGCAATGAGTGGAGGTTCTAGTTCCATCACATCTAGTATCTTTGTGTCCCATGTTGGAGAGCCTAAATTTTCTTCAACATATGGTTTCACGGTCCCCATGATGGGTTTAGGTATGAAAATATGAAGTACAACCATACCCAATAATGGATTTCCATATGGTTGGAATCCTTTCAGTGTAGTCATGTCACCCTCTACTAGTGTTGGAGGTTCTTTCATTTATAGTGGGTTCACAAATCCTTTTGGGAGTCAACCGCTTGGAGGATCTATGTTCTAAAGTCATACATATGATCCTTGTAATTCCTTTAGGGGGACAAATACTTTTTACATGTATAATCCATGGGGTCCTAATCTTGTCAATAACCCCTTTGGATCCCCCTATGGTCTAGGAGCTCAACAACCTATTGGAAATCCATTTTCCATTAGGGACACTTACCCTAGGGGCATTGACCAATCGCAAGTTTACATTGGTGTTGGAGCTACCAACTCTAGCCAACCCACTCCCATTAATATCCCTAATAATAGAAACCACACTATAGGGGGAGCACTTCATCCACTTTTGCGAAAAGGGGTCTCTAAACCCACCCCGCCAACAAGATCTTTTCACATCTCCTTTCTTGGAAACGATAACTTTTCTTGATCTTTCATAGTTGATGAATGACCTTATGCAATATGATCTTACATGGCCACCTGTTCCACATAAGCTTCCAGCAAACATCCCAAAATTTAATGGTAAGCCTAGAAAAGACCTTGCAGCTCATATCACCACTTATCATTTATAGTTTCCATCCAACTCTTTTATGGATGATAGTATTAAACTGTGTCTTTTTCATAAAAATCTCACTGAAGGTGCTGCTAAGTGGTATATTGATCTTGAATCCATCACTTATGATTCTTTACTATCTTTGGCACAAAGTTTTGTAAATCACTAGCAATTTCCTATTAGATATGAGGCTAGTACAAATATCATCACCACCTTTCATGATGATAAATCCACACATAGTTTTTATCATATTCATGACTGGAGGAGATAACAAGACTTTATCCAAACCAAGCTTCCAGATGAAGTGCTCCGTGAATGGTTTATTAAGTTTCTATTACCTCAAATTTTCAAAAATGTGGGAAAGGGTGGATCCCAAACTAAAGATCATTCTATCTTGCATGCCTACCAACTCGACTTGTTCTATTCTCAAGCAGGCACCTTATATCACCGCATTCCAAATGCTCCTCAGGCCTCGACTGGTCCTTCAACTCAAAAACTAGGAACCCATGATGATGGAGTCATGGACTCTGTATAATCTAGAAACATAGGAAAACTAGCCTCTCATATGGTTCAACTAAACATCTCTTATAATGACCCCACTTGTCATCCTATTTCTCAAAATCTTGATGTCCCTATTACCACCTCTGAGGTAAATTATGTTCAATCCACCTCAAATAAAAATCCTCAGCAACCAGGAGGTAAAAAGAAAAATAATAATTCCAAGACTTTAACTAAGGAACAAGGGGAATCACAAACCCAAGACATCAATGAGAGTGGTACTAGAGAGAAGAAGAATAATAATCACTTTCCTTGCAATATTTGTGCGGATGATCATATTACTCATGGGTACCCTCAGATGGATTATATTCATCAATATTTCTCACAACAACCATCTCATCAACTAGTTGTCTTGACGAATCCTTTTCTATCCGAACAAAAAGCATGGTTACAAATATTCCACCACCTCAGCAAGGGGGGAGTGGGGGAAGTCTTCTAATGCCTCACCTTTGATGCAAGATATGTTTATGGTTAAGCCAAACATCCATTTACAAACTCAAGATCATAATTAAAAAAATTATTAGAGTGGTACTTCTACCTCGGAACCTATGATCCAACCTACACCAGTTGATCAACTTCATTTTGATAAGCCATCAATGAACATTGTATCATGCCCCGCCTAAGGGTTCCCTTCAAAATACTTCACACAATCCTAATGTGAAGGTTTCCCACAATTATATTATTGTTGAGGATCTGGACCAAGCTATAACTACCATGTCTGCATTAGAAGTGTTGCAAAGTTTATGAAAGCAACACAAGGAACTTTTGTCTATTACCGATCGGGTGGATCCCTCATACCTGAATATAATGAACTTTGATCCTTCATTTTGGAAACCCTATCTTACCCATAATCTATCCTTCTAGATAATGGTCCACGTTTTTGGACAACATGTTCATAGAATAGCCTTAGATGAGGGGGAATTGACTTGTAACATGTCATCGAAGTGTTCGAAAGCTCTTGGTTGTCCAACTTTGTTTGCACATAAATCATCATTGATGGCCTTTAATGGGCACACCTTGTAGCTTCAAAATGGTGTTTTAAACTTTACCCATCGAGTTAGGGGGAAAGATTATCTCTGTTGAGGTTGATTTTGTTGATGCATTGTTATATTATAACCTCTTTCTTGGGAAAATATGGTTATATGCTATGAGTGAAGTCATTTATTTAGTCTCCCATTTCATGATGTCCCCGCATGAGGGTGAAATAGTCACTATCAACCAATTATACTTTTGCAAGCTCAATATTCGATTTCATGATAGCCAGTCGACACCCTTCGTAGGCGATTTTACCACTCATGCAAAGAGTATTTTGGTGGGAATGTTAAAACAATACTTATTGATGGGAAAACTTCCCCTTACTCCATCATACTCATGTCCATTTTTTTCCATGATTAACACGATCTCTTCTGTCACTAGTGAATCCCCTTTTGATCCTCAGGCAATGTCTTCAAAATATAACTCCCATGGGGGCACAATGCCGCATTTTGTGGAAGAAATCACCTCTTTTATGGTCCCACCACCATCTAATGACACTAGTCAAAAACTCCATCCTAATATGGAATATGATCAGGATCCTTTGCCCACACGGGTTGTCACTCCATCACTTTCACATGACTCCCTTGACATTGAACTACCTTTAAATAAGGTCATCTTGGAGGTAATCGATTCACAAGATAAGTTAAGAGAGACTATGCCTCATGATGCCTCAACTCTCTTGCAGTTGGAAATGATGGAGATTGGCACTCAAAATCTTGAATCGATCCAGGGGGAATTTCCTAAGTCATCTAATGAAGTATCACCCTTGGACCAAGTCAAGTCAAGGATTTCTAATACTAAAATTTTTGTCAGATCATCCACTCTAACTTCCCCCATTGACAAATGTCTCATACCCCATTCATGTTTTGATACTAATTATCAAGGAGTTGTCTTAGCTCGTGAGACCATTCACCCTTTATGTCCTCTGGTTGTTCTTGGTAATGTTATGGTTCTAGGCCCTCCTTCAAATCACCCACATTTAGGAATATGGAATGTTAATTGGATGTGGCATGGCTCCATCATGGTGTGCCATATGTTGCCAACAATCACACATGATTTCATACATTGGAATTCTTGTCCTGTGCTTAGCAATGAGAACTACATTGCATAACCTATTAGACTGTGTCATGCATTGTACAAATGTATATAATACATAAAACAAAAAACAAAAAAAGCATGCTCATGTTTTTCACTATTACTCTTAGTTATATCGCTGAAACTAACATATATTACTAGGATTCACTGATCTTGTCATTGCATTATTGGCCTTTTTTGATACCATTTCAGATTTCCTTAGGGCCCACCCTATCAGGTTACGACATTAACCACTCGTTTTTCACATTATATCTTGTGCAGTAGAGCCTACCCTTCATGGGCACCCTAGATTAGAACCTCATTTCCATCTTGGTGTCCATGCTGTAGATATTTGTAAGTTTGAGGATCCTCTTTAGTACCTTCCATAACATCGAATTTCAGCCTCATGCCTATATTTGTCTATAGTTTTTTGCTATTACCCTATAGGGATCCCCACACTTTTTTCATCATGTTTCTTTACGGTTTCTTATGCTCATGGTACTCAATCTCCTACTATATGTTGTCATATCTATGCTTGCCTTGATTTCACTCGCTAGATTTGCAGCCACGCTCGACCTGTTTCTTTTGCATTATCCTTGCCTCCATCTGACAACCTTACATGAACTTTCAAAGAGACTATTGTGATGAGTGGATTTCCATTTCCATAAACTTTACCACTACTCCCTGGTTTTCTTTGGTTGGTTCTATTAGTAACCCTCAGAACTAGATGCATATCGTTATACAACTTGTCTCTTTGTAATGAGCTTCCTTTAGGTATTCATTTCATGCTCGTTAAACAATGAAAATACCAATCTCTTGTTTCTCTATTTTCACACTCAATAAATCTATATGAAAATCTTGGGTCGGTTTTCGTCTTCTTTTCATGACTCTTTAAACCCATGAAAATCTTGAGCTTCATTTGCTACCATATTTTCATGCTCGTAAAACCTATTTGAAAACATTGGGTTCTTTCCATATTTTCCTACTTGTTAATTAAATTGAAAGTCGACGAGAAATATCTTTTCCATTCTCAAGATTATTAAACCATGAGAAGATACAAGTGTACTTTTATCTTTTTTTCAGCCTTGGTATAAAATCATGAAAAAGAAACACATTGAGCTTACTTGTCTTCTCTTTCATGATCATTAAACTATGAAGGGGATACACTATACAAAAAGGGGGGAATATTTTTCACTGTCACATCCTTGTCTTGGAAGTTGTATGTCACCTTTGAACATGGCACTTGTTTGAGTCATACTATTATAGTTGGTTTTTACTAGACTTTTGAACCACACCTTCATCTTGAGTCAAGTCACTATGTTTCTTGAGTTAGTATCTCACCCAATTGGTTACCCTTATAATCTAAGGACTTTGGTGATGCCTCCAGTGTCACCATCGTGTATATTAATATTCTTCATTCTATGCTGCCAATTTCACTATCATGTCATGTCGTTGTATGATCAATAGAAGTCCCAGTCAAGAGTCGTCCATTTGCATGTACAATTATACCTTTTGTGTCGGTCATTCATATGTCAATTGTACATCACTTCATCATTTGATATTATCTGAGACCTTATCTTGGTGTCAGATTCATGTCAATAATCAGGTATGCCTTAAGTCCCTCCTTCGATAGATCTCTTCCTACCAACTTCAACACCTTATCCGCGATGTGGATCTATAAATAGTCAAGTACCTTAGAGCTTCTAGTCATCAGTGGTAGGCTTCGTCGCTATTTGCATTAGGTTTTCATCATTAGCCCATGCTAATCGATTTGGTGGAGTGCTCAACTTTAGCTCATTTATTCGCACTTTGTAGATTGTACTAGGTACCTTGGGAAAAATTTTCATTATTAGTGATCTCCCTTGAGTCTTTTAACAGGATACAATATTTCCTGGTAATCGGATGGTCTCCCTACATGCTCAACATCATCTCATTCATTCACATGTAGTAGATTCATACCATTAGGGTGTTTCAAAGACCTTCGGGCATTGAGGCCGTTTCACGCATGATCGTTGCCTCCCCGAATATGCAATTGGAGAACAAATTATGTACCTTAAGGGCCATCATTGGGGGCACTCACATAAGTGTCCATCACTACTGATAGCTATTATGCCAAATATCTACATTGTATCATGACTATTCCTTGATAACATCAGTCCATAGTATGTTGTGTGGATATCTATGCTCTATTCTCTCAGTATAGAGTATGGGTATGCCTACCTCAAGGATGTACTTCTATATGTATATGACTATACTTTTAAGTTTCTACAGGTTTCTTGTTCATGATCTCTTTCTTCCTCACTCATCGGTTTCTTTACTAGAATGTATTTCAGCCATCAAACTCTCTTTTGACCTCATACATTAGGGGTAATTTATTATAGCTCAAAAATCCAACCCCTAGGTTCAAGAAGATAATCACATACTTTTCCAAGTCAGAGGATTAAATTGTGATTGGTGACACATAAAAAAAAAAGTTTTTTGAGGGATAAACACTCATGCCTAGTTGTGGGAACTGGACAAGAAGGCCTAGTAATGCTCCTACTTAGTTGTGGGAACTGAAATAGTAAGCCATCAATGCCCTCTCTACACTAGAGTTTGAAAACAATGTGAAAGTTCGTCTGGATAAGCTTATATTAGGTCGAAAGTATTCATTATCGCATGGGCGTTAGGGTTTTTGGCTTCAGGAGTTGGAATCGAACCAGGGCTAGTTAGGCTGATGGCCTAAGGTGCTACAGACAAGGGTTTTGAGCTGGGTGACGGAGGTAGGTTCGTACGATGTCGACAGCGTGGGTCTACAACGAGGCAGGTGACTGGAAGGAGAGCATGATGAGGACAACTGGGAGATAATAGCCGGGCGACCTTGGAACGTGGGAGCATATACCCTTCACTGTGCAGGAGAATGGATTTAATTCTGGGGGTAAATGTGTTGGCTCCATTTCCGAATTACCCAAGGCTCTACACAGAACTTGTAGGCGGAAACGGACTGTTAGCAGTTCCTTGTGATTGTCTGCAATAGATTTATAACCATGGTAAAACCTAGAGAAGCAGTTGACCTCGACCCAACACTGGAAGATATTTTTTTGGTATGGGGTAAGGAGATAACTGCCCAGAATATTGATAAGTTTTTCGGGTCAGCTGTCAGTCATGAAATCGAGAAATACACTCTGGAAGGTTCATGGAGTAATAGGTCACCAAAAGGTTTATTGGAGGAAAGCTTGGAGCTGGCCGGGTTGAATAGTCAAGGAGTTAGGGGCCTTCAGGAGCCGCGTTTCCAGGAGGAGCGTTTCCATCTGACAGGGAAACCCTACATTACCCAAGTAAGTAAATAAAAACCCTGCTCTCCTACTCCTTTCTTATCTGGAGGGCTTGAACACATTGTAAATTACAAGTCGAATCAAGGGATCTGGAGCTGTGTGGGAGGAGGACTAAAATTTGACTTAGTAGCAGCGGATAGAGGAAGGACGCCGATAGTTACTAGATCCATACTCGCTAAAGGGCCGGTAAACCCTAGTCTGGTTGCCAGATTGGCGAGCTTAGGAGTGGGTGAAACTTCGGAGCTCATGAAGGATCTTTCTGGATCTGACAGTGGGATGATGAAAGAGGACTCTAGATTTGTAGAGGGTCTAGACAAAGGACCTGGAGGTAGAACATCAGTAGACATCCCCGCCAAGGGAAGGCCTATCTTGGAAAAGGCCAAGCATGAACAGCTAGAAGAAGCGGTCAAGAATGCCACAAATACACAAGCTAGGGAGGAGACTTTTGAGAAAGGAAAGACAGGGGAGAAAAGGAAAAAGCAGAAGGCCATTAAGAAGAAAAAATTCGAAGCAAACTTAGTTTTGGGAATGGATGTTCAGATAGAAGATGCATTAGAGGTGGCTGAATGCACATTGGTAGGGAGAGTGAGGGGCAAGAGTTAGTCAGGCCAATTCATCAAACACTGGGTGAAGCAACGGTGGCAGACGACCCGAGTCAAAAGCTTCAAGGTAGCAGTCCTAGTGAAAGGGTAGTTTATGGTGAGATTCAAGAATAAGGAAGCGGTGGACTGGGTAGTCGGGAGGAATTAGGCTTTTGGAAATCACCAAGTGTTATTCAAATAGTGAACTCCGCTATTTGACACAAAAAGGGAGAAGGTTGACGAGTTTCCTGTCTGGGTTCGGGCACCTGGGCTGCCCCCTTTCCTTTGGGTGGAATCAGTGTTTAAATCTATAGGGAATTTTCTAGGCACTTATCTAGAGACGGGCATGTCCTTTATTCAAACTCACAACAAATCCATGGCTCGGATTTTGGTCAGTTTAAACCCAAGAGAAGGTCTTGTGGAAACCATCAATCTTCAGTACAAAGATTTTGTTTTTGAACAACCTCTGGACTATGAACATCTACCATTTAGATGTCATAGATGTCACAAATATGGCCACCTAGCTAGGGATTGTCCTATGGGCAACCGCTGTAGAAGGACTTAGAAGACTATTGAGTAGGAGGAGAAGGTGGCAGAGTTGAAAAGGGCTTCTGGGACAAAAGAGGTCCATGAAGAGGATTCTATGGATGTGGACATAAATCAGGAGGGAAAATCTAAGGAACGGGCCTTAGAAGGACCACCAGGCAGAGAGGAAGTGGTTGAGGATCATCGTGGATCAGAGAACCTGATCAAGGAACCCAACAATGAACCAGCAACCACCATCATTGAAGACTCAAAGGGTATGCAACTAGACTCAAGTAATCCATCTTTGTCTCCTTCAGAAATTAAAGATGCTTGCTTGATATCTGGCTCTCAAATCAATAATTGTAACCATGATGAAAAATTTAATGTTGACAACATCACTGTTGCTATTCCTTCATTAGACCTGAACTGTGATGATGTTCCAAACAAGAAAGAGGAATCTGTTCCCTCCTCCCCTGTATGTCATTATAATCTCCAATCCCTAGATAAAAATCCTGCGAACCTAGAATCGGTCGGTGGATTAGGTTTAACCTCTTCACAGACTTTTAAAAGGAAGGCTAGGGGTAGGAAATCAATCATTTCCAAAGCATAGGTGAAAGCAAAGTTTGATGTGGCAGATGGAAAACAAATGTCTATCCCTGGGGCGCTTAGAGTAGTGAATCCCTGTGAGAATGTAATTAAATGATTTTTTTATCATGGAATTGCAGGGGTTTAGCTAGTAAACCCAAAAAACTGGCTCTCAAGGAGATGGTTATGCGTTATAATCCTGATGTCCTTCTACTGCAAGAGACTCTTGGTAAGAGCATAGATGTGGAGATGACTCTAAGATCTATTCTTCTGGGCTGGCACTTTCTCGCAATAGATTCTGTCGGACACTCGGGTGGCTTGGCCATGGGGTTCAGGGAAGGAAGACTGCAAATATTTAACCATTGGGGAATGGCTCATGCGCTAGGGATGGAGTTCCAATCACCAGAGTTTGGCTTCCCCCTGTTGATTTTAAACATCTATGGGCCATGCCAGGGGAGGGTAAACTTCTGGACTGATCTCCTGTCAAAATCAGTGCTGAAAAGACAAAATTTGATTATGGTTGGAGAATTAAACTTCTCCATGGGGAATGCCAAAGCCTGGGGTCCTTCTGCCAGAGAAGACCCGTTATTAGGGTTATCCTTGAACTCTCTCTGCTCTCATAACCTAATATATGTAAACCTAATCAAATTAAAGCTTACCTGGAGGAATCGAAGAGCAGGGGATGAAAGAATCGCAAAGAGGCTGGACCGCTTCCTGATTTGTGAAGATTTTTCATCCAGAGTTCCAATGTTTAGGCAATGGGTGGGGGAGGGAGGAAACTCGGACCACTTTCCAGTTCTTCTTGAGCTCTCCAAACCCCCTCATAAACCAGCAGCTCCCTTCAAATTCAATGCATCATGGTTACAAGAGGAATCCTACAATAGGCTCTTCAGAGAGACTTGGAGAACCCCATATAGGAATACAACGGAGAATAAACGCTTCCTACTCATGGAAAATTTAAAAAGACTAAAGAAAGCTACTATGGATTGGGAAAATATCAGAAATCAAAAGCAGAATGAGGAAATAACCCAAATCGATGCAGAACTCTGGGAGCTAGAAGGTACTGAGTCGGATGGTTATCCAACGCAGGAATCCAAGGATAGAATTTTGCTGGCCAGAGAGGTGGAATGGAGGCTGAAGAGCAGGGCGATTTGGCTTAAATCCGGGGACGAAAACACGAGATTCTTCCATAATTATGCAAAAGGGAGAAAAAACTCGAACACAATGTGGAAGCTAAAAGATGATGAGGGCAGAGAGGCCAATACTTTTGAGTCCCTTTCAAATCTGGGGAGAAGTCATTTTCAGAACCTGTTTGCTAACCAAGGAGAGATAACTTTAGCAGAAGTAATCAAAACTGCCCGATGTTTTCCACAGTATGTAGAGGAGGAAGAAGTTGAGAATTTAATCAGAGAAGTCTCCAAGGAGGAAGTGGAAAGTATTATAAAATCGATGGCCAAAGATAAGAGTCCAGGCCCGGACGGGTGGACCATAGAACTCTTCCAACATTTTTTCGACCAGATTGGAGCAGAATTAACTGAGGTGGTGGAAGAGTCTAGGAGGAAAGGAGAGATTTACCCCCCCTTCAATTCAACATTCATAGCTCTTATCCCTAAAAAGGAGGAACCAAAATCCTTTGAAGATTTCAGGCCTATATCTTTATGCAACAGTATATACAAAATTATTGCAAAAGTGATAGCTGTTCGCCTAAAGCCGATTCTGTCAAAATGCATTTCAAATGAAAAGTTTGGATTCCTAGACAACCGTCAGATCCATGAAGCCATAGGAGTGGCACAGGAGACAATTCACAGTGTCAAGTAGATGAACAAGAAAGAAGCTGTGATTAAAATTTATCTATCCAAAGCCTATGATAGAATCAGCTGGACATACCTAAGGATGTTATTAACACATCTAGGCTTTAAACTGGAATTTATCAACTGGATTATGGGATGCATCACTAGTGTCAGTTTTGCAGTTCTAATTAATGGGGTAGCATCCTCCTTTTTCAAAGGGAAAAGAGGACTAAGACAAGAATGCCCTTTGTCACCTCTGCTCTTTATTCTGGTAGTAGAAGGTTTGAGTCAACTGATTCTAGAGGCTAAAAGGGAAGGTTTGGTAAAAGTATTGGAAGTTGCAGTAAATATGTTTATTTCACACCTCCTCTTTGTAGATAATATTTTATTATTTACGAATTGGAACTTGACTGAAATTAAGGAACTAAAAAACATTCTTTATCTATTTATGAAAGCAATAGGGATGCAAGTAAACTACAGGAAATCTCAGCTAATTATGGAAGGTTTCAATAGACATGAGAAATGCCTGATCACTTCAATTCTGCCTTTTGACGTATATAACATGGAAAATCCTTTCAAGTACCTGGGGTTCTGGCTGAAGCCAAACGCCTACAAGAAACAGGATTGGAATTGGCTGTTAGCTAAAATTGAAGCAAAAATTTCGCATTGGAGTTATAAGTGGCTATCTAGAGTAGGTAGATTGACCTTAATCAACTCTATGTTACAAGCCATGCAAGTTTTTTGGGCAACTTTTACATGGGTTCCTAAAGGGACTCTTGACAAGATAAGAAGGATTTGCAGCAGATTTCTCTAGGTAGGTTCAAAGGAGGACTCATTACTCCCTTGGGTCGCATGGGAGAAAGTGGAAAGGCCTAAAGAATGCCGAGGGTGGGGAATTAAAAATCTCTCTAATTTTAGCCTCTCCTTGGCTGCCAAATCTGGATGGAGAATCATCAATATGGAAAACCTTTGGACAAGAGTGGTGAAGTAGAAATATATATACCCTGTCCCTCTAGAAGAATGGATTAGGAATCCCAACAAGAAAGGAAGGAATGTTTCGGTGGTATGGAAAGCTACTACAGAGGCTTTTAAAGTTATCGAACAAGGTTTGGCTTGGCAGGTTGGGAATGGAGAAAATCTGAGGATAGGGAAGGATCCTTGGGTTGGATGTAATGGAAATTTCGCTCTTTCCCCAGGACTGATCAGACATCTTGAATCCAAGGGCATCTTTTTCCTGAGTCAGGCTGAGAAAATTGGTCAGTCCTCAATCTGGGGTCAAGCATGGAAAACAGGAGAAGAACTAGATCTCAGACCCTTCTGGTGGAATGAGTGGAAGGCATTTACTCAAGAACTCTCCAGAACAAATGTAAGGCTGAAAGGCAGACTGGATCAATTGGTATGGGCTCATGCGGAATCTGGATCTTATTCTCCAAAATTCGGTTATAAGTTTTTAATGTCAAAAAAATGTTGGGAAGAACCGGATTGGTGGGCCAAACTATTATGGAAACTCAAATGTCCAGCAAAAGCCAGGTTATTCTTTTGGTGTATTCTCAAAAGGAAAATTCCAACCTGGGACATTCTTCAATCTCGATATAAGCAAGGACCGGGGAGATGCTCCCTATGCAAATCTGGTTCTGAGACTATAAAACATTTGTTTATAGATTGCCCTACTGTTAAAAAGATATCGGGGGAGGTCCAGAAACTCATCCAAAAAAAGCTAATTTGGGAAGGGGAAAATTTTTCCGATGTTTGGGAAAAGTGGTGGCAACAGTATTCAGAGGGAAACTTGTGGAATCTACACCCCATCATTTGTTGGGGAGCCTGGATCGCAAGGAACAGGTGTATCTTCTCGGACAAGGAAACTACTGTTGAGATAATTGCACTACAATGTATTGCTATTCTCTCAAATACTCCAGAATCAAAGGAGGAAAGGAATCCCAAACAGATAAGAGAAGAACAAATCAAAGCAGCGGTCCCATGGGCCTATTTTGATGGGGCTTCACAGAACAATTTAGCGGGAGAAGGGATGATTATTCATCTGAATGAAAACCAAGTTTTAAAAGCTTAAGTGGGCCTAGGAACTGGAACTAACAACTTCGCAAAAATGTCTGCCTTAAAGCTGCTTCTATGTTGGCTTATTCACAGGAACATCTTCACAGTTCAGATTTTTGGGGATTCTTTGAATTTTATAAAAAGGGTTAATGGACAAAGTAGATGTCAAAATTATATGCTGAGACCTTTATTAGAAGAAATTAAAAATCTAAAGACTACTTTTAAATGTGTTTTCACTTTTCCATATATACAGGGAACAGAATGAATTAGCATACAAGCTTTCTAAGGAAGGTTTACCACAGAATATGGGTAGCTAGAGAATAGCAGAGGAAGATTATGGATAGATCCATGTGTCAGATCAGCCTCCCTATGCTTAGTTTTGTGTTTTGTCTGATGATTTACATAGTCTATCAAAAGCGGTTGTAACTGGTTGTGAGCACAGTTGTTTTTGGCAAACTGTTTTTACTTTTCATTAGACTTCCATGGTATCTATCTCCGAACTTGGGTTGTTTTCCTCAATGAGTAGACCCAGGAATAGATGCCTGACTTCGATCCCTGCTTGGATATGGTTTATATGGGCTGACATTAGTGACTGTATCTGGAAATGTGAGCTGAAATTTTTGGCCCAGGATTCCAAAGTTTTCTTTTCCCAACTTTTTGTATAGAAAAGGTAGTCTCTTTTCTGGAGTATCTTTATGATCTGATCATACAACAATGTGAATGCATTTGCATATACTATGTAACTTTTTATCGGTTTATAAAAAGTTCAATTTTTTTCTTTGGAAAAAAAGCTTATATTAGGTCCAATTTAACAAATTTGGTTAAAATAATCATTGTTGATTAAAATAATAATTGATTTGGTATAAAATTAATCATTACCTATGATATGGTCAAGAAAGTGTCTAGGTGCAATGAAGGTCAATCATAAGAAAATCTATATAAATAAATCTCTTCACTAGTCATAAGGAGAAGAAAGGATCTTATGTTGGAATGTTGTTAGAGATTTGACCATGATAAACTTATGCATACACACGAGTGAGCATAGAGGTTAGGAAGCAAATCAAGGGAAAAGGCTTGGAGAACTCAACAATGTACTCCAGTTATATTCAAGGACTATAGTAATAAAGATTCTCCCCATTTTCATCTCTTATGTTCTTTGATATGTTATATGATTTATGTTTTATGTATTGCACTAATATTTTTTTGCTGGAAGATCGTATTGGTTTCTTTCTGTATTGTAGGTTATCTAGGAGATCCAGGAACAAAGATCTCAGGGAAACATTCCTAGAGTTGGAATCGTCAAATAGAGTTAAGGATCTAGATGTGAGAGGTATGTTTTCTAACCTCTTCTTACAATCTAAAGTGCTTGATATTTTCTTGTTTTCTTGGCTCCACTTCTTCATTCACACACACCATCTGGGAAGGCCATGGGCAAGGATTGTTGGGTTTAAACTAACCTGTTACTACAAGGAAATTTTTCCTTAAACACACCCAATCACCGAAGATAAACTTAATTGATACAATATATGTTTAATTTATATGTCAATTACATTTTTAATTAATAATAATTAAAAATAAATTTATAATTTAGTTAATTTTTATGATTTTTTAAATTTTAGCAATGTGATATGTATCATAAAGTAAGTATTTTGATACTTATAATGGATTGATGTTTATGGGCACTCATCAAACATTTAATTTATATGACTAGCCTAGATCCATCTTAACTCTGGATCTACCAAGGGCTGAGAGGTATCAAATATATTTTCACTCTAAGATATTTTTGCATCTCAAGAGATTGGATCCCTCTTTAAGATGGATCTAGGATGGCTTAATTTCACCGTTTAAATAGGATATATTCCACATGAATACCATGGGTCAATATCATGGCTTATGAATACCATGGGTCATTTTTTTTATGAGGTTATTTTTATTTTTCTATTTTTACTTTTATATTTTATTTTGACCAAGTTAAAATGTTTATATTACATTACATTAATCATTTTATTTTATGTCATTTTAAGGTTTTCATCTCAAGAGATTTGATCCCTCTTAGTGCTAGACTATATTCGAAATGAATATCATGGGTTCTCATAAACCTAGAGCCCAAAAACCACCTAACTTAACCAGGTCAAGTTTACCTTATTATTTTAGTTTAAATTTATTTTTGTTTTAATATGGGGTTATTTTATTTTATTTCCATCGAGTAAAAATGTTTAACCTAGGGTTATTTTTATTTTTATTTTTATTTTTATTTTATTTTGACCAAGTAAATATGTTTAGAGGACATTACATTACATTACGTTACGTTACAACATCTCTACCTTACTAGGCTAGAGAGCGTCACTCTTACTAGGCTAGAGAGCGTCACCACAACATCTCTACGTTACTAGGCTAGCCTCGCCCAACTAGGTTGGGCATACACAATAAGAGAGAGGGGGGGATGGATCAGGCACAATAAGAGAGAGAGGCAGGGCGAACTACATCATATTTATCTATTTTGGAATAAAGCTTTCAGAATTTTAATCTAATTATCAATCATTATTAAGTGGATGGTAGGGATTTAAACTCCACGAAATATTATGGAATATTCTTGATATATTTACAAATCAAAGGTTGAGATTTATTTTAAAAGTAGTTATTCACTTTCTACCCTTTTAATTAAGTTGATTAATTAAGAAAAAGGCACATGAAATATGTGATATGAACTAAATTATTGTTTTTTGGATATGTGGTATTGATAAGTCATGGTATTGGCGAGGTATTATAACAAATCATATTTATAAGTTAATAATATCCATGGTAAAGTGGAGTATGTATATATAATTAACTCATATATTAAACATATTTATAAATAATAATAATAATTAAAAATAAAGTCATAATTTAATTTTTTATTTTTTTTTAAGTAATGTTATGTAAATGTTTTGACTTGACAATCCATGGTTTCTCTCTCATGTTATTATTCTAATGTAATCTATTTATAGACAAAAAATTTTAACTTTGGAAATTAAATTTCAACAAATAACATCTTACTAATAATTATATATATTTTTAATAATTAAACTAGAAAACGTATAATATAAATTTATAATTTAATAATTTAATTTTAATATATAAATATTAAATCAGCCTATATCCATTTAATTGTGTATATATCAAGCCCCTAGAGGGATCAAATCTCTCAAGGTGCAAACCTTTCCTCAAGTTTTGCACTCAAAAGTGTAATAATAGAAATATGTTTAATATAGTTTGAGTTAGTCTAATGATTAAAAATATATGTAATTATTATTAAGAGGTTATTTGTTCAAATTTAATTCCTAAATTTAAAATAATATGTCTTTAAATAGGCTACAACATAGAAGAATACCATGGGACAAACCATAGCTTACCTTTCCTCAAGTTTTGCACTCAAAAGTGTAATAATAGAAATATGTTTAATATAGTTTGAGTTAGTCTAATGATTAAAAATATATGTAATTATTATTAAGAGGTTATTTGTTCAAATTTAATTCCTAAATTTAAAATAATATGTCTTTAAATAGGCTACAACATAGAAGAATACCATGGGACAAACCAGAGCTTGTCAAAATATAGTGTCCAAAAACAACTAGTAGTTTGACTAAGTCAAAATGTTTACATAACATTACAGCATCTCTTCCATACTTGTATTATTATACTTTAATAGGAGAAAAAAAATACTTATTTATATTATTAGATATTAACTTGTCAACTGGGGTTATTCGGGGTGATTGGGAGAAAGGAATAGAATCCTCCCCTCCTAGGTTCAATTCCCACAAGTGACATGACAGATGTTGACAGTGTTGGAAAAAGTAATTACTAAGAGGGGGGTAAATCAGTAACTGTGAGGTTATTAAAACTTTATGCTAAATTCTTCTATTTCCTTTGACTTTTTCTAGCTATTTGTATGATCATTTAGACTACAATTTAAATGTGTAGTAAAGAAAACCATTCACATGAGCACACACATATTGACACAGGTATTTTTTACATGGAACTCCAAAGGGAAAAAACCACCAAATTTGTTTGTTATTATGAAGTAAAGTCAGCATCCGCTTAATTACATCAATTTTTTTGTGACCACCCACTCATAGGAGGCCCCGACCCCCTTCAAATAGCAAGCCACTACTTTCCAAGAGGCACCAACCTCTTATAAATGCAGACAACTACCTACCATAGCCACTATTCTACTTTTCATATAATTTCCAAACTAAAAATAGAGGCTAATACATTTACACATAAATATAAATCTGACCTAATGTAGTACCAACTCCATTCCTTGACCTCTACAATTCTCCTTTGAACCATACTCCCTGCTTCTCAACCAGATATGATCACTACCTTGTTCTTCACTATATCTCTATTACACACTTGGCTAAGTCACCTTCTCACTTACACACTCACAATCTCGCACACTTCAGCTCACAACGACTCTACATTCACCCAATTTTCTAAATTTCTATCCATTGTGTTGTTCCTCTATAGCACTAGGAGCGGTGTTGTCTCTACAATAATCCACACTTCGTGATTGTACTCAACACATGACTTCCCATACTGTAATCACATATATTTTCAGACACAGAAACTGAGTTAATGCAGAGAATGGGCTTCTGATTTTTTTTCATGTGCTAAGAATTAAATTTCAATCAAATTGTTGAATCAAAGAGATCCTCCATTAATATCTTCATGTACTCATTGCATGGCTCTCCTTCATTTCTCTTTAAGGAACATAAGACTAGAGGATAACACTACAACCCACCATCTTTTTCATTTAATTCATCATAACTTGCAATGAATCTTTGGGATGGCTAACTCTATTTCACAATAGGCTCCATTAAATTTCTCTACGTTTCATGGTCCTTCACTATCTTGAATCAAATATCTTATCAATTTCCATTTCCATTGACCCCAATTCTCAAGTCACAGCTACCGACCCATTCATGACCACATGTGCTTAGCCCTTGGCATACTCCTCCTGGTGCCCTCCTTTTTTTATTTGGCCTAAAGTCCCATGGTTGCAATAACACGTGAAACCATTACAAAACCGAGACCTGGGAACTTATTTAGCTATAGCCCCAAGGGCTTAAGATACACATCAAACCTTCTATTCCCTCAGTCCAATTTCCACACATAGCCCTGTGTTAGCACGTAGCCCATAGCTTTCCAACATGACAGTATTTTTCATGCCTCCCTTGTAAACTTTGGGGCTTCTCTTAGCAAGCTTAGTTGTCATGTGGAGTCTTCCATACACTTTCACTGGCTAATCAAAGGCCCCACTGGGATGAACTATCTAACTGACGTCTCCTGACACATTTTCCATTGGTTGTTTACTGTCTGGTTGTCAATGTTGATGTGTTGCGGCTCCCGCTTCTTGGTGCTTCCACTTTCTAGACCTAAAAATAATCATTGATCTCCAACTGGTGAGATGACATCATGCTAACATCATGAGTGCCATATGGCACCTCCAAAGTGGTGACATGTGTCACTCACATTTGACCCATTAGGCTACCAAAAATGACAATTTTTCTTACCACATGTTCCTTTGTACTAATGTCATGCTGACTTCACCTTAGCCAATCTAATGTTTCCATGTGCCTGCTTTGAGGAGAGAGAAAAGGTCCTCGGATCCTTGATTTTTTCATAAATTCCTTTTTTAATAAAAAGCCACAAGGTTCAAGAACCCAGCCTTGACGCAACTCCATTGTGGTCTGTGGTATTGGGGGGGTGGTCTCGAAGTGGTTCTCCATCGTTGATCTATGCGATCGGTGGTATGGGAAAGCACCTCCTGACACCTCAAGAACTGACAAGACTTCTATTTCAAGGCCCATCTGAATGTTTCCATGTGGTCCAGTGCCTATCTATCGGTGCTTCAGTTTTTTTTTCCCTTTGCAATCCTCAAGGATGAGCCTTGCGGGATAATGTGTAGTCTAGAGTTTGTCTGAATCCCTTCCTATTCTCCTATTAGTTGTCACTCTACTTAACTTTCCTCTGGTCTGACTCTCCTTTGCACCATGCTTTGATATCCTCTAGCCTAACCCTCAGTAGGATGAACTATTGGAGTGGGGACCTCCCGCTCAAATCCTTATTGGTTCATGCTTTCCTCCATGGCCCGAAAACTTATATCCTAGTGCTTAACCTTGTGCACCATTTTCAAACTGTCGAGGTGCATCCGTCAAGGTAGCTCCACCAAATTGGCTCCACCTGATCTAATAACAAATGATTTCACTGCTCTATTGTCAGCCCACATCTACCTGGCACTTCCTTTAGCACCTCCGTTAGCAGTGCCACCAACTCTGGCCACTACCAAACTTGGTCACCACTATCAACCAAGCCCACATTTGACTCTTCCATCTTACTTTGGGGCACCTCAACTTTGGATGGCAATAATTTTTAACCCAAAAGGCCTATTTGCAGACTTCAATATACTGTTGGGAATATCTTTCCGAGCATTATCCAACTATGCCATTTTAGGAGAAATTAAGATAATCCATTGAAACATAATCTCCTCCAAATTTTGGGACTCCCCAGCCATCATAGCCTGCTCTTCATCGCCAACATCTATTGCATCTAATCTCAATGCTAGTCTAGTTGAAATCAATGCCAACATACCAAGTGCCACCAACCATTCAGACAATTCCAATTTTCTAGCAATCTACCCCTTTGGCATTGATGGCAACACTAGAAGCTCCCACAAAAACTAGGCATGGTATTCTTCATCATTGTTCTTCTCCTGAGCACCAGTAATATTCTCCCCCTTTGGCATCAATGGTAAATTATTCTCTTGGAA
Source organism: Pinus tabuliformis (assembly GCA_031772625.1). NCBI lineage: Eukaryota > Viridiplantae > Streptophyta > Pinopsida > Pinales > Pinaceae > Pinus > Pinus tabuliformis. The sequence goes on along the minus strand of CM062820.1, from coordinate 1,421,629,803 downwards.
GCTCCCCTTGAACCATTGTGGCCTACTCTCCAATTGATCCCACACACCGAGTAGCTTCCAACGCACATTATAATCAAGTCATTTGGGAGGAGGAGTCACAACTCCTATTTGTTAGCGAATATACACAAAGGGATCTCTTGCAAATGTGTGAGTAACTATGTGTACAAGTTGTTATTTGGTGGCCACATACTCAAGACGAACAACATTAGTGGCAACTTGTTCTCTTAGGAAATGAAACTTGATAGGAATGTGCTTGGTATTTGAGTGCATGAAAGGATTCTTATAAATGTTGATAGCACTAGTGTTGTCACACATGATGGGAATTGGTTCAGTCAACTCTACCTTAATGTCCTTCAAAGTTTGCTTCATCCATAGAATTTGTAAGCATCAAGTGGTAGCTATAATATATTCTGCTTGTGTAGTTGATAGAGAGATAGAGCCTTGTTTCTTGCTGACCCAAGATACTAAGAAATCTCCCAAGAATATTGTTGTACCATAGGTGCTCTTCCTGTCATCCACACTGCATTCCCAATTAGCATTAGTATAGGCCCTCAATTTGAACTCTCTACTCCTAGCATACCATAACCCATAATCAATTGTGCCTTGCAGATATTTGAATATCCTTTTTGTTATGCAGAATCTACAACTACAGACAGAAGTATTTTCTATAGGCCTAGTGGACTGACCTATAACAATAGAAATACAAAGGGACTAATGTTTTCCTTAAAGTAAATAGATAACAGGACAAAGCCTACCTAGAATTTTTCATATTCTTCGCTCCTTCCTTGGCTTGAATGCTCCAATTCTAGCTCTGATTGTTATTATTAGAACCTGCATAGTCGGATAACACAAGACAACGATCCACAAAATCTATGTAGCATCATCTAATCACTTTTTTCAATAGGTCAACATGGTATTAAAATGTATGAAACCATAACATCATATATATGAAAACAAATAACTCTTTGCATTAATATAAATGGAGTGAGTTACAAGAAAAAATAGGTTTTGATATTGTAAAAGAGCTCCTCCAAGTTGACTTGTCCTTTCCTCATCAGAAAGTGCACCTATAATCACCTGAATGCATGGAAATATATCTCTCACATTAGAAGCATAAGGGCAGACATTAGGGGAATTTTGAGGTCTAAAATGGGCCTCCTAAGCAAATTATAGAATAATAGTGGAAATAATAAAATAAGACTTGATTACATCATCAAATTTTAGAGAGAAAAAAGAAAAACCTATTTTTTCAACTCATATTTTCAAATTATGTCCCTATGATTTTACTCAAATTTCGAGCGGAAACACTTGTTGAATGAAAAATTTGATTCCTCATCCAAGGAGTACCCATATTCCATACTTTAGATGGAGCATGCTACATGAAAATTGAGAAATACATGAAAAATGTGATTACAATCACGATTTTTCATGTATTTCTCATTTTTCGTATAGAAATGTTCATCGAAATTTTGCAACATGGATACTCCTTGGATGAGGAATCAAATTCTACATTCAATGAGTGTTTTTGCTTGAAAATTGAGTAAACCCATAGGGAGATAAGTTGAAAATACGAGTTGAAAAAATAGTTTTATTATTTTATTATTTTTCAATCTTTTTACTTTTTTACTCCAAAAATGGTGAAACATCCCCCATGGTTGACATCATCATCTTGAATCCTATTAGTTCTTATAAATTTTATTTTGGTTGTACATTTATCTTAGGAGGCCCATTTTAGACCTCAAAATTCCCCTAATGATCACTCTCCAAAATCAAACCCCTTGCCTATGGATGGCAATGAATATATAAGTGAAGGAGGTAGTTCATGAATTGTAATCCTTTTACCAATTACGGCTTGAGATCCGCTCTTGATGGGAGGATAAGCTCAAGGGATAAGGGATGAAAACTCCAAGGTAGGCTAGGATAGGATTTAAGACTTTTATCTAAGGTAAATGGTTACAATAGATCCTAGAATCTTTTGGAAGAAGAGGCTTCGAGATTATCTCTCTTTTGCCTGAATTTTTAGAACCAAGATAGGTGCATAGTGGAGAAACCTATAGGTGATCAATGGAGGCCACAGTGGAGAAACCTAACAGTTAACACTGTCCAGTAGGAGGCCAGGAGCAATGTTCCTTAAAATGACTAAAACAAGATGTTCTTTGTGTTAGAAAAATATTATATATGACAGAGAAGTGCAAGACATATAATATGCAGAAAAACAGAAACAAATAAAACTAGAGAGACACAGATATACATGGTTCACCCAGTTTGGGCTACGTCCACCCCAAACAACTATTCCTTCCTTTCTATTATCCAGCAAAATGAAGAGACACAACTTACAACAGATCTGTTGTAATATCCTCTGTTTTCTCTCACAGTCTCACCTCTCTATTTCTCGCTCTGAGAATACACATATATTCAACAGCCTCAATACAATACCCTCATACAAAGAGAGGGGTTTCCTTCTAGGGAAAAAAACCCTAAACTAAACATAAATTCCACCGTCAGATCATCCGCCTAATGAACGGCCCATATTGACTAGAAATTACTATACTTTTACAAGGCAATTTTACATATGTTTTTAGCTTCAGGGGTGCTACCCCTGAAACCCCCACACACCCCCGGCATGGAGGGGTGTATATTCTTCCTGGGGTATACATACGGCTGTAACAAAGACCTCTGCATTAGGATGATAATCATGCTCCACACCCAGCAATCTCCCACTTGGAGAATTATTGTAGCAACTCCACCGCTGCTTCATTTGCTGGACAATGACTCCTCTTTGGACCTGGCTATTTCTCATCTTCATCATCATCCTTGAAGACTAATTGAAATTGAGCATATTCTCAATTTCTCCCTGGTTACAAATTTTGTTAACATATCTGCAAGATTCTCGCTAGTGTGTATCTTTTCTAGCTTAAACTCTCCATCTTCCAACACTAATCATATGAAATGGTACTTAAGCTATATGTGTTTAGTCCTAGAATGAAATGTTGAGTTCTTTACAAGATGAATGGCACTTTGGTTATCACTGTATAACGTGCCCATATCATGCTTCTTACCCAATTCATTCATAAACATTTGTAACCAAATCATTTCTTTACTAGCCTCTATAGTAGCAACATACATTGCTTCTGTTGTTGAAAGTGCAACAACACTTTGGAATTTTGAAACCCAACTGACAGCTGTTTCACCTACGGTAAATACATATCCTATAGTTCTCCTCCTGTTATCTCTATCACCCACCATATCTACATCAACATATCCCTGTAGAGAAATATTTGAACCACCAAAGCATAATGCTTGATTTGTGGTACCTCTCAAATATCTGAGAATCCATTTCACTGCCATCCAATGTTCTTTTCCTGGATTGTTCATGTACCTGCTTAAAACTCCCATTGCATGTGCAATATCAAGCCTTGTGCAGGCCATTGCATACATTAAGCTTCCAACTGTTGATGCATATGGAACTTTAGACATATAATCCATGTCTTCTTGGGTCTTTGGGAACATCTCCTTACTAAGTTTGAAATGGCTAGCAAAAGGTGTACTAACTAGTTTTGCATTGTGCATATTAAATCTTTTCAACACTTTTGTATGTACTCATTCTGAGACAATGTTAATTTGTGATTTCTCTTGTCTCTAGTTATTCTCATACCAAGGATTTGTTTTGCAGCTCCCAAATCTTTCATTGCAAATGAATTTTCCAATTTTCTTTTGAGCACATTTATTTACCGCATGTTAGACCCTGCAACAAGCATGTAATATACATACAATAACAATATAATATAGCTGCCATCATTTTTCTTTTTCAGATAATCACAATGATTAGAGCAACATCTAGTATAACCTTGTTCAGACATAAATTTGTCAAATTTTAGATACCACTACCTTGGAGCTTGTTTTAAGCCATATAAGATCTTCTTCAATCTGCACACTAGTTTCTCCTTCCCTTTTACCTCATATCCTTGTGGTTGCTGCATATATATCTCTTCCTCCAAATCCCCATGGAGAAAGTCTATATTTACATCTAACTGCTCAAGATGAAAATCTTCAACTGCTACTAGACTTAAAATAGTTCTGATTGAAGTCATTTTAGCAACAGGAGAAAATATTCCATCAAAATCAATACCTTTCTTCTGTGAAAACCCCTTCACCACAAGTCTAGCTTTGTACCTCTATTTTCCTCCATCTTCTTTCTTCAGCCTGTAAACCCATTTATTCTACAATGTAGTTTTACCTACAAGCAACCTGACTAAGTCCCAAGTCTGGTTATGCATTAAGGAGTCCATCTCTTCTTCCATGGTTAGCTCCCACTTCTTCCTGCTTTCAACCTATATTGCTTCTTCATAACATTCGGGTTCACCAGAATCAGTCAACAATAAATAATATAATGAAGGAGAGTATCATTCAGGGGGTATACTTATCCTGGTATATCTTCTAACACCACTTTCAGGTGTTTGGGGTGCCTATTGCTATTGTGGTGGTTGATGTTGTTGTGGTTGTCGATTATTATTATTTTCAGGAACCTTTACTTTTTCAGTGATCCCATCAAGAACTGTGTATTCCTTGTTTTATTTTTCATGTTTCTTTTCCTACAACTGATTCTTATACAAAACCTTTTCATTGAATATTACATCTTTTCTCCTAATGATTTTGTGATTTTCATAATCATATAAGCAATAACCAAAATCATTAACACCATATCCAATAAAGGTACATTTCTTTGATTTTTCCTCAAGCTTTGTTCTATTTTCTTTATTAATATGGACAAAGGCCTCACAACCAAAATGCATTAAAAAGGAGTAGTTTAACTTTTTACCTGTCCATGCTTCCTCTGGAATACCACCATCCAAGGAACTTGAAGACCCTTTGTTTATTAGATAAACAGTAGTATCTACAGCATCTTCCCAAAATTGTAAAGCCAATCCTGCATGCAATCTCATGCACCTTGCACGCTCCATGATTGTTCTATTCATCCTTTTTGACACACCATTTTCTTGTGGTGTTCTTGGAACTGTCTTCTCTTTGCGAATTCCATGCTCTGAACAATACCTATCAAACTCTTTGCTGCAATATTCACCTCCATTGTCTGATCTGAGACACTTCAATTTATTTCCTGTCTCAATCTCAACCAAAGCTTTCCATTTCTTGAAAGTATCAAATACATCAGATTTATTCTGAATACAATAAATCCAAGTTTTTCTAGTTGCATCAATAAAAGTAACATAATAATGAGAGCCACCGAGAGATGATACCTGAGCAGGTCCCCATACATCTGTATGCACAAGCTCTAATTTTTCTCTCTTCTTTTCTTTCCCAACTCTAAGAAATCTGACTCTCTTCTTTTTTCCATAAATGCAATTCTCACGGAAGTCCAAATCAACATTCTTCAAACCCGACAACAAATTCCTTGAGTGAAGAATCTTCATCCCCTTCTCACTCGTGTGTCCGAGCCTATGATTCCATAATGTTGCATCTACTCCTTTGGAAGTTAAAGCATTAACAAAGTTAGAAATACCATTGCCTAAATACAATGTACCAACCTTTTCGCCTTTTGATATTACTAGGGCTCCTTTGGTAATCTTCCAAGCTTTATCTGTGAAAGTTGTCATACAACCTTCTCCACCTAGTTGCCCTATTGAAATCAGATTTTTCTTCAGATCTAGAACATGCCTTACCTCCTTTAATAGCCATTGGTTTCCATTCTATTGTTTTACAAGAACCTTACCCATTCCAACAATTTTACAGGGTTTATCATCACCCAAACGGACTTGTTCAAAATCTCCTTGAACATAGTCATGAAAATATTTCTTATCAGGTGTGGCATGGAATGAGGCCCCTAAATCTACCACCCAGGAATTAGTGATATTTTTGAAAGAAAGAATCAAAGCATCTTATAACACCTCACCTATTACATTTGATTCATGACTTTTTCCTTGTTGTGCACCTCCTTATTTTCCCTTCCGAGATCTACAGTCTTTCTTTATGTGTCCTTTCTTTCCGCATTTCCAGCACACTATCCCCGATCTGGACTTGGATCTGCCTTTCCTTGATTTACTGCGATATCCTGAGCTCTTTCCTCTTTCCATTTTTCTTCCCCTAGACTCTGCACTCAAAGCATTACCTGATGTCTCACCAAAGCTTTTCCATCGTATTTCCTCTCTAAGGATAGCACCGACAACATCATCAAACTTTAGAGTACTAGATCCAGAAACAGAGTTACTAATGGCCATTACTAAACCATTCCAACTTTCTGGTAATGAGCACAAGAATAACAGACCTATAACTTCATCATCAAAGTTCACCCTGTTAGCCTCCTATACCAATAGGTTTCATTTTTCATGATTGGCATGAGAAGTTCCAAATATGTTCAGCTTTGATGCTGCAAAGACTCCATATTTTTGTGCACAAACATTCCTAAATGGTTTTTGGTACTCTTCCTTTTGTTAAATGGGTGATCCAACAGTTCAATCTGGATCATGGCCATGTTTAAATTGATGTTATAGAATAGAGAAAGAAAATCTGTCCAAACAGTTTAAGCTTGGCAGATTAGTAGTTAGGTAGAGAATAAAAGCGCCCAAGTGTTTAATCTGGGCCCTTGGAAGTAATAAGGGTAGTTTAGATAGCAAGTCATTTGAAAAAGAGAAAGAAAAAGAGCAAATGAGGGTTTGCAAGTCTAAGTGCACCCTCCCTGAAGTAACAAAAAATGCTAGGAATGTTAAGATGGGTAGGTAGCCAGGAGTTGCAGAAGTCTGATTCTCTTCAGTTTTGGCCTTGATCAAGAAGGCACATATTGGCACTCGCAGAGGTATCTATGCAGCATTTTGATGACAAAATATGGAAGCATGTCTAACTTCCCCTGTTTTCCCAGAAAATCTCTTTCTAACATCCCTCCAATGGACCTTGGGATTTACCCAACAAGTCCTAGCATCGCTTTATCTTTTGAGAAATATTAAGCCAAAATGTTGGTTTCCGTCACACAAGAAAGCCACATTTCTTGTGTAAAATCATTTCTCACTCTGATCTGCTTCTAAATCTAAGTTTACTCCTTAAACTTAGCTCTTTGTTCCTCTTTCACATCTCCAATTCATATTGACTTCTAACCTTATTATATAACTCCCTAAGTGTTCCCCTCCCCCTACTATTATAACATTTTATGCAAAAACCCAAAAAATATGTACATACCCCCCCCTTGGGCATTATAGCCATATATTTTAAAAGTTCGGGAAGTGTGACAAAATCAAAGACTTTCATGTATATAGTTCTCCATGCTATGTTCGGGGATTAAATTAACACCTGGTTAATTTAATAACCCTCACCCGCTATACACTTCATAATGTTATCTCCCTCTTTTCCGCATCACTTGTATAAAGTTCCCGCAAACCCACATTTACCTTTATCCAAAGTTTCATGTCTCCGCGCTTTATCAAAAGAAAACAATATAATAATGGTTGGGTCCCGCCGTTATCGTGCTGGTGGCTTTTCCTCCCGTCCGTCATCGGATCTGGGCCCTCCCATCCGACGGTCCTCGGGAATTTCGGAACCCCTCCTCCATCCGTCCTTTACCGCCTGAAAATTGTCAGTGGATGACGTTGTGCCAGGGACGCGTGTCCGCTTTCTATTGTGTCGGGCAGCCACTGACCATTACTAGGCCCGTACTAAAGGCAGTCCGAAAATACCGCTTACCACCGTTTGTTCCCACCCCTACATCCTCGCTCACATCAGCAGTCACGTCAACTGCCATTTCACTCTCTATCCGACATGGCCGCCGCGTCATCCGTCCACGTCAGCCTGGTCACGCATCGCCACGTCATCCCGCCATACCCGGGCCCGACCAGTGACGTCATGCTGACATCATTTGCAAAAAAGGCGCCAAATCCCATTTTTTTTATATATTCGCCCAAAATCATCGTTTTTACGCATTTCTATTGGTCAATTGCTGTACTCCCTTGCATGTTGTTTTACGTCGTCTGTCCGCCAACTGCAAAATTCGTTCCCTGAGCTGCTGGCGCTACAAGTTCATCAACCTTCAACACCTTCAGCCTCACAGTCCCCAGGTATTTACCGATTTCCTCTGCGTACCCTGGTCTTCCGAGTTCTCTGCATTAAAAAAAGAAAAAAGCATAATAACTACTCAAATTCCTAAGTACTAAGACCCTCCATCTGCTAGTTTAGCCCCAAGTTCATTTGAAGGAGGTCCCATTGTTCAAATTTCGCTGAATTCCCACAGCTTCTTGCGCATTTGTGGCTTAAAATCATTAGCAGACAAATTCCACTGTAAAAACAGCACTCACTCCCAACATTGGCTCCTTTCACTTTCTCAACAAAGCTGTTGCCCCCTGTTCACCTAATTCACCCCTTTCTCTTTCTGTAAATCACTCCACCCCTCATAAACCACTGTTCATGCTCTTTGTTGAAATCCAAGTGTAATTCAATTCTAAGTCATAATAAAACGATGGAGACTCCTGTGGTTCTAAACGTTGCCCCTCTAAATGCCCCACATAAGAGTTTGGAGTGGTTACCCCTGGCTGACAGGGATTACCAAATGATGGAAGTGATTGAATTATCCAGCAGATACCACATTCCAGTCATTACTGAGATAAGAGAAAAACACAGAAATGGTACTGACATCTTGGGAATCTGGAAGTCCCACTTACCAATCTATTATCTCCCTCAGGTGAATGTTTTCCCTGATTTGATTCACCAATGCTGCACAAATTATGACCCCAATCAAAGGGTTGTTCTGAGTCCTTCAGGCTCTGTATTATTCCATATCACTCCTGAAGCCATCAACCAAATGCTACAGTTTCAGTCAGCAAAGCCACTAACTCCTCTTTCTATGCAACTTTTACTGGAGCAAGGTGCCAAGTTGTCCAACTCACAAATTACAAGAATTGCTCAATTATTCATGTGGCCAGATTCCCAACCTCTGCAGCCTCCTCCTTTCCTGCATGAATGGTTCAATGACATAGGCAAACTCCTAGTGAACATGATGTCCTACATCTTGGGGTACAACACCAGTGAACATGTGGATGAAACAATCTTGGTCATGCTGTCTATGTTTACCCCGGGAAGGCCTCCTGCTGTCGAGTATGACTATGCTATATTTATAGCCGACAAGATTCATGAATAGTTCATGAATTTGGAGAGAGAGAGGGTATTCAAATACACCTCCTATATATATCATCTGCTATTGTACAATCAGCCTGATAGCTTTCCTATTTTCCTCAAGAAGTTAGATGCAAAGGGAAACAGAAGATCTGTAATATTCTGGTCACCAGTCTTCCACCATATCTTTCAATCTCCATACAACTACTATGAGTTTATTGATCGGTTCATCCACCCAGCCCTGTCCTTGCTGATGACTTCTCCTCCTCCTAGACTCACAGATGAAATGCAGAAGATTCTCCAGCTCTCAAAGAACTATAGCATTGGTGATTGGTACTTCTACCAAGATCACACAGTAATCATGGTATATGGCTGTGAGCTAGCCCCATACAGACTGCCCAAGTATGTCCCCATGAGGCTTTTTGCCTTGGAATACTTTCAGCAATTTGGCAATGTAGACATGGTTCACTTCCATAGCAAAAATAAGAAAGCACAGCTCAAAATCAAGCACCAACTAGGTCCATTCATTTTTAATAAGAGAGAGGAAGCTTGGGAAGAGGCAGATAAAATCCTAAAAAGCTTACAGCTGGAAACAAGCTTCTATTGGGCACCATATGACCCTAATCATTTCATAAGCCTTAGGAGAATCAAGTACATGCTTGCTAGCTATGACCACTTTAGCATTCCACAAATTGAAAAATATGCTAACCAACTAGAGTGGATAGAAGGTACATTAGTTGAAGATTATTCTGCAGAGGAATTAACACAAAAAGCAATTAAGGGGCTTGAAAAAGCAGTTGACGTAGAGTATGTTGGACAGGTATTTTCCTCAGCCCTTGGCCATCTTGGAGAAAGCGCCTCCTCTTCCACTGTTCCCCAGCAATCTGCCCAAGTAGTTGCCCAAGCAACAGCCACAGCTAAAGGAAAGGAAATACAACAAGAGGAGCAGCTCCCCAAGTTGCAGCAACCACAAGAAATGGTTTAACAACCGGCCTCCACAGATCAGCAAGCTCAAGGGCAAGCCCCTCCAATGCAGGAAACAACAGTTGAAATCCCAATTTTGCAAACACCAGTCAATGAAGAAAGGATCAACAAAAGGGATAGGCAAAAGGAAACTCCTTTAACAGCCTCAACAGATCAACCAGGAGAAAAGCGACAGAGGCTAAATCCCTTCTCTGAGGAGGAAATGCCTGAAAGGCTAACTGATACTATGCTCCCTCCTAGCATCGAAACATCGGCCAGCTCCTCACATCAAGAGCAAGAAATGCAACAAGGAGCAGAAGTAAGTTCTTCAAGGCAGCGGACCAAGGAAGACTCTAGTATCAAGAAGCAGTTCACAGATATCAAGGCAAAAATGAGCCTCTCAGATACCAGCTCTACAATCAACTTTTAAAGATGGCACCAACTAATCAGCAGAGGCTAATGTTAGCTTATGATATTCAAGAAGGAAAAATTACTCTTAGTCATTTTAGGCCTACTATGCAGCAACCTCAATCAGCTGCAGACTATATTAGAACCAATTTGGAGGTTTTTGCTAAAGACATCCACCCCATGGATCAAACTGAGCTACACAAGCAAAATGGGGAGATGGTCTACTCAACCTTGGCTGATAAAACTCTGTTGGCACACAGGTTACAAAATTCTCTACATAATATTGCTGCTCAGCTGGAACTAGAAAAGGCATCATCTCAAGCCAAGGACAACAGAGTTAAGTCCTTGGAAGAAATTATTATAGAGCTAGGACATGATCCTAATGATCCTAAGTGTGTGCAGGCCTTGATGAAGAAAAAATATGAGGATATAGCAGCTTTGAGAAAGCAGGTAAAGTTACCACCTACCCTTCACCCTCAGACTGAAGGGGTTGCAGAACAAAAGAAAGACCAAAATGTGGTTGCTCTACTCTTCGCCTTGCATAAAAGATTGGTAGAAACAGAGGGAGCCTTGGAAGCAACATTAAAGGAAAAACAAGGTGAACAAGCACCTCAGTCACCTCTAATAACCACAGCTATTGATGATGCACCTCAAATAACTACTTCAGCAGGTCCTCCCACTGGACAAGCATCAGAGACAGGCCCTTCCGGCTCAACACCAGCTCCAAAAGTGACAGCACCAGCAACAACATCAGAACAGACACCCAACCTTAATATGCAAAATATGATCAAAGAACTTGAAGCTCTTGAAGCTCACATGGCAGAACTAAAGGAGGCTAAAGAGAAATTGGCTATGCTTGACGAAAAATATGAGAAATCAAAACAGAATATTGCTGAGAAAACAAGAGAGGTAAGGGCTCTTGAGAAAAGGATAAAGCAATTAGAAAAAGAGCTTACTCTTGATAAGGCTATAATTGAAGTTAAGAAGATCCTATGGGCCAAAATTGGTCAGTCCATCATACGCCAATGGCAATCCATTGAGACCATCCATGAGCAAATAGATCTCATAAACAGGGCTCAATTTGAAAATCAAAAAGCCAGGGCATCTTTAGGGAGTATGCTTGAGCTAGCCAACAAAATGATCCAAGTCCTCAACAATCGTACTGGCCCCCAGCTAGTAGAAATGGGTATCAGAAATAGGACAAATACCATCCTACTGATAAAGAGGGTGTTGACCTTGAGGAATTATGTGCAGGCATTGGACAGAAAGTGCCAGGAAATGCAAGCAGAAGTAAATGAATTTATTTCCAAAATTACAGCATTACATAGTAGAGGGCTTCCCAGCTTGGTAACCAGTGCAGGAAGGTTATTATCACATGAACATTATGCCAAGAGGGTCAACAATTATGCCACCAATCAAATCACAACATCCTCAGCCACCTCAGAGGAAGCAGGGCCCCCATCTGGACAAAGTCTTTATGATAAGCTGGAGAATCTATTTTTTATTGAGCATGAAATCAAACATCTTTTTGAAGTGCCACCAAATTATTATAAATACACTGAGGCTGATGAAACTTTAATCAAATTACAGAGGCACCAACTCCCTACAGAAGAATGGTGGAAAGGCATGATAGAAACATTACTCTGATAAAACAAGTTTGTTGATCAAAATCCTTGGATCACTCACAAATCAGCATTTTCAAATGATTCATATGTTTAAGTCTACCTGGAGTGGCAATAAAAAAAGGGGAGCAACTGAATGACAAGGATGATGACTAGGCACCAATGGATGAGTACAAATGATGTGACCACAACAGCAGCGTCATGGCAAAGCAGCAAGAAAGCAAAGACTCCCGAAATGAATGCAAATCAGTCGGCCGGCCCAGTTGGTTTCAAAGTCAAGGATCTCTGACAGAGATAAACAACTGTTTATTAATCTTTTTAATAGCAATAACTTTTTGTATCTACTATTCGTAGAAAGTTGGTAAGGAAAGTTATGAGTTAATGACTCATCTTTCAGATATTTTGGCTCCACCTTTTGTATATATATCCCCTTGCTGAACGCATTTGGGGTTGTTGATTTTTCTTCTGAAGAGCTATACTGTAATTTCAGACTTTGAATACAAGAAGCTGATGAAGTTCCTGAAGTTCTGCGTTGTTTGATGTGTTGTGATGAGATTGCTTGCTGCTGCAGGATTCCTGCGTTATTTCATGATACAATAAGTTTTCTGAACCGTGTCTTTATGTTCTCTTTGCTTACAAAACCCACATATGCTGTATGTTTAATGGTCTTAGCATCATAGAAAAGGAATATTTCAGGATTTGTTTATTAAACACCCTAAGCTCAATCTCAGCGATTAATTATGTTTTCTTCAGAATTGGTTATGAATGTGAAATTCTTAATTGCTCGCATTTACACTGAATCTTCATGGTGAATACTGTTCAGGAATTCTGAGTTGCTCCTGAGCAATATTTCATTTCTCCATCTCACCAGCATAGTGAAAGAACCTTAATTGCCTCTCACTGACTGATTGCAATCCATACTTCCCAAATTTGAAAGTTTGTTTCATGAATGCCCATCTGGCTCTGCAGTATCATCATTCTCACCAAATACCTCAAGCAACACATAATCACTGACTCCAATGCCGAATGGACTAAAACCATCTGAACATTTCATTTCCGTCTGTTAGAAGATATCATCCAACCAAACTTTAAACAAAATTCAGTGCATCATAACTAGCCTAAAACTTCACAAAATAAAGCTAAATTCTAAAGAGAGAGCCCTCTCTAATTGCAGGTGGGCTAGAACCTGTAATCCAAAGATTGGTTTGTGGTTGCCTCGGCCGTATTCCCTTAGGAGTCAAAGGGAACAACCTGAGTGTTAACATAATTGGCGACTCCACTGGGGAAGAAGAAATTTTCCAACTGCTGCCTACTCCTTAATGTTGTAGAGAATGTCTGAATGACAGCCAGAAAACCTTAGAAACTGCTTTTGCCTATTATTTGCATGAGTATATAAAAGCTGCTTCACTCAATCTTTATTCAGTCTTAAGTCCTATACAGCTATTTCAAAATTTGATCAGTTCCTTGCTAAGTTCTAGAAGCATTCCCAGAATATACCATAAATCATCTGGAAGCTGGCTCCCAAAAAGAGTTCTCGCTATACAAGGTCAAACCCAGACCCAAATCCTCCTGCTGCTTTTGAAAATCCGAATTTAATCCCAAAGATCCTTAGGAAGCAAGAGCAGAGAGAAGATTTTGTTGACAATGCCCCCGAGACAGTTCACCCAAGTGGTGTTCCTACTCCTGTCAAGGTTTTATTCCATTCATCCCCTGCTTCCCCTAGTTCATCATCCACATCTCAAAGCACCCCTTGTACACCGCCATTCACTGCACATACTACAACTACCATTGCTGCTGTTACTACTGTTCCAGTTACTCCTTTTATCCCTGTTGTTCCATTTGTCCCTGGGAATATGGCCAATAGATATGCACCCCTCCAACTACCTACCAATCCTGGGGCCTTGCCTCAAGATTACCAATCTAAGATCACCTTTTTTGACAGTACTGGATCTTTCACAGCCCTTCAGCATACAAAGAAGATGCAAGATTACTTTGAAAATTATGAGATAGATGATGATAGCATGAGGATGAGAATTTTTGTTCAAAGTTTAACAGGTGATGTAAGAACTTGGTTCAGATCACTTGCTGCAAATTCCATAACCACCCCTGATGAGCTTTACCAATCCTTTACCAACAGATGGGAGAAAAAGAAAGACCCACTGCACATACTAGCTGAGTATGACACAATTAAAAGAGGCCCACAAGAGACTGTTTTGGATTATTGTGCAAGATTCAATAATGTTTATAATGCAATACCACAGAATTTGAGGCCTCCACCTGACCTTGCCTTATATAAATTCCCTGATGGATTCGACCCTGATATGGCATACCAGTTGAAGGAAAGGGCGCCTCAAACCCTTGCAGACATGCAAAATGTTGCTGTTAGTGTAGAAGCAAACCTAATTGCTAAAAGAAACAGAGCTAGAATGGAAAGAAGAACCACCTTTAAGGAAGAACCCTCAGCCTTAGAGCAAAAGCTGGATGCTATTATCAGTGGCATGCAAAGGCTGGGGGACAGAGTAGAAAGTGTTCAGAGAAGAGCTTCATGGGAAGGAAAACAGTCCAATACCACAAGGAATCCAAATTTCAGGAAAACCCAGAACACAAATGCTGGAAGGGCTGGCTTAGATCAAGACATATGACCTCCTTTCCAAGAAAACTTCACTGAAGCATCAACATCAAGTGAGCCAATAGATGACACTCACATCAACTTGATGGGCTTAAATGATGAGCAACAGGTTTTTCTAACCCAACAAGACCAGGAAGAGAGCGATATCAATCAATTCCAAATCAAATTCGGGTAGTCATTTGAGTTCAAAGAAGGTTATGACACCGCTGTCTATGAGGTCCATAAGAAATATAAGTTAAGGAGTAGGACCATAGATGTCCCTAAACTGGCCAAAACAAAGGATACTAAACAGCCTAAGATGATAAAGGAGAAGGCTATCCTCATACAACCAGTTGATAAAACAAATCCAGACCCAAAAGAAGTAACAATAGAGGATGTCACCGAGACACACCCCTCAAAAAACCAGTCATGGGTAACATCTTCTTCAGATAATAATCCAAATAACATTCCTCAAGAGGTCTCCAAAACAGAAGCATGCCAACATGAAACTGAGAATCAAGACAACGTTGCTAAAAATATGGTGGAAAAAGAAAGGCCTGTCATTCATAATACCAAAATTCAATTTGAAAAGCCTTTTGACCTTGAGGCAGAGATTGCAAAATTGAAAATAGCCATCCCTCTCTCTGAACTTGCTAAACATGATGTATACAAACAGCAGATCAAAAATTCCCTCCAAATACTTGAGAATAGGGATGATGTTAACGTACTGGATGACACACCTGAGTTACTTTTTGCTCCAGAAGTTGATGGAAAAATAGTAAATATGGGTGTTTTACCCTTTTATGTCAATCTGCATATCCATGATAAGATATTATATAATGCAATGTTTGACTCAGGAGCCTCACACAACCTCATGCCCAAATCTGTAATGGAGAAATTAAACTTAGACATTACAAGACCTTACAGGGACCTATTTTCATTTGATTCTAGCCAGGTCAAATGCTTGGGCCTAATCAAAGATTTGTTTGTTTCCCTGGTTCAATACCCAAATAAAACTATCTTGATGGATGTGGTGGTAGCTGATATCCCACCTAAATATGGGATGCTATTATCAAGATCCTAGGGAGCTAAACTCCAAGGGTCCCTCCAATTAGACATGTCCTATGCTACTATTTCAGTCTTTGGGCAACCAAAGAGACTGTATAGAGAGACATTGATGAAATATGTGGTGAGCAACGAGCAAAGACCCCAAAATTTTCCTATTTATGCAATCCATTATGACATGGATTCTTTCATCCTGTTCAATGATGATGCAGCTACTATAGCTAATGATAAACCTTTGGCCCTGGAACAAGAAACCCACACAATTGAGCAGTCCGTTGTCCAAAACCTTGAAACCATGCAGTCAACTGATGAAACTGCCTTAGAAGATAAATCATATCAAAAACAAGAGTCTCAACTGTCCATATCAAATTCAACTGAATCTCCTAACACTATCTAAGATCAAGGCATCCTCTGGTACCTTGATTTTGATGGGTCAGTTAACAAATTAGGAGTAGGAGTAGGAGTATGGGTCCACAATAGGCAAAGCAATCATGCACAGGGTTGGACCTATAGGCTAAATTTCATATGCACTAACAACATGGCGGAATATGAAGCTCTCCTACTAGGGCTTAAATTAATCAAATCATTACAAGCCACAACAGTGTCAATTCTGGGAGATTCTGACCTTATCATTCAGTAAATGAAAGGTAGTTTTGTCACTAATGATAATAGATTGAGAGCATATAGTTCTGCTGCCACTGAAATACTCAACACCTTTACTGAATGCCAACTTACCAAGATACCCAGAACCCATAACCTCCATGCACATAGTCTAGCTACTTTTGCTAGCACTTGTAAATTGCCCTTTGAGCCCAATCACTGTTTCATAGCTGAAATAAGGCACAGACCTATTGTCCCAAACAATGTCAAAGACTGGCAAGTCTTTGAAAATGATGCACAAATAAATAACTTCCTGACTTTACAGCAAGAATTTTCTGGTTTAAATATTGATGCTGATGCTATGGATGACCCACAACAGCAAATGATCCAGAACCAACAAATCATATAAGCTGAAACAACAAGTCAAATGCTGTGCCCCATGACCTTTGATAATAAGAATGTGCAAGAGCTTAAACAAATCAACCGTAACGAAATAGTTGAAGCAGAGGCTGAAGTTATTGAATTGAAAGACAATTTCCTACCTACAGGCCTGACTCCTTTAGAAGACATTTTTGACTCGAATGATATTACTAGAAAACCAAAGATGCAACCCCTAAATGCTGCCATTGAAGACTGCAATATTGGGACAGTTGAAAAACCCAAGATAATAAAACTGTCCAAATATTTGCCCCCTGATCAGAAGCCAAAGTATGTTGACCTCTTTAAAGAGTTTCAAGATGTTTTTGCATGGAGTTATGAGGACCTAAAGTCCTATGATACTTCTGTCATTCAACACATTATTCCTCTCAAACCAAATCAAAAGCCTTTCAAGCAGAAATTAAGGAGAATTAACCCAATTCTTCTCCCTTTAATTGAGAAGGAAGTACAGAAAATGTTTGAAGCAGGGATTATAGCACCCATTAGATTTTCAAAATGGGTTTCCAATCTTGTTCCTACAAGGAAAAAATCAGGTGAGATTAGGATTTGTGTTGATTTGAGAAAATTGAATCAAGTATCCCTTAAAGACCACTACCCCCTGCCCAAGATGGATCACATCTTACAAAGAGTGGTGGGAGCTTCAAGAATTTCATTACTTGATGGATTTTCAGGCTTCAATCAAATCCTGGTTCACCTTGATGATCAAGACAAGACAGCATTCACAACCCCAGCGGGAACATTTAAATATGTTAAAATGCCTTTCGGACTCAAGAATGCAGGGGCTACTTTTCAGAGAGCAATGGATATTGCTTTTGCCAAGGAAATACATGATTTCCTAGTTGTTTACCTTGATGACCTCACCCCTTTTTCAAAATCAGACCCAGAGCACCTTAGACACCTAAGGCAAATATTTATGACATGTAGGAAATATGGCATTTCCTTAAATCCCAAGAAGTCTCTGTTTGGCCTAGAGGAGGGTAAGTTTCTAGGCCATATTATTTCAAAAGAGGGTATTAGAATTGATCCGGACAGAATTCAAGCCATTCTACAAGTTCCCCATCTAAGAAACATTAAGGAATTGCAAGCTTTTTTGGGAAAGATCAACATTTTAAGAAGATTTATCGCTAACCTAGCTGAAGTGATAAGGTTACTAAACAACATGTTAAAAAAGGATTCTAAAGTAAAATGGACACTGGAGGCCAAGCAGGCCTTTGAAGGCATTAAAACTGCCTTGACTCAAACACCAGTCCTGACAAGCCCCTAATTCGACAGAGATTTCACTATTTTCTCCTTTGCCTCCCAACATACTATTGCTACTGTTTTATTACAGAAGGATGATCAAGGGAGTGAGAAACCCATTGCCTTTTTCAGCAGAGCACTTAGAGATGCGCCCTTGAAATATCAGATCATGGAAAAGCAAGCCTATGCCCTAGTTAAGGCTATCAAAGACTTCAGGATTTACATTCTATATTCTCATGTGATTGCCTATGTGCCAAATGCCATTGTGAAAGACATATTGACTCAAGAAGGGTTAGAAGGCAAAAGAGGCAAGTGGATTGCCAGCATTCTTGAGTATGATATTGAGATAAAACCTACTAAGCTGATAAAAGGGCAAGATTTGGCTAAACTAATGTCCGAAACAAATTTTCAGGCCCTAGACATTAATGAACTGGACAATGAACCAGAGCTGGCGACTCCACAAATCAATGTAGCCTTCTTACAATTCCCTTGGTATGCTGATATTTGTTTTATACTGCAAAACCTGTGTGCTCCCCCAGGATTGTCCAAAACTAAAAGTAGATTTTTAAAGATGAAAGATTCAAAATTTTGTGTTGCAGATGGTACCTTGTTTTGGAAAAATCATGAAGGCATACTGCTTAATTGTTTAACTATGAATGACACTGACAATGTTATGAAAGAATTTCATGTAGGGCACTGTGGAGGGCATTTGTATTGGAAATCCACTGTGGACAAGATATTAAGGGCTGGGTACTATTGGCCTACTCTCTTTGCGGATGTTAAGAAATTTGTAATTTCATGTCACAAGTGTCAGGTCTTTGAAGGCAAAAGGAAATTATTGCCACTACCCCTCAAGCCTATTTCTACAGAGAAGCCTTTTCAACAATGGGGCTTAGATTTCATTGGAGCAATTCACCCATCATCTTCAGGCCAGCATAAGTGGATTCTGACAACTAGAGACTATTTTACCAAGTGGATTGAGGCTATCCCATGTAGACAAGCAAATGACTCCACCATCGTTCAGTTCCTTGAAACCAATATCTTATCCAGATTTGGCTGCCCTGAAAAGATCATCACAGACAATGCTGCTGCTTTCGGATCTAAGAAAATGATCAATTTTTGCCATAAATTTCATATTACCTTAGGTCACTCCAAAGCCTACTATCCTCAAGGTAATGGTCTTGCTGAATCATCTAATAAGAGCCTCATTAACATCATCAAGAAAATATTAGAGGAGAACAAGAAAAATTGGCACAAAAAACTTGTAAATTCTTTATGGGCAGATAGGTTGACAACCAAAAGATCTATTGGAACAAGCCCTTATGAGTTGGTTTATGGAATGGAGGCCAAGTTTCCTTCCTCCCTAGGAGTCCCTGTCATCAGACTACTACAAGAAGTACAGGCTGAACCTAACGATATCCAGAGAAGAATTAACCAGACTATCCATTTACAGCAGACCGGAGAGCAAGTATACAATAGCGTTCAGATCTTACAGGAAAAGCTCCAGAAAGTCTTTGACAAAAGAACCAAAGCAGGGGATTTCTTCATAGGCAATAAAGTTCTCAAATGGGATTCAAGAAGAGAAGATAAAGGAAAGCATGGCAAGTTTGATTTTCTTTGGAGAGGACCCTTTGTTATTCAAGCAGTGCAAGGAAACAACACATATTTCATAAAAAATCTGGATGGCACTGAGGCTGAAGAGGGCCCTGTTAATGGCCGAATGTTAAAGCACTATTTTGATTACTTCCCATGAATACAACCTAGCATTGCCTTGTACATTACTAGTTTGTTTTAGCAGTTTATTTTCAACAGTTAAATAAGAACTCAGCATAACAAATTTTGGAAAAGATCAAAGGAAAATGCACTACTTCAGATCTTTGTGTTGCCTTGCAAAGCTCCAGTTTTGATCATCAAAATAGGGAAGTTTCAGGTTCCAGCAGAAGTAAAAAACCAAGGCATTCTGACCTGCTATTCTTGGTCTTTCACAAATTACAAGAATTGCTCAGTTATTCATGCGGCCAGATTCCCAACCTCATCAGCCTCCTCCTTTCCTGCATGAATGGTTCAATGACATAGGCAAACTCCTAGTGAACATGTGGATGAAACAATCTTGGTCATGATGTCTATGTTTACCCCAGGAAGGCCTCCTGCTGTCCAGTATGACTATGCTACATTTATAGCCGACAAGATTCATGAACAGTTAATGAATTTGGAGAGAGAGAGGGTATTCAAATACACCTCCTATATATATCATCTGCTATTGTACAATCAGCCTGATAGCTTTCCTATTTTCCTCAAGAAGTTAGATGCAAAGGGAAACAGAAGATCTGTAATATTCTGGTCACCAGTCTTCCACCATATCTTTAACTCTCCATACAACTACTGTGAGTTTATTGATCGGTTCATCCACCCAGCCCTGTCCTTGCTGATGACTTCTCCTCCTCCTAGACACACAGATGAAATGCAGAAGATTCTCCAGCTCTCAAAGAACTATAGCATTGGTGATTGGTACTTCTACCAAGATCACACAGTAATCAGGGTATATGGCTGTGAGCTAGCCCCATACAGACTGCCCAAGTATGTCCCCATGAGGCTTTTTGCCTTGGAATACTTTCAGCAATTTGGCAATGTAGACATGGTTCACTTCCATAGCAAAAATAAGAAAGCACAGCTCAAAATCAAGCACCAACTAGGTCCATTCATTTTTAATAAGAAAGAGGAAGCTTGGGAAGAGGCAGATAAAATCCTAAAAAGCTTCCAGCTGGAAGCAAGCTTCTATTGGGCACCATATGACCCTAATCATTTCATAAGCCTTAGGAGAATCAAGTACAGGCTTGCTAGCTATGACCACTTTAGCATTCCACAAATTGAAAAATATGCTAACCAACTAGAGTGGATAGAAGGTACATTAGTTGAAGATTATTCTGCAGAGGAATTAACACAAAAAGCAATTGAGGAGCTTGAAAAAGTAGTTGACCTAGAGTATGTTGGACAGGTATTTTCCTTAGCCCTTGGGCATCTTGGAGAAAGCGCCTCCTCTTCCACTGTTCCCCAGCAATCTGCCCAAGTAGTTTCCCAAGCAACAGCCACAGCTAAGGAAAGGAAATACAGCAAGAGGAGCAGCTCCCCATGTTGCAGCAACCACAAGAAATGGTTGAACAACCGGCCTCCACAGATCAGCAAGCTCAAGGGCAAGCCCCTCCAATGCAGGAAACAACAGTTGAAATCCCAATTTTGCAAACACCAGTCAATGAAGAAAGGATCAACAAAAGGGATAGGCAAAAGGAAACTCCTTTAACAGCCTCAACAGATCAACCAGGAGAAAAGCGACAGAGGCTAAATCCCTTCTCTGAGGAGGAAATGCCTGAAAGGCCAACTGATACTATGCTCCCTCCTAGCATCGAAACATCGGCCAGCTCCTCACATCAAGAGAAAGAAATGCAACAAGGAGCAGAAGTAAGTTCTTCAAGGCAACGGACCAAGGAAGACTCTAGTATCAAGAAGCAGTTCACAGATATCAAGGCAAAAATGAGCCTCTCAGATACCAGCTCTACAATCAACTTTTAAAGATGGCACCAACTAATCAGCAGAGGCTAATGTCAGCTTATGATATTCAAGAAGGAAAAATTACTCTTACTCATTTTAGGCCTACTATGCAGCAACCTCAATCAGCTGCAGACTATATTAGAACCAATTTGGAGGTTTTTGCTAAAGACATCCACCCGATGGATCAGACTGAGCTACACAAGCAAAATGGGGAGATGGCCTACTCAACCTTGGCTGATAAAACTCTGTTGGCACACAGGTTACAAAATTCTCTACATAATATTGCTGCTTAGTTGGAACTAGAAAAGGCATCATCTCAAGCCAAGGACAACAGAGTTAAGTCCTTGGAAGAAATTATTATAGAGCTAGGACATGATCCTAATGATCCTAAGTGTGTGCAGGCCTTGATGAAGAAAAAATATGAGGATATAGCAGCTTTGAGAAAGCAGATAAAGTTACCACCTACCCTTCACCCTTAGACTGAAGGGGTTGCAGAACAAAAGAAAGACCAAGATGTGGTTGCTCTACTCTTGGCCTTGCATAAAAGATTGGTAGAAACAGAGGGAGCCTTGGAAGCAACATTAAAGGAAAAACAAGGTGAACAAGCACCTCAGTCACCTCTAATAACCACAGCTATTGATGATGCACCTCAAATAACTACTTCAACAGGTCCTCCCACTGGACAAGCATCAGAGACAGGCCCTTCAGGCTCAGCACCAGCTCCAGAAGTGACAGCACCAGCAACAACATCAGAACAGACACCCAGCCTTAATATGCAAAATATGATGAAAGAACTTGAAGCTCTTGAAGCTCAGATGGCAGAACTAAAGGAGGCTAAAGAGAAATTGGCTATGCTTGAAGAAAAATATGACAAATCAAAACAGAATATTGCTGAGAAAACAAGAGAGGTAAGGGCTCTTGAAAAAAGGATAAAGGAATTAGAAAAAGAGCTTACTCTTGATAAGGCTATAATTGAAGTTAAGAAGATCCTATGGGCCAAAATTGGTCAGTCCATCACAGACCAATGGCAATCCATTGAGACCATCCATGAGCAAATAGATCTCATAAACAGGGCTCAATTTGAAAATCAAAAAGCCAGGGCATCTTTAGGGAGTATGCCTGAGCTAGCCAACAGAATGATCCAAGTCCTCAACAATCGTACTGGCCCTCAGCTAGTAGAAATGGGTATCAGAAATAGGACAAATACCATCCTACTGATAAAGAGGGTGTTGACCTTGAGGAATTATGTGCAGGCATTGGACAGAAAGTGCCAGGAAATGCAAGCAGAAGTAAATGAATTTATTGCCAAAATTACAACATTACATAGTAGAGGGCTTCCCAGCTTGGTAACCAGTGCAGGAAGGTTATTATCACATGAACATTATGCCAAGAGGGTCAACAATTATGCCACCAATCAAATCACAGCATCCTTAGCCACCTCAGAGGAAGCAGGGCCCCCATCTGGACAAAGTCTTTATGATAAGCTGGAGAATCTATTTTTTATTGAGCATGAAATCAAACATCTTTTTGAAGTGCCACCAAATTATTATAAATACACTGAGGCTGATGAAACTTTAATCAAATTACAGAGGCACCAACTCCCTACAGAGGAATGGTGGAAAGGCATGATAGAAACATTACTCTGATAAAACAAGTTTGTTGATCAAAATCCTTGGATCACTCACAAAACAGAATTTTCAAATGATTCATATGTTTAAGTCTACCTGGAGTGGCAATTAAAAAAGGGGAGCAACTGAATGACAAGGATGGTGACTAGGCACCAATGGATGATTACAAATGATGTGACCACAACAACAACGTCATGGCAAAGCAGCAAGAAAGCAAAGACTCCCGAAATGAATGCAAATCAGTCGGCCGGCCCAGTT
Organism: Pinus tabuliformis; assembly: GCA_031772625.1. NCBI lineage: Eukaryota > Viridiplantae > Streptophyta > Pinopsida > Pinales > Pinaceae > Pinus > Pinus tabuliformis. The sequence continues at coordinate 1,421,606,320 of CM062820.1, read as the reverse complement.
GGTTTCAAAGTCAAGGATCTCTGACAGAGATAAACAACTGTTTATTAATCTTTTTAATAGCAATAACTTTTTGTATCTACTATTCGTAGAAAGTTGGTAAGGAAAGTTATGAGTTAATGACTCATCTTTCAGATATTTTGGCTCCACCTTTTGTATATATATCCCCTTGCTGAACGCATTTGGGGTTGTTGATTTTTCTTCTGAAGAGCTATACTGTAATTTCAGACTTTGAATACAAGAAGCTGTTGAAGTTCCTGAAGTTCTGCGTTGTTTGATGTGTTATGATGAGATTGCTTGTTGCTGCAGGATTCCTGCGTTATTTCATGATACAATAAATTTTTCTGAACCGTGTATTTATGTTCTCTTTGCTTACAAAACCCACATATGTTGTATGTTTAATGGTCTTAGCATCATAGAAAAGGAATATTTCAGGATTTGTTTATTAAACACCCTAAGCTCAATCTCTGTTGTTAATTATGTTTTCTTCAGAATTGGTTATGAATGTGAAATTCTTAATTTCTCGTATTTACACTGAATCTTCATGGTGAACACTGTTCAGGAATTCTGAGTTGCTGCGGAGCAATATTTCATTTCTCCATCTCACCAGCATAGTGAAAGAACCTTAATTGCCTCTCACTGACCGATTGCAATCCATACTTTCCAAATTTGAAAGTTTGTTTCATGAATGCCCATCTGGCTCTGCAGTATCATCATTCTCACCAAATACCTCAAGCAACACATAATCACTGACTCCAATGCCCAATGGACTAAAACCCTCTGAACATTGCATTTCCCTCTGTTAGAAGATATCATCCAACCAAACTTTAAACAAAATTCAGTGCATCATAACTAGCCTAAAACTTCACAAAACAAAGCTAAATTCTAAAGAGAGAGCCCTCTCTGATTGCAGGTGGGCTAGAACCTGTAATCCAAAGATTGGTTTGTGGTTACCTCGGCCGTATTCCCTTAGGAGTCAAAGGGAGCAACCTGAGTGTTAACACACCCCTACAGAACTTAACTGACTTGTAATTGTATTAAAATCATCTAAATGGTCTGCAACAGATCCACCTTCTGACATCTTCATATTAAATAACCGTTTCATAAGAAATACCTTGTTTGAGGCCAAGGGTTTTTCATATAGTTTCGCCAACACCTGAATCAAACCCTCTGTCATTGTTTCCTTCGAAATGTTGAAGGCAACCAATGCTACAAGGCACAACCGTACTGTTCTGAATGCCTTTCTATCGAGAATGTTCCATTCTTCATCTATCATAGCCATTGGCTTCTTCGTTTTTCTGCTCAATGGTAGGTACAGATCTTTCTAATACAAATAATCTTCCATCTACATCTTCCACAGTGGGAAGTTTTGGCCGTTAAATTTCTTAACCCTAAACTTACCATCTTCTGCCATTGCTCCCACTCGAATGAGAAACCCTTCTTTCCTATGAGTTTATCAGCCAAATAGACCTTTGGCTTTGATACCAGTTGTTAGAAAAATATTATATATGAAAGAGAAATGCAAGATATATAATATGCAGAAAAACACAAACACATAAAACCAGAGAGACACAGATATATGTGGTTCACCCAGTTTGGGCTACATCCACCCCGAACAACCAATCCTTCCTTCTATTATCCAGCAAAATGAAGAGGCACAACCTATAGTAGATCTACCGTAATATCCTTTGTTTTCTCTCACAGTCTCACTTCTCTATTTCTCGCTCTGAGAATACACATATATTCAACAGTCTCAATAAAATACCCTCATACAAAGAGAGGGTTGCCTTCTAGGGAAAAAGACCATAAACTAAACATAAATTCTACCATCAGATCATCCACCTAATGAACGGCCCAGATTGACTAGAAATTACTATACTTTTACAAGGCAATTTTACATCTGTTTTTAGCTTCGGGGGTGCTGCCCCCGAAATTCCCACACCCCCCGCATGGAGGGGTGTACAATCTTCCTGGGGTATACATTCGGCTGAAACAAAGACCTCTAAATTAGGATGATAATCATGCTCCACACCCAACACTTAAACATAAACTCTGCAATTAGAATGAATCATATGTAGGGATTTGTGCAAGGATGATGAAAAGGAAGGAAAAGGATGTTGATTGATCCACTTGAAGCCATATTGACCAAATGTGACAAAATGTCCTATAAAATATTGTCCCCTAAAGCACAAAGTTAAGAATGATAGCTAATGACTAAAGTGCTTTAACTTGTGACAAGTAGGGATCAAGAAAAATCGGTGAGATCATCATCTGTTACAATACATTTACATCATGATATCTTTTTTGAGGGAGGCATACCCATACTCAGCACATAGGCGAACATTACACGTACAATGATCAAAATACATGTCCACAGATGAATGATGGTGTACCCATGACTGGATGATTTTGAGTACTATCATAGACATCATACATTGTGATCTTGTATTACAACTAAAATCACAGCCCAGATGGATGAAACTAGATTCTGGGTATTCTATCTCATTTGCAAGACCAACCAATGTACAAGCCTAACCATGTGAATCAATGAGCTGGAGTCGAACATGGTAGACACCGTATGATTATAGGCTAATGACGTAAGTCATTAATATACACAAGAGAAACCACCGATGATGTTAATGGCTCTCAAGGTACTCTAGTACAATCTGTATGGTGTGCATAAATGAGTTGATGTTGAACACTACACATAATCTTTCGTTTGAAGGCTAATGATGTAAACATGTCACCGAGAGTGAGGAAAATTTCCATTGATATATGCAAGCACCAAGGTACTGTGGGGTGTTTCTAAGTCAAATTCTTGGATAATGAGCTGATGTCGACCAGAAGTGACCCATCGCAAAAGGGCCTTGATGTATCTTGCATCAACGACACAAAACAGGTATGATGATTTGAGATAGAATGATCAGAATGAAGCTGATACAGAACTAGATTAGGAAAGATAGACATGGAATGAAGGCTTAAGAATATTGTAGTAGATATTAACTGAATGAATTGTCTTGAACACAACGGCGACACTAAATGGAGTTGGAAAAATTGACCCAAAACCAAAAGCGAAGGCTTTGAAATGATATGGTGAAAAAAACAAGCATATTTCCCAACCTAACAGCCATGGAGATGAGGTGGAAGAGTGTTGTTGGGTCCCTATAATACTAGTGATTACCCCATTACTATTGTAGTTATACCCCTTATTTATATTTTTGTTCCCCCATTACCCCCATATTGTTATTAATGTGCCCATATAATCCCTCTATTGTTATTTTTGTGGCTTTATATTATTATTGTTAAGTCGGCTGGATTATATTGTGACTCCATAAACTCCTATATATAGAAAGGAGGTTTTGTCATTTGTATCATCCAAGAATTTTTCATTTATGTAATGTAAAGGAGGTTGCCCCCTCGAAGAGGCTGAATTTTAAGGCGTGGATCTCTCTTTTCTATCTTTTTGTGAGCTGGTTTCATAACATTTGGTATCAGAGCTTTGGATTCTAGGGTTTCGCTGCTCCAAACAGGTCATTGTGGCATTTTCGCTATAACTTTTGTTCTGTGACGTTTCATAAGTCGCAAAAAAAACCCATTTGAGAAGAAAGTTCGCTGAACCTTGGGTTCAAAGTTCAGAGCTTTTTGTGTGACATTTTCAGAGATATGATCTCAGGAAGTTGGTCTTTTTGCAGACTCCTGAATTACACTCAAAACCGGTGACCTAGGGAAAATCGTCATAACTTTCTTTCTGAGCATCGGATTGAAATTTCGTAAGAAGGTACAGAAAGAGGACAGACTATAGTTTTTTTTTTATATATTTTTTAGAGTCAAAGGTTGAAACAGTGACACATGGTACTTCATACAAGTTCGCTCTACTGAACTAGTCTATAATCAGGTCACTGTGGAAGATTGGGCATAACTCTTTCTTGGAGAATCCAATTTGGTTCAAACTAGTGACATTGGAAAGAGGACATAGAAGGCTACTATAGGTCACAATTTCAGAACTGGATGATTCGAAATTATAGAGATACATCAGATTCAATCTCAGGCTTCTACAAAGTAAAAAAAGGTGTGTAGTTTTTATTTTTTATTTTTGCATAAGCTTGGTTTGAAGGAATTCAAAGGGCATAGTAAAGCATTATTATCGGTAACTGATGCCCCGAGGAAAGAAAATGCAAACACCTAGTAAGGAACCTGAAAGCTCTAGCATGACTCATGAAGAAGGGGAAGAAATGCTACATGATATATCAAAATTACAAGAACAAGTGCAACAAATGTCACGCTCACAAAAGCTAACAGATGCTAAGATAAATGGCGTGGAATCTAAGATAAAGGGCATGGAAGCTAAGATGGATGATCTGAAGACAGATTTGAGGATAGATTTGAAGACAGACATGGCAGATTTGAAGACAGATTTGACAAATTTTCTACAAGAAATACTTACTAATGGTGAAAAGGTTGTAAAGGAAACTCATGATGTGAACAAAAGAAATGTTAATCATGATTCCATAGACTCTAATGTTGGATCGAAGACCCACCATATTCCAAAAATCGATATGAGGAAGTTTGATGGCAAGGATCCCGCCACATGGATATTACAGATGGAGCAGTTCTTCGATCTCAATAATGTGAAAAACACACAAAAGGTACGTATGGCAACTTTATATTTGGAACCAAATCAATTTGTATGGTATCAATGGCTTTGCTCTCGTAAACAATTTATCACTTGGCCAATTTTTACGGAAGAATTGATAGCACATTATGAGGATACAAAAAGCAATACTTTTTTTAGCCAATTGATAAGTCTCAAACAAAAGGGTTCAATAATGGAGCACATTGAGGAGTTCCAAAAATTGAACATAAGGGTAAAAGATATTCCAGAGCAGCATAGGATTGATGTGTTCATAGGGTCTTTAAAGGATAATATCCAACATGATGTTCGACTTTGGGAACCTGATTCATTAGAGAAGGCATTCAGGTTAGCAAGAAAAATGGAAAGCAAAATTATGGAAACCAGGGAACATACCACTCACAACTATAAAGACGGAAGTGTAGTTGCCCCTAGTCTTCCACAACCTATAAGGTTTACACCACAACAATTGGAAGAAAAAAGAGCAAAAGGGTTTTGTTATAGTTGTGATAGAAAATACACTAAAGGTCATAAGTGTGCTGAGAAGAAATTATTCTACATAGATTGTGAAGAGGAAGAAGAAAAGGAGCAAGAAAGGTCAAAAGAACAGGATATGTTCCAGGAACAAAGCCTAGATGAAGAACAAATAAATCCAACCATATCTTGTAATGCATTGGCGGGAATTACCACTCCTCAAACCATCAAGATAGAAGGACAAATCAAGAAGAAAAAGGTGATAGTGTTGATTGATTCAGGAAGCACCCACAATTTTATTCATTGTAGGGTAGCAAAAGAATTGAATTGCTTCCTATATCCAGCACCAGAGTGTCAAGTGATGATTGCAAATGGAGGAACAATAAATTGCTCTGGAAAGTGCCATAATATCAAGCTATCCATGGGAGAATATGTATTGACTAGCCCAATGCTTTCCATTCCAATGGGAGGTGCTGATGTTGTACTAGGAGTCCAATGGCTACAATCCTTGGGTACAATAGCTTTTAATTTTCAAGAACTTTTCATCAAATTTTCTGTGGAAGGAAAGGAAGTTGAATTAAGGGGTATTGCAGGGAAACCAAGAAAGATAATCAGCTCTAATGGTATGACAAAGCTTCTAAAAAAGGAGCAAAGGGGTGTAATTGCACAATTATGTTCGCTAGATGTTTCCACATTAGAATCATCTATTTCTCCAGATCTCCAAAAAGTCCTGGACAATCATTCCAAGGTATTTGAGACTCCCAAAGGTCTCCCACCTATGCGTGATCATGATCATGCTATTCATCTGATTCCAGGAAGTGTTCCTCCAAACATCAGGCCGTACAGATATCCCTATGTCCAAAAAAGTGAAATTGAACGTATGGTTGCAGAAATGCTAGAGGCTGGTATAATTCAACTGAGTCAAAGTTCTTTCTCTGCTCCAGTAGTATTGGTGCACAAGAAGGATGGATCATGGCGCATGTGTCCGGATTATAGGGAGCTCAACAAGCTCACTATTAAAGATAAGTTCCCCATTCCTGTCATTGATGAATTACTGGATGAATTGCATGGATCAATTTACTTCACCAAGTTGGATCTTCGTTCAGGATATCATCAAATCAGAATGAAGATTGAAGACATTCCAAAAACGACATTTAGAACTCATGAGGGTCATTATGAATTTTTGGTCATGCCTTTTGGCCTTACCAATGCACCTTCAACATTTCAAGGTTTGATGAATTCAATTTTCAAACCATTCCTTAGAAAATTTGTGTTAGTATTTTTTGATGATATACTTATCTACAACAAGTCTTGGAAGGATCATGTTGAACATGTTGACAGGGTGCTACAACTATTGGAAGAGAAACAATTATATGCCAAAAGATCCAAATGTTTCTTTGGAGTCCAGGAGGTGGAATATTTGGGTCATATTGTATCTCATGAAGGAGTTAAGGTAGACCCTACCAAAATTAAAGCCATTAAGGAATGGAAAATCCCCACATCCATAAAGCATTTGCGCGGATTTCTTGGGTTGACAGGGTATTATCGCAAGTTTGTTAAGAATTATGGGAGAATAGCAGCACCTCTAATGACATTATTGAAGAAAGATGCATTTTCATGGACTTCGGAAGCAACAAAGGCCTTTGAACATCTTAAAGAGGCAATGTGCCAAGCACCAGTCTTAGCTACACCGGACTTCACAAAAACCTTTATTGTGGAATGTGATGCTTCAGGAAATGGAATTGGTGTTGTTCTAATGCAAGATGAAAGACCCATTGCTTTTGAAAGTCGTCCAATCAAGGGAAAGTTTCTAAGAAAAGCTATTTATGAGAAGGAAATGTTGGCAATACTCCATGCACTTAAGAAATGGCGACCCTACCTAATGGGAAGACACTTCAAGGTAAAAATGGATCATGATAGCCTTAAATACTTTTTAGAACAAAGATTATCCTCTGAAGAGCAACAAAAGTGGGTCACAAAGATGTTGGGTTATGACTTTGAAATCATCTACAAAAAAGGGAAGCAAAATGTGGTGGCAGATGCACTCTCAAGGAAGGATGAGGATGTGGAAGCATTGTTGTGCGCTATTTCTATCATCCAACCAGATTGGATAAATGAAGCAAGGGAGGAATGGAAGAATGACGAAGAAGTGTGGGCACTTATTCGAAAGCTACAACAAGATTCCAGTACGTCTGATACATTTAGCTGGAAAAATGATTCGTTATGGTACAAAGATCGCTTATACCTCTGTAAGAATTCCCAGCTAAAACAAAAGATTCTTATGGAATTGCACACTTCTCCCTTAGGAGGGCACTCAGGATTTTTAAAAACTTACCACAGGGTTAAGAAGGAATTTTTTTGGGATGGCCTTAAATCAGATATTCAAAAGTTTGTGGCAGAATGTTTGGTTTGCCAACAAAATAAAGTTGAAACAATTAAGACACCGGGTCTATTACAACCTTTATCCATTCCAAGCCAACGTTGGGAGGAGGTATCAATGGATTTTATCACAGGTTTACCCAAGTCTGAGGGAAAGAGTGTCATCATGGTGGTAGTTGACAGACTTACCAAGTATGCACACTTTTGTGCATTATCACATCCATTTAAAGCCAGTACAGTTTCTACTGCATTTATGGAAACAATTCAAAAGCTACATGGAAACCCAAAGATTATTGTAAGTGACAGAGATCCCATTTTCACTGGAAATTTTTGGACACAATTATTTTCTTGTCTTGGTACTCAGTTAGCTCATAGCTCATCTTATCATCCTCAATCTGATGGGCAAACTGAGATAGTAAACAAATGTTTGGAAGGATATCTTCGTTGCTTTGTATCTGATAAACAGACACAATGGGTCAAATGGTTGCCTCTGGCTGAATGGTGGTATAACACTTCCTTTCATACAGCAACAAAAATGACCCCATTTATGGCACTTTATGGGTATCAACCACCATCAATCACATCATATTTAAGAGAAAATTCTAAGGTTCAGGCAGTGGAACATCACATTGAACATCAACAACAAGTCCTCCAACTCTTAAAGGATAACCTCGTGTTGGCACAGAATAGAATGAAACAACAGGCAGATCAACATCGCAGTGAAAGAAGTTTTGGTGTAGGTGATTGGGTATTCCTACAGCTACAACCATATAAGCAAATGTCCCTCAAGCAAGCTAAGAAGGATAATAAATTATCACCAAAGTATTATGGTCCGTACAAGGTGTTGCAAAAGATTGGTACTATGGCATACAAATTGGAGCTTCCTGCAGCTTCTCGATTGCACCCAGTTTTCCATGTTTCATGCTTAAAGAAGGTTATAGGCGACAAGCTCCCAGTTCAAACAATATTGCCAGAACTTGACGAGGAAGGAAAAATTATATTGGAACCGGAAGCAGTTATAGAAACAAGAACTCGACAACTACGAAATTGATCAATTTCAGAGTACCTTATCAAGTGGAAGAGCTTATCCGCTGAAGATTCCACATGGGAGGATGAGAATTTTATGAAAAATTATCCAGAACTACTCAAGCGTTGAGGACAACACTTTTTTGAAGGAGAGGGGCATGTTGGGTCCCTATAATACTAGTGATTACCCCATTACTATTGTAGTTATACCCCTTATTTATATTGTTGTGCCCCCATTACCCCCATATTGTTATTAATGTGCCCATAGAATCCCTCTATTGTTATTTTTGTGGCTTTATATTATTATTGTTAAGTCGGCTGGATTATATTGTGACTCCATAGACTCCTATATATAGAAAGGAGGTTTTTTCATTTGTATCATCCAAGAATTTGTCATTTATGTAATGTAAAGGAGGTTGCCCCCTCGAAGAGGCTGAATTCTAAGGCGTGGATCTCTCTTTTCTATCTTTTTGTGAGCTGGTTTCATAACAAGTGTCGTGTGCAAGAGTGACTTGCTGCCATTAACAAATGGAGTACCCTATTTCCCCAATTTCCCCAACCATACTGGTCAATACCTTTTTTTTATAACAAGATTGACGATACCATATGATTGATCTATAAGTTCATCCTTTGGATGAATCCCTCTAAGAATATTTAACAAACCCAGAGAAGGAGTGGGTTTGAACTTAAATAGGAATGCAACAAATTATAGATATAACCATAAATATATAGATGTAGAAGAAATAACACTTCATTTCATTAATATCATAATACTAAAATATGCTTACAAATAGAATGGAAATAAACTAGATCGAGCGATGGTAGCTTATCTATGAGAAGATATGTGGTGGCTACATGCCTCTGAACTATGTTACAATGAGGCTCAAGGGCCTATTTATTATTGAACAATGAGGGAAAACCCTAAGCAACCAAAACCCTAACCCCAGGAGATGGAACGCCAAGAGTTTGTGGGCCACGTTGGGGTTAGTTAGGCAGCCAACTTCCTAGGGTCGTAACTTGGTCATATTGTTTCCATTTGGTGCATAGGATACTTTTTTGTAAAGGTCTCTTCGAGTACTATCGGATTTGTGACAGGAAAATTGTTCCTACTGCAGACCTCAGAAAAAGATTTTTTAGGGGGTCAAAACTACTCCAAAAGTTTAGGACCCGAAAAACTGCTAAAAAAAATAAATGTTGAAATAAACAAGGAAATAGATGAAACTGACTGGAGGTCTAGCTGGAATAGGTGGGTGGCCACCAATATCCACCTGGATCATTCCTCCCTCCTTAGGAAGCAATTTTCCCCATTGCATGCAAAGCCTCCATGAGGTGACGAAATTTTTGGTGAACCACTTGCCTTGGTGAAGGAGTTGGCTTGCTTTGACAGCTTGATATAGATGGATCCTCTATTGGCGAGCATCCTTGATCTATGTATCCGTGATATAATTTTTTGTGGCCTATTCCATGCAGTTTGGGTTCAGCTCTGTTGGTATGAGTTGTTATGTAATGCGAGATATATCTAGCAATGGTGGAAAGTATGGCCGAAGGAAATCTACATTGAACACTGGGTACAGAGCAAGGAACAATGGAATGTTGAGCTCAAAGGAATTTTCCCCCACAGTCTTGGTGATGGTGTATGGCCCATATTGATGCGAGTGAAGCTTGCATTGGGGTTCAACGAGGCCCTCCTTCTCCAAATGTAGCCAAACTTTATCGCTCACTTGGAACTTGTGCGAAACCCAATGATGATCATGGGGCTACTTGTACTTAGTATTGGCTCTTTCCAATATATCATGGACCTACTGGCAGATGTGTTGAATGCACTCAATGAAGTTATTAGCCCTATTGGCTTCGGACTGGACATGAGATGAATCTGTTTGAGTAGCTCCAAATAGTATGGCCACATCAATGGGACATAATGGCTAAAATACCAGCCCTACTTGAAAGGGGTTGTGGCATGTTGAGTTGTGGAGAGCTTTGTTGTAGTTGTGCTGGACATAGGGGAGGTCTTCATCCCATTTGCGTGGATGCTTTGAGTTGTACATGTGCATAATGTGTACAATCATCATGTTGATGACCTTTGTTTGGCCATTAGTTCGGGGATGGAAAGCCGTGGAATTAATAAGTTTGGTATCCAACATCGACCAGAGACTTGTCCAAAATGCACTCAGGAATTTGTTGTCCTGATATGAGACAATCGATTGTGGGATCCAGAAGTGTACCCGCACTCACTCAAAGAAGTGTTTAGCAGTGGCCTCTATTGTGATACTCTTCTTGCAGGGCATCATAATGGTCATCTTAGAGAATCTGTCAACGGCCACGAAAACGCAGTCATTTTCATGCTTAAAAGAAGGAAGAACCAACCTCAATCCATGGAGATGGATTCCCAAGGTCGACTACGAGTAGTAAGAGAAGTATATAGAACTTGTTTCTTGATTGTTGGTTTGGAAATGGTGCAGGTAGTGCAAGATTTAATGTACCTCCTAACATCCTGACGAAGGTTCGGCCAATAAAGATACTTGTGTAGTACTACCATTGTTTTCTCTACCCCAAAATGTCTAGTGACCCAACTGTAGTGCACCTCCCAAACCATATTGGCACGCTCACTTGAAGGAACACAGATGTGTCCCAAGTGGTATAACAGTGCATCCTAAAGGTGAAAATTTGGAACTTGCTTACCTTCTAGGAGTGTGTGGTATGTGTGTTACACAACATTTTGTCAGTATCCCTATACTCCCCATATATGATCCTGGAGGACCTTTACAGTGTATCTGACATGCTTTCCCATCATGAAGAAACTCTTAGTATGTCCCTCTTCATGACCAGAATAATTCCCCTTTTCATCATTTCCCAAGAATCCTCCTTCTATCCTAGTTTACAAGACCAACGCTGCTGACCAGTTTTCCCCTTGTGCCAATTTAAAAAGGTTAAAACTAACCCTCGCACCGATCAGATCGACTGAGCCCTTTTCTGGTCACGTCAATCCTCTTTTGGGAGGTTTTTTAAGTAATAAGCTGAAGCTTCCATGTCTAGAAGCTTCGTAACGGAAGTCTGGTAGATGGTTAAGCCAAATAGAGTCGATGAAATCAGTTTGGGCTCCTTTCCCCTATTAGGATGGAACAAACTCAAGAGATAAGACCACCTCCCATGATGACAGGAACCATCTCCCATCCATCCAAGCTATATAAACCTCTCTTTTTCCCAAGCAAAAGCTAGTTGGAGTTTTGGAGTAAGTTTGAATAACCAGCAAGTCATTTATTGCTTGTAGCCTTCTAGTGTGTGTTTGAGGGAGAATAGTGTGATTTTGGTTTGGTTTGAGACTAGAGGGAAAGAGTCCTTAAAACTTCCATTGCTGGGACTATCCATGAAGTGCTAGCAGAAGTGTGGAAACCCAGATACGTCGGAGGATACCAACAACGTCAAGGCATTGGTTGTAATCTCTTTTTGATTTATATTAATGCAATTATCGATTGATTTCCTACATGAAGTATCAGTTTACATCTTTATGGCTTAATGTTCCTTGACCTATTAAGTAGGTTGAATATAATATTTCATGATATCACATTTGTTGTTGTTGTTGTTTGCTTGTTTCAGGTATTCGAAGGAAGGAAATGGAAGATAGTTAGAGTAAGGAAGCAAGATCATCACCAAGTGGAATAGCGTTCTAAGAGGTACGCCCTCTTAATTGATTCTATCTTAAGGAGATTTTCCATAGATTATTTTTTTGTGGCTAGACCCTCCCTCTCAGGCTAGAGGAATTGTTTGTGTCTGCACTGAGAATTTACCTGCACCACAATGTGTTGTTGAATTATGGATCGCTCTTGTAAATATGTGGCCACCCCGAAGTCTCATGCCCATAGGAGTTGAGCACAATGATCAATGCCATGACCGGTGGTTGCTGAGGCAATCTGCAACATTATTGGTGCTTCCCTTCTTGCACTTAATTTTAAAATGGAATTGTTGCAGGTATGTGGACCATTTTTTATGGTGATCATTCTACAACTTCCCTTATGTATGTATGAACTGCAAGGGTCTATGGCCTGTGTGGATTATCATTTCCTTCCCAATAATGTAATGCTTCCATTGACAGCATGCCTACATAATGGAATGCATTTATTTGTTGTAAGTGGACACTTTTAGACTGTGTCTGAAAGTGTCTCACTGTGGTAAGCCATTGGATGCCCCTGCTGAGTAAGAACTGAACCAATAACATAGTTGGAGGCATTTATCTCAATCTCAAATGGTTGTTGCAAGTATGGTAATGTGAGAACTGGTGTAGATCAGAGGTGATGCTTCAACTTAGAGAAAACCTTATGTTGGGTTTCAGAACAAAAAACTTTGCTCTCACTCTGCCCTTGGTGACTTAACTTAACTGCCAAGTGATATGAGAGAACCCCAACATGAACCTACGGTAGAAATTGGCAAGATCCAGAAAGTTATAGATCTCTGTTAGAGTGGTTGGGGCTAGCCAATCCTGAATGAGTTTTATCTTGGTTGGCTCCACATGCACACCCTGCTCATCAATGATGTACCCTAGATCTTGAACTTGGGTCATGCCAAAAGTGCATATCTCCAAATTGGAACACATCTTGTCTTGTCATAGGGTTTGAAGGACCTATTGAATATGGTGTAGGTTCTCTTTCCAACTTTGGCTGAAGATCAAGATGTCATCTAAATACACTACCATGAATACATTGGTGAAGGGTAGCAAGATGTCGTCCATCAATCTCAAAGGTTGCAGGGGCATTCATCAACAAGAAAGGCATGACAAACCATTCGAAAAGGCCCTCCATGGATTTGAAGGTAGTCTTCCACACATCAGAGGGTTAAATAGAAACCTGGTGATAACCGGACTTCAAGTCAATATTGCTAAAATATTTGGCCCCTTGGAGCTTGTCCAAAAGGTCATCGAACTGTGGGATTGGGTACCTATTCTGAAAAGTGATCTTATTCAGTGCCCGATATTCAATACAGAGTCTCCAAGTCCCATCCTTCTTTTGTACCAATACAATCGGGCTCCCACAGGGTGATGAGTTTGGCCTGATGTGCCCTTTCTACAACAAATCATGAATTTGCCTCTTGATCTCATCATTCTCTAGAACAGAGCGTCAAGGGATCAGTCCATTAGGTAGTGGCTCACCTTGGGTTAGATCAATGGAGTTCTTGAACTGACAATGTAGAGGTACCCCTGTAAGTGAGGCAAAAATTTCCCTGTACTCCTTGTCTAGTCAATTTAACGTCTTAAATTGCTCTACATAAATTATCAATCCGGGTATCGTAAACTGATGAAGTGTGGTGCACCATATATGCTTAGTTAACCTTTTTCTTACTTCGTTGTTTTATATATTTTATTTTGTTTTGAGGTTTTGTTTTTGTTGGTTTCCTAAAGTGTCTAATGCAAATGAAAATCCTATTCTAAGGTCTTAAGAATACTTTTAAAGGACAAGTATGGATAGAGATTTCAAGACAAGGCCTATGTCCCTAATGGTAACTTCCAAAACTTAGCACTTCAAAAGATCTTAAAACATGTTATTGATGGAATTAGTACTTAAACAAAAGTGTAAATATGCAGCTACTTCAATCAAAATAGAATGCAATAACCAATCATTGAGCTAGTGACTATGAAACCCAGTATCCTTGCTGCTGTATGAAAAAGAAAGTAAAAACTGAACTTAAAGCAACTCAAAGACTGAAAGCAAAGCAACTAATTAATCACACTACTTCAACTCTTCTGATCCTTTACCCTTCAACTCAATCTACCTTATGGGAAGCAATCATGAACAAGTAAAGCAATATGATATCTAAATTGCAAGAAATTAAATTGCATAAAGGAAACTAATCACACTACTTCAACTCTTCTGATCCTTTACCCTTCAGCTCAATCTACCTTATGGGAAGCAATCATGAACAAGTTAAGCAATATGATATCTCAATTACAATAAATTAAATTGCATAAAGGAAGCTAATCACACTACTTCAACTCTTCTGATCCTTTACCCTTCAGCTCAATCTACCTTATGGGAAGCAATCATGAACAAGTTAAGCAATATGACATCTAAATTGCATGAAATTAAATTGCATAAAGGAAACTAATCACACTACTTCAACTCTTCTGATCCTTTACCCTTCAGCTCAATCTACCTTATGGGAAGCAATCATGAACAAGTTAAGCAATATGATATCTAAATTGCAGGAAAGTAAATGAGCAAAACAAAACTGATTGAAATAACAATGCTAGAATTAGAACTCAAAAAAAAAAAATCAGCAGAAGGATAAGATGATTCCGTCATGTCATTAGTCATTAAAAAGCTATGTGCATTACTAATCTACAATCAACCGGTTGAACACACTTGCATGAACTAAAATTGCATGAACGAAAAATCTAATCTATCAACTTGAAAGCAATCAAATGACATAATGAAATCAAAGCAAAATTACAAAATGAAATCTACTCTACCTTACATTCTAATGTGCTCCATGACATCTACTTCACATCTCCTTCCATGTTGAGAACATCAAAGCTTTATTCAAATTCTTCAAAATTACAAAGTACAACAAAGTTCTCCAAAGCTTTCAAAAGCCATCAAGGAAGAACTACAAACTCCAAGCTAAAGAACTCACAAGCTAAAAAGACTAATAAGCTAAGCTCCCAAATGAAGGAGAGAGATCTCCTATTTATACAAAAAGATGAGAAGCCATCTCATTAATGAGAATCCATGAATCTCTCCCTCTACCTCTAGAGTCCTAATCAAAATAGGAACTGATAAGACACATGTCTTCTTAGAGTTACAATACAATTAGGAGATGTGACACATATCCTCATGATCCCATGATTCTTTCCACTCAAATTCGAATTTGGCTTTAGAGTGCCACATAAGAGTCTTCTAGAAGCCTCCTTTCAACCTACACATGTCAACAATCTCAACACATTTGTTAGGTATAAGCATATGCCCATTATTTTCTAATGTTTAACCACAAATTCACTTAAAAGGCTTAGAAATAATAAAGATTGGAAAAACATAAAGGTGGCCCAATGATAATGAAAGTGGGATGAATGTGGTGACATAGTAGTGAAATGGAGGTGAAATGGAGGTGATATAATGGACATAATAGTGAAAGTGTAATGGAAATGAATGACATTTTGAAGACTCAACACTCCTCCACAGCCTTGTCTATCTGTTGTTGTTGGGTGGAGAAGCCTTGTCTGGAAGCCATGGCCACAACCTTCTTCTTCCCAGAGGGCGAATCATAAAGAAAAAAAAAATCTTGGTCTGGGAAATGATGTTATTGCTTTGCTTTTCAGTGATCAAAGAGATTGCGATAGGCGAGGCTACCTAAGGTATCTTGTACAACTTATTTCCCAAAGTAACAACCACAGAGGGATATCTATACACATATATATCATGTCTCTTCCACAAGTATGGTTGTCTTAATAATACATCAAAAACTTCAAGAGGAGAAACATCAAACAGTACCTCATATTTCAAGGGCTTGATGTTGTAGGGAAGGCATCACCTCTGGTTGATGTGGAGATCGCGTCCTTGATGAAGCCACTCGATGGTGTACAGCTATGGATGTGTCGCTATCAGTAGGCCCATCCACTTCAAGGCCTATACTAAAATGAGGTTCTTTTGGCTCCCGCTATTGAGAATGAACTGTAGCAGAGAACCTTTCACCGACATCTGTGAGTGGAAAAGGTGTTCCCCATGCTTTGGATCTTCAGGCTCATTCTTCAGGATCTTGGTGGTGGCCATGGTGGCACTGCACTCTACATCAATTATTTTCTTCCATTTTTCATTCCCCTTGTTGGGTTTTGACTAAAAGACTAAACATGCATCTGCTTCAGAAGCCTTCAGCTCAGCCACTAGTGACCGTTTGGCCCAGTGCTCACTTGTGTTGTGAGTGGAGTTCTTATGGAACTCACACCATTTTCCCATGTCCTTCTTTGTCTTTAGGGTGTTATTCTTTACTTGTGACTTTGGAAAGTTATCCTAGGTCACCCCGCCTTGGCTTTGGATTTTTCTTTATGGTTTGGGGATGCCTTTTCATTGCTTTGGATTCACAGATCCAAAGTCTCACTTCTTCTATTTAAACTTATACTCAATCTTGACAGCATATCAATATTCCATGCTGAGTGAGGAGATGTCCAAGAACTCTATCTTGTCCTGGATGTACTTGTGCAAGCAGTTGCAGTACTTAAGTACCAAATGCTACTTAGAATCCTTGATACCCAATTTTGTGCAGAGGGTATGGAAAAAAATTGTGAACTCTGGCACATCTTGGTCCCTTCCCTGTCGTAGCATGGTCCACTTTATGTATTTATCTTCATAGCTCCCGATAGGGTGATATTGTTCCTTGATGGTCTCTCGGAAAGAATCCCAAGTGGTTGTGATTGAAAATAATGAGGATTCCCTCTCATCCTTTTGTTAAAAGTAGGTTTCCCACCAGTCTTTGACGTGTGGGGTGGCTTTGAGAAGTGGAAAAGTAATGTTTTATCAATTGGAAAATTCATAAACTAAAAAATAACCTTCCAACAAATTCAACCATTTATCTACAACATCTGCATCTATTTGACCCTCAAATATGGGAATTTTAAAGTTAACTTGTACATTAAAAGGAGTGGTGCCTCCATAGAAGCTTCTAGATGGAGATGCTTCACTTGTGGGTATCCATTGAAGGATCTGGGTAAAGTTATCCATCATATCAATTGACCTATCACTTGAGGGCTTCCTCGAGCAATATTTTTATAGGATCTTCTGCCCGCTCTTCTTTCTTTTCTTCCACCATAGGAGGTCATCGGGGTTTGCAGGGTTGTTCTTGCAAAGGTTCAACCAGATTGAGCCCTAACTCCTTATACCCTGACCTTGTTGGGGACATGCAAAGAAAAACAGAGATAGAGCGGACCAATATGATACCACTGATCTGAACTTAAAAACGAGAACACAACAATTTACATATATAACCATAAACATAGAGATGCAACAAAAATAACACTTCATTTCAATAATATTAGAATACTGAAATATGCTTACAAACATAATGGAAATAAACTAGCTCGAGCGATGGTAGCTTATCTTTGAGAAGAGATGTGGCAGCTACATGCCTCTGAACTATGTTACAATGAGGCTAAAGAGCCTATTTGTTATTTAACAACAAGGGTAAAACCCTAAACAACCAAAACTCTAACCCCAGGAGATGGAACACCAAGAGTTTGTGGGCCCCATTCGGTTCAGTTAGGTAGCCAACTTCCCAGGGTCGCAACTTGGTCATATTATCTTCATTTGGCACGTACAGTACCTTGTTGGAAAGGTCTCTGTGAGTACTATAGGATTTGTGGTATCCATTGTATGGGCCTATTGCAAACCTCAACAAAACATCGTTTAAGGGGTCAAAACTGCTCCAAAACTTCAGGACCCGAAAAACTATTAAAAATAGTAAATGCTGAAATAAACAAGGAAACAAATGAAATTGACTGGATGTCTAGGTGGAATAGGCAGGTGGCCAACAATATCCACCTTAATTAGGTGTGGTTTGGTCCCATCATGAGCGATGATTCCATCATTTTTTGATATTTTAACAAGTCCATGAAAGGTATACCTCGACATCTTTTTCATGTTTAGAGAGTTTGAAAAAGAGGCGGGAAAGAAAGCTCCAAAGGTTCCTTTTCGTAGATAGTCTCTTAGGTCCAAAAAGGTAGAAAATATTACCCAAGAGAACCTCTTAGCCATGTTCCACTAAGGTATTCCTTTTTTGTAGTCAGTTTATTTCAACCCAAAAAGGGGTTAAACTTATATTCAGTAGACATCTTTTAATTTACTTTAACGAGTTCGAAAAGACAAGTGCTCAACAACCTTGTCACATTTTGGGAGTTTGAAAAGAGCTGAAAGAGAACACCTCTTAGAGGAACGAGTGGTATAAATTTCAAGAGATTGCCTAATAAGACCATTCATCGCATTTTTTCCTCAGGAAAGGGTAAAACAACCAAGTGGAAGTGTATGATTGGCCAAGAAGATGGTGACAATGGAATGAGAAAACCAAGGCTCATTTGGCAAAAACAGGTTGATAAAAATGGTAATCACGTGGGATAAAATGAGAATGGTTTCATTTTTACATAATCTTGAAACATGGGAAACCATGCTTGAAATTGGTTTCATTTTTACACAAGCATCAAATAGAAGAAAAACTATGCTTGAAATAAAACTTAGTGCCCCCAACATAATGACTCAATTTGAGGTACATGCCCCCCAAGCTTCATTTCATTCACCTATGTAGACTACCGGTTACTAACAGGTGGATGGAATGAAGGTTCATTTACAAGATCAAGTGATCGACTCGACTAGGAATTTATGATATCTAATCAAAGACTCGAATTGGAAGGGAATCTATTTCATTTTTTGACAAGCTTGATAGAGGAAAATAACTATGCTCATGACAACTTGTTTCTTTTTTTAATGAACTTGACACAAGAAAATGAAATTTGCTCAAAGGATCTTGTTTATTTTTTAACGATCTTGACACAAGAAAGGGAACTCTTCTTTGGGACCTTGTTTCATTTTTTAATGATCTTGACACAAGAAAATTAACTCTACGCCAAAATCAGATTATGCCCTCCAAGAGACCATGGCTTCTAAGAGGTTCTCAGCAGATGGAAGAACAACACTCTGGAAGGTAACAAAGGATCCAATGGAAAGATCAGGCTCCAATGCCCCTAGTAAATGATTAACTACATCACCTACTAGATTAGCAATAGACGTGGGCACGAAACATGTTTACACATAATTAATCTGTGGTGGGGAAGATACAATTTTCATATAAAAACCATTTAGGGATGTTGGTTGATTAGGAGTCAAATTAGAACCAATGAATGAAAGCTTATCAATAGTCACAAGTCTTCCTTCATGTGTGAAACACATCACACGAAAGAGTGAACAGACAAGAGCTCCCATGACATAAAAATAGTCACGTCCAAGGCATAAATTAAAATCCAAAGGGCCTTGGACTACCATCGCATCGATATAGATAGTCTTTCCTCCCAAAGTAATAGGTAACTAAGGAAGGATCCCTAACAGATGATTGATTCCTCTGTTAAAATCCAATAGATTCTGGGTAACAAGCACAAGCTACGGAGAACGTAAAGCTTTCCAAGTATTTGAGGATAGAATACTAACAGATGCACCTCCTTCTATGATTGTGCCAATTATGGACACATTATAAGCCTATACTATGATCTAGAAGGGCACATAAGGAGGAAGGTGATATCCTGCCATTTGACTTCAATCAAAGGAAGTGACCATACTACTTGGAGGGGCTGTCATGGGAATGGTAGAACTTCCCCCTTGTGTTGTGGGAATGGGAGGATTGTCCCCATGTAACGTGGGAATGGGAGAACTATCTCGAAGTCCATTGGAACTTGAAGAAATAAGAAGAACCTAGGCGGTATGATCCTCACTCTATACGAGAAAAGTACAATAAGGTGGAATTGGGTCAACCATTTTCTCAACCAATGGTTGGTCAGTGATAGACTCATGGGATTCACATTCAGAGCGATATGGATTGATTAGATTGAGATCTTGATCAATCACTTCATCAACTAGTGGAGGATTGGGAGAAATCTTATGATAAATAGTCGAAAGACAAGGCTGAGAAGCTGTAAGGCTTTCCGACACTTTTAAGTCTTCATCCATATAAGGAAAAATGTGAATAGGATGATTCCCTTCACATAACCTACAAGGAAATTTGACTTTATCCTTTTTCACATGGACCTTATTATCAGTAGGTGATGTTTTATCACCAACATTATGTCCAGAGGCTGATGACAAAGTTTGATGTGAGCCTATGCATCACACTTCTTATACCTTGGGAATACCAAGAAATTATCTAAGAAGGTGACCACCCTTACAAATCATGCAAGGGAATTTAACTTTGTGGGGTTGATTGGAAGGTTCGTCCATACTAGTTGCATTCATAGCAATGGTTTCTTGGTTTCCACCCTGCTTATTTTTCTTCTTCTTAATATTCCTTTTCTTCTTCTTCTTATCCACCTGGTTACTAACATTGAGGTTTTCACCACATGAAAAGGAAGAAGAGGAAGAATACCGAATAGGAGAAGAAGGCAAAGGGTCAATTTTAGGATCAACTTGAGTTTGATATTTTTCAGGTGGAGGAGAACCTTGTTGAGAAGCAAATTGGACATTCAGAACCATAGGGATCGAAAACAAACAACTAGAAAACCAATGATAAATATGGGAAGGGACAACGTTGCCATATAAGGAGCAACAATATTTCCAAAAGAAGGAAAAGGACTAGGATTCCCATCATAGGGGTCTCCTTCATAGGTAGACTCAAGAATTGTTTCCATTAGTCTCAACCTAATATCTACTAAGTAGTTGTTCCACAAGGAACATGTTATTCCACAATCAATTAATTGATTTTATAAATTAACAAAAATAAATCAAAGTGGGTAAAATAGGCATAAAGGTTTACCAAGCAATAGTGAACTGCAATACACACCTTGGCGAACCAAGGACTTAACCTACGTGCATGCAATCTCCCCGAATGTTGTGTTCAATGTATCACAGTATACAAGTTAACCGACCTGGTTACCTATGGATGGATAGCAACCTATAGGGGACTTCCAAAATATACTCGATGGTACATGGAAGTGTAGTCCATAGTAGTGCTATCTAATGTGTAATCATTTGATAAGAGTGTTCCCGTATACTTTACATGTTTGTAGCGTCATCCAATATACTGAAATATATGTGGAGAGCGATCCTATACACTCACGTAAATGGAACAGGATTTCACCCCCGAGATACAACACTAGAAAGCAAAGACAGACCCTACGTTTAGCAACATCAAAAAAGGTCTCTAGCCTAGACCTCTAAGTGAGTTGGTATGTTTCAAATGCTCCTTAGTTTAATTGAGATTAATTTTAGAGTTGATCTTGATTTATGTTTCAATTTCAAGGCTCAAAACTTGATGTCACGTGAACACACCTATAATGCAACTAATATGACAAAAAGAATTCTTTTCATTTTCGATGAAAGTTATCTAGTGTAGGGAAGAGGTGAAAAAAATGATGCAACAATCAAATATGCAACAAACAAGAGCTTCCTAACTAGATATTTCAATTTCAATATTCCAATTCAATTCAAATGGTTAAAAGATGTCAAACCATGCAATGTAATCTATGCATGATTCCCCTGAAAACTATGCAAATGTAATCTATGCACAATTTCCTTTCCTGTTGTGAAAATGAGAATTCTAATTATGAAAATGTGATCTATGCAAGAGAATTATTCAAAACAAACACAAGAATATTCCAATGAAATCAAACGTAATCTGAGATTTTATGAACAGAGGACTCAAACTGAAATTTTCAAAACTCAAAAGAGACTACACTCGAAGGAAATTAATAGTCATACACAATTAAACCCCCACCACCCCCCCCCAGCGATTGATGGGGGGAATTGAAAAAATGAAAGAAAAAACACGCAATTTCACACTAGGGAATTCCAATTTCACACACAAAACCCTAGATGAAAATGCAAAGGTTTTTCTTTTCAAACCACCTAATTTTTGAAAATGATGAAAACTAAGATGAAAAGTTTAATCACTTATTCAAACAAGCTTTTCAGAATGATGACTAGAACACCAATTCATTTAAACACTCAATGTTCAAACAAATCATTTTTCAAATGACCTAATGATAAGAGCAAAGGAAAATATTTAAACATATCCTTATCAAAGGTATTAAAACAAAGCCGAACCAAGTGGATGATTTAGAGGGATCACAAGAAACTCAAAGACTCAAGGAAGAGCAGCTGGAACAAGGTTGATCAGAGAGAAAATAAAAGCAAAAGCAAATTTATGCATGAAAAAGGGCCAATGCATGTGCAAAGGAGGAACCAGTGCTATGAAACATTGGCATAGAGAAGGCTCAGTTGGGGTGCAATGTTCTGTCAAAGGACCAGAACACGCATTGGTCCAAGGATACAAAGTTCCAACACAAGGATTGTAATTGAGACTCAATGGAAGGTCTTCCTAGGTCTGTTCTTGACTTAGTAAGAAAACAAAGGTTCAGAGAAGAAGTAATACAACCACAATGGACAAAGAAACCACTAAGGAAATACACTGCTCCCTAGTGGAGTCACTAATGTTTTACATGGAAACTACGACTACAGATGAAGTATCTTCCCTAGGCTTGGTGGAATAACCTAGAACAACATAAAGACAAAGGGGCTAATGTTTTCTTTAAAGTAAACATATAATGAGATGAAGCCTACCTAGAATCTATCATATGCTTTGCTCCTTCAATTGCTTGAATGCTCGAATCCTAGCTCTGATCGCTATTATTAGAACTTGCATAGTCAGATAACACAAGAAAACGATCCACATAATCTGTGTAGCATCATATAATCACTTTATTCAATAGATCAACCTGGTATTGAAATATAGGAAACCATAACATAATATATATGAAAACAAAGAACTGTTTAGATTAATAGAAATGGAGTGAGTTACAACTAAATATAGGTGTTGATCCTATAAAATAGCTCCTCCAAGTCAACCTGTCATTTCCTTGTCACAAAGTGCACCTCTAATCACCCTAATGGATGGAAATATATCTCTCACAGCAACAACATACTCCAAAATCCAACCCCTTGCCTATGGATGGCAGTCAATATATAGGTGAAGGAGGTAGTTCATGAATTCTTATCCTTTTAACAATTAGGGCTTGAGATCCACTCTTGATGGGATGATAAGCTCAAGGGATAAGGAATGAAAACTTCAATGTAGGATAGGATAGGATTTGAGACTTTTATCTGAGGTAAATAGTTACAAGAGATCCTAGAAGATTATGGAAGAAGAGGCCTTAGGATTCTCTCTCTTTTTCCTGAATTTCTAGAACCAACGCGGGCGCATAGTGGAGCAACCTATAGGTGATCAACATGGGCCACAATGGAGAAACCTGGTATTCAACGTTGTCCAGTAGGAGACCAGGCAGCATTGGTCCTTAAAATGACTCAAACAAGGTGTTCTCAAGTAGAAACTTTGAGATTAGAATGAGTCATGCTTAGGGTTTTATGCAAGGATGATGAAAAGGAGATCAAAGGATGTTGATTGATCCAGTTGAAGGCCTATTGACCAGATGTGAAAAAATGGCCTATAACACTTTTGACATCAAGGACACGACTTTCATGGGCTTTGGCTTGAAATATAGTTGATGAGGCTCATTAATAGGTATATCACAAGGGTCATAGTGCCATCCTCTAGATTTAGAATTATCTCTTTCTCACATTTATTTACAATTTTTGTTATATTATGCTTAGTGAGGAGGCTAAAAGATATGTTGCTATGTCATGTGGCCTAACATGGTTTAAAAGTAGGAATTGGGACAATTTTAGATAATTTAAATGCAAGAGCTCGGAGTAGACAACAGTGAGAGATTCTAGGAGGTTGTCTATCTCGTTAACTCCTTCAATCAACTAAGATCGCCACTTTTTATCTCATTAACTTGGATTCATTGGCAGCCAAGCAGAATGAGGTCATTGGTAGCCAATCCAGTGCATTTCAAGGAACATCTAGATCTACCTTTCTCAAGTTTTGGGAGACAAACATCTTTATTTTATAGGGAGTTGTTGTTAGCTACCCTTTTTTATAAATAAACATGCGAAGGAACTCATTAGGATTCAGATTTTGTTTTCAGATAAGAAGCTATTGAGCTTAAGCACTTGTGATTGCTATTTTTGAATTATTATGTGATGTATTTGACATTTTTACAATAATAATTAGAAGTTTCTTATTGATCCATCACTGAGTTAGTTCAAAGGGTTGTGGCTCTTGGGTTTGGGCCCAACCCCAGTAACTTAGGCCCCTCTTATGTATTTATATTATTCTTTAGCTTAGAATGTTTATTAGTTGTTGCATGTTAGTAGAATATAATTCCTCAAAAATCATGTGATTGTGCCTCTATCTCATCTCTCTCATGGGAGCCTGACTAGAGGAATCCACAATCATAGCCAAAAAACATTATGTTATGATTTCTTTCCTATGATTTCTTGGAAAAATATCTACATTAGTTATCTTGTTTTACATATGATTGTTGTATCTTAGAATTTAATTCATTTCATAGATTAGAGTTTCTAGCATCAGTTTGATAGTTTCCAAATTCAACTCATTTTTTCCACCATTGGTTATAATATTTTTCAAATGAAAAGAAGAATAGGTGCATGTGATGTTGTAGGACTATTGGACCTACAAGCAAGGGACCTTTTCACCATCGCCATCCAGGACTTATCCACTCTCTTTTGATGAATCCCAACCATTGGCTCTATCTCTATTTTTTTTGTCACCATGAGAAACCCTCTTAGTCCAAAGTTGGCCTTCTTGAAGTGTTGAGATTGGCTAGGGGTGTTGGTAACCTTCCATCCATCCACCACAACCTTCATCCATCTTTCCATCACTTTATACCATCATCCTTACCCTCCAAACCCTCTCGGAAAACTTCCTGTAGCATTTCAGGACTTCGTGTAGCAATACAGGAATCTCGTAGCAACTTCTTGTAGCATGCCTGTAGCAAATATTTTTTTCCATTCTTTGACCTATAATGCCAGTGTAGCTTAGTTTAGGAGTAGGTTAACCCCTCATCTTGGACTCCATGATTAGAGGTACCACCTAGGCCTTTCCATCCATTCCTTTACCTTCACTACAAGATAAAATAACATTATTTTCTTCATCACAGATTTGGCAAATAAGACATTACTTAATTTGAAAGTTTGAAGTAGATAAATGATGCATGAAATATTGAATTCAGAGTTGGTAGAATAATCTTATGTTTTCAAGTGAATTTGATAGCTAGATGGTTGATTGCAGTTAGTGTAGTTTCCTTTCTACAAGTAGCATAATTCTTGTGTTTTTTTCATGAATTGATTAAGTAGCATTTACAAGTGGATATATTTTACAAGTTGGATTTGAAAAGCATTTAATTTTTCTACACTAGGACTAGCTTCTGAATTGAAATTTTAGTAGTTAATTCCCCCTCATTTAGTCGAGGAATGGTCTTGGAACCCTAATGATCAAATGACCTAGTTAAGGGTAGCATGAGTAGAATTCATTATACTATGTATACAACACTATCACCTCAAAGTTTGTACAAACCTCGGGTTGATAAATAGAGTTAAGGAGATTATGTGAGTTGCAACACTCTAGGTGCAATATCAGGGCTCACCACTTTTTGGCGTCGTTTCCAGGGAGGTGCCTAGGTAGATGTTATTTCTGCTTAAGAATTTCTTTCTGTTTTGCATTCAGTTTTTAAAAATCACATAAAAGAAAAAAAATATTTCATGACTTGTAGGAGTAGAGATACTCAATCAAAATTCTTACCAAACACCCCCACACCATCAAACATTCAACCTTCACTCTTCTTTGGTGACTATCAACTTCCCTCTCTGACTACATGGGATTTAGAAGACCCGTTCGGTGAACAACCCAATATTTTTGAAGAACCTATTAGGGAATAATAAGAACCCATTTCACCTACCCAAACCATGTCTGAAAATAGGAATGAGGAGGTTTTCCCTATCAAATAAACTAATGGAGAGGCTAGAACGAAGAATATAAGCCCTATTGTCCTTCCTCACTTCCATGGCTTAACCTATGAGGACCCTGATATGTTATGTTTGAGTTTGATGTTTTTCTGTAAGACCTATCATTATTGCTCTGATGAAAAAAATATGAAGTTAGTCCCATATACCCTTAAGGATGCAGCATTGCACTGGTTTATGGGTCTACCTGGGGATAGCATCACTACCTGGGCTCAAATGAAACAAACCTTTACCAAAAAGTACGGGGCTACTGTAGGTCCAAAGAAACCAAAGAAGAAATATTTAGAATGACTCTTAGACTTGATGAATATGTTAGGACTATTAGGAAATATTCCAGCTCAGTTATAGGAAGGTCAGATGCACCCTCGATCTTAAATCAATCAAGTTAGTTCTTCTCCAAGGGATCAGGGGGGGACATGATGGAAACCCTCAACATGTTTTTTGGGGGATATGTCTATCAATTATCCTATGAAAACACAAAATCAATGTTCAAAAACCATTATAGGGCTACTAGGAAGGAGGGTAGGGATATTTAATCTTTGGCCAATTCCTCTCCCTCCACAACATCCATCAAGAATGAAATTGGAAACACGTTGGAGGACTTTAAAAGTAAAATGTTTCATACCTTTGAAAATGGATATCATGCAAATAAAGAGGAGACAAGAGGAAGCAGAAAGGGCCTTAGCTATTTTTTTTCCGTAAATGCACCAAAAGGCACCCCAGAAATGAATTTCCATTAAATGTCTTAGAGGTCTGCTCACTTTGTGAGGAATACCATGCCACAAATAAGTTTCCTTCTTTGCTTGGATTGAAATTTGTATACCAAGAGGAAGAAGGTGGACTGAGAAACTATTTTATCTGATTTGATGTTGGGGAGAGTGATTTGTCCAAAATATCTAGACCCTGGGAGTCCTGTGGTAGATGTGCACATTGATGGCATCATTATCCCTCACACCTTGATTGATATTGGGGATTCCATCAATGTGATGACTAAAGAAGCCATGCTAAAACTAAACCTCCAAGGATCCTTAAGAAAGACCACTACAACATTGCAACTTGTAGATAGATCTACAGTGTCTCTTAAGGGAGTATTTGAGGAATGAATGGTCTCTATTGACTCCCAGGATTATCCTACTGACTTCTTAGTTCTCCAACCCAAAACCAAATTCAATGGTTGTCATCTCATCCTGGGAAGACCATGGCTAACCATTGCTGATGCTTACATAAGTTGCAAGATTGGGAACATGACCATTAAGAATGGGCATTTGTACAAACAATTGGTAGTGTAGCCCCCTGCTCAGTCATCAATTGAGCATGACTTACCCCTATGGTTAGAAGAGGAGGAGGAATATGAAGTGTATCATACAACATCCCATCCAATATGCACACTAGATGTTGTTATAGGAGGGGGTAAACCTAATAAAGATAACCTTGTTGACCAAATCCTCTAGAACCAACCCCCCAATGCCATGCCTCTTATTGAGCTTGTGAAGGAATCTAAGGGTAATCCTTGGACTGAGTTATGCCTAGTTGACCCAAGTCCTACACATGTCAATGTTGTAGAATTTGGTCCATGTAGAACCTTGAAGATTAACCCCTCTCTCATCCAACCAAGAAGAGAAGTTGTGCAAAATGTTGAGAGAGAACTTAGATGCTTTTGCTTAGAGCTATAAATAAATGAAAGGAGTGCATCCTTTGGTTTTTACTCATCACGTCTACATCAAGAAGGGATGAAAACCTATGAGCCAACCTCAGAGGAGAATGAACCCATAACTCAAGGACATAGTAAAGGAAGAGTTGCATAAGTTTTTAGACGTAGGGTTCATATACCCCATCTCAGATAGTGAGTGGGTGTCCCCTCTAGTTTTGGTCCCAAAAAATAATGGGAAGTGGATGATCTATGTAGAGTACAAAGAGTTGAACAAAACCACCAAGAAACATCATTTCCCTTTACCTTTCATTGATCAATTTTTAGATGGTCTTGTAGGGAAGAAGTTCTTCTCTTTCTTGGATGGATTCAGTGGTTACAATTAGATCTAGATTAGCCCTGACGATCAAGACAAAACTACATTCACCTGGGGTACCTTTGCTTATAGGGTCCTTCCTTTCGGTTTATGTAATTCCCCTGCCACTTCTCAAAGGAAAGTCCTAAGCATCTTTGTTGAACTGGTCCATGACTCCGTAAAGATAACTCCCTATGGGTGTGACGTCTTGGAGGCTCTCTCTAATCTAGGGAAAGTCTTGAAGAAGTGCATTGAAATGAACCTTTCACTTAGTCTTGAGAAGTGTGAATTCTTAATGAATGCAGGGATTGTCCTTGGCCATTCAATATCTTAGGAGGGAAAACAAGTGGACCCAAAAAAAATTTCCATCATAAAAAGGGCCCCTACTCCTCAAAAGCAAAGTGATGTTAGGAGTTTCTTGGGATTAGCTAGATACTATAGGAGGTTTATCAAGGACTTCAGCAAATTGGCCTCACCATTTTTGGGTTGCTGGCCAAGGACTCAAAATTATACTGGACAAATAACTTCCAAGAGGCCCTTGAGATCTTGAAAGAGAAATTAACCATCGCATCCATACTTAGAGGCCCAAATTGGGCTCAGCCATTATGTTAATGCATCTGACAAAGTTGTGGGAGCATATTTAGGACAAATAGATGGTGAGTTACCTTATGCCATTTACTTCATTAGTAAAAATTTGTCTAAGGTTGAATTGAACTACATTGTAACTAAGAAAGAACTCCTAGTTATTGTACACTCTTTGAACAATTTCAAAAACTCCAGCAATGGATACCAAAATTCTGTGCACATTGACCATGCAACTATCAAATACTTGATGAACAAGCCTGATTTGAATGCTAGAATCAATATATGGTTGCTATTGTTATAGCAGTTTGATTTAACTATCATTGACAAGCTAGGAAAAGAAAATGTAGCTGTTGCTTTTTTGTCTAGACTTGTTTTTCCTGCAGGTGATGAAGGGATGGTCAATGATCAGGTTCCATATGAACACTTATTTTCTATCTTAGTGCTCTCCCCATGGTTTTCTGACATAGAAAACTACCTAGTGGCTGCAATATTTCCTCCAAATATGTCATCTAGGGAGAAGAGTAGAATTGTAAGGAAGAGCACCCCTTTCACTTGGATTGGGGGCATCTCTTCAAGATAGGACTATATTAGATCTTAAGGAGATGTGTCAGGGAAGAGTAAGTCTTTAAAATCCTCTCAGCCTATCATGATGGGCCTTTTGGAGGTCATTTTCCTTCCAAGATAACAACTTTAAAAGCTCTACAAGATGGCTATTATTCGCCCACTATCCACCAAGATGCAAGAAGGTATAACAACATATGTGATCAGTTCCAAAGGATGGGGAAACCCACACCCAAGGATGAAATTCTCCTACAACACCAGGTGGCTTTGGAGCCATTTTACAAGTGGGGCATGGATTTCATTGGGCGAATTGATCCACCATAAGGGCAGAAAAGGTACATCATTGTGTGCACTAATTATTTGACAAAGTGGGCTAAGACAAAGGCTATCAAGGAAAAAACAGAGGAGAAAGTGGTTGAGTTATTAAGGGAGAAAGTGTTCTACAAATTTGGGTACCCCATGGAGATAGTCATTGACTAGGGAGCTCAATTTACATCACATCTAACAAGAATCTGTTGAGGAAACATCATATCAAACACAGAAAATCTATTGTCAATCACCCTCTCGCCAATTTACAGGTAGAGGTTACAAATAGAGCATTAGAGGATATCCTCACCAAGGTTGTGAGTAGAAGAAGGAGGGATTGGGAAGAGATATTAGTGGAGGCCACTTGGGCCTATAACACAACTTGGAAAAC
The DNA here is from genome assembly GCA_031772625.1 of Pinus tabuliformis. NCBI lineage: Eukaryota > Viridiplantae > Streptophyta > Pinopsida > Pinales > Pinaceae > Pinus > Pinus tabuliformis. Next base: position 1,421,576,359 of record CM062820.1, on the reverse strand, counting down.
AACTATTAGTTTTACTCCATATGATCTAGTTTATGGAAATAAAGCTCTGCACTCTATTAAGTTTGAGTATAGTACTTTGAGAATGGAAACCCAAATGGATTTAGATGTCACCAAAGCACAAAAGGAGAGGTTGCTGCATTTAAATGGCTTGCATGAGTTCAGAATGTAGGCCCTCCTACACACTAAAGTTATACAATTGCAGAGGAAGGTCTGGCATGATAGGAATATCAAGGACAAAGTCTTTTAGGAAGGGGATTGGGCCTTACTACATGACTCTAGGTTCAAGGATTTCAAGGGAAAATTGATGACAAGATGGTTAAGACCATACCTGATAGAGAAGTGTCATGAAAATGGAGTTGTTCAAATCAATACCATTGATGAAGAAGGGATACCCTTGCTTGACAATGGCTATAAATTGAAGGTATACAGGAAGCCTCTGTCTAAGTAGGAACTCAACAACACCATCAGCAGAGAGGTTAATTTAATTGGAATTCTCATACCTCCAGGTCACAACATTCCTAGATATTATTAAAAAAAAAGGAAAAAAGAAAAAAAACAATAAAATACCTAGTTGAAAACATTTATGAGGCATCTAAGGCTAACACTTGGGTTGAAAACCTTCCTGAGGCAGCCCAAGAATAAAGAAAAAGAAAAAAATAAATATCCCTGAGTGAAAACCTCTCTTGAGGCACTCAAGGCAGGCACATAGGTTGAAAACCTCTCTTGAGGCAGCTTGTGTGTATAAAAAAAACAAAGAAAGGAACAAAGAGAAAGCCCAGGACATGGATCCATAGCATGTTTGTTAATTGCTTTTGTCATTTTGCAAGTTTGAAGACAATGGAAAATTCCACAACTATAGGGATGACATAATCAAGATTCTCTTCACCTGTCCATCCATCCATTTCATATCCACCATCCATACTCATGTTCTCACCACTCTCCATCATCCTAGTAGCTTAAAAATCAAATTTCATCGCCTCCCTAGATTGCTACAGGAAGATTTTAATTTCTACAGGAAGATCATGTATCACTATAGGAGAGCTATGAAAAGCTACAAGAAGAAATTTTGAATGAAAATACCACCCAACATGACCTTTCCAAAGGTAAATAAGGGTTTCCCACCATGGTCCACCATCTATCCATCATTCATCCATTCCAGTTCACAAGAAAAATTAATATTTTTCAAGGACAAACCCTCCACTCCGTCTCATCCTAAAAATTTCTTAAAAAACACACAGAGCACATCCTCTCTATTTTCACAACCCTAAACTACTCCTTCAAAGCCCTAGAAACATCCTCCAAACCCTCTACATCCTTTCTCATCACTCCCATGCAGTTAAAAGACCCTAAAAGAGAAGGAAATAATTGCTATAGGAAGAAAACCTCCTCCTGTAGCAGCCTATGCAATGAGTACAAAAAGCCATAATCCTAATTTTTTCCCCTTCCCATCAAGTAGACGGGGTGATATCAACTCATGAGGCACTCTACCACTCCAAGGAGGACTCTCCACTAGTAGTAGCAACACCTTGGGCATCAATAAAGGACCTGAACACATAGCAACAACAATAGTCAAATACCATGAGGGCCAGAGAAGATATACATAGGAATAAGAAAAACATAGCAAGACAACTCCCTTGGTGATAGTACAAAGGTCCAGCACTCCAGCATGAATATCGCTGCATCAATTGATCATGAGGTACGCACAGTTATGGAAACCTATCATCTCCTCCCTATGTGTAAATAAGGAAAAATGTATGAATGTCGAGAGGAGGTATTTTTATAAGTTGGAGGTGGCCAATTAACTTAGCCACTCTTGGTCAGTCAAAAAAAAGTGATTATGAGCCCTCATGCAATGTGGAGGTGTCAAATGAGTCAAAATAGGATCACAGAGAGTGAATGTTAATTACGAGGAATGAGTGAATGATTACTAAAGGTGGGGACAACAATCCAAAATAGGAAACCTCATGCCTCTGCCAAGTCATCACAGTGCTCCAAGCCCAAGCCAAAAATGGAATATATTGTATTGGGGCTCGAATTCTCTTGCATTTACGATCATTTGAAAAATAGTTAAGGTGAATACAAGCTTGGGGATCCATCGAGGAGAGTCAAATCCTTCTCTGTCATTTCTACAAGAGGAAGCTACATTAAGCTACAAAAATATACAAAAAGCTACAGGAAGCCTGCAAAAGCTACAGGAAGCTTGAGGAACTGCTACAAGAAGCTTGAAAGGGTGAAAGAACACCACCAAGGGTTGAATTGATCTCCAATTTTTCATATTTATCCCAGGCCATGTGGTAAAAGTAAGTGCATCCTCTCCATCATCTGTCCATAACTTGTATGTTGGTGCACCCTTAAGTCTATAGGAAATATCAGTCAAATTGTGGATTGCAAGAACTTTTCTGGATGTATAGAAAATTGTCATCGAATAGAGATTTAAACCCTCTACTTCCACTGAAATATACATCAGAGCTATTACAGGAAGAATCCCTCCTTCACTTAGTTGAAAACATAGAAAATATATAGGGGGAGGATTCAATAGAAGGGAACCCTCAGACACTAAAATAATTCATCTTCACCCTCCTGTATTAGACATATTTAGAAGACATCAGTGGATAGGATTCTTTGAACGATTAATGGGATGTGATGATGACATTGCATATGAATTTTCCATGACCCTAAGATCTCTGACAGAAGTCAATGCCAACACTGTGGTGAGGGGATTAGTTATTTCAACCATTCCTGAGCTAATTAGAAGGGTGACAACCCTTCCCCTAGGGATCCAATGGAAAAGAGAAGACAAAACCACTAGTGCCATTTCTAAAAATAACTTCTTCACTGCCACTAAAAAACTTATTGAAGACAAGAATGGAGTTAGGAGGGAAATCCTATCCTATATCTGTGATGAGGTGGCCTACCATATCATAAAATAAATCTCCTGTGAAGGAAGTTTGAGTGTAGTTTATGGCTACCATTTTGTATTACTCCATGGACTAAGGTTTCAAGCAGAATTTACCCTGGCCCAAAGACTGAGTGTACCATACTTCCTCCTATAGTCCATCAAGGACATGAGTCAAAAAGTGAGAGAGGGAAAACACAAACACCTAGGTAACCATGGCCTCATTAAATTGATGGTTGTAGATGCCTTGAGAAAATTAAGGATCCCTGTCCTTTGGTCCAAATTCATTGATATGGATAGAGAGACATTCATTGACACTAAAACTATTACACAATATTTTGTCATGTCTCCCGTACTTCCCTGTGACATACCTTGAAGTGCCTGAAACATGATCATTATACAGTATACTCATCCATGTATACATCTCATATCCCTCCTTTAACATTTCTTGGAAAATGTCTTGAGCTTTCCCTGAAGAAATAGCTCTTAAAACATGAAAATGAGGGTCATCTCTCTTATGAAGCTCAAAATAGTGATGGTTGCCTGTTGCACTATGTTTGGTCCACAATGGCATCACTCTATTCCTTATAATACCTGGGATGATCCCAAAAATCTAATTTTCCCAAAGACGATGAGAAGCTTCATGATTTAGAAGCTTCCATAGAAATGAGCTGGAGGTGGTTTTGCATAGATGAGGTCAAATCTTCCTAACTTGACCTATTTATCTTATCGCTATGAGCTACCTCATTGAGATGTGGGCCTAATAATATTTTTGGAGGAGTTCTAACTCCTTCTCCTAGCCTATAATTTCATCCTCTCCCATTCCCAAATGGTTTTTCAGGTTAGAGGTTGGGTTGGTCTATGTCCATTCGCAACCCTATGTTGAGCTTGTGCTTAGAGGATATTCATCAGACTTGGATAAGGAGTGTTTGGAGAGTTTTCTGGATTGGATTTAGATTACCACTCAAGGAGAGACTTTCAACATCAAGGCTATGGTTGTTATCTTCCCTTTATTGTTTAAATAATATACAACTACTGGTTCATCTTCCCAAAAATATATATGTTCATGTATGTATTAGCTTGGCATTCCTTGATCAGATAAGTAGGTTATTATTGTATTTATTATTGGTTTTGGCATGCTTTGTTGCCTCTTGATCACTTTTGCAGGTATATAAGTGTTGAAAGAAGCAGGAACAAGTCCATGACACAAGCGCTTCGAGGATTTCAACAAAGGAAATCAGAATAGCATTAGAGTGAGGTAGGTCATCTCTCTCATTCTACTTTTCAAATATAATCTAGGAAGATGTCTATTTGATTGTCACTTCAATTGCTAGACCCACTCATTGGGTTATAGGAAGTGTCTCTGTCCATAGAGAGGATTATCCTTGTCAAAAAAATGGCGACTCCACTAGGGAGCCTATGACCATTTCCTTCCATTTCTTCACCCTAATCTTTTGACTAGTTTGACCAACTGTCATTTTTCAGCTTGTCTGCCTCAGTCTGGGTTTATACCATCACTGGTTACTACCTTAGAGTTCTAAGTCTAGATTGTTTCTTGGAATCTTTTTAGTTTTTTCCCATATTCCTCGCCCATCGCGGGCTTACCCTTTACAGTCATGATGGAATCACATTTTTTACCTTTATAGTCGCAATGATAGTGGTTTTTACCTTTACAATTGTGATGAAAAAAAATATTCATTTTTTGGTCATGCTGAAATCATCGCTACTTTTTTTATACAAAGTAGTGATGCCATCATAGGTTTTCCTATGCAAAGTGGTGATAATCGTGGGTTTGGGTTGCAAAGTGGTGAAAGTAGCGATGATCCTTGAATGTGAGAATTTTTTAGGTTTCTTCCTAAGAATCCAATGTGTCTTAGCCCCTAAGGTCTTTCCCTATCCTGTATGATTAGATTTGTCAATGCTTTGATTGATTACCTTGATTAATTTGCAAAATTTGTCTTGTTGGCTTCGAAGTGCAATCTAACTGAATTCTAGGGTTTCTGGTCAATTGGTCATCGTTTTCTACTTATTGGTGTCATTGAGATGTTTGTTCTGTTGATTGATTGGGTGCCATTTTCTATAGAAATCATTGAAAACATCATTTTGCATCTATTTTAGCTTATATTTCGAAATTTACTTTTTGTGAAAATGCATTAGATTAGTTGCATTGAGAAGTTATTTTTTGAGATTCATCATTGAGAATAGATCACATTTTTTTATGATATAAAGCTAAAAACTATATTAGGTGCATCAAATCGTTCAAAAGCGTAATTCATATAAGTGAATCTTTGTAAAGTAAAACCATTTTTCTTTCGAAAAAGTTGCATTTAGGACAGTGAAAAGTGGAAATCATTTTTACTTTTGGCATTGCATTTAGTGAAATGAAAGATTAGATTTCGTTTTCACATTTTTCATTTGGAAGACAAAAGTGAAAGTTAGTGGAAGGCTTTTTGCATGATGCATTTTGGCTGATGCATTATTGATTGAAATTTCTTCCCCGATTAGTCTAGCTTTCATTGAAATGAAAGTTTTCCTTTTCTCCTATAGTTGCATCTTAGATGTTTAGGTGACATCTTTTTGAGCCTTGAAATTGAAATGTAATTTCAAGATCAACTCTAAAATCTATCAATTAATTTAGGGAGCATTTGAAACATTAACACTTCATACATAGTCATTTAGGCTAGAGACATGTTCCGACGTCTTTAAAACTTAGTAGTTGTCATTCAATCTTGCATTAGATAGTGCTAGCACAGACTTGTGCTCCTCGTACCATCATGTATATAAAGGTAGACCCCCATAGGTTGCAAACCTTTAACCATAGGAAGCTGATTCTTCTGTCCTATAAATGTGATACACCAAACACAGCATTCAGGGAGATTTCCTGCACGTACATCAAGTACTTGGTAAATTTATTTGTTGAGGTGTATATTGTAGTTCATGGATACTTGGTACTTCTTTTTCCTAGAGTTACCTGTGTGGTCATTTCGATCTTTTCTGACTCTTTAAATTTGAAAAGATCATCGAGAACTTGTCCTTTCAAGCTTGCTAAACCAATGAAAGCGACTAGAGTCACCTTTTCATCCTTTTCTCGACTCTTAAAACATGAAAAAGAAAAGTTTTTGTTTCAAATTCTAAAATTAATTGACCGCAAAACAAAATCCTTCCTATGGAAATACTCCTTAGTAGATCTTAGGTTGATACTAATGGAAACATTTCTTGAGTCTACTAGTCAAGGAAACCCATATAATGGGAATCCTAGTCCATTTCATTCTTTTGGATATAAGGGTGCTCCCTATATGGTGACGTTGTCCCTTCCTGGATTGACCATTGGTCTTCCATTTTGGTTATTTTTTACCTCGGCAGTTCCATGTATCCAAACTACTTTTCAACCAAGTCCTCCTCCACTTGAACAATATCAACCTCATGTTGATCCTAAAGTTGACCCCTTGCCTTCTTCGCCTATGTCTTCACCCCGTTATTCCTCTTCGCCTCGTGAAAGTCTATATTTTAGTAACTAGGAAGCTAAGAATAAGAATAAGAGGACGAAGAAGAAAAAGCAAAATAAGTAAGGGGGCAACCAAGTAGCCATTGATATTGGTGAAACTAATGAAGGAAAATCTTCCAACCAACCTCAAAAAGTAAAATTCCCTTTCATTTTATGTAAGGTCAACCACCTTCATTGGAATTGTCCTGGTATTTCCAAGGTCTTAGAAGTGTGGTCCATAGGTTCACATCGACCTTTGTCATCAGCCTTTGGCGATCATGTCAGTGATAAACCTTCAACTAGTAACAATAAAGCTCATGGGAAAAATGGAATAGTTAATTTTCCTTGTAAGTTGTGTGAAGGTAATCATCCCATTCACCTTTGTCCTCTTATGGATGAAGCTTCTAAAGAGTTGGAAAACCTTACAACTGCTCAACCTCATCTTCCAACTAAGTATCAAAATCTTTCCCTTGATCCTCCAGTAGTTGATCCAGTGTTTGATCGAAAGTCATCTTTGGTCAACCCCACTCTCTCTGAAAGTGAGTCTCATGAGTCTATTCTTGAGCAACCATTGGTTGTGAAAATTGTAGACTTGACTTCACCTTCAGTTAACTGTACCTTTCCGGTAGAGAGTGAACCTCATACTACTCAAGTTCTTTAGGTTTCTTCAGTTTCGAATGAACTGGAGAAAAATCCTCCTGTTCCCGAGGTTCATGAGAGTAGTTCTCCTATTCCCATAGAGCAAGATGGTAGCTCTCACGTTCCTCTGACAACCCCCCTGAGTAGTTTAGTCACTTCTTTTGATTGGAGTCAACTAGAAGGATATCGCATTTCATCTTATGTTCCCTTACAGATCACAGTACATGCTTACCATATGGTCGTACCTAGCACAGTCATAGACGAGGGTGCATATGTTAGCATCCTGTCTTCAACTGCTTGGCAAGCTTTAGATTCTCCTCAGCTTGTCCCCATCACCTAGAATCTGTTAGCTTTTAACAGAGGAACCAGTCAACCGTTAGGGATCCTTCCTAAGTTGCCTATTACTTTGGGAGGAAAGATTGTCTATATAGACGTGATGGTTGTCCAAGGCCCTTTAGATTTTAGTCTACTCCTTAGCTGTGACTATGTTTATGTCATGGAAGCTCTTTTTTCCTCCCTCTTTCGAGTTATGTGTTTCCCACAGGAAGGAATAATTGTGATCATTGATTAGCTTACATTCATTGGTCCTAAATCAACTCCCACTCAACCATCATCCCTAAATGGTTCTTATGTGAAAGCAGTATCACCCCCATCATAGGTCAATTACATGGCCACCTGTTCCATGCCCACATCTACTGATGATCTAGTAGGTGATGTAGTACACCATGTACTGAGGGCATTGGAACTCGATTTTTCATTTGGATCCATAGACATGTATCCCTTCCAGAGTGTTTTTCTCCCATATAATGAGAAAATCTTGGAAGCCATGGCCTCTTTTGATCTATGATCAAGGGATATGGAGCAGAGTTCCTTATCTTGTGTCAAGCTCCTTAAAAAATGAAACAAGGGATGGAGTAGAGTTCATTATCTTGTGTCAAGCTCCTTAAAAAATGAAACAAGTGATGAGCATAGTTCCTTGTCTTGTGTCAAGCTCCTTAAAAAATGAAACAAGGACCATGAGGATAATTATTTTACTATGTCAACCTTGTTAAATAATGAAATAGATCTCCATGAGAATAGTTCCTTTACTCAAGTCAAACTCAGTAAAAAATGAAACAAGGTGTCATGAGCATGGTTCTTTTCTTGTGTCAATCTTGTTTAAAAATGAAACAAATCCCTTTCCAATTCGAGTCTTGGATTAGATCTCATAAAATCCCAGTCGAGTCTTTCACTTGATCTCGTAAGCGAACCTTCATTTCATCCATTTAGATGCATGAAATGAAGCTTGGGGGGCATGTAGCTCGAATTGAGTCATTATTTTGGGGGCATGAAAACTTATCTCAAGCGCAGTTTATCTTTGTTTCAAGCTTGTGTAAAAATGAAACCAAATCCAAGCATATTTTTTTCCCATGTTTTGAGCTTGTGAAAAAATGAAACCTTTCCCACTTTACATCTCATGATTGCCAAATGAGTCTTGGTTCTTTCATTCCATCGTCACCATCTCTTTAGCCGATCATATGCTTTCACTTGGTTGTTTTGCCTGTGCCTGAGGAACATCTACGATGAGTGGTCTTATTAGCAAACCTCTTAACCTTTACATGTTTTGAGCAGTTCCCTCATGACCAGAACCAGTTTCTATCGTTTCATACCACTCGTTCCTCCAGGTGGAGTCCTCTTTCAACTCTTTTCAGACTCTAAAAACATGAAAAGATTTTTGAGTACTTGTCATTTCGAACTTGTTAAATTAAATGAATTGATGTCTACTCATTATAAGTTTAACCCTTTTCCAGACTGAGATAGATTGTTGTACGAAAAAGGAACACCTTAGTCAAACGTGGCTAGGAGGTTCTCTCGAATGTTGTTTTCTACCTTTTCGGATTTGAGAGACAAATTACGAAAAGGGACTTGATGGAGTTTTCTTTTTTCGTCTCCTTTTCAAACTCTCTAAATATGAAAAGGACACTGAGTTACTCTTCTATCGGACTCGTAAAAATTAAACAACTAAAGACTCATCACTATGACGAGCCCGAGTTTCTCCTTCCTAGGCCTCATAAAAATTACTAGGATGGATTCATCTGAAGGGTGAACTTATAATACAAGCATATGGTATCCTCTTCAAGCTTATGTAAAAATAAATAGGTACTCGCTAGAAATAGCAAAGGGGAAATGAAGATGAAACATCCTTTGTATAGGCAGCATGTCGCTCTTGAACATGACACTCTTCTACTCTCGTGTCGGGTTTGGGATATCCTCACTCATTCACTTTTCCTCCCAAGTTTGGGTGATCCTCACTCAGTCACTTTTCCTCCTGAGTTTGGGTGATCCATTTTTCCTCTCATTTAACTATTGCACCTCGTCATTATGACCCTTGGTCCTATGTTGTTTCTAATGCTTCCACACTCCAGAGTCGTATCGCCAATATGTTCAAGAGAAGTCCAATTTGTAGTTATTTACCTATATGTCGTTTGAATCATTGTTACAGTCTTGAAAATTTTTCCACTTTATTCATTGTTTCGTGTCGATGATGAGAGAATCATTATGACCCTCCTTCAACTAGTCACTTCCTATCGACTTCATCTCATTATCCAGGAAGATGACTTAGAAACTCCCTTTCAGTACCTTAGAGCTTGCATGCCTTAATGGCAAGTTCTTCGCATCTGGAAACAATTTTTCACTATTGGCCTTCAATCGGGTGATTTCACGAGTGTTCGACTTCGGTTTCATTATCACATTCATAGATTGTACTTTTGTACCTTGAGGGCCATTGTCATTAGTGGTGGTTTCTCTCGTGCCTGTTAACATTCCACATCATTGGATAGTAATCAAGTGGCTTTCTAGTATGTTCAACTTTGACGCGTTAATTCACATGTTAGAATTCGTATTTTGATCGAGTTGAGATGGAGCGCAAGACCCTGAGTTTTGTCTAATATGACTCAGGTTGTGTGGAGTTATGTATTGTTCATGATTGTACACATGTTTCTTCTATACAAATTGTGGTGATTATACCATGGGACTTTACATTTATGATGATCCTTCTATATTGGATGGTTGCATCCATGCCTTGGATCTTAGATTACAGATGATCCTTCTGTATTGGATGGTCGCACCCATGCCATGGATCCTTTCATATAGTCCTTATCATATGAATGGTTGTGTCCAAGCCATGGATTCATGTTTAACATTAAATATGTATATGTATATGTGTCCTTGATTTGTCGGTCTCCTGACAGTGTGTGTCCTCGTCCTTGCAAAATCTCGTAAAGCATCTTAGCCATCACTCCCCATTCTGCCTTCATGCTTTAGGGGGCGTTTTTTACACAGTATATTGTCATGCCTCCTACACTTCATTGTGACATACCCTGAACTGCTCAAAACATGATCACTATACAGTATACTCATCCATGTATACAGTTCAGATCCCTCCTTTAACTTTGCTTGGGAAATATCTTGAGATTTCCCTAAAGAAATAGCTCATAAAACCCTAAAATGAGGGTCATCGCTCTTATGAAGCTCAAAACCGTGATGTTCACCTATCACACTGTGTTTGACCCATGATGGCATCGATTTTTTCCCTATCATACCTGTGATGATCCCAAAAAGGTAATTTTCCCAAAGAGGATGAGAAGCTTCATGATCTAGAAGCTTCCAGAGTGACGAGTTAGAGGTGGATTCACATAGATGAGGTCAAATCCTCCTAACTTTACCTCTTTGTCTTATCCCTATGAGCTACCTCCTTGAGATGTGGGCCTAATCCTATCTTTGGAGGAGTCTTAACTCCCTCTCCCAGCCTATAAATTCCTCCTCTCCCATTCCCAAAGGGTTGGGTTGGTCTATGTCCATTTTCACCCCTATGTTGAGCTTATTCTTAAAGGTTATTCATTAGACTAGGAGAAGGAGTGTTTGGAGAGTTTCTTAGCTCGGACTTAGATTAACACTCAAGGAGAGCATTTCAACATCAAGGCTATGGTTGTAAGCTTCCCTTTATTCTTTAAATAATATACAACTACTAGTTCATCTTCAATTATAATCTAGGAAAATGTCTAGTTGATTGTCACTTCAGTTGCTAGACCCACCCATTGGGCTAGAGGGATCGTCTCTATCCACAGAGAGGATTAACCTTGTCAATATAAACCCTCACATGAGTTGAGACCATATCCTCTAGTGTTTCAGGAAGAGAATGGAAAGAAGAAGAAGGAGGGGTAGAGGCATAAGAGGAAAGAGAGATGGAGGTAGAGAAGATAGATGAAGAACTAGAGGAAGAAATAGAGGAAGAGAAAGATGAAGAGGAAGAGGGGGAGAAATAGGAAAAACCAAGCCCTGAGAAAACTACTGAATCAAGAGAATAATGGGTATCCCTAGAGCAAACAAATATGTCTCCAAAACCCAGTGAAAATGAGGTAGTTGCAACCTTAGATACCTTGAGTACTCTAGTCAAACCCAAAAATAAAGGGAAAAGGAAAGCTCCCCTCTATTTTAAGACCAGGAAAAGCACCAGGATTAAGCAAGGAAGGCCTCAAACTCCTACAAAGGCGCCTATCACTATTTAAGAGTCCCCAAGTAAAAAAGAGGAGGTAGGTCCCATTGAAAGGAAAGTTGAGAAGGTCACCTCTCTAGGAAACATCTCAAAGTCTCCTATAGAATATGTAAGGAGGCCCACCACTAGATCAACCTCCTATAAACAACCTAAGACATCTACCACCCTCTAAAAAAAGTAAAAGGGGAAGCTATAGGAAAAACAGAGCATGCTACAGGAAAAAAAGAGTGTGCTACATTAAAAACAGAGTGTGCTACAGTAAGAATAGAAGGTGCTACAGGAAGAACAGAAGGTGTTACAGGAGGGGTAGAAGGTAACACAACATCTACAGGGGGGGAATCTTCCCCAAAAACATTTAATAAGGACTTCCCAGAGCTATAGGAGCCTAGTTCACAGCCTAATTTCAGCTCCTATTATAAATTCATTGAAGGAGGGATAGTTATTCCCCAAAAATTTGCAATCCCACTTTTCTTTAAACTTGAAGTAGAAAGAGGAAGAACCCATAGACGGATGTAGATTGCTAAGTCCAAAGAGGTATAAGATGTGGGCCTCATGGAAGAGAAGTTCCTTGAAATGGGAAAAGAGCTAAGTGAGCTAGGAGAGAGAGATACCACAATGAGCAAACAATTACATGCAGAGAACAGATGGTTGAGGGAGAAGTTGTAGGAGAAGGAAACCCAACTAGACACAATGGAAAGCCTCTCCATGTAGGCATTACAGTGCAGAAAACCATCCAATTCTTATGCACTCTTTCTCAAAGAGAAGTGGACGAAATTACAAATCAAGACCCTAGCACAACATGGATCCATGCCATTTCAAGATTACAAATAATTCATTGAATTTTCTGACCATAGTAGAATAGAAGGTGGAGCAAAATTGGTTAATTTCTACATGCATAACCTCATCTTGACTGATATGAATCTTTTGGACCCCAATGTCAAGTTAGGGGACATGCAATTGATGGCCCTAAAATATTGGATGACTCATGAGGAGGCCAGAGATGAGGATGTAAATAAAGTACTGGCAAAGGAAGAAAAAGAGCCACTATATATCAGAGCAAAGCAGATAAACCCAGTGGTTGTCATTAGTAATCACAACATCATCTCCATTGATCCTAATCTAGCACCCATATACCTTGCCACCCAAGACCAGGCCATCTCACATTTTTAAGACACAGTTAGGCCATTAGGGACAGAAAGCCAATAAGAATGTCAGAGAAGATGGAATACCTTACCCCACAATTTCCAGATGAAGGAGTATCACTCTCCTGAAATGTTGAGGAATGCATTGGAAAGGACACCCCAGTACAAAATAATCATGCAAAGATTAAAAATCAACTGGATTGTTCTCAATCTCATTCTACCTTTGTTGTTAGGCCTGCAAGAAGGAAGGGATGATGAAGAGGAGAGGAAGAAGTGGACAAACATAGAAAATGATATAGTCTTATATCCTCAAGAAGGGACACCATTTGAAGAGCCTTGGGATGTCATAGAGGCCACCAGGGCCATGAAAGATATGGACATAGATGGCTAAGTTTCTCATTAGTAAGGGATGAGCAATAGCTTCAGTAGGGCGGGTGATGATGAGGCTCATCAATAGGTATATCAAAAGGGCCATAATGCCATCCTCTAGCTATAGAATTATCTCTTTCTCACGTTTATTTACAATTTTTTTTATATTATTCCTAGTGAGGGGGATAAAAGATGTGTTTCTATGTCATGTGGCCTAACATGGTTTACATGCAGGAATTGGGACAATTTTGAGATAATTTAAATGTAGGAGCTAGGACTAGACAATAAGGAGAGATTCTAGGACGTTGTCTACCTCGTTCACTCCTTCAATCAGCCAAGATCAACACTTTGTCTCTCATCAACTCAGAGTTATTGGTAGCCAAGCAGGACGAGGTCATTGGCAGCCAAGCCAATGCAGTTCAAGGAAGTTCTAGATCTACCTTTCTCGAGTTTTAGGAGACAATCATCTCTATTTTCTAGGGAGTTGTTGGTAACTACCCTTTTGTATAAATAAACATGCCAAGGAACTGATTAGGAATCAAATTTTTTTTGTAGCTAAGAAGCTATTGACCTCAAGAACTTGTGACTACTATTTTTGACTTATTATATGATGTATTTGACATTTCTACAATAATAATGAGAAGTTTCTTATTGATCCATCACTAAGTTATTTTAGAAGGCCGAGGCTCTTGGGTTTGGGACTAGCCCCAATATCTTAGGTCCATCTTGTGTATTGATATCCTTATTTAGCTTAGAATGTTTATTAGTTTTTTCATTTTAGTATAATATAATTCCTAAAAAATCTTGTAAATGTTCCTCTATCTCATCTCTCTCATGGGAGCGTGACTAGAGGAATCCACAATCACAACCCTAAAACATTATCCGAAGATTTCTTGCTTATGATTTCTTGGAAAAATATCTACATTTATTTTCTTGTTTCACAAATGATTTTTGTAGCTTAGAAGTTAATTCATTGCATATATCAGAGTTCCTAGTATTAGTTTGATAGTTTCCAAATTCAACTCATCTTTTCCACCATTGGTTATAATATTTTGCAAATGAAAAGAAGAAAAAGTTCATGTGATGTTGTGGGACTACTTATACCTATAGGAAAGGGACCTTTTCACCATCTCCATCCAAGACTTCTCCACTCTTTTCATGAATCCCAACCATTGTCATGATCTCTGTTTTTTTTGTCACCGTGAGCAACCCTGTTAGTCCAAAGTTGTCCTTCCTGAAGTGTTGATATTGGCTAGGGGTATTGGTAACCTTCCATCCATCCACCAAAAACTTCATCCATATTTCCATCACTTTATCCCATCATCCTTACCCTCCAAACCCTCTTGAAATATGTCTTGTATCATTTCAAGACTTCCTATAGCAATATAAGAATCCTGTAGCATGCTTGTAGCAACCTGTTTCTCCCTTGTATTGACTTGTAATTCCAATGTATCTTAATTTAGGAGTAGGTTGACCCCCCATATTGGACTCCATGATCAGAGGTACCACCAAGGCCATTCCCTCCACTCCTATCCCTTCACTACAAGAGAAAATAGCATTAGTTTCTTCATCACAGATTTGAAAATTAGGATATTACTTAATATGCAAGTGTGAAGTAGATAAATGATGCATGAAATCTTGGATTGTGAGTTGGTAAAATATATTTTGTTTTCAAGTGAATTTTATAGGTATATGGTTGATTGCAATTAGTGTGGTTTCCCTTTTGCAGGTAGCATAACTCTTATGTGGTCTTCATCAATTGATTCAGTATCATTTACAAGTGGATATCTTTTACAAGTTGGATTTGAAAATCATTTACTTTTTTACACTAGGTTTAGCTTTTGAATTGCACTTTCAGTAGTTAATTCTCCCTAATTCAGTAGAAGAATGGTCTTGGAACTCTAATGATCAAATGACCTAATTGAGGGTGGCATGGGTAGAATTCCATCTACTGAGTATACAACATTGTCACCTCGAAGTTTGTACGAACCCCGGGTTGATAAATAGAGATGAGTAGCATTTTGAAGTTGCAACACTCTTGGTGCAATACCAAGGCTCACCAATATCTACCGAACCAACTACTTTCATGTTATCTGGTCTAGATGGTGTGAGATATATAAAGCTTCCTATCATTGATTTGTAGACAGTCTGATTAACTAGTGGTGTCTCATCTTCCTTTCATAACTTACAACTTGTAGCCATGGGGGTGCTAACCAACTTGCAATTTTCCAGTCCAAATTTCTTTAGAGATTCTCATAGGTATTTGGATTGGGAGATAAATACCCCACTATTGATTAAGAAATTTACAATCCTAAGCAAAAGGACAATTCTGCTATCATGAACATCTCAAACTGTATCTGCAAAAACTTTCCTAATTTGCTCTCCACTGTTTTGTTCCTCTGTAGCAGTAGGAACGATGTAGTCTCTACAATCATCCACATTGTCTAAGTGTACTCAATGAATGGCTTCCCTACTATAGTCACTTCTATTTTCAGACATGAAAGTTGAGTTAATGAAGAGAATGGGCTTATGATTGCTTTCTTGTACTAAGAAATAAATCTTAGTCAAACTAATGAATCAAAGAGCTCTTCCATTAATATTTATCTATACTCACATAATGGCTCTCCTTCATTTCTCTTTAAGGCGCATAGGAATAGAGGAGAACACTACAATATATTCTGCTTCTGCAATTGGTAGAGATATGGAGTCTTGTTTCTTACTAACCCAAGATACTAAGCAATCTCCCAAGAATAATGTTGCATATAAGGTGCTCTTCCTGTCATCCATACTACCTACCCAATTAACATTAGTATAGGACCTCAACTTGAACTCTATTCTCCTATCATATCATATCCCATGATCAATTATACCTTGCATATATTTGAAAATCCTTTTGATAGAAAGGACATGACTTTCACAAGCGTTGGCTTGAAATCTAGATATGAGGTCGACTGCTTGCATGATATCTGGTCTGGATGTTGTGAGATATAGAAAGATTCCTATCATTGATATGTAGATAGTCTAATTAACCATTGGTGTCTCATCTTCCTTGCATAAATTATAGCTTGTGGCCATGGGGGTGCTAACCGGCTTGTAATCTTCCAGTCTAAATTTCTTCAGAGTCTCTCACAGGTATTTGGATTGGGGGGAAAATAACCCATCTATTGATTGAGAAATTTGCAAATCCCAAGAAAAAGGAAAGTTTCACTATCATGGACATCTAAAAATCTATCTACATATAGTTTGCAAATTGACATCCCAACTGTTCCAGATCACTGCCAAAGATTATGTCATTTGCATACACTACCACAATTAGTAGATGACCATCTTCATATTTTATATATAGATTGATTTCTATAGTGCCATTCTTGAATAATTGTTGTTGAAGGTATTAATCTAGTCTTATGTACTAGGTTCTAGGGGCCTGTTTCAATCCATATATGGCCTTTTTCTAGTTTGCACACAAACCCTTCATTTTTGGTGAGTGTGAATCCCTCTAGCTACTCAATCTAAACTTATTCTTCCAGATATCCATTGAGAAACATTTTCTTCACATCCATCTGATATATCTTGACGTTTTTATGACTCAAAAAGGTAATAAACATTTTTATAACTTCCAGTATATCTACTGGTGCAAAGTTTTCCTCAAAATATATCCCCTCTATCTGGGAATACCCTTTGCAAACTAGTCAAGCTTTCTTTTTTATTACTTGACCTTGCTCATTTAGCTTATTTTTTAAGACCCATTTTGTTCCTATGAATTTTTTCTCTTTGGGTCTTGGAACAAGCTCTCAAGTGTCATTCTTCTCAATTTGGTCAAGTTCTTCATTCATAACTCTCACCCAGGACTTTTCCTCACTTTCTTGACTAAGATTCTTAGGCTCAACCTAAGATATAAAATAAATATTTGCACAAACTGGACTGCCGACAAATTTCCTCCTAGTCTGAACACCAATATGTTGATCTCCAAGCATTTGACTCTTAGGATGTTGTTTATGTACATACATGGATGGTGTTTTGGAAGTTGGAGTTCAACTCATTTCTATGTCTTCATTATCTGACTCTATTTCTTCATGGTTTGAGGACCTGATGGCTAAAATATCTTCTCCATCTGCTTTCATGTTTCCTTTAGAGGACTTATATTGTGGAGCTATTTCATCTACTACTACATCAATGTAGTCCTCAACCCTCTTTGTATTTTTGTTCTATCACTTGTATCCTTTACTTTGAGCAGAGTACACGAGAAATATACTCTCATCAACGCATCAATCAATCCTTCCAGGATTTTTATCATTCCTTTTGACAAAGCATTTTCTCCCAAATACCTTGCATTTTTTTACTAATGCAGGACTTCCCTCCCACAACTCATAGGGACTTTTATCACTATTAGGCCTGAGTTGTGTTCTGTTTGATAGGTACAATGTTACTTGTGATGCTTCTCCCTATAAGATGTGAGGTACTTCTCCTTCATCCATCATAGCTTTGGACATCTCCTAGATTGTTTTGTTCTTTCTCTCAACTACTCCATTTTGTTGTGGAGTTCTAGCCACAGAGTATTGCCTCCTAATTCCATGATCTTCACAAAATTATTTAAAATCTCTTGAGGTGTATTTTCCTCCTTTGTTTGATCATAAACATTTGATCATTATATCTTTCTCATTTCCTACCTAAGATTTAAAATTCTTAAAATGTTTAGTCCTTCTGATTTTTCTTATAAGAGCATGATCCATGTGGCCCTGGAGAAATCATCAATAAGAAACATAAAATACCTCTCTCCTATTGGGATTTTTTCTTAAGTCGGGCTGCATATATCTGTGTGAATTAGCTCTAGTGGTTTAGATGAAGAAAATTCCCTTTTTCTTGAAATGAGTCCTAGTATACTTACCAAATTAACATGACTTGCAGATTGAATTATCAGGCCTTGGTAGTCTTAGAAATACTCGCACAACTCCCAGCTTGATCATTCTTATCAAACTGTCAAAATTCATATGACCAAGTCTCATGTGCCATAATATGGTTTTATTTTTTTTCTCAGATAGCAGATTACTCCGGAGTCATCAAATACATATATGTTATTGTGAGTTTTTACTACCTTTCCCACCATCTTTCCATTCTTTTCATGTTGGATCTCACAATATTTGGATCGAAAGGTCACATTATAGCCATTATCACAAATCTAGATTACACTAAGCAAGTTGTGCTTGATACCTTCTACATATAGCATATTTTGGGCTTTAGTTTTTTCATTTAGACTGACTATGTCGTTACCCTTAATTCTTTTTGGGTCATTGTTTCCAAAAGTAACATTGTTCCCTCTATATTTTTCCTTTAGTGACAATAATTTTATCTTATCCCCAATCATATGCTTGGAAA
Organism: Pinus tabuliformis; assembly: GCA_031772625.1. NCBI lineage: Eukaryota > Viridiplantae > Streptophyta > Pinopsida > Pinales > Pinaceae > Pinus > Pinus tabuliformis. Next base: position 1,421,557,922 of record CM062820.1, on the reverse strand, counting down.
AGCCACTATCTACAATTCATATGTTCTCTTGATTATGTGTCGACAGAGCAAGTCCACATTCCATGTTCTTTCCAAAATTGTGTTTCCAATTCACCTTGTCCTTTGGAAATGTTGATTGCCAAGTGTTATGGGATTTAGATGGATACAAAAACCTTCTTTTGCATTCACTTTCCTTGTGCCAAAATTATTGCACTTGAAGCATTAAACATCATCCATTAGGGGAGAGAAGGGATTTCTATCTCTAGGAGGAGTTTTGAGGTCTATAATTATGATACTGGTTGTATCTGAAATTTTCATCTCTTTCAATTTTGACCCTTCTAAAATTAACAACTTTATGTCGAAATAAATGATATTTATAAAAATTGCCATAAAATAAATGAGAGTAACTGAAGTTAGATAGTTCATGATTTTTTTCATGAAGGTACCTCTATCGTATTATTGGTTGATTCATTCTCAGTGGTGTGACTCTTTTGGGAAATTGGAATTATTATTATTCAAGTGATGAGATCCTCTCTAGCTTGCTAACTTTCTGTCTTCAACGATTCTTTATTGATGCATATTTACATGGCTCTAAGGTTCCTCAAATCCTATAGACTTGAAATTTCATCTTCCCCATAGAGTATTCTAGTGGTATGGAGTATCACAGTCGTATGTTGTCTTTTGGAGACCTTTGACTCTTCATAATATTATGTATCTTTCTTGTTCCTTTTGCCAACTTTTCATGTATACCCTTCTCAATCTCCAACCTCTCAAGATCCGTTGTTAGAGAGACAACTTATCCCTCGAGACTCTGACAATTTTCTTGCCATTCATGGATCAAATCATTAAGAATTTCTTCTTTTCGTTTAGCTTCTTCTAATTTGACTTTCAGAGACAAAAAATTGTCTTTGCATGTTTTTTAGATCATTTCCTTCATTAATTTGAAAAACTCTTATTTTAGATGCTTGTTCTCTTCTTCTAGTTTCTCATAGGTTCCTTGTTTTTCTTCTAGTAGAATAGCTAAACAATATTTTATTTTAATGGCTTCTTCGAATTTTTCTTCAAGGCGCATGGGACTAGAGGAGAAGACTACAACAACCATTTTTTCATTTAATTCATCATAACTTGCAATGAAGCTCAGGGATGGATAACTCTGTTTCACAAGAGACTCCAATAAATTACTCTATGTGTCATGGTTCTTTGCGGTCTTTAATCATATATATTGGATATTTCCATTGCCATTGACCCTAATTCTCAAGTCACAATTGCCAACCTGTTCATGACCACAGATGCTTAGACCCTGGCCTACTCCTCTTGGAAGCCCCCCCTTTTTTGTATTTGGCCTGAAGGCCCATTATTGCAATAACATGTGAAACCATTGCAAGACTGAGACCTAGGTGCTTTTTGAGCTGTAGTCCCAAGGGCTTAAGCTACACATCAAACTTTCCATTCCCTCAATCACATTTTCTGCACGAAACCCTATGCCAGCACTTATCCCGTATATGTCCAACCTAGCAGTATCATTTGTGCCTCCATTGTAAACTTATGGGCTCCTCTTAGAGAACTTAGATGTCTCGTGGGATCTGCCCAGTGCTTTGACTATCCTGGATGAGTTGTCTAACTGGCATGTACCAATGAATTTTCCATTGGTTGTTGACTGCTTGGTTATCAATGCTGATGTCTCTTGACTCCTGTTGCCTGACACTTCCACCTTCAACATCTAAAAACATCATTGGGCTCCAACCAGTGGGATGACATCATGCTAACATCATCATTGCCATATGACATCTTCGGAGTGGTGAAACATGTCACTTGGATTTGTCCTATTAGGCCACCAAAAATGAAAAATATACATGCCACATGTCCCTTTGTACCAATGTCATGTTGATGTCACCTTGGCCAATCCAATGCTACCATGTGTCTGCTTTGAGGAGAGAGAAAGGGTCCTTAAATACTTGGTTTTGTGAAAAATTCCTTTGTTAATAAAAAAAAATAGCAGGTTCAAGAACCAAGCCTTGACACCACTCCCTTATGGTTTGTGATATTGAGGGAAGTGGTCTCGAAGTGGTTCTCCATTGTTGATCTATGTAATCGACGGTATGGGAAACCACCTAACAAGACTTCCATATCAAGGACCATCAGAATGTCACCACATGGCCTGGTTCCTATCTCTCAGCACTTCCATTTTGATCCCCCTTTGCAATCCACTGGGATGAGCCTTACTAGATGAAGTGTAGTGTGGTGTATGCGCAAATCCTTTCCTGTTCTCCTATTGGTTTCTTCTTTTCTTAACATTCCTCTGGGCCAATTCTTCTTTTCACCATGCTTTGATATCCTCTAAGATAGCCCTTAACAGGCTGAGCTATTGGAGTGGGGACCTACCGCTCAAATCCTTATAGGTATGTGTTTTCCTCCATGGTCAAATAGCTTATATCCTAGCTTTTAACCTTGTGCATCCTTTGCAAACTAACAAGGTACATCTGTTGGGGTAACTCCATCAGCTGGGATCCACGTGAGTCAATCAAAATGGCTCCTTCTACTCTATTGTCAACCCATGTCCACCTAATGCTTCCTTTAGCAACTTCGTTAGTAGTTCTTCCAACTCTGGCCACTACCAAACTTGGTCACCACTTTGACCTGAGGCCACATTTAACTCTTCCACCTTACTTTGGAGCAACCCTACTTTGACTAGCAATAATTGTGACTTAGGAGGCCTATTTGTAGACTTCAATATATTGTTGGAAATCTCTTTCCAAGCACTATCCAACTATGCCACTTTTAGGAGAAACTAAGCTAATATCTTGAAACGTAATCTCCTCCAAATTCGAGGACTCCCCAACCATCATAGCCTATTCTTCACTGCCAACATTTGTTGTCTCTGATATCAATGTTAGTCTGGTTGACATCAATGCCAACATACCAAGTGCCACCAACCATTCAGGCAATGTCTATTGTCTAAAAGATAGGATTGACCATATACATATATTCATCATATGGAATATACAACATTGTACCTATGAAAAAAAAAATTGTTACATCTTAACTCTCAATCTATCAAGCATCGAGAGGGATCAAATATCTCGAGGTGCAAACCTTTTCCCCAGTTTTGCATCAAAACATAGGTTTGCATCTTGGGATATTTGATCCCCTTAATGGTTGATAGATTTAGAGTTAATATCAATCTAAGTTGATCTTAGTTGTTGGAGACCTAATATGTTAAGGGTTAAGGTGTGGAAGTTGAACAGTCAACGAGAGTCCAAGAGACCTTGGAATACAGAATCCTATGCTTATTTATTGTCAAATCCAAAAAGATGTGGACATTGAGAAACATAGCATTGGTCTCTTCTACTCAAAAATATTACCTCTGAGAACCCATCAGTATATTATGCTATATAGAGCATTTTTTTACAGCAGAGCCTGGATTTATGTAACTACTCTTCCATTTTCAGAAAACGCCTTTGCAGAAAAACGCCTCTACATGTCTATCGTTTTTGGGCTCCCTGACATGTTGCATATTCTGTGACTAGTTTCCTTGACTAGTATTCCATTCTCATTACACATTGTCAGAGCAATGGTAATCTTGAGGCTCTCATTGTAGGTGTCAAGGAATCACCTCTAACTGTCATACCCATAATTATCTCCAGTATGTGTTACTCTATTATGCTTAATGCTTGTCCATGGTTGACCCTTCTCCATGATTGACTAGAACCCACACCACTGTAAATGCCTCTGGTTGTGTTTATGCGTGTTGTCTGCATAGTTTTTTGTGTGGGACATTGTGGAAAATAAATTTGGAAACCACCCTATACATTGTTGAATGTGAATGTTTCTTCTACTACATGGAATGTGAACTATATTGTCTGCTAGTACATGGAATGATGTAGCCCTTATCAACGTAATAGTTAATCTCTGGCACTTGATATTCAACCTCGACCACACAAGCGAACCCATGACTACGCCAGCCTTAACATAGTGAGGTTGCACGTTACCTTCTCTGCTAGGCATCCAAGCCACGAATATTGGTTAGGCTATTACAAGACTGCAAGGGTCATTGAGCTATGTGGAAGTTGAACTACCATAGCATATTGTTGGATAAGCGTTGCAACTGACACTTACCATGGGAGTTCCAAAGAAAAGCATTATATATTATCCTCTCTGGTGAATACTATAGTGTACAAAGGTTCGAAGGACTTTTCACCTTAATTGATCAAAATAAATTAAAGGTCGACCAATAGTTTGTAAGTAGATTGAAATTGTTGGTCATGTGCAGCTTCCGTGATATGACTCAAAGGGTAAAGCTCGGAAGGTGGTTGGGTGCTCTTGTGTTGTTGTGCAAGACTACAGAGAAGAAATTGTAAGCTTGAATTTTATTCAAGAATATGTAAAGACACATTAATCTATGAGACTCTCCAACCTATTCATATAGCTCGTAACCATCTTGGCTTGGATTCGTTTGCATCTTCTTTGAGGTATTTGTGGTGCATCATGCCTTGGAATGTTGACATATTGAAGGAACAACATCGTAGCAAGAGTTGGAGTTCGAGAACATGATTTTCTTTCTGGCTTGGTCATAGTTTTTCTCTCATGATGACAACTATGGGTATATTTGAGTATATTTGTTGATGGAATATTGCTTGAATTCACACCTTTCTTTAAAAAAACTCAATTATTTTTTCAAATCTTGATTAAAGGCTTGCATTAATTCTTGCAATGAGTGGAAATTAAATGAGGTCAGATGTTGAGAGTGAGACATGGTATTATAATTTTGAACTCATGCATGAATATATAAAATAAAATAGTTTTGTAGTTTGCCTCTCATTAATTTTGGAAAAGAGTCCAATCTAATTTGGAAGGACCTTATCTTCTACAAACCCATAGTAATATCAGTTTTATATGCACCATGTCATCACAAGAGTCTATTATTTGTATGCAACAACTTATGAACCAAGGGAAAGAACAAAATTTCTCTCTAGATATGGCTATACTTGATGATGCATTAGAGTTTTTGAATAGTATAAGACATTCCACAATAGATGAGATGATAAACATCAACAAGGACACTCTTTCCAATATTAAAATTTGTCTACAACATGCACAAGAGAAGATTGATTTCTTGCAGCTTGACCCACAACTACAACAAGATGAGTTATAATAGCATAAGCATCATTTTGAACTTGTTTTTGTTCAAAACAATCCATTATTTGAGATTTAGGCAAACTCCCATCAGCTTTGAGAAACTAATAAAATCAGTGAAAGAACATATTTGCATGCTAATGCAGAAATTCAACTTGCATTTCCCAATCCCATCATCAAACCTTGCGAAGTTCTTATCAACCACAAGAAAATAACAAGTCTTGGATATGATAAGTACACATCCTTTCATAATCTAGACTACTCAAATCCCATCAAATTTTAAGTGCTAGATTTCTTCATGACAGTTCTTCACCTATTTCTGCTCCTCCTCCACATTCACAATGGATTGGATAATGCCAAAATTTTGATTTAGTTGGCCATATGAAATATCATTTTTTTATCTTCATATTTGTAAGCATTGTGGTCAACATACTCATTCTTCAAACAGATGCTTCAAAAATAAGCCTCCTACAAGAACAACGATTCACCTTGGTTGGATTGCTTATTGGCAATGAGCTTCAAAAACCAAGAAGATATTTTTCTCGTATCACAAAATTTGTTCTTGAGTTTTGAAAGGTATTGTAGTTTATTTTTCTTTATCTTCTCACCTTGTATCTAACAGGGGGGAATTGATGGTCATCTATAAGTTTTAAAGATAAATAAAGCGAGCCTGAGCCACATCCTGAACCTGCTTCCTAAGCCTACATCCAGCGACAACCATAATTAGATTCAAACTTGTAGCCAAAGATAGAGAAGCCCCTGAGCATTCCTGTGGTTGGTGGCCTTCCTTTAACCAGCATAGGTTATAGACCTCCCTTTTTTCCAGTTTGAAGGTCTCCCTCTTCAAATCATTGTGCACTTCCTTTGGCATAAAACTTCAGCTTCTTGCCAAATTTGGAAGAGTTTCAAGAATCGCACTAAGTGTTCCAGGTTGAGACCCCAATGTTTTCCCTTTTCAAGAAAATAGGGATCACTTCCTCTAGCATAAGTCTTAGGCTTCTTTCCAAATTTGGAATATTTCTAGGAACTTCACTAAGAATTCCAGTTTTTGTGGTCTCCTTAAACCACCGTCCATTGAAACCTCGCATTCTCCCGCCTTATATCATCATTTTATAGAGCTCCTTCAGCTTATTGATGTCATGTATTGTTTTATTTATATTATAGCTATCTTTTTGGACTCATATATACCCCTTCAGATTAGGGGGGTGTTAGACACCTAATCTACTAAGGTTTAAGGTGCGAAAGTTTAACAGTCAAAGGGAGTCCAAGAGACCTTGGAATATGGAATCCAACGATCATGTAAAATGTATTATAAATGTATATATTTTGAATAATAAAGGAATCTCACGATTATTCTTCATATCCTATATATTCCATGTATGTGTTCTAACATTAGCAATGTGAGATGTATCATGGAGTGTTTTGTTTTTTACTATGGATTGATTTCTATCGATGTTTAATTGTGCCAAGAGACGCATTCTACATCCTAGTATGAGGGAGATGTGTAATTATTTCCACACTCAACCTTCAGTTGGCACGTATCCCTTTTAAAATAAAAATATGATATTTTCTACATTAAAAATAATGTCATCTATAATAAAAAAAAACAAAAATCATTATACATATTTCATTAGTTTATCAGCCTAGATCCATCTTAACTTGAGTTCTATCAAGTGTAATAATATAGATATAAATATGTTTTCTATTAAAGTGTGATAATATAAATATGTTTAATATAGTTTGAGTTAGATTAATGATTAAAAATATATTTAATTATGAATAAGAGGTTGTTTGTTCAAATTTAATTCCCAAAATTAAAATTTGATGCCTTTAAATAAGCTATATTGGAGAGGAATATTGTTTGAAAAACCATGATTTATCAAAACCCAAAGTCCAAAAGCCTCTGGTAACTTGGCTGAGTCAAAATGTTCTCATAACATTACAATATTTCTTCCATATTTATATTATTACACATTAATAGAGAAAAAAAAACATTTATATTATTACATCTTAACTCTTGATCTATCAAGCATATAGAGTGATCAAATCTCTCAAGGTGTAAAACCTTCCTCAAGTTTTGCACTTAAAAAAGAGATTTGCACCTTGAGACATTTGATCCTCCTTGTGCTTGATATAGCTAGAGTTAAAATGGATCTAGGGTGGTTTAATATTTCTATATTAAAAATAAATTATTTAATTATAAATTGATATTTATATGTTTTTTCTTCTTTTTAAAGTGTAATAATATAAATATGTTTAATATAGTTTGAGCTAGTTTAATGGTTAAAAATATATGTAATTATTAGTAGGAGGTTATTTTTTCAAATTTAATTCCCAAAATTAATGTTGTATTCTTTTAAATAACTTAAATTAGAGAAGAATACCATGTGAAAAATCATGGGATGTTAAAACCTAGAATCTAAAAATAATTACTAATTTAACTAACCCAAAATGTTTACATAACATTACAACATCTCTTCCATATTTATATTACTAGCAATTGCACCAAATGTTGCAAAGGAAACTTTGTAAGTAGGTAGCATATCAAAAAAGAGCATAGATGAAGAGTGATGTGATACGTTATGAAATTCATAATACTAGGAATAGCTACAAAATCCTTCAACCTTTGGGATCTAACAATTATATAATTGTATAACATGTCTGACAGACGCTTCGTAGAAAATTTTGGTTACAATAAATTTCCTATGCCATAAAGATCATACTAAATCTAATTAGCACTCCTTTAAATTGCGAAATGGTTCACTTCCCTTGATATTATTTTTTTAATACTTTATTGGATGAATGTATCATATTGTAGTTAATTATATATTCTGAATTGACTTTACCAAGTATGTCACAACATCAATGTTTTCCAAGATAACATATAGAAACAATACCACCTATTTCCCCTTATATTTAATTCCATCCATTTTCATGAATACATTAGTAAATTAGCTTATCTTGTCTATTTAATTGAATGTTTTTCTACAACATAAAAAAAAAAAAAAGAAAAAAAAAAGAATTAAACAGCGCAGTATAGAAAGACCTTTGAGGTTTGAAAGGTTGTCCAAAGAATGGCATCTTTAATTTCATGATGTACTATCTTGACTAAAGGATTTTTCACTTCTTCATTATCTTCCAACTGCACATGCTGAGAATATTGTAAATACTTTACAGTCATGATAATTGAATAGAAGTAAGGTAAAAAATAGAAACAAAGATTGCTCACAGGTCTTGCCTATTAATATTTCATAGTGTTATATTTTTCTTTACTTTAGATAATTGCATTCCTTCATTTACATATTAAATTCACCCCATAGCATCGTAGAATTTTTCAGTTTTACAACATTATGAAGAAACATATTCGATTATATATAAAGAACAATATCATCATCAATGTAGCAAAACATAAAGAAACAATAGAAGAAAAGAATTCACACATAGAGACACAAGGATTGGTGAAAGACCAGGGAAAAACCCTACAAGGGGAAAACCCTTTCAAATTATTCTTCTTATTATATTGTCATTGAATGTTTCAACAAAGAGAGATTACAATGATCCATATCTTTAACCACAAAAATATCCAAAAAAATCAATTAAAAAACATCCAAGAGATGAACCAAACAATGTAATAATTAAAACCCTAATGCAGAAGCCTACAGTCAACTGTGGTCAGTTGTCAAAATATAACGCTAAGTTTTAACCACGGAGAGAGAGAGATATGTGTGTGTCTAAAACCCTACAACTGCACTATTGAGCCTACATGCCTACAATTGTGACCGAAAATACCATATAGCATCCATGTGGACGAGAACCAAAAACCATAATCACACGTGCTTTGCAATTTTAGATGTGTACGAACCAATATCTGCAAACTAGTGTGAGCCAAATCAAAGAAATAAGAATGATTGATGATCATGTCCAAATGAGGATCACTTGACTTTTATTTATAGCCATCCCTGGGTATCCAATTTATTTTTGGGTTGACCTATCCTTTTTGTGCACATGTGGATTTCCATATTAAAATATATTTTTCCTTAACCAAATTAAATACTTCCAAGGGATACGAGGGGTATTTCTTAATGAGGAGGGTTGTCCAGTGGAGGGAATTTGTTCCTAAGCTACCAAATTAACACTCCCTCTCATATAGGAAGAAATTACGAAATGCAACACATGTCTCATCATAATTATCTCATCAAAAAACATCGTCAATGCATATATTTGCTCATCTCTACTCATATATGCTCATCCATGCTCATATATGCTCATCCCTACTCATATCTACTCATCTCTATTTATCTCTTCTTATCTATGCAACTCTACTCATATACTGAACACTCTTGAATCTAAAAGAAGAAGAATTTGACATCAGAGGGAAGACCAATCTACCACCCTCTATCCATCATGGAGCCACTTTTAACACCCATAATCACTGTGAGCGGGAAGCCAATGTTACTACCTGGGAATCTCTCCTAGTGGGGATCCATTACTACGACCCGGGAAACTCTTCCAACAGCGAGCCAATGTTATGACCCAGGACACTCTTCTAGTGGGGAGACAATGCTACGACTCAGGAAACCTCTGCCAGTGGGGAGCCATTGCTACAACCCAGGAAACCTCTACCAGTGGTGAGACAATGCTACAACCTGGGAAACCACACACTATAGGAGGGATGACACTTACCTTATGAGGTAAGGATTGCGCCTATCCCATTGCCTGGTGGTAATAGGAGGGATACCACTTACCATAAATGGAAAGGACCACGCCTATCCTATTATTTGTTCATCTTCCCAACATTTGTAGAAAACTTATATGGCTAGCTTGAGTAGGATGCCACTTTCCATAAATGGTTAGGATTTCACCTAACTCAAGCAACCAACAACCATTGGCTAGATGGGTAGGAAATATTGATGCCAACTAGGGTATACTCTGCATAGACTAAGATAGGGGATCTACATCTTCCACCCTATGGGTAATAGATAGGGGTGATACCCTATTTTGGAGAGATACCTCAACCCCAAGAGCCCTACATATCAATTCCTTACCCTGGGAGCTTAAACAGGTGGGAAAAGCTAGCTCAATTTCCTCGATTATCCCATACCCTTAGTGTCCTTGATTTTCCCCTTTCACTTTCTTACTTTTCTTTCCCTTCTTGCTCCTAATCCCAAGTATTTAACACTCCTCCAAGAGTGTGCCAAGAAAATCTAAGTGTCAAAGAGTATGAGAGAGAGATAATAGAACGAGAGCTCCATAAGTGAACTAACAAAATTCTAAGAAAATGCTTTCCAATTGATCCTCAAAATCCTTTTTATCAATGAGGCCTCTATGCTCTTCAATTTTCCATTATTTTTCTTCATTTTCCTCCTCACATGCAACCTGTGACTTTTCACCTTCCTTTTCTCCTATTTTCCATTTTTTTCATAAATAAAATGCCAATTAGTGCCATTTTCCTTTCTAGAGCTTTTGTCATTTCCTTTTCCAATTTCCTTAGCCATTAATAAACCAAAGTGACACCAAACTAGGATGTTTTTCCCACCATTCATCTTAGAATACATGTCCCATTATCATGGTCTTATATATTTTTAAATGAATTTTTAACTAGGGTTGTTACACCCAGGAGCCCTACATCTCAATTCCTTACCCTAGGAGCTCAGATAGGGGAGAAGAGATAGCTCAGTATCCTCGATCAACCAGGACCCTTACTTAGGAGGGTCACATCCATCAATTCATGTTTCTCTATGTAGATCATAATATATCAACATGCTCAAATCTGGTATCAAGTTAACCAAGTCACTAAAGAGTTTCCTCAAACATCACCAAGAGCAGTAGTCTTATATTTTCTCATTCATGTAGGACATCAAAATCAAATATTATGTTATAATAAATACATGTCAGAAAACAATACCTTATTCATCCTCACTCTCATGGAGGAAGCAATCACAAGCCTAAGCTTGTCACATATAGCAACAAGGTCTCAATGATGATATATTTTTCCTAGTTATATATGGGATTCTCTGCCAATAAGATCAAACTCTTGTTGTTGCAATATGTCAAATGGTATCTAGGACCTGCTCACACATCACTACAAGGATTTTTTCTCATCCAAACTACCTCACAACTAGCCATGCTAGTAGTAATATACTCTCCCTCGGTCGTGCTTAAAGAAACAAATTTTTTTTTCCTGTGCATCAAAGATATCATCACAAATCCAAAGCTAAATCAACACCCATATGTTCTCTTCCTATCAATAACATTTCCATCCTAGTCATCGTCATAATATCCATGTAGTCTCACATCTCTAAAAGTAGTGCATCATACTAAGGTCCTTCATCTAATCTTGAACTCAGAGGATAGCTCCTTCTTCAACGTGACCATCATAGGCTCACTAGCTATCAAGAACAAATCATCAATATATAAAACCGTAAATAAAAGAGATACCTTGAGCCACCTTGAAGTAGAGAATGGAGTCAACACTACTTCCTATGGATCTAATCTTTATCAGGTAACTATCAATTCATACATCCAGGATCAAGGAGCTTGCTTCAAACAATATAATTTTTTCTACTTATAGAACTCTCCATCATCTGCTCCATGTCTATGGGTATGTCATACTCCTGGTGCACTTCTAGTCTTGTGTGTAATATTTTATTTTATTTTTCCTACAGGATCAACCGCACCCATAGGCCTTCTTCCATGTGGTTGGGAGTCTTATAACTACACCCTTAAGCCTTTCTCCCAATGGATGGGACTTGGACTCGGAGAAACATTCTCTACACAAATCAGAGCTTGCCAAAACTTCTCCAACAACATCATATGGTTATTCATGTATAGAATCATTCCGTCAACAATCAAGTTCCTTCTCTTCAAATAATACTAGGAGTTGAAATCTCGTGAAGAATTTCTCCCTCTGAATGAGAAGCCTCTTCAATCATCATCATTCACAACATGAACCTATCTATCATAATATTGTAATGCTATAAAAAAAAATTATATCACAAACTATATCATGTTCTCAGACATATATCATAACAAGTTATCATCAGTTGCTTCATCATCACATATAAACATCAAACATTCATCAAGGGTTAGTGTCATTTAAGTGAATTTTCATACTTTAAGGATCATAAACACAACCTCAAGTCAAGGAATCCAATTTTACCACTTGTCATATTTACTAAGCTTAAACAAAACCTTACCAAGATCAACATGAGTATCAAACTTATTGACACACTTTCATCATTCTTATCACAAGCATTAACAATATTATGAAGTTTCCGTATATCAAGATCAATGTATTTGGCTTGTTCATGAATTTTATCATGTATTAAAATGTAAAATATTTTCCAAATATTAATATATTGCATGTACCATAAATCAAACTTACTTTCATATGTATACATGAAGGTGATATTCTTGTCATACCTTAGGGCTTATCTTTCCATCTAATATTGCAACTTACATACCTTGTATTATTTATATACGTTTTCAATACTTATTTGTCTTTGGAAGTTGTATCACTTGTATATTGCAATTTCCAAATGCTACTTTGAAAACTTTCAAAAGAATTCCTCAGATACTTCTTTCCTTTTTTAGCTCTTGCTCTACTCTTCCTACACTAGATTTATTTTCCTGTACATTGGATGACCTTCAAGAAGGATTTGCTTTTCACATCTCATCTAGAGGTTAGAAGTATACATATACTCAAATATTCATGCAAGAAGTATGAGAAAGAACCAAAACAAGAATAGTGTCACAAAGAAATAACATAAATATAAAAAAGTACTTATCTTTAACGAGAGGTGATTAGTTCCCCCTTGAACCAGCCTTCAATAGTCATTACAATCCATTACCCATGTAAGAATGTTTCTTTTAATATTTCCAATTATATTCTTCAACAACAAAGGCCTAATTGAGACACGCGCAACTAGGGTTATGTTGAATATGTCACAAGTTCTAGAATAAAATCTCATTGAACATGCAAGGTTTTCAAAACTTAAGCCCTTATCATATTCCATGGTTTCTTCCAAACCCCAACTCAAGAAATCCATCAAACCCTAATAACCAGATTGCCTATGGTTTCCTTCAAACCCTAGTATTCTTTTAGGTATCCTCCATATTCTCTTGTTATCATCAATGATGTCTTGATACGGGTGATCTCAATGGCTTTTCTTCAACCCATCTCTGATACCTTGTTAATTTTTCTTAGGGTTATATTGTTCTTTTCTTTAGATAATTTCATTTCTTCATTTACATATTAAATTCACCCCAAAACGTCATATTTAGTTTTACAACATTATTCAGCAACATATCAAATTATATAGAAAGAACAATATAATCTTCAATGCAACATAACCTAAAGGAATAATAGAAGAAAATCATTCACGCATAGAGACACCAAGATTGATCAGGGACCAGGGAAAAACCCCACAAGGGGGAAAACCCTTTCAAATTCATTTTCTTATTATATTTTCATTTATTATTTCAAAAAAGAGAGATTATGATGATCCATATTTTCAAACATAAAACTATCTAGAAAAATCAACTAAGCAGCATCCAAGAGATGAATTCTCCAAAAATGTTAATAATTAAAACCCTGATTGAGAAGCCTATGGTCAACTATCATAAACTGTTGGAATCTGTAGCCAACTACAGTCAACTATCAAAATATAACCCTAAGTTCCAACCACATGGAGAGAGAGATGTGTGTGCGACTGAAACCCTCCAACAACACGCATGAGGTTGCATGCTTGTAATTGCAACTGAAAATACCTGGTAGCATCCCTGTGGCTGAGAACCAAAAACCCTAATCACACATGCAAGCTTCATACCCTGCAATTTCGGGTGTGTACAAACCAATCTCCGCGAACTGCGTCAAACCTGTGCAAGCCAAACCAAAGAGAGAAGAGTTATTCATGATCATGTCCAAATGAGGGTCACTTTAGTTGCATTTATAGCCATCCATGGGTGTCCAATTTCTTTTTGGGTCGACCTGTCGTTTTTGTGCACATTTGGGTTTTCATATTAAAATATGTTTTTCTTTAGCCAAATTAAATTCTTACAAGGGCTAAGAGGGGTATTTCTTAATGAGTAGGGTTGTCCAATGGAGGGAATTTTTCCCTGAGCGACCAAATTAACATTTCCTTGAAATATTTTGGAACTTTGATCTACTTGGGTTTCACTTTATTTTACAATCAAGGAGAAGAAACCATATGAAATCTAGAGTCAATAAAAACCTTACATGATGAAGTACATAAACACCAAGTCCTAATTGAACATATCTTGAAAGAATTCCTAACATATCTTGAATCTGACAGAGGAAACCATACCATTGTTTTGTTCACACTAGTAATAGAAGAAACTGACAAAATTGGTAAGCATCCCTTATCATCTATAGATTCCTCTGTATTTTTGGTCACACTTGCTTCCTTGACGGCTCTTCTTTCCTACAAGAAAACTCATATAAATTCTATGTTTTCCACACCAAATAACTAAAAGTTTCCAAATTGGATTTTTTATTTAACAAATTCATTTTTTTTGACTTGAATGCAAGCAGAATGAACTTTTCATTACTGTAGTCCATAGTCCAAAAGGCTTAGGGAAGGTATTTTTATGATTCTTATGTTTCACTACATGAAGCACAGACGTCTCATTGTCTTGATATGTTTGAGGTGCCAAGCTATTGGAGAAATATATCAATTTTAGACATTCATAGGCTTATGTAAACATACAAACACAACTAGGAATGTAAAATGTTTACAAATATCAATTAGAAAAAAGACGGTAAATGCAAGAACTAAGAAACTAACCATGCCAGAACTCGGGCAACCTTCATCCTGACATAGTTCCCCCTTTGAGTAGTTTATCTTTGAATTCATATCACTACTAGTCCTGTGGAAGGATATATTTTCTATAACCTAATCCCTTGAGCATAGGAATTATCTTCACCATCCAAATTTGGGGCTTGTGAAATTTTTTGTAGGCATTTGGTCATGAAATTCAGAATACTATGAATAACTATAAAATCCTTCAACCTTTGGGATCTAAAAATTATAGAATTGTATAAAATGTCTAACAGAAACTTGGTAGAAAATTTTGGTTACAATTAATTGCTTGTACCATAGAGCTTAGATTAACTCTAATGAGCACTCCTTTAAATTGTGTAAGTGATTCACTTCCCTTGATATGCTTTTTTAATGCTTTATTGGATGCATGTACCATATTGTAATTAGTTATATATTCAAAATTGACTTTAGCTGGTACATTGCAACATCATTTTTTTCCAAGATAACATATAGAAACAATACCACCCATTTCCCATACTTAATTCCATCCATTTTTATGAATTGCATCAGTAAATAAGCTTATCTGGTCTATTTAATTGAATGTTTTTCTACAACATAAAAGAGAGAATTAAACAATGTAGTATAGAAAGACCTTTGAGGTTTGAAAGGTTGTCCAAAGAATGGCATCTTAATTTCATGGTGGACTATCTTGGCTAAAGGATTTTTCACTTCTTCATTATCTTCCAACTACACATGGTAAGAATATTGTAAATACTTTATGGTCATGATAATGAAATAAAAGTAATGTCAAAAAATAGAAACAAAGATCGCTCATAGGTATTTCCTTGACAGATTTTGGAACTTCGATCTGCTTGGGTTTCAATTTATTCTACAATCAAGAAGGCACCATATGAAATCTAGAGTCAACAAAAGTATTAAAGTATGAAGTGTACAAACATCAAGCCCTAATATAACATATATTGAAGCCATTCCTAAAATATCTTGAATCTGATAGAGAAAATGATACCCTTGTTCTGTTCACACTAGTAATAGAAGAAACTGAGAAAACTAGTAAGCTTCCCTTATCAATTATAGATTCCTCGATCTTTTTGGTCACATCTGCATCCTTGAAGACTCTTCTTTTCTATAAGAAAACCCATATAAATTTTATGTTTTCCACACCAAACAAAATTTTCCAAATTATATTTTTTATTTAACAATTTCATTTTTCTTAACTTGAATGCAATCAAAATGAACTTTTCATTACCACAGCCCTCAGTCTAAATGGCTTTGGCCATGTAGTTTTAGGCTTCTTATGTTTCACTACATGAATCACAGATTTCACATTATCTTGAGATGTTTGAGGTGCCAAGCTATTGGAGAAATATATCAATTTCATACATTCATAGGCTTATGTAAACATAAAAAAACAATTACCAATGTACAATGTTTTCTTCAAAATATCAATTAATAGAAACACAGTAAATGCAAGAACTAAGAAACTAACCATGTCAGAACGCTTACAACCTTCATTCTGATAGAGCTCCCCCTTTGAAAATTTTATCTTTGATTTCATATCACTACTAGTCCTATGAAAGATCCTCAAAAGGTTATGTAATATATTCTCTTTTAACCAAAAGTAAGACCACTTATAAAATAAGAACCTATATTAAAATAGTTAACCTACCATTTCTTTCCTTTTGCAAAATTAAAGAGGTCACTCTCGCCAAATTCAATGATGACCTTGCAGGCTTGTCTCAAATGTGTAAACACAAATCTTGGAAACTTGAAATAAACTCATATCCAATGACCTTAAACTGGAAGTGGAAATCATATCAAAGAAGATATAGCTAGTTAATCTACAAAAGGCTAGTCTACTCCCATAAATCAATACTTGAAGACATTACATACAAAAATGCTTAGTTGTTTTGAAGTTAAAAATATCCATCAGTCATAGCTCATTCAACTTAGATGTGCATCTACAAATTCCTGCTAATTAATCTCAATCCCTCTTCAATGGCTTCTCCAAGAGAGCAGATATGTACATTTCTTTAAGCTCAAGCCCTTTGTCCAACTTATGCCTAATAGACCATTTTAGCATATTAAAGCCAAGGTTCTCAATAATGGTCACATAAATCTTCAACTGGTCTTAAATGCAGAAGAAATGATTAAGCCAAAACACCCCTCCTAGCATCACAATCATTTGGATATCATACAAGATAACTCTAATAGCTCTATCAAGATCTAATTGCTCAAGACATCCATGGAATGAACAATGTCTAAGGTATTATCAAAGAATGGAAGCCTCTAAGAAAAAATGATATACATGGGTAAAAACCCTCTAGAATAAATGAAGCTTTTGAAGGGCCCATTGAAGTTCATGGAATTTGTAACAATTGTCACATTTCACTCCCTCATTCTCACACTGAAAGTATTAGTTCTTCCCCCAATGTCCAACTAAATTCAAATAGTATTGTTATTAATTTTCAAGGCCTCATCAATGGAGTAATCAATTTTACATCCATGGCTATCTAACCACCTAGTTTTCTCTCAACCCTTAAGATCAAAGCAGTATTTGTAGTCATTGAAAACATTTAGGCTTTTCCTCTGTATGATGTATGAGTAATTCTTGCAAGAATCTATAGTCGAGATGACACTGGAATCAAGAAGTGTTTTCCCACAGTTTTCTACATGCTCTTAGAAAAAGGAAATGACTTTGAATAATTTGAAGTAATTTCAGGATAACAGCACTGAAGAGGAAGAGTCTTGGAACCCTTATGGATGAGCCTCTAAGCCAGGACTTCATCTTTTGGGCAGTGGTGTTCGGGCTTGTAATCCATGTATTTTTTTAGATCTTCCTTGATAACAACACATGCATGGTTGATGGGCAGATAAATGGTGTTGGAGCCGAAGTTGGGGTTGCAACCGAGCAGGAGATTTTTTCCAGTGATGAAGTCATTGAGCTCCTTGGCCATGGATACTTTATTGGTTTCTCCCCATTGAAGCCATGAATCATCTGCATTTTCCCCATTGATGCTTTTGGGGTTTTACATAAATTGTATCAATTGGGAAAGCTCAGTAGCAATATTTCCAATATTTTTTGGAGGATTTGAGATTCATTTTGATGCTCTAAAGCTCCTGTTAGGTCTATATACTTCTAAAGGGTTATTCTTTCACATAGCATTTATTTATCTGAGGCATTGAGAATGTTGCAGTGGGTTTTTTTATTTGATTATTTCCATCCTTTGTATTTGAATGGATTGCATTATCTGCAACATCATACATCACTATTCTAAATTGTAACTGACTAATATCAGTCTTCAACCTGATGGAAAATGATATTTAATTATCTAACACCAAAATCAATGGTGCATGATGGGAGGGGAGTTCCTCTCGAAGGAACGCCTTATGATGTAATTACATTTTTTTAAAACATATTTATATTATTACATCTTAACTCTGGATCTATCAAGCACCAATAGGGATAAGATCCCTTTAGGTGTAAACCTTTCCTTAAATTTTCCACTCAAAATAGAGGTTTTCACTTTGGGAGATTTTATCCCTCTTGGTGCTTGATAGATACAGTGTTAAGATGGATCTAGGTTGGTCTTAGAAATGTGACATGTATCATAAAACCTTCTTCTCTTTATTATGGATTGAACTATGTTAGTGTTTATCAAATTTAATTCTCAAAATTAAAAAATTTATGTCTTCAAATAGGTTACATTAGAGAAAAATATCATGGGAAAAACTATGGGTTGTCAAAACCTAGATTCCAAAATCCATTGGTAATTTGACCTAGTCAAAATGTTTACATAACATTAGGACATTTTTCTCATATTTATATTGTTACACTTTAATAGCAAAAAAAAGGAATTTAAATATAATTTTACAATTACATAATTTATTTTTAATATTGAAATAATAAACTAGCATAGGGTCATCTTAACTCAAGATATTTCAAGTGCTTAGAGGATCAAATCTCCCAAGGTGAAAACCTTTCCTCAAGTTTTGCAGTCAAAAAAGAGATTTGCACCTTGAGATATTTGATCCCTTTGGGTGCTTAATAGATCCGGCTCTAAGATGGATCTAGGTTGGGCTTGGCAATGTGATATGTATCATGAAGTCTTTTTCTCTTTATTATGGATTGATTTATATTTGTGATTTTATCCCTCTGGGTGCTTGATAGATCTGGCTTTAAGATGGATCTCAATTTCCCTTAGAAATGTGATATGTATCATGAAGTGTTTTTCTCTTTATTATGGATTGGTTTCTATCGATGATTTGATCCATCTGGGTGCTTGATCAATTTGGCTTAAGATGGATCTTGATTACGCTTAGCAATGTGAGATGTATCATGAAGTGTTTTTCTCTTTATTATGGATTGATTTCTATCGGTGTTTACCAACCATTTAATTGCACCGAAAGGTGCATTCTACATCCTTGTATGAGCGAGATGTATAATTATTTTTGTGCTCAACCTTGAGTTGGCACATGCCCTTTTTAAAATAAAAATATAATATTTTATACATTAAAAATAATGTCAACTATAATAAAAAACAAAAATGAATATACATCTTTGGTTAGTTTTAATTAAAGACATTATTAAACATCAATACTTCCACTCTTAGAGTCTTAGTCTAGTTGGTTGTTTATATTATAACCTAGTATGAAGAAGACATGGTAAAAACATTTTACTCTCTCTTAGCCATAAATAAAATATTTAGATGTACATGTCAAATGATATAATTTTATATAAAATTTGAAAAGAAATAAAGTAATTAGAAGTTATACACACACACACACACTTTTTAAAGATGTATAATTATACCTTTTAAAATGTTTCAATATATGATTTTAAAAAACTATTTAAATATTTATATTAACTAATTTATTTCAATATCAAATTTGTTGGCATTATGAGACAAGTATTGTCCTTGATGGCAAACCACACTGATGACAAATCATAGTGCAGAAGGTTAGCAGCAAGGAATTGATGATCAGACTATAAGAAGAAGAGAAAATTCATATACGCAGGTTCATCAAGCCCAAGTCGCGTGTACACGCTGGTTGGCTTCATTAAAAGCGCATGTATGTGGAAAACTTATTTTTTGGTCCGTGGCGGTTATTCCTTGGAAGTTGTGCCTATGGTTTCGGACCATGGTGTCTCGACGGACGTGTCGATCCCTTGTTTTGAGGATGATGGTATTGGATTTCTATGGTTTTGGCTCTTGGTATTGAACAAGGCCTAAGGCTATATAAGGAGAAGCAAATCATTAGGCAAGGGTATCCGAAAAGTCTTGAATATCTGATGAAGTATTAGATCCAGTATGCAGGTTATTGGTTGATGATGTATTGCTTGATCTGAGCTAAGGAGAGATCTCATCGGTTGATGGAGAACAAGATCTAAGGAGAGATCGGGATCAAATGGTTTGAAATGAACTATCTTTATATGGTTGATTATGCGTGTTTCTAGATCTGCATACTGACGCAATGTTATATTCTGGGTATAACTGATATCTGGTACAGCTGCAAGTTATGAAAAGTTATTTTTAGATCTGTACGCAGGTTGTCTTCGGTAAAACCGCGTGTATACGCGGGTTGCCTTCATTGAAGTAGCGTATATCTTTTGAAGCATGATTTTTGGGTTTGCAGTTGGGTCTGACTGATATTACAGAGTTCTGTAGTCTGCTCTGTGTTCTGGTGACAGGTGTTGACAGGGTTTCAGTGGTTCAGTGATTCAAAGATTGATGATGCTAGTATTAGTTGTTTTATGCTTCAATGATTTGTGAATGAATCATAGTCTTCAGATTGTAATGTTGTGCTTTAGGAATATCCAGTCTGAAAATTGATGAAAAGGGGTACCTGAAGGAAAGAAGATTGTAGGCCAGCACCTACGTACTAGTATCTTAGCTAGTACAAGAGCAAAGGGGGTTGGAGCTCCCTTCCAAGGAAGTTTGGAGAACGAGAGAAGGTTGAAGCCTTCTGCAGGTTGTAGCCTGCGTACTGGTATAAGGCTGCACCAGTACAAAAGATTGTAAACTGAAGTTCTTATCAAAGAAAGATAGAGACGACTTGCAGCAGGTGGTTTTTCACCCACATTGGGTTTCCACCTTATATCATGGTGTTCATGTGTGTGGCTTTTGTGTGATGATCTGTTCTATTATACTGCATCTGTTTACTCTTAATATGGTGAATAATGACCTGATGCACTTAACTGAAGATAAACTAACTGAATTATAAGTTTTCTGGTTATACGCTGTTTTCTTTAGACACAGTAGCGTGTACACGCTGGTTCACTTAACTGAAGTAGCGTATATGTTTCTGAGCATTGAAAAAGTTTTATTGATCTGATAATACTGATTCACCCCCCCTCTCAGTATTATTTCCAACAATTGGTATCAGAGCCGGTCCTTCAGAGAAGCTTGATCGCTTGAAGGTAGATCGTTCATCATGAGCAACTACGAGAGAGAAGCATCAATCAGGCCACCGGTTTTTGATGGGACAAACTTCAATTATTGGAAGGTAAGAGTTACTGCCTATCTTCAATCTCTTGGTACAGAAGTTTGGGACATTGTAGAAACAGGCTACGCTTTTCCTTTAGCTACTCCTACAGATGCAGCCGAGAAAAAGAAGTATGAAACAAATGCGAAAGCAGTCAGTACCCTATTAGGATGTATATCCCAAACGGAATTCATGAAGGTAATGCACTACAAATCCGCAAAAGAGATATGGGACAAAATTGTCACGAGCTATGAAGGTGATGAACAGGTAAAGCGTGCTAAACTTCAAACTCTCAGGATTCAGTATGAGACTCTCAAGATGTATAATGATGAAAGTGTGGCTAACTATTTTCTTCGGGTAGATGCGATCGTTAATTGTATGAAAAATTTGGGTGAAGAAATAAAAGAGGCTATAGTGGTTGAAAAGGTTCTAAGATCATTGTCCCCCAAGTTTGAATCTAAAGTATCTGCAATAGAAGAAAAGGAAAATCTACGAATTCTTACTATGTCTCAGCTACATGGAATTCTAACTGCTTATGAAATGAGAAAGGGAGGTCCATCAGACAGAAGAGAAGCTGCTTATTATGAAGCAAGCCACGTCCCAGAACAAGAGGAAGAAGAATCAAATTTTGTCAGAAATCTTCAAAGGGGTTCTGGAAGGTTCAGAGGTAAGTTACCTTTTAAATGCTTTGCTTGTGGAAGAGTAGGTCATTATGCTGCAAAATGTCCTTATAAGGATAAAGGAAAGGAACCTGCTAGATGGAACAAGAAACAGAGTGCAAATAAGAAAAGTTACTACACTCATGAAGATAGTGATGGTCTATCGAATAGTGATGAAGATGAACGAGGTAATGAATATAAGTTGTTAATGGCATTTGAAGATGATGATTATATGGATGCTATAGATGTGGATAACCTTTATGATGAAATTACTAGACTCAAGAGATGTATAGAAGAAAAGAATATAATCATTGATACTCTGCAATTTCAAATTGATGAAAAGGAAAAACATCTTGAAAAACTAGAAGGTGAAATTGTTGGTCTTAGAAAAGAGATTGAGAAAACAAAAGCTATTAATCTTAAATTTGTGAAAGGATCTGAAACCTTGGATGAGATTATCAATGTGCAGCGATCTCCTCTGATCAAGACAGGTCTTGGATATAATGGAGAAACATCTCAAGCCTCTACCTCTAAAAGTTATCTTGATGCAGCAAGAAGAAGCGAGCAAAGGCCAAATAAAAGTAATCAGGTGAATCAGGGACAGTTTACCTCAAGAACAAATAAAGACCATCAAGAAATTTGGGGACAAACTGCCTTAAGGACAAACAGAAGCTACAATCAGCCACAGGTAAAATCTTCTCAATTTGCTCCAAGAATAAATAGAAGCTACAATCGGTTGGATGATAGATCCGGTTATCACAGAAGTTTCTTTAATGGCCAATGCTTTTCTTGCCATAACTTCGGTCACAAAGAAGCTCAATGTGTTGCCTACAAGACAATCATGACTAGAGAAACTCAAAAGCAAGGGAGAATGACTGAAACCATGAAAAGGACTTATAACAACTTTTCGGTTCTTGAAAATGAAGTTGAATGCTCTATTTGTAATAACTTTGGTCATGAAGACTCTGAATGTAGGAGCAAGTTCCGGAAGACAATTCAGAAGGAGAAAAACTCAAATGTCAGAACATGGAGAATAAAGGAACCACAACTAGAAAGATGTAGGATAGCCTTTTATGCAGAAGGTCAAGAAAGTCTATGGTACATTGACAGCGGATGTTCGAAGCATATGACAGGGGACAAAGAAAAGCTTGAGTCATATACCGCATTAGAAAAGGGGAAGAAAGTTTCCTTTGGAAATGATATCTCTGCAGCCATAAAAGGAAAAGGTGTGGCTCCATTGAAAGAGAAGGTCAAAGCTGGAAATGTTTTGTATGTTGATTTATTGAAGCATAATCTTCTGAGTGTCAGTCAGATGTGCGACCAAGGAACAGAGGTAATATTTAGATCAAATGGATGTTGTGTTCGTGATCTTGATACAGGTAAAACAGTGATCAAAGGAAGAAGGACTCCAAATAATCTATACATATTTGAAGAAGGACCACAACAATGCTATTTGAGCAAGGATGATGAACACTGGCTATGGCATCGAAGGTTGGGGCATCTAAGCTTTTCACAGATAAGGAAAGCATGCAAATATCAGGCAGTTCGTGGTCTTCCAGATATCAAAATTCCAGACAACACTATATGCAAATCTTGTCAGTTTGGAAAGCAAACCAGAACTAACTTTCCAGAGAAGGAAGGATCAGCTAGCATGCCTCTTGAGCTAGTACATACAGATACATGTGGTCCATTCAGAAAAAGAACACCTCAAGGAGAAGAATACTTGATATTATTCATTGACGATTTCTCCAGGTTTGTCTGGTTAGGACTTATGAAGCTCAAAGATGAAGCATTCGAAAAATTCAAATCCTTCAAAGCCTTGGTTGAAAATGAATCAGGACACAAAATTAAGTGCCTCAGATCTAACAGAGGTGGGGAGTTTACCTCAAACGAATGTTTCGATTTCTGTGAAGAACATGGGATAAGAAGAGAATTCTCTACAGCTAGAACTCCTCAGCAAAATGGGGTGGTGGAAAGAATGAACAGAACAATCCAACAAATGGCTCGTGCTATGCTTGATGAATCAGGTACTCCCGCAACTTTCTGGGGTGAAGCTGCACATGCTGCGGTTATTATTCTTAATAAAACAAATGTCCAAGTAAACAGCACTCAAACACCTCATGAGCTCTGGAGTGGTGAGACTCCTTCGGTGAAGCACTTCAAAATATTTGGGAGCAAATGTTATATTAAGAATACTGATGAGCAACTTGGCAAACTTGAACCAAGAGCAGATGAAGGCATTCTTCTTGGTTATTCTCCATATAGCAAAGCATACAAGTGCTACAATAAAAGACTTGGCAGAATTGTTGACAGCATTGATGTAGTGGTTGATGAGAAGGGATATATTCCTAGGCAAGTTCATCATGAAGACATTGAAGAAGATGAAGGCTACACTCAAAGGCAGAATGATGAAGAAGAAGAACCTCAAGAAGAACCAGAAGAGCAAGCAAGAATAGAAGAGAAGACTCCATCCAGATATGTTCAAAAGAATCATCCAGAATCTCAGATTGTGGGGCAGAAAGAAGCAGGAATACAAACAAGAAGAAGAATTGCAGAAGCTTCAAGCTATTTGGCATTACTCTCTTCCACTGAACCACAAAATGTGGAAGAGGCATGCAAGGATGAATGTTGGGTCAAAGCAATGGATGAAGAACTTGAGCAGATCGAAAAGAACAACACTTGGGAACTGGTTCCTAGACCAAAAGATAAGAATGTCATAGGGACAAAATGGGTCTTCAAGAATAAATTGAATGAAAATGGAGAAGTAATTAGAAACAAGGCCAGACTTGTTTGTAAAGGGTATGCACAGCAAGAAGGGATAGATTTTGAAGAGACCTTTGCTCCTGTAGCAAGACTTGAGGCCATCCGAATGTTCCTTGCTCTCTCAAGGTTTCAAAACTTCAAGGTATTTCAAATGGACGTGAAATCAGCCTTTCTGAATGGAGACTTAGAAGAAGAAGTATATATTGAGCAGCCATATGGTTTCATTCTTGGGAATGATCCAAACCTTGTATGAAAAATAAAAAAGGCTCTCTATGGTCTCAAACAAGCTCCAAGGGCTTGGTACTATCGATTGGACAAATATCTTCACCAACAAGGCTTTTCAAAAGGATCAGCAGATATCAATCTCTATATAAAAATTGAAAATAAAAAATTGCTAATACTTGTTGTTTATGTAGATGATATTATCTTTGGTAGCAATGAAGAGACTATGAGTCAAAACTTTGCCTTGGTTATGCAGAAAGAATTCGAAATGTCACTACTTGGAGAATTGACATACTTTCTTGGATTACAAATCCAACAAAATGAAGGAGGCATCTTCTTGTCTCAAACCAAGTACCTCAAGCAGATCTTGAAGAAGTATGGCATGGAAGATTCAAAGCCAGTATGTACACCCATGGTTACAGGTTGCAGCCTCAGTGCAAATGATGAATCAGCAGCAGTTCATCAACCAACTTATAGATCCATGATTGGGAGTTTGCTTTATTTGACAGGTACCCGACCAGACATCATGCATGCAGTCGGAATAGTTGGGAGATTTCAGGCAAATCCAAAGGAGACTCATCTTCAGGCAGTGAAGATAATCTTCAAATATCTTCAAGGGACACAAAATTATGGATTATGGTATCCTAGAGATACAGATCTCACACTTCATGCTTATACAGATGCAGATTGGGCCGGAAGCGTGGATGACAGGAAGAGCACAAGTGGTGGTGCATTCTTTATGGGCTCCAGATTAGTATCTTGGTTCAGCAAGAAACAAAGTTCGATTGCCTTATCTACAGCTGAAGCAGAATATGTGGCTGCGGCATCTTGTTGCACACAAATTCTTTGGATGATGCAAACCTTGCAGGATTTTCAAATCACTTGCACTTCACCAGTCTCTATCTTATGTGATAATACAAGTGCAATCAGCATTTCAAAGAATCCAGTCATGCACTCAAAGACCAAGCACATACCAATCAAGTACCATTTTCTTCGGGAACAAGTGCTTGAGCAGAAGGTCAAGTTGGAGTATGTTCCTTCTAAGGAACAAGTTGCTGATATTCTCACAAAACCACTGCCCAGGGAAACTTTTGAATATCTCAGACAAAAGCTAGGAGTAGTTGATGCTTCATCCTACTGTTGAAGCTTGTCTGTTCTACAGAAAATTTGGTATATGCAAGTTACGTAAGGGATATCCACGTATATACGTCGATTTATGCTGGGAAAGTCACGTGTACGGTGTACACGTGTTGCAGAAAGCATATCCGCGTGCATACGCCGTTTTCTGCAGGAGAAGTCGCGTATATGGAGTTCTGAACAACAAGGGCAGACTCTGGTCGGAGAAGGTCTGAGATGGGTATGCCAGAATTCTTCAGGCACAGGTTCAGGGGGAGCAGCAGGCACAGGTTCAGGGGGAGCAGATTAAAGTCTCATAAAGCATTGTTGGCATTTAAATGCTTTTGGTTCGAGTACACAACTGTTGTTAATTTCAGGAGAAGGAGCTCAGAAGGAAATCTTGGCTGCTGATATAAAAGATGCTTATCAGATATCGCTGGTGTCTTTCAGAAGTCTTGGTCTAGATTTGTTATCTCTATGTCATATTTCTTTTATAGTGTCAAGGTCATGTAACGGCCTATGATTTCCCCACTATGCCTGGGATGGAATGATGTAATGTTATTGGTTATTATATTTCTATTATATCTCCTCTTGGTTGGGAGTATGGATGCATGCATTGCGTCTTTTGGTGATAGGAAGGTCCTTTATAATGTATAAGTCTTGGTTCGTTTGAAGAACATCTTTTGCAGATCTTGCCTACAGTCAGGGGGAGCATGTTCAGCACAGCAGAGCAGAGAGATCAACAGCAGAGCACAGCCCTTTGCCCTTGATGCCAAAGGGGGAGAATAATTCTAAGGATCTTGGGGTTGCCATCAAGTCCAAAGGGGGAGATTGTTGGCATTATGAGACAAGTATTGTCCTTGATGGCAAACCACACTGATGACAAATCATAGTGCAGAAGGTCAGCAGCAAGGAATTGATGATCAGACTATAAGAAGAAGAGAAAATTCATATACGCAGGTTCATCAAGCCCAAGTCGCGTGTACACGCTGGTTGGCTTCAGTAAAAGCGCGTGTATGTGGAAAACTTATTTTTTGGTCCGTGGCGGTTATTCCTTGGAAGTTGTGCCTATGGTTTCGGACCATGGTGTCTCGACGGACGTGTCGATCCCTAGTTTTGAGGATGATGGTATTGGATTTCTATGGTTTTGGCTCTTGGTATTGAACAAGGCCTAAGGCTATATAAGGAGAAGGAAATCATTAGGCAAGGGTATCCGAAAAGTCTTGAATATCTGATGAAGTATTAGATCCAGTATGTAGGTTATTGGTTGATGATGTATTGCTTGATCTGAGCTAAGGAGAGATCTCATCAGTTGATGGAGAACAAGATCTAAGGAGAGATCGGGATCAAATGGTTTGAAATGAACTATCTTTATATGGTTGATTATGCGTGTTTCTAGATCTGCATACTGACGCAATGTTATATTCTGGGTATAACTGATATCTGGTACAGCTGCAAGTTATGAAAAGTTATTTTTAGATCTGTACACAGGTTGTCTTCGGTAAAACCGCGTGTATATGCGGGTTGCCTTCATTGAAGTAGCGTATATCTTTTGAAGCATGATTTTTGGGTTTGCAGTTGGGTCTGACTGATATTACAGAGTTCTGTAGTCTACTCTGTGTTCTGGTGATAGGTGTTGACAGGGTTTCAGTGGTTCAGTGATTCAAAGATTGATGATGCTAGTATTGGTTGTTTTATGCTTCAATGATTTGTGAATGAATCATAGTCTTCAGATTGTAATGTTGTGCTTCAGGAATATCCAGTCTGAAAATTGATGAAAAGTGGTACCTGAAGGAAAGAAGATTGTAGGCCAGCACCTACGTACTAGTATCTTAGCTAGTACAAGAGCAAAGGGGGTTGGAGCTCCCTTCCAAGGAAGTTTGGAGAACGAGAGAAGGTTGAAGCCTTCTGCAGGTTGTAGCCTGCGTACTGGTATAAGGCTGCACCAGTACAAAAGATTGTAAACTGAAGTTCTTATCAAAGAAAGATAGAGACGACTTGCAGCAGGTGGTTTTTCACCCACATTGGGTTTCCACCTTATATCATGGTGTTCATGTGTGTGGCTTTTGTGTGATGATCTGTTCTGTTATACTGCATCTGTTTACTCTTAATATGGTGAATAATGACCTGATGCACTTAACTGAAGATAAACTAACTGAATTATAAGTTTCTGGTTATACGTTGTTTTCTTTAGACACAGTAGCGTGTACACGCTGGTTCACTTAACTGAAGTGGCGTATATGTTTCTGAGCATTGAAAAAGTTTTATTGATCTAATAATATTGATTCACCCCCCCTCTCAGTATTATTTCCAACAAAATTTATATAGAGAGAAAGTGGAAAAATTAATAATAATAGTTAATATTGATAATAATAAAATATTTCAATGAAGTATTTGAAATATCAAAGAAAAACATTTTTTTATCAATAAAATATATAATATTGATATGTATTTAAAAATGTTGGACACCTAATCCTCCAAGGGTTGGTGTGGAAGATGAACAGTCAAAGGGAGTCCAAGAGATCACTTGGAATATGAAACCAAGGGTCACTAGACTTGTATAAATATGTATCATTGTGAATAATATATGGATTCAATGTTGGTCTTTCATATCTCATGTCTTCACCATTATCATGTTTAACATAGTATCAGAGTTGGCACTGTGTTTCCTGCCACTCTTTTTGTGGTATTTCTCTGCCTATCAGTTTTGTTGCCATCTAACAGACTTTCCCACTCTGCTCTGCCCATGAATTAGAAGAATTATTAATGTGGTACCATTGTGTCACCCATCAAACCAACGAACACTCCTCTCTCTTGGTGAAATTGCAGTAAACCCTCTCTTAACGCCTTTGTCATTTTCCTGCCACTAACATGTTTCCCATTCACTACAACAAGAAAAGATACGCCCCTCACCTAGTCTCTATGATACTGTTACTACTCATGTTTGAATTCTCCATCACTACGGAGTATTCAATTGGCTCCATAATGTCAATTGGATGAAACCTTATTCATTCTCTATTTCAAAAGAGTTTCCTCTACTCGTTCTTTGTTTGTTAGCTTTTAGAATCAAGCGTGAAATTTTAGACCTCCACATGGAATCGAGTTTGTCATCATTCTCCTTAGATTCTAAAGACAAACCATCTGTCTCTTTGCATTGATAATTTCCATGATATAGAAGCACAACAATAACACGAAGCCTGATTAGCGTTTTCTCTGTAGCCCTGTCTTTGCATGTATTCACAATGGGTTTGATGAAAATCTCATGGATTGAAAGGGATATTTATACTGATCTCCTAAAATATACCAAGGGAAAGATAAGTTTTGCCAGTTCCTGGAAGTGAGCGTAGGCCACGGTTTGGCCTCTCTCTTTGTTTTCATAGAGTTGTGCACAGATAGTTGTAGCAATGTGGAAATTCCTTATGAATACTTGTGTGGATCCTTTGGAACATAATGCAGTGGATTACATCTGAGTGAATCAAGAAGTAGCCCATGAATGACAATCAGTTGGGGATGGATCTTTGTGAAGGCATTTTTTATGTGCATTGCAAGACAATGCTTGATATTCTTCAACAATAAATTGGAGTTCATGTGTGTTTGATAGAAAAGATTAAACTATGATCATTTATTATCACATATTTAAAGGTGTGACCTGATTGAGAAATATGGCTTTGTAATGATAGTTTTGTGCCTTATACACTGAATTTTTGGCCTTTCTTAGGCAATAAACATTTATAAAATGAAAAGAGAAGGTGTTTTGTGTACAATCCTCTTGTTTTCGACTAGAATTTCATTCATAGAATACTCTCCTCGAAGGTGATTAAAGTATTCCCCAGTGGCGAGAAAGCATATAGAAGCTTGGTGAATGCTTAAGAATGCAACATTAAGTATAGCATCCAATAGTTTGAATGCACTTGTACGATGTATATGGTTCGATGCCTAAATGTTTTATATGGACTTGTAAAAGGAAGTAATGAGTTCGCGTCACCTGCTCCAGTTGTGAGGCTTATTAAAACGAAGAATTCAAGGTTGGTTTATATTTATGTTGATCATTCACCATTGGACATTCATTGTTGTGTTGAATATGTGTTGAATTTGAGTTGTTGATAAAATGGATGAAATTGACAATTTATTAGAGTTTCTGAGAACTCCAATTGTGTCTACTGCTAAAAGCACACTTAAAATCAGCAAAGTCACTCTTTTTTATATTCAAACATGTTTGCAAAATACACAAGAGAAGATAGAGTTTTTACAGCTTGAGTCACAACTACAACGAGAAGACTTATAACAGTGGAGTCATCATTCTAAACTTGTTTTAATTCATAACATTGAGATAGACTCCCATCAATAGCAATTCAATAATGTTGATCTACTACCTGATGAAGGAGAAGATTTGCAGAAAGATGAAGAAATTCAACATGTAATTCCCAAACCCATCATCATACCTTGGGAATAGCTTGTCATTAACAGAAATAGAATTGGTCTTAGATATGACAATGATGTGCCCTTTCATACTCCAGATTACCCAAATCCCATCTAGTTTCAGAGTGATGGATTTCTTCATGACAATTCACCTTCATATGTTCTAGATTATGCTCCTATTCCATAGCAGAAACAACATAATGTTAAATTCCAACATTGTGACCGAGTTGTCCATATGAAATATCATTGTTTTGATCTTCATCTGTGTGATTACTGTCATCAAACCACTCATTATTCAAACAAATTCTTCAAAAACAAGCCTCTTGCAAGAACAAAGATTCATCTTAGATGGATCGCTTCTTGGAAATGGACTTCAATAGCCAATGAGATATTTCAATCATATGTCAGGACTTTTTCTAAAGTATTGAACAGTCTTGTAGTTGAGTTTTCTCCATCATCTCACCTTATATCTAACATGGGGGAAGTGATAGTCATCTACAAACTTCAAATCCACATTAAGCGAGCTAAAGCCACAACCTACCATACCAGATTCAGAGTTATAGCTAGAGACATAGATGCCCTTGATCATGCCTTGGTTGGTGGTCAGCCTAAAACCATCTATGTGGGGTTGAGACCTCCCTTTTCCAAGTTGAAGGTATCCCTCTTCAAAGCATTGGGGTATCTTCCTCTAGCATAAGACTTCAACTTCTTGCCAATTTTGGAAGATTTCGAGGAATTGCATTAAGCATTCCCAAGTTAGTGGTCATCCTTAAATCACCGCAGGTTGTATACCTCCCTTTCCCAAGTTGAAGGTCTCCCTCTCCAAAGCATTAGGGACACTTCCTCTAGCAGAATATTCCAGCTTCTTTCTAGATTTGGAAGAGTTTCGGGAACTGAACTAAGCATTCCAATGTTGGTGGTCATCATTAAACCACCCCCTTATACTATCATTTCAGAGAGAACATTCATCCTAGTGCTTCCATGCATATTTTTGCACCTTTTGTATTGCAAATCTCTTCTTCGAATCATACATACCCCTTCGGATTAGGGGGGAATGTTGGAAACCTAATCCTCTAAGGGTTGGTGTGGAAGTTGAACAAACAAAGCAAGTTTGAGAGGACACTTGGAATATGAAACCAAGGGTCACTACACTTGTATAAGTTTGTATCATTGTGAATAATATATGGATTCAAGGTTAATCTTTCATATCTCTTTTCTTCGCCATTGTCGTTTTTAACAAAAAATATATTAATAAGAAAAAAATTAATGTATACAATATGGTTTCATAAATAAAATAGTTCATCGGTTCAAATCCCCCATGGGTGGTTCCACCAAGCTAGCCTACAAAAAAATGAAATTGGGCATTGGTCTACTCCCAAAATGCCATGGGAAACAAGATTTTGTCACCTGTGCAATAGTAAGGGGTTTGAAGATGAAAATAACTTTATCTTAGATTGCCCAACTTATATTCAAATAAATCCTAATTGTCAAAATATTTGTCAGACTTGTTGGGATGGGGTCACTGGGGTCAATTTTGTTAAGTTTTGAGTCAATTGTATTATCTTTTGTAATGAATGTAAATTCTCCATGAAATGTGGAAAGTGGAGTGCAAAGCTAGTAGAAGTCAAAGGGGATTTAGTCCCTTAGTTGGGTAGGTGATAGAGTTCTTTTGACACCTGCCCATGGTATTTTAAAGAAAAGGATATATAAAGTTGAGTCGTAGCGAGTGTTGGAGTATGAAGAACTTGAAGAATGATAGTAAGCGCAAGGTGATAAGGCAAGAAATGTTTTTTTCCTATACTTATGTGAAAGGGGAAGGCTCTTGCAGCTGGTTACGCGAAGACCTTGGTAAGTCTACAGGCTAAGTGCATAGGCCCCTATAGCTGAGTGTTCAGGGATAAGAAGTATGTATCTGAATGTTTCTATCTAATAAATACTGTTTGGAGCCAAAATTGAAGCATATGTGTTCTTTTATTTACTTCTGCAAAGCTTATGTATCTTCACTTTGTAATTCATTTAATATGAATTAATGGTTATTCACTATGCGGAACTGGTATATCTATAATATTTATGCATAATAAATCCAACTAAGTATCTTCGCGAAGATCTGGAAGTTGTTTACATAGATTTGCAATAGTTATCTATCAAAAGGATTAGATCTGTGCGAAGGCAGATCTAAGACGTAAGAACTTTAGGAAACCATCACACAAGCCTCTGGATGCAGAAACCTGGTTCTAGCATCCCCCAATACTACTTCGGGTGAGACTGCAACCTGTGCTACATAGGTTGTTGCTGAAAGGGCCAGTAATTTAGGGGTTTGTTGGTTGGTGCAGTTAACATTGAGCTTGGGCCAAGTCCCCTGAATCCAATAAATAGTTTCGTTGTAGGGACCAGGATCTATATGAGGAATGTGTGATGTCGAATAAGTGGTTCCCTACTAAGAAAGAAATTGAGAAGTGGCTTGATTGGAAGATATAAGTGTTTGTAGCTCAAGACAACAGAAAATCATGGTTATCGAAGGAACAATGGTTGAATAGACACCTGTACACAGATGAAACCGAATCCTTTTTGTGTTTCTTCCCTTACGAATTGCATGAGTGGCTATCTAAATTAGCAAACATTCATGGTACATGGAGGCTTGACGGTCCTATTGTGTGGATGCCAAAGTTGGTGAGGTGCTTGGAAGCTTTAGAAAATAATATCATGTCGGTTGTTGATCATTGGATTGATCGTACTGTAGGAGGGTTCATCACTAAGCTCGTGATTGATATTACAATCAGTTATAGCGAAGCAGAGCACAGGCCCTTCAAGGGACCATGAGATAAGTATTTAAAATCTCTGAAAACTTGGATTAAGATGTTGTTATGTGAAAAATGGGTTATGCCATTACCTTGATGTTCAGGACTACGCGAAGCAGAAAACCCTTAAGAAGGAACGGAAAATTGGGCTCTGAATATAGTTCGCTATTAGGATCCTCTTCAAGCGACGATGAAGGAACTACTCTGAATACACCGAGAAGTGTGCTACAGTTAGTAATTCAAGGTACCCTGAGGATACCTCATCCATCCACTCCACCTCCGCCTCCACCTCTGCTGCATACACCTACACCTTCACCTCCACCTCCACCTTCACCTCAACCATTCAACATGGAAAACGTAATGAAGATGCTGATCTTTAAAGGAGTAGGGAGCAAAGACACCAAGTAATTTTGGCTTGTTACAAATGTTGTGTGGACAATGTAGTAGATCACTAATGATAATTTAAAGAAATCGCATCTGGTCACAGCGCTACAGGATAGGGCGCTAACTTTGTGTATCAATTTATGTCAAGATAGACTTGGCACAACATTGGCAGATACTCAACAAGCGTTGAACAGTGAGTTTAAGAAGCCTAAGTCTTAGGCGCAGTTTGCCACATAGTTTAAGGAGATACAGAAAAGGGTAAATGAATCCTTGTGGGATTTTGATCAGAGGCTAAAATTCCTAATCCGGCAGGCTAATATGAACATCATGGATGATCAACACAAAGAATAGTACATTGCTTCGTTGTTTCCTCACCTAAGATTACCATTATCGCAACAGAAGATAGGAACACAAGCAGAGATTGTGGAGATTGCAATGAATTTGGAAGCCTCACCAATACAAGATACGAACGTTGGAGTACAACAGATTCAGTCGCAACTGGAAAGTCTACATGTGGAGTTACAGAGCTTAAAAACAGGAAAGGAAACTCAGCTGGAGATGCACGCTGAAGTATGATGTATAAAATGCAAAGATAAGGGACATGATAAGTATCATTTCCCTGTTTATCAAAAATACCTGATTGGAGGAGGTCATGTGCCTCTGAAGCCTGAAAATATCACAGGACCAAGCACAGGAGTCCCATTATGGTGTACTATATACTAGATAGCTGGGAAGCACACAATTGATAATTGGCATCTCTTAAAAAAGTTTGTTCAGACACCACAACAACTGTTTTGTACCTTTTGTAAATCTATTGGACACGATGAGTGAAATTGTTGAATTTATGAATTGATGATGGAAAGGACCCCTACCTATCGAATGCAAGCAGAAAATCAGCCTCAAGATCAAAGCATGGGTGTAGCACATGGAGTATTTCAAGGTCATGGAAGAGGAAGAGGAGGAGGGGTCGACAGAGGTCCCATACAAGTTATCTGTTATAACTGTGGTGAAGCTTGACATTTTGTGCACAACTGTCAAAACCTGATGCATCCATCTTGTCAATATTGCAGACAATTCAATCATGTGATAGAATACTACTAAGTGTTGATTGCCAAGATGTAGGAGAAAAAGACACAATATCCTATGTATAATATCCATATGATGAGGGCAGAGCCTCGTGAAGAGGATCATAGCATTAATATCGTAACACACAATGGTATGGCCATAGGAGAAGACAAGGGAAAGTAGCCAGAAACCAAAGGATGGGTGCATAAGGCTACTGAAAAGGAAGTCAAATTTGACCTCAACCAAGCTAAAGAAAGTTTTATGGAAGCCAAGAAGAATTTTACTGAAGCTTCTACATCCAGGAGTCAAGGGAAATCAGTTGGGAATAATGAAGTGCAAGATGTGGATCCTTCATTATTAGCCACTTTTCTAAAAACTTGTATGAAGTTTTTGAGGGATCAGAAGGCAGTAGAAGGATTCCAAGAGCTGATTTACAATTGTAGGGAAAAATTAAGATTCCTTCAGAACAACGCGTTGTGAGGAAACTACGTAAACACAAGAACTGGATCAAGCGTAAGAAAAGGTTAACCATGCACATCAGGGAGTATGAAATAGACCAAGTCATCCTGCATTTGGGTTCTAATGCAAATGTACTACCTAAGCAAACATGATAAAGCATGGGAGGACTCGCACTACAATGGTCTCCTATACAGCTATGCATGGCCAATCAGTGAAATATCATTTCTATGGGGCGCCTGTATGGGGTAATGGTGGATGTGAAAGGAGTGAGTGCATTGACTGCCTAAGGGGTAATTGAAATAGTTGATGGCAATAATCCTTACCCTGCACTACTAGGAATTGATTGGACCTTCAACATGGATGCAGTGATTAATCTGAAGAAGTGAAGGATGACATTTGAGAAGAAGTCGCTCAGGGTTATTGTGCCACTAGACCCTGTTGAAGGAGCACACTACACTGAACTGGTACGTGAGTTTGTGGAAGATGATGATCTAGATCAGATATACAAGATAATTGCACGGGATGAAGATTAGATCAATCCCATTGCAGATAGGTGAATCATGTGGGATAGAGACAACTCCTATACCTTAGACTCAGATGAAGAGCACGAACACTGGCAGAATTGGTTGCATGAATTCTCTACGCTACATTGCAATATGATGACCAAATCGCTACGGTGCATATCTACGGGGGTAAGAAATATCCTGGACTATGATGGTTTGAATGATTTTAATATCTTTTTAGATGAGTTTGAAAGGGAAGTTCCCGAGGAACACTGATTCTAGGCACTTGAACTAGAATTGCACACTACGCTTTCTTGTTGGTCGGGTACGCATGAGGAAAGCTTTGCTAACTCAAGGGAATAAAAGCAGATGATGACGTTGAAATTTGGATACGCTAATACCTGGATGACTAAGAAATATAGTGGAAAGGATGATTTGCATGAGCATTTGGCACAGTGGACTAAAGCTTGGGGAGAAGAGCCACAACCGGAATGGGTGCATATCTTTTGTCATACCCTCGATACTATCCCAATGAACTGGTCTTTGGAAACAAAGCTATGCCATGGGGTAGCTGAATGAGACATCTTGAGGGGGAGCTTCTTATTAACTTTTAGCTTTGAGGATGGATTCGAGTGCATTGATGAAGCGCTTTAGGAAATTAAGGCCACTATCCTTAGAACACATGAAGAGCTAATAGAATGGATTCAATCAGATTGGAGTACACAGCTGTGCCATGCACGGGAATGCTACAATGTGACTATAGAAGAAGAAGAAGATGATCCGTGAAAAATCAATATTTCGGAGACTGAAAGACAACGTGAGCTTGAAGGACTTAAAGCAGAGAACCCTGATATATCAAAACCTTTGAAGACTAGGCAAGTAAACATTGGATCTGAAGCATAGCCTAAGTTTGCAAAGATAGGAGATTATTGGGATGAAGATATAGTTGATAAAGTTATAGAGCTATTGCGTGAATACTAGGACTTGTTTCCTACCAGGTTCTCAGACTTGAAGGGAATGATAGGGGATATGGGAGTGATGAAGATCACTTTAAATCCTGATGTGACGCCTGTGAAACAGAGACCTTACTGGCTGAATCCAAAGTATAAGGAAATAGTGTGAAAAGAGCTATAAAAAATTCTAAAAGCAGGAATTATTGAGCCAGTAGAATAATCTGATTGGGTGAGCCCTATGGTAGTTCAAGACAAGAAGTAGCAGGGTGAAATTAGAATATGCATAGACCTAAGGAGGGTCAATGATGCAGGCGTTCATGACCCATTTCCAACACCATTTACAGATGAACTTTTGGAGAATTTTGGATAGTAGGAAGCTTATTCATTCACTGATGGGTTCTCAGGGTACCATTAGATTAAGATCGTGCTGGAGGATTGCAGCAAGATGACCTTCACAATGGAGTGGGGATGCCTCCAATACAAAGTGATGCCATTCGGACTAAAGAATGCGCTCACGATATTTTCAATATTTTTAATTGTAGCGTTCAAAGAATTTTCCCATAAATTATTAGAAGTATATTTTGATGTCTGGACTATGTTTGGGTTGGTAAAATGTGTTGCACATTTGCACCTCATGTTCGATACTTATCGTAGATACCAAATTTCTTTGAATTTGAAGAAGTGTATCTTTTGCGTTCCTTATGGGATACTATTACGTCATGTGGTCTGCAAGAAGGGTTAATTATAGATCCTGCGAAGATAGTAGTGATTGTCAATTTAGAAGCTCCGAAGAATGTAAAGAAACTATGCACAACATTGGGGCACACTAGTTACTATAGAAAGTTCATAAAATATTATGCATAGATAATCACTCTGATGGAGAAATTACTGAAGTAGATCGCGACCTTCTGCTAGGATGAAGAGTGTCAGCACAGTTTGGATGTGTTAAAAGAAAAGATGGTGACTACGCCTATTTTTGTGTTTCCTGACTAGAAGAAAGAATTTCATGTGCATGTGGATGCCTCTTGTATTGCATTGGGTGTGGTATTGACCCAACCAGGTGAAGGTGAGATAGATCACCCTATAACCTTCGTGAGCAGGAAATTGTCAAAGGCCAAGAAGAACTATTCAACTACCAAGCGCGAAGATTGGCGATGGTCTACACACTACAAAAGTTTTGACATTATTTGTTGGGTGCACATTTCAAAATGTATACAGATCACTCCACTCTCAAGTACCTGGTCAACAAGCCTAGTTGGGGGGAAGATTTGTAGGTGGTTATTACAATTTCAGGAGTATAACATTGAGGTGATTATAAATCCTGGATGGTTGACTGTGGGACCATATCATTTATCTTGGATTGAGACAGGTGAAGAACCAACTAGTTTGGAAGAAGGGTTGTCGGATGCGTAACTCTTTGTTGTACGGGTTGCAAAAAATCATTTTTTCTAATATAATCCATTTTTTGACTACTAGAACAACCCAGGAAGGATACTCTACACAACAAAAAAGGATTTTGTGGTCCATGCAACCAACTTTTCTGTGATTTCGAAACACTTATATAGGATGGGCACTTATGAAATATTGCACTGATATGTTCCGGAGTTTGAACAATCAAGTATCCTCTCTGAAGAACATGGAGGAGTGGCAGGAGTACACTGTCTAGGTAGAGCAACCACGCAGAATAATTTGCGTGCAATATTATGGTGGCCAATGCTACATAAGGATTCTAAGGCATATTTCAAGGCATGTGATGCATGTCAAAGGATGGGAAAGCCATCGTGAATGGATGAATTTCCCTTAAACCCTCAAGTTTCATTGCAGGTGTTTGACAAATGGGCTATTGACTGTGTGGGTCCAATACAGCCCCCAGGGAGAAAGACTAGTGTGCCGTATATTATTACTGCGATTGAATACTTGACGAAGTGGGCAAAAACACAAACAGTGAAGGACTGTAACACCACCACAGTCGTGAAGTTATTATTTGAGTATGTCTTGACAAGGTTTGGGTTTCCTAAGATACATATGAGTGAGGGGTATGCACTTTCTGAATGAAACTATTGCCGTGATGCTTGAAGAATTTCAGGTTTATCATCAAAGTGTGTACCCTATCATCCTGAGCCAAATGATAGGGTTGAAGCATCCAATAAAATCTTAGAGAATTAATTGACGAAGGTCTACAACTTGCATATAAACGACTGGGATGTGCGCATACCAGTGGTCCTATGGGCATATAGGATGATATGCAAGAAATTAACAGGAAAAACTTCGTTCAAGCTAGTCTATGGGATCGAGGTTGTGACTCCTATGGAGTATATTGTGTTGAGCTTGCGAATTGCAGCATTGATTAATATGGCAGACCATGATACTGTGGAGGAGCGCCTCGTATAGTTGATGGAATTAGAAGAAGATCGATTTCTAGCAGGATTTCACCAGCAAGTGCAGAAGGGGTGCGAGAAGGCCTGACATGATCGACATATTAAGTTGTGTACCTTCAAGGTGAATGATTTCATGCTACTATATGATAGCAAGTTCAAGAAGTTCCCTAGGTGTTGTGGGGAAAAATGCCTATGCAGGACGATCCTATCCACCTAAGGTGTGACAGTGCCTTAGCAACAAACAGAGACAACTATTCTAGTATTCTTCCTTTATGAATTAAGAATGAAGAGGGATAGATGGACTAACCGGTGTCTTCCGTTTGTCCCTCGATCCGGTTTCTCTTCTCTTGGAGAGTTCCCAGCTACTTGCCTTCTCGCTCGCCCAGCTTCAAGAGGTTTCTGCAAGATCACAAGAAGAGAACACTACACAAGACATGGATTCATATTCATAACTAGTTTAGGATTAGAATTAAACTAAATATACTAATGCAATCATACATCAAAAATACATCAGTATATAGGAGAAACCAAGATAGCTTTATTGATGAATAACAAGGTTCAGGAAGAGATACAACCTAGAGGGCTCCAATCCAACATCTCCTTCCCAGCAAATGGAATTCCTATCTTCACCCCCTTCAAAGCATTAAGCACCCAATGATTCCAATCTCAAACCAACAACAATTCTTTGCAATAACAAAATTCCAGCCCCTAGATCTCATGGAGGAGAGATCCATATATAGATGTTTGGAGAGAGGATGAGTCAGCTTGAGATCTGACTAGTGTCCTCTCCCTCTGTCAGTTCTTGATTCCACTTGGAGGTTCTTGCTTCCACTTGGAGATTTGGAACCTCTTACTCATCACCAGTCGAATTCCCTGAGGCAAGTGTCATTGAGGAAGATTTTGGAAGCTTCCTGGGTTTTGACACCTCGTGGAATGAACTTGCCACATGTCAACTCTCACTCAGCGCAGGTAGCCAGTGTTGCCTTTGACATTCAACGCAGGTAGCTAGTGTTGGCTTTGACATTCAGCGCAAACAGCTAGTGGAGCCACTGAATTGATCCTGAATTGACTTGTTTTTGAGCAGTTTCTGGTGGAGAACTTCTGTGAATTGTTGTGGTTTGTTAGCCTTGTTCCTCTAGGGGTAGGAACAACATGTTTAGGGCTTTGGATCCCTTAGATTATGGACATTTCATGCTCAATGTTGTAAGGCACAAAAATGTCTATAACAGTTGCCCCCTAAAGTATGAGGCCGTTTATCGGGTGAAATGCTTTATCAGGGGATCCGAAGTTCATCCAATGCTGGGAGGAGACCTATAATAAGATACAATACAATACATTATTTTTCATACTGCTTTTCATGATCTAGCTGAGGCGGGCATTCCCATGCTCAGCTTTATAAATTCATTTTTCTGTACATAGAACAGACAATCGTCTGATGGTAGACTGATAATTTTGATGAAATTATCATCCTTTGAGTAGGATGATTATCTGTTGCAATGATGTACATGTCAATGTCTTTATCTTTCCTGAATATATATCGCAGCCCGGATGGATGGAACTAGATCTGGGGTCTTCAAACTCGTTCGATCTTCACTCTAAGTACAAGTCGATCCATGTGAGAAATGTTCTGAAGTCGAACATGGAAAGACATCGCTTGATTACCGGTCAATGATGTAAACCGTTAACAAGCGCGAGAGGAATCACCGATAATGATAATGACCCTCAAGGTACTGCAGTACAATTCACGTGGTGTGAATAAAGGACTTAGCATCGAACATCACGCAAAATCTTTCGGTCGAAGGTCATTGATGTATACCTGTCGCCGGAAGTGAGAAACTTGCCATTGAGGCATGCAAGCTTCAAAGTACTGAAGGGGTTGTTCCTAGATCAAATTCTTGGATAATGAGCTGATGTCGACAAGAAGTGATCCATCAAAGGAGGGCCTTAATGAATCCCACATCAGTGACACGGAATGGAGCTAATGATTTTGATGGAGGTGAAAACGATCTGTGACATATGATTCAGGGTGGCGGTCATGAAAGGATGAAGGATAATGTATGGCAGTGGATGGGACACGGTTGACTTTTCTGAACGACTTCTCTTGAGCATATGGCGACACTGATGCAATGGATCGGTAGCATTACCCCAAATATGGATGGTATGGCGAGACCATGGATGTGACCGGTGAATGAAACAACCCAACCCGATTGTGGTACGGAGGAAAAGTGTCATGTTCAAGAGCGACTTGCTACCATCAAAGTTTTCTTGAGTTTCTCCCAATTTTTCCCCAGTCATTGCTGACCAGTACCTCTTTATTTTTGTCAAGCTTGAGGAGGATAACATATGCTTGTTCTATAACCTACCCTTCGGGCAAGCCCATCGCTATGTTTTAACGAGCCTAGCGATAGTGAAACTCGTTCTCGTCTAAAGACAAGTTTGTCGCTATTTAATGATTTTAACGAGTCTAACGACAAGGATAACTCGGTCCTTTTCATTTTTAGAGAGTTTGAAAAGGTACATAAAGTTAACTCCAAAAGTCCTTTTTCATCATCTAATCCCTTAAGTCCGAAAAAGTATAAAACAATACAGAAGGGATGAGTTTTCAATAGTTTTAACGAGCCGAATAAAACAAGCGCTCGATCTTTTTGTGCAATAATCCCTCAGGTCCAAAAAGATTAAAATCTAGAGGAGGGATAGCTCTTCCGGTCGCTTTAACGAGCTGGAAGGCCAAAACTCGGCAATCTTTTCATATTTTACGAGTCAGATGAAAAGAGCTTAAAGAAGACTCGTCTTTTGAGGAACGAGTGATGAAACGGGTTAGCAGCTGATTCCAGGTACAGGTTGGAATTTTCCAATCACGGCAGTGTCACAAGGATGGCTAGTGAAATCACTCTTCGCAGCTGTTCCTCAAAATGGGTAAACAAACATATGGAGGTGAATGATCGGCCAATGGAAAAGTGGAGGTGACGGTGCAAACACGACCAAGGCTTTAATGGCTGATGATATTACATTCACAGTGGTTATTTACCGGGATAGTTCATTTTTTAACGAGCTTAAACGCAGGTGGAAACATTTGCTCAGTCTTATGTTTATTTTTTAACGAGCATGAACTATGTGCTAAAACTGCTTGGATCTTGCGTTTATTTTTTAACGAGCATGAACTGTGTGCTAAAACTGCTCGATTACCCAGTCATATGATAAGAGTGTCTCATTGAGATTCTATTTTTTATGGAGCTTCATCTCACGAAGCTTTGCCCCGGATCCTTTCGTTATGCAAGTTCAGAAACGACTAATCCTACGAGTTTAAAGGGTTAGACCTACAGGTTTAAAGGGAGGACCTAAAAATTTAAAAAATAAATAGTCGCCCCTTGCTTGCACTCCAAAAGGTTTGCATGCCCCCAGGCATAAAGTACGATTTCAAGGTTACCTCTACTTCATTTCCATCAAAACATTCGTTTCACCGAGAGAGGCCTACCTCTTTCAGGTTACCCAAAGATTGTCTCGTTAATCTTTCAAACAAAACACTTCCCCGGCAATGTCTACCGAAATAGACAAAGGTGAGCGACGTAGCCCGCCAACTCACATAACTTTGACAAAAGAATCTTATTCTAGAACAACCCCTCTTCCTAGACGGACGGGGTACGGACTAGTCATATTCTCCCGCGGAAACCTACCCTATACCCAAAGTTTTCCTGCCGAAGCAGACCAGGACGCATGCCCCCTGGGTTCCAGTCATATCCTCCCAGATTACTCGCGCTCATCAGGAGGACGGACCGTGGGTTGAGACACTTCTTGCATGAAGAGACCATTTAGGGATGGTACATGACTATTTGCGATGCGTGATTCGGG
Source organism: Pinus tabuliformis (assembly GCA_031772625.1). Classification (NCBI taxonomy): domain Eukaryota; kingdom Viridiplantae; phylum Streptophyta; class Pinopsida; order Pinales; family Pinaceae; genus Pinus; species Pinus tabuliformis. The sequence goes on along the minus strand of CM062820.1, from coordinate 1,421,514,956 downwards.
AAATGAAAGTTGGTCCACGAGCTTGACCACTCTTCCTTCATGTGGAAAACACATTACTCTAAAGAGTGAGGAGACGAGGGCCCCATGCAATATATATAGTCTCGTCCAAGGAGTAGGTTATAATCCAAGGGTCCTTGAACGACCATCACGTTCATTTGAACGGTCTTCCCTTTCAATGTTATGGGCACATTGGGGAGGATCCCTAAAGGTCGACTGGTTCCTTTATCAAAGCCTGATAGATTTCTCATTTCATGAAAAAGCGCTGGCGAACCAAGCGCTTTCCAAGCAATAGAGGAAAGGATACTCACAGATGCCCCCTCATCAATGATAGTGCCAGCCATTACCATTCTGTATATTTGAACGATAATTCTGAATGGTATGCTTGCTGGCAACCGGGGTCTGCCTAGTTGGTTCCAGTCGAACGAGACAACTAGGTTGCTTGGTGGTGGGACCAAATAGACGGCCGGGTATGACTCTGACGAAGTTCCTTCCTGCGATAAAGGAATGGGCAAATTGCCCCCTTGTTCATCGGAGTCTGTGTTGATGAAGAGAATTTGGACGGTGTCGTCTTTATTCTCCTCTATGATGGTATCATTCGAAGATAGAGCCTTTGAAGGCAAAACCGGGTCAACTACCGTCTCAACCTTTTGACTTTCATCAGGTATGGATTCAGACGGTTCATCTTCAATGATAGGTGCTTCGGCTGACCACCTGGGTGGGCCAGCCGGGTTCTCAACTAGTGAAGGACTTGGCAGGAGTTTTCGATATCTAGGAGGAAGTTGCACTGGTAAAACTGGGCGATCTTCCAAAACTATTTTAGCCTCGTCTAAGAAGGGACAACGGTGGATGGCATGGTCGCCTTCACACAGTTTGCAGGGAAATCTAGCTTTCCCTCTCTGTCCTGTGGCTTCACTTTCACTAGTTGACGGTGAGCAGTCAACATGGCTATCAGAGGTTGACGCTACCTAATTGTGCAAACGGGGAGACCAGTCCCTTAGTATCCGAGGGATGCAGGGACAATCTCTGTGGAAGTGGTCTCCCTTGCATATGACACATGGCGATTTAGGCCTAGTCAGTGCTGTGTGTGGATTTTGTCAGACGACACTTGTTTTCCCCCAGTCGCTTTTGGCTCCTTCTTCTTCTTCTCTTTCTTCTTCTTTTCCTTCTTCTCCTTAGGAACTTGGTTTTTTGTTTTACCAGTTCCGTCAAGCGAAGAGGAAGGAGGAGAGGAAGAATTAGATGAAGTGGAAGGCTGGTGGGCAACTCTGGTCTGATCTAACTGTTGACTCGACTGTTCAGGAACAATGGTGTTCTGAACGACATTGGTTGAAAAGAGCCAGACCGACAAGCCAATTGTCAGTCCTGGAAGCGACAATGTGGCCATATGGGGCGCACCAACATCTCCCCAAGAGGAGAAGGGACTAGGATTTCCACCAAGGGGAATTCCTTGGTTGGTGTGCTCCGTTTTTTCAACCTAAATATCAACGTAGGAATAGGGGTGATTGTTCCGTTTAAAATAAATTTTTAACGACACTTTAGACACAACTTGCTTTTTCAATTTTAAAGAGTCGAGAAAAAGCTAAAGATGACTCTAGTCTCCTTCGATGTTTTAACGAGCCCGAAGTGACAAATGCTCGGATGGACTTTTTCTGTTATAGAGTCTGAAAAAGGCCAAAAGGAACTGCTCTGGAGTTCTAGGCAGAGGGTGTGCCAAACTTTTCGCAAAACCGCAGAATACTTTTTAGGGTACGGGCGGTCGATCTTCCTGAATGCTGTGTTCAGTGCATTGCGATCAGTAGGGCGGCCGACACGGCTTCCTAAAGATAAAGGTTTTATGTCTATAGGGGTCTCCCAATATATACGCGACGGTACGTGGGAGCACAATCCGTACTGGCGCTATCGTCCCTCAGGAGGAATCACCCACCATCCACGAGATCGACAGTCACCAGGCTTTACGACGCCGGAACACGTCTCTAACCTAGACCTCTATGTTGTGCGTTATGTTGCAAAGCGTTGTTAAGTTCATTCAATTTATTTTAGGTTGATCTTTTTAGAAGTTTTCCTTTTGAGGTTCACCACGAGATGTATGATACAATTCCTAAATGCAGTCTAAAGATGATAAGCAAGCTTTATATCTTTTCAACTTTGAAAATCCTAGCTACTAAGGGAAAAGAAAGACACCATCTTTTCTCAAAGAGCAATCAGCACACTCTAATGCACTTTTCCTAAATCAGACATGCAAACTATCAAGATGCAAATGCACAATGCAGGTGTTTGTTTTCCGCTTTCTTAGTATTGATGCTTACAAAGAAAGCTTTTTGTACAACTCTAAATTTGCTTTTAAATGACAAATGCAAACAAGTTTACTTTTCCGAAATCAGAGAGGGTAGAAGAGATTACAACACTTAACGATTTTCGAAATGAATACTTGTTTTGACACTTAAAAGAGACAAACTCAAACCAAAAGCAAAAGTAAATGTATAATCAACTGTAAACAGCCAATGAACTCTCTTCTAAGATCACAATCGACAGATCTGAATCAAGGGCTACAGGATGATTATTTCACTCATGCAAAGGAAAACTGCAAATGATGCCACAAACACATAAAAACACTCACAGTCTTTTTGTACAAAAGGAGGTGGAATTTAAGCAGAGAAAAGGAGTTATCAGACTGGTACCTATGTTGGTTACAGGCTGCAAAAATCAGAGATCAAAACAAGGCAAAATAGAGCAGAGAACCCCAGCTGCACAAAGCCAAACTGGTTCAACGCAACCTCAACTCAGGGGTTTTGACATTCAGCGCAGGTAGCCTTCACGGGACCTGCGTTGAAATGCAAAATCCCTTCACAGTGTCTGCGCTGAAGGAGAAACTCTCATTTCTCACTGGTTCTGGTTCACAGATCGCTATTTAATCTACTGTTTCAGGCCAAATAAAAGCAACAAGCAAGGTACAATCAAAGGGATGCTTTGAGGGAGTACTAAGATCTATCGCAAAGGATCATCAAATCATTTGTGAGTCCATTGTTCAGATCATAGACAAGTCCAGTGATTGGATCAAAGCAGCAACTGTCTACTTTGCATCTGGGAATAGCAGATGCAGTTCGATTATTGCTGTCGAGTCTATGAACAAACAATGATAGAAACACAAATAAAATGACTAAACAAATCTCCCCAGTGGAGTCGCCAATTTGTTGTGGGGAAAAATGCCTATGCAGGACGATCCTATCCACCTAAGGTGTGACAGTGCCTTAGCAACAAACAGAGACAGCTATTCTAGTATTCTTCCTTTATGAATTAAGAATGAAGAGGGATAGATGGACTAACCGGTGTCTTCCGTTTGTCCCTCGATCCGGTTTCTCTTCTCTTGGAGAGTTCCCAGCTACTTTCCTTCTCGCTCGCCCAGCTTCAAGAGGTTTCTGCAATATCACAAGAAGAGAACACTACACAAGACATGGATTCATATTCATAACTAGTTCAGGATTAGAATTAAACTAAATATACTAATGCAATCATACATCAAAAATACATCAGTATATAGGAGAAACCAAGATAGCTTTATTGATGAATAACAAGGTTCAGGAAGAGATACAACCCAGAGGGCTCCAATCCAGCATCTCCTTCCCAGTAAATGGAATTCCTATATTCACCCCCTTCAAAGCATTAAGCACCCAATGATTCCAATCTCAAACCAACAGCAATTCTTTGCAATAACAAAATTCCAGCCCCTAGATCTCATGAAGGAGAGATCCATATATAGATGTTTGGAGAGAGGATGAGTCAGCTTGAGATCTGACTAGTGTCCTCTCCCTCTGTCAGTTCTTGATTCCACTTGGAGGTTCTTGCTTCCACTTGGAGATTTGGAACCTCTTACTCATCACCAGTCGAATTCCCTGAGGCAAGTGTCATTGAGGAAGATTTTGGAAGCTTCCTGGGTTTTGACACCTCGTGGAATGAACTTGCCACATGTCAACTCTCGCTCAGCGCAGGTAGCCAGTGTTGCCTTTGACATTCAGCGCAGGTAGCCAGTGTTGGCTTTGACATTCAGCGCAAACAGCTAGTGGAGCCACTGAATTGATCCTGAATTGACTTGTTTTTGAGCAGTTTCTGGTGGAGAACTTCTGTGAATTGCTGTGGTTTGTTAGCCTTGTTCCTCTAGGGGTAGGAACAACATGTTTAGGGCTTTGGATCCCTTAGATTATGGACATTTCATGCTCAATGCTGTAAGGCACAAAAATGTCTATAACACTAGGAAGTTCAAATGCACTGGTTGGGGCCCTATGTAGTCAAATAAATTACAAATGGTGGAAAAGTTCAGCTCACGAAGCCGAATGGGGAAATATTTCCGGGAAGAGGCAATGGGAGTCAACTGAAGTTATATCAAGGGGATCATGCCCCTGTGTAATGACTACATGATAGTAGGATAGTCGTAGTACTCCAGGCAACTACATGGAAGTACGGGACTATAAACTCTACTACCTGAATAATGGGAAAATGAAGTTAGGGGGCTGCGCGTGGGAAGCCAACAGTGCACCAAGAGGAGCTGCACCAAGAGGGTTGCACCATGGAGGATGGTGTTGCATAGAGGATTCTAAAAATATTCATTAGATGTACTGTAGCTGATTGGATGGTGAAAATCCCGCTAGGAGAAATGGGTAGGTTGCATTTATGGCACAAATCGTTGGCAATCTACTACCAAAGATGCATTTATGAGCAGAAATTGGAGGGAACGGTTGGATTTGAATTTGAAATTCCCTATAGCTATGGCATGATGGCCTACAGTCAAACACTTTTCTTTCATAAAATTTAATGCCCCCCCTGTATGTCTAAAACGATTTGGAGGAACTTCTGTCACAGGCGATTTCACAAACTTGCCTGGGTAGAGTCGCAAGCTCTTCATTGAGAAAATGATTGATCTCGCAGAATCGCTATCTCTGAAGTTGGTGTCTCTGAAGCCGCTGTCTCTGAAGTCATTGTCTCTGACACTGCAACCCTTGAATTGCATCAACAATAGAAGCTGCAATGTCTGTACCTACGACCTCGAGGTTGCCTAGGCCTAAACCATCCACTGCTAAGGAGAAACAAAAGAAACCATGGGTTGTATCAGTGAGGCAGTCACCGAGGAAGAACCCTATGGAGGTTCAGTAGAAAGGGAAGATGGAAAATAAAACCAGCCATATGAACCCTTGGACATGGACGCAGAGGAGCTTTGCGACGGGGTTGAAGAGTTGGATGTTGGTGAAGGCGAGCCTATCACTAGGCTCCCAGAATATATCCCCTCGCAAAAGGGAAAAGCAAAGGTCCTGAAGGATTTAGATTCTAGAAAATTTATGGTCTCTACATTGTTATTACGGAAGAAAGTAACATTTGAAGGTGTGTAGTTAGGGTGGATTCCCACCCTTAAAATGGAGGATTGGGATCTAGCTAATCACGGGAAATTCCTGCACTTGGAGACAAACAAATATTGACCGGAGTCACGTGACTGGAGACTATGAAGTAGGTTGTAGGGGTTGAAAAAGTTGGGTTGCTAAATAAGTTGTGGGTACCACACTTTAGTTGAACCACTATCAACACAATGTGTGTATGCCAATTTCTTACGCTGGTGCATGATGGTTGTCTCTGGCCGGGAGAGCCCACCCCCATCACACATATGCTGATCCGCAATATCACAAGGTTTCCATACCAAGGGGTGGATCCCACCAAGGAGTTTGGAGGTAAGAGCCAAGAGAAACAAATCACGGACAAAATGAACTGTGAGTATGGCTTAGTGAAGAAGTCACGTGGATACTCTATTCGTTCCATCAATGATATGGAGGTTCAGTTCATCACTAGATTTTGGCTTGTAAGATTATGAGAAAGTGTCACATGGATGAGGTTTTAGCACCATTTATTTCCTTGGCTACACAATGCACGAAGGGGGTGTAGTATAACTAGGCGGATTACCTCTACAAATAGTTTCTGTTGAATTGTCGCAAAACACAGGATGAAGGCAAGGCATTCCATTATGCATGGTTGCCGTTATTGCGTGCCCTCATCGAATGGAGGCTCCCAAAGGATAGCCAATTCCCTCCATAGGACAATGATATACCAGAGGCCACGAAGTTCACTTCGCTATGGGCAACGAAGGACCCGGAAAGGGTCATGGAGACAAAAGTGTTCTAGGTGCTGGTCGAGATGGACCTTCGCACCATGATCAACTAGAGGCCAAGGTTGTCACCAACATTATTTGGGAAATTGGAGGCCTACGTGAACTTTAAAGCGTACTTTCACAACGTATATCCTAAGAAATTATGGTACAAGTTTCCATACCTAGTCATTAACGTAAATGTACAAGAAGTCATGGGAAAATGGCCAAGTGAGTAGTAGTAGCCATCAGATCTTAGCGCTTGAACCAGCACGGTCAGGGAAAGTTCCTCTGCATAGGCCACAGAAGTGTAGAAGAAAAGGGAAGTTATGCAGGTTGTTGCTTGAGAGAAATCAGTGCCGAAAAAGAAAGATGTTGAGCAGGCCGCAACCCATGAAGAAGCAGCACAAGAAAAGAAGGAAGTTTTTGTTAAGGCAGACACTGTCAAGGAGTGCGCTGTGAAGGAGGCCAAACTGGAAGTTGAGGAGTCTGCCTCTCAACATATTGCAAACAAGGAAGGGTCCGAGGAGGAAGAAGGTGGTGGTAAGGAGTAGAGCACTCCCTTTAAATCGCAAAAGTGGACCAAGGAGACGACTTCCACACTCAGGAAAAAGCAGAAATCGAACAAGCATGCACATGTGGATCTAATGATCCTCACTAAGGGAGACTTTGATGAGATCAGAGACAAGATCCGTGACACAATGACATAGTTGTGGACACAGTTCGAGTAGCAATACATGCCAATGTTGGGGAGCATGCAGAAGGATCTACATGAGTTGTAGATTCAAACAAGTCAAATTCAAGCAAGCATGGGATAGGAAAGCTGGATTCAAGTGAGCCTATAGTAAGCGAGCAAGTTGGTTCTAGACACAGACAGAACTATGGACCTCAAAGTTATTCCTTTACCAAATGGTTCACTGTGCGTAGAAGCAGATGAAGCAAATGCCCAGCTCGAACATATAAATTATGTGGGTGTCAAATTAGTCACACTACCTATTCATACCCTCCATGTGCTCATGACGGGGTATTAGATGAGCTCAGGATCAGGGAGTAGTGTGCACTATTAGTTGTCAACGAAGTCAAGATGAATAATGAACATATTTTTATAGAAAAGGCTCAGGCACTGAAGGAAAACAAAGCATTGGTCACACGAAGCCAGAGCCCAGAGGCAGAAATTACATAGGCATGTCAGATGCTGCTAGAACTTCACATTCTAGAAGATGCAGCAACAACAACAAAGATTTGGAAGTTCACTGTCGTAGTCAAAGAATTGAAGGATGAGGTCGGCAGAGTAACATTTTACTTCCAAATGAAGATCTCAGAGCTCGAGTTGAAATTGCATCCAACAATTCCTCTAGAAGTCCAGGAACAACGCAAAGCAACTATCAAAGAAAGTATATCCACTTTGGATGCAATCATCACAGGCTACACACTAATATTCGAGCAAGTAATGGAACTATGGGCGAACCTACAGGAGGACCCAACCCTATAGAAACTTGGTATAGATATCAGGGAGTTGCAGTGACAGTTTGATGAAATCATGGCAACTATGTGCATTTTGGTGTCAATCCAGTGCTTTGCTCGCCTAATAGAAGGAAAACAACTTCAAATGCAGATTGAGGAGTTGCAAAAGAAAGAGGTTGTATTAAAGGCCAGAATATAGACATGGGCAGAGGAAGCAAGTTAGCTTACTCTGTTAGTCCAGGAAAAATTGAAGACACTCTAGTAGACTCAAAGGACGGTGCGCCTCGCGATGGAGGGAGCGATTGCATAAAAGCTAGTAGAGGAAGTGTAGCAGGTCACAGTGCAAGGTTTTGTTGACATAGCTATGTTAACGATGTTGGCATTATGATTCAGGTGTTGTCCTTGATGGCAAACCCATTCAGGTGATAAATCAAGAAGGACGCAGGAAATATGTTCAGCAAGTGCGTCCCCGCAGGCATACCATGCAGAACCCGCGTCCAGGGACGCAGGCCAGCCGTTCAGGAGGTGCGTCCGCCCAGTGCACACATTTCAAGGCAGAGAAAAGCACGTGGGGGTTTCTTGTGTGGTATCTAGCCGACGGTTTTGTGTTTCTATGGTGTCGGCTCGTGATATTGTTCCATGTTTTGGGGAGAAGCTTGCCTATATAAAGCAGAGGAATTCATTTGGATTAAGCATCATCTTGGTTGAATATCTCTTGGTGAGATCTAGTCCAGATCTATAAGGGCGAATCTTCTAATGGACTATGATCTTTATGGCGCATGATCAGATCTGTGGATCTGAGAGTTTGGGTTGGTTCTGAAGTCCTCATATTTCTTATATCTGAAGGGACGCAAGTTCAGTGAAGGGCAAGTGCGCCGGGACGCAGTACAGTAAAGGCTCAGGTGCGTCTTTGAGGCAAAGGACGCGGCGCGACTGTGTTATTGGGTGCGTCTCTGAAGCGAAAGACGCGGCGCGATAGTTATGCTGGGTGCGTCGGTCGCAGCAAAGCATAGAGGAACAGTGCGTCTGCACGCAGAACAGCAGAAGGTAGACTGCGTCCAGTCGCAGGCCACAGAAAGAAAATATGTGTCCCTGTCTTAAGATGATCTGTTGACTGTATATTTCTGTTCATAAAGTTTTCTGGGTTGTTTCTGTAATTATTGATCTGATATCTGTAGTAGACTGTATCTGTTGTATACTTGTTAATCATTTGATTCTTCATGAAAAGAAGTAGGGGGTTGTAGCTCCCTTCCAGGAGTGACTGGAAAACGAGAGAGAGTTGTAGCTCTCTGCAGGTTGCAGCCTGCGTGCTGGTAAAGGACTGCACCAGTACAAAATCATTGTAAAAAGAATTTCTTGAAAGAAGATAGAGACATATTGCAGCAGGTGGTTTTCTCCCACATTGGGTTTCCACCTTACATCTTTTGTTCTTTGGTGTGACTGTCTATTTTCTTTATTCATGCTCATTGTTTTATGGTACTGATATGCAAGAATAATTCAAAAGATCAAATAAGGAAGATTTGGTAAATTGCTAGATAATACTGATTCACCCCCCTCTCAGTATTATTTCCAACAATTGGTATCAGAGCAGGTCCTTCAGAAAAGCTTGATCGCTTGAAGGTAGATCGTTCATCATGAGCAACTACAAGAGAGAAGCATCAATCAGGCCACCAGTTTTTGATGGGACAAACTTCAATTATTGGAAGGTAAGAGTTACTGCATATCTTCAATCTCTTGGTACTGAAGTTTGGGACATTGTAGAAACAGGCTATGCTTTTCCTTCAGCTACTCCTACAGATCCAGCTGAGAAAAAGAAGTATGAAACAAATGCAAAAGCAGTCAGTACTCTATTAGGAAGTATATCCCAAACAGAATTCATGAAGGTAATGCACTTCAAATCAGCAAAAGAAATATGGGACAAAATGATCACAAGCTATGAAGGAGATGAACAGGTAAAACAAGCTAAACTTCAAACTCTCAGGATTCAATATGAGACTCTCAAGATGTATAATGATGAAAGTGTGGCTAATTATTTTCTTCGGGTAGATGAGATTGTAAATTGTATGAAAAATTTGGGTGAAGAAGTAAAGGAGTCTATAGTAGTTCAAAAGATTCTAAGATCATTATCCCCCAAGTTTGAATCCAAAGTATCTGCAATAGAAGAAAAAGAAAATCTCCGTGTTCTTACTATGTCTCAGCTACATGGAATTCTAACTGCTTATGAAATGAGAAAGGGAGGACCATCAGACAGAAGGGAGGCTGCTTTTAAAGCATCAGGCAAAGAAGATTACTATGAAGCAAGCCATGATCCAGAAGAAGAAGAAGAAGAATCAAATTTTGTCAGAAATCTTCAAAGAGGTTCTGGAAGGTTCAGAGGTAAGCTACCTTTCAAATGCTTTGCTTGTGGAAGAGTAGGTCATTATGCTGCAAAATGCTCTTATAAGGATAAAGGAAAGGAACCAGTTAGATGGAACAAGAAACAAAGTGCAAATAAGAAAAGCTACTACACCCATGAAGATAGTGATGGCTTATCAAACAGTGATGAAGATGAACAAGGTAATAAATATAGACTGTTAATGGCATTTGAAGATGATGATTATGAGGATGCTGTAGATGTGGATAACCTTTATGATGAAATTACTAGACTCAAGAGATGTATAGAAGAAAAGAACATGATTATTGATACTCTACAATTCCAAATTGATGAAAAGGAAAAACATCTTGAAAAATTAGAAGGTGAAATTGTTGGTCTTAGAAAAGAAATTGAGAAAACAAAAACTATTAATCTCAAGTTTGTCAAAGGATCTGAAACTTTGGATGAGATTATCAGTGTGCAGCGGTCTCCACTAAATAAGACAGGTTTGGGCTATAATGGAGAAACTTCTCAAGCATCCACTTCAAAAAGTTATCTTGATGCAGCAAGAAGAAATGAGCAAGAGCACAAGGAAGATCATCAGGTAAAGCAGGGACAAATGTCAAACAGAAACTATCAGGGGCAATCCAGCTTAAGGGTGAACAAAAGCCACAACCAGCCACAGGTAAAATCTTCTCAATTTGGTTCAAGAATAGATGAAAATAGAAATTACAATCAGTTGGCTGGTAGATCCAATAATCGCAGAAGCTTCTTCAATGGACAATGCTTTTCTTGCCATAACTTTGGTCACAAAGCAGCTCAATGTGTTGCGTATAAAACAATCATGACTAGGGAAGCTCAAAAACAAAGAAGTATGACAGGGATTGCAAAAAGGACCTATAACAACTTTTCAGCTCTTGAAAATGAAGTTGAATGTTCTATTTGCAATAATTTTGGACATGAAGACTTTGAATGCAGAAGCAGGTTTCCGGAAAGAAAGGTACAAGAACAGAAAAAGGAACAAGCCTCAGGCACCAAAACATGGAGAATAAAGGAACCTCAAACAGAAAGATGTGGGATAGCATTTTATGCAGAAGGACAAGAAAATCTATGGTACATTGACAGTGGATGTTCGAAGCATATGACAGGTGATAAAGAAAAACTTGAGTCTTATTCTAATTTAGAAAAGGGAAAGAAAGTCTCTTTTGGAAATGATACTCCTGCAACTATAAAAGGAAAAGGTATTGCTCCTTTAAAAGAAGATGTTAAGGCTGGAAATGTTTTGTTTGTTGATGGACTGAAGCATAATCTACTAAGTGTCAGCCAGATGTGTGATCAAAGAACCGAGGTTATATTCAGATCAAATGGATGTCTTGTTCGTGATCTTGATACAGGTAAAACAGTTCTCAAAGGAAAAAGAACTCCAAATAATCTATACATATTTGATGAAGGACAACAACAATGTTATCTAAGCAAGGATGAAGAGCACTGGTTATGGCATCGAAGGTTGGGACATCTAAGCTTCTCACAAATAAGGAAAGCTTGCAAATATCAGGCAGTTCGCGATCTTCCAGATATCAAAATTCCTGACAACACCATATGCAGATCATGTCAGTTTGGAAAACAAACCAGAACTAACTTTCCAGAGAAAGAAGGATCAGCCAGCATGCCTCTTGAGCTAGTACATACAGATGTATGTGGACCATTCAGAAAAAGAACACCTAGAGGAGAGGAATACTTGATATTATTTATTGACGATTTCTCCAGGTTTGTTTGGTTAGGACTTATGAAGCACAAAGATGAAGCATTCGAAAAATTCAAATCCTTCAAAGCTTTGGTTGAAAATGAATCAGGTCACAAAATTAAGTGCCTCAGATCTGACAGAGGTGGGGAATTTACTTCAAATGAATTTTTCGATTTCTGTGATGAACATGGGATAAGGAGAGAATTCTCTACAGCTAGAACTCCTCAGCAAAATGGAGTAGTTGAAAGAATGAACAGAACAATCCAACAAATGGCTCGTGCTATGCTCGATGAATCAGGAACTCCCGCAACCTTCTGGGGTGAAGCTGCACATGCTGCGGTTATTATTCTCAACAAAACAAATGTCCGAGTGAACAGCACTCAAACTCCTCATGAGCTCTGGAGTGGTAAAACGCCTTCGGTAAAGCACTTCAAAATCTTTGGGAGCAAATGCTATATCAAGAATACTGAGGAGCAGCTTGGCAAACTTGATCCTAGAGCAGATAAAGGTATTCTTCTTGGCTACTCTCCACATAGCAAAGCATACAAATGCTACAATAAAAGACTTGGCAGAATTGTTGACAGCATTGATGTAGTGGTTGATGAGAAGGGATACATTCCTAGGCAAATACATCGTGAAGACATCGAAGAAGATGAAAGCTACCCTCAAAGACAGAATGATGAAGAAGAAGAACCGCAAGAACAATCTCAAGAAGAACCTCACGAAGAAGCAGAAGAACGAACAAGAATAGAAGAAAAGACTCCATCCAGATATGTTCAAAAGAACCATCCAGAATCTCAGATCATGGGACAGAAAGAAGCAGGTATACAAACTAGAAGAACAATTGCAGAAGCTTCAAGTTATTTGGCATTACTCTCCTCTACTGAACCACAAAATGTGAAAGAGGCATGCAAAGATGAATGTTGGGTGAAAGCAATGGATGAAGAACTTGAGCAAATCGAAAAGAACAACACTTGGGAGCTGGTTCCTAGACCAAAGGATAAGAATGTTATCGGAACAAAATGGGTCTTCAAAAATAAATTGAATGAAAATGGAGAAGTAATTAGAAACAAAGCCAGACTTGTTTGTAAAGGGTATGCACAGCAAGAAGGAATAGACTTTGAAGAAACTTTTGCTCCTGTTGCAAGACTTGAGGCCATCCGAATGTTCCTTGCTCTCTCAAGTTCTCAGAATTTCAAAGTATTTCAAATGGACGTAAAATCAGCCTTTCTGAATGGAGACTTGGAAGAAGAAGTGTACATTGAACAGCCAGATGGGTTCATTCTTGGAAATGATCCAAATCTTGTATGCCGATTGAAAAAGGCTCTCTATGGTCTCAAACAAGCCCCAAGGGCTTGGTACTACCGGTTGGACAAATATCTTCATCAACAAGGTTTTTCAAAAGGTTCAGCAGATAGCAATCTATATATAAAAATTGAAAATGACAAATTGCTAATACTTGTTGTGTATGTAGATGACATTATTTTTGGCAGCAATGAAGAAGCTATGAGTCAAAGCTTTGCCTCAGTCATGCAGAAAGATTTTGAAATGTCCTTGCTAGGAGAACTGACATACTTTCTTGGTTTGCAAATCCAACAAAAGGAAGGAGGAATCCTTTTATCTCAAACCAAGTATCTCAAGCAGATTTTGAAGAAATGTGGCATGGAAGATGCAAAACCAGTATGTACGCCCATGGTCACAGGATGTAGTCTCAGTGCAAATGATGAGTCTGCAGCAGTACATCAACCAACCTACAGATCTATGATTGGAAGTTTACTATATTTAACAGGTACCCGACCAGACATCATGCATGCAGTTGGAATAGTTGGAAGATTTCAGGCAAATCCAAAGGAGACTCATCTTCAAGCAGTGAAGAGAATTTTCAAATATCTTCAAGGGACTCAAAATTATGGCTTATGGTATCCTAGAGATACAGATCTCACTCTTCATGCTTATACAGATGCAGATTGGGCCGGAAGCGTGGATGACAGGAAAAGCACAAGTGGTGGTGCGTTCTTTATGGGTCCCAGACTGGTATCTTGGTTCAGCAAGAAACAGAGTTCAATTGCCTTGTCTACAGCTGAAGCAGAATATGTTGCTGCTGCATCTTGTTGCACCCAACTCCTTTGGATGATGCAGACTTTGCAGGATTATCAAATCACTTGTACACCTCCAATCCCTATCTTATGTGACAACACAAGTGCAATCAGCATCTCAAAGAATCCGGTTATGCATTCAAAAACCAAGCACATACCAATCAAGTACCATTTTCTCCGGGAACAAGTACTTGAACAGAAGGTCAAGTTGGAGTATGTTCCTTCGAAGGAACAAGTTGCTGATATTTTCACCAAACCGTTGCCCAGGGACACTTTTGAATACCTCAGGCAAAAGCTGGGGGTTGTTGATGCATCATCCTATTGTTGATCATCTTCCTATTGGTGGTATAGGCTCAGGGGGAGCACATAATGCATTGTTGGCATTATGGAGAAGGAGATCTTGGAAATAGCTGCAATATGTCTCTATCTCCTTCATGATGGATTTCTGGTTACAGATCTGGAGAAGCATGAGCATAGGGGGAGCATACCCTTTGCCCTTGATGTCAAAGGGGGAGAATGAAGCTGAAGTTTATATGGTTGCCATCAAGTCCAAAGGGGGAGGTTGTTGGCATTATGATTCAGGTGTTGTCCTTGATGGCAAACCCATTCAGGTGATAAATCAAGAAGGACGCAGGAAATATGTTCAGCAAGTGCGTCCCCGCAGGCATACCATGCAGAACCCGCGTCCAGGGACGCAGGCCAGCCGTTCAGGAGGTGCGTCCGCCCAGTGCACACATTTCAAGGCAGAGAAAAGCACGTGGGGGTTTCTTGTGTGGTATCTAGCCGACGGTTTTGTGTTTCTATGGTGTCGGCTCGTGATATTGTTCCATGTTTTGGGGAGAAGCTTGCCTATATAAAGCAGAGGAATTCATTTGGATTAAGCATCATCTTGGTTGAATATCTCTTGGTGAGATCTAGTCCAGATCTATAAGGGCGAATCTTCTAATGGACTATGATCTTTATGGCGCATGATCAGATCTGTGGATCTGAGAGTTTGGGTTGGTTCTGAAGTCCTCATATTTCTTATATCTGAAGGGACGCAAGTTCAGTGAAGGGCAAGTGCGCCGGGACGCAGTACAGTAAAGGCTCAGGTGCGTCTCTGAGGCAAAGGACGCGGCGCGACTGTGTTATTGGGTGCGTCTCTGAAGCGAAAGACGCGGCGCGATAGTTATGCTGGGTGCGTCGGTCGCAGCAAAGCATAGAGGAACAGTGCGTCTGCACGCAGAACAGTAGAAGGTAGACTGCGTCCAGTCGCAGGCCACAGAAAGAAAATATGCGTCCCTGTCTTAAGATGATCTGTTGACTGTATATTTCTGTTCATAAAGTGTTCTGGGTTGTTTCTGTAATTATTGATCTGATATCTGTAGTAGACTGTATCTGTTGTATACTTGTTGATCATTTGATTCTTCATGAAAAGAAGTAGGGGGTTGTAGCTCCCTTCCAGGAGTGACTGGAAAACGAGAGAGAGTTGTAGCTCTCTGCAGGTTGCAGCCTGCGTGCTGGTAAAGGACTGCACCAATACAAAATCATTGTAAAAAGAATTTCTTGAAAGAAGATAGAGACATATTGCAGCAGGTGGTTTTCTCCCACATTGGGTTTCCACCTTACATCTTGTGTTCTTTGGTGTGACTGTCTATTTTCTTTATTCATGCTCATTGTTTTATGGTACTGATATGCAAGAATAATTCAAAAGATCAAATAAGGAAGATTTGGTAAATTGCTAGATAATACTGATTCACCCCCCTCTCAGTATTATTTCCAACAAACGATGGATTTCAGTGACCTCTCCAATAAGTTAGAGGCTCCAGCTAAGTGACTCGAGGGTGAGTCACCTAATTTGTGTTGGGGACCTATTAGGATGGGGTCCCTGGGGTCAATTTTGTTAAGTTTTGAGTCAATTTTGTATTATCTTTTGTAGCGAATGTAAAGTCTCTATGAAATGTGGAAAGTGGAGTGCAAAGCTAGTAGAATTCAAATGGGATTTAGTCCCTTAGTTGGGTAGGTGATAGAGTTGTTTTGAGACCCACCCATTGTTCACAGACCATGGTATTTTAAAGCAAAGGCTATATAAAGTTGAGTCATAGCAAGTCTTAGGAGTATGAAAAACTTGAAGAATGATAGTAAGGGCAAGGTGCTAAGGTAGGAAAGTTATGTTTCCTGTACTTAGGCAAAAGGGGAAGGCTTCGGCAGCTGAGCGGGTGGAGACCTTGGTAAGTCTGCAGGTTGAGTGTGTGGGCCCCTGCAGCTGAGTGTACAGGGATAAGAATTTTGTATCTGAATGTTTCTATCTAATTAATACTATTTGGAGCCAAAATTGAAGCATCTGTGTCCTTTTATTTACTTCTGCAAAGTTTACGTTTCTTCACTCTATAATCTGTTTAATATGAATTAATTCTTATTTACTGCGCAAAACTAGTATATCTGTAATATTTATGCATAATAAATCCAACTAAGTACCTTCATGAAGATCTGGAAGTCATTTAGACAGATTTACAGTAGTTATCTGTCGAAAGGATTAGATATGCGCGAAGGTAGATCTAAACCATAAGAACTTTAGGAAACCATCACATAGGCCTTTTGATGTAGAAACATGGTTCTAGCATCCCCCAATACTGCTTTGGGTGAGACTACAACTTGCTCTACGTAGGTTGTTGCCAAAAGGGCCATCAGTGCAGGGTTTTGTTGGTTGGCACAATTAACGTTGAACCCAAGTCAAGCCCCATCAAGCCAACATCATGATCACAAACATGGGACATGCCCACCTCATATATATATTGTAAATATTTTTTTATCAATAGTGGATTCTATTGTCTCTCCTTCAAGACACCCTACTCTCTCTTCAAATGAGGATCTTTCTCCCAAGAAGTCAATAGGACTCATTGTCATGTAGAAAATCATGATGTATTTCAGCTATACACTTACGTCTAACCTCACACATCTAGGAGAAATTGTTATCACTAAAAAATTATGCACCCAAGTACACTAGCCAGGGCACCCAACATTGAAGAATGGAATGTGTAAATGCACTAGTGATTGTTGGGAAACATCAAAAATGAATAAAAAAAAGGTTCCTAATGTTTCAATTTAAAAAATAAAATTGTAGAAAGACATCTCAACAGTTTTTCATAGATCATTGTGGTTGTTTCTTTGATATCCATGCAAAGTGACATCTTCGAAGTTTGTAGGCCAAATCAAATTAAATCAGCATCCACCAAGTGAAAGGAAAAGGTCAGGTAGGTCAATCGCAAGCCACTACACCATTGAAGTGGAATTAAGGAGCCTCCAAAGGACTACCCTTGTCTCCCACTAGCTCACTAAAAGATAAAATCTCATTAATGAGCCAAGGCAAGGGAAGGAATTGGATTTGGCCTATAAATATAATTGCATTTGGGACCAAAACAAGAGAGAATCCCAAGCAAATTTAGGGTTCCAAATTGTATAAAAAACTTGCATTGTTTTTTGGTAATAGAGCTCACCATTAGATACCTCTCATAGGACTTCTTTGAGGAGAGATCATTCTTGCAAGGAGAGGGAAAAGGACCTTCCTTTAGGAGAGTCATAGGGTCCATTTCCCTATCAACTCCCTTTAGTGTCTCTGGGATGATTTTGTAACTATTTTCATCAAGCAATAAAGAGAATTCTTGCTTCCCAACCTCCATTGTTCATTTTATTCATTTTCTTTATTTTTTACATTGTAACTAATGATATTATTTGGATTTAGTTGATTTTTTAATTTGTTTATGTTTTTCTTGCTAATCATTTGTTGGTTTCATGCATTGAACAATAGCCTTGTAATAGAATGGATTTTGGAATGTGTTATCACTCAGGTTGTTCCCTAAGCTCCTCAAAGGGAATACGGCCGAGGTAACCACTAACCAATCTTTTAGCTGCAGGTCCTAGCCATCCTGCAACCAGAGAGGGCTCTCGCTTTATGATTTAACTTTGTCTTTTGTTATGTTAGGCTAGATATGAAGTGCAGGGTTTTGTTCTAAATTTGGTTGGATGATGATTTCAGGCAGAACTGGGATGCAGTCTCAGAATAGTCTAAACTATTGGGCAATGGAGTCAATGGTGGTGTACTGCTGTAGGTGTTTCATGGGAAAATGTGATGCTACAGAGCCAGACAGGCATCTATGGAACAATCCTTGAAATTTGAGATATGATGGCATGAAATCAGGGAATGAAAGGCAGTCAAGGATCTTTCACTATGTTGATAGAGGGAAAGTGTGAGAATATTATCTAGGAGAAATTAAGAGTTCCTAAACAGCATTCGTAATGAGAGAATTAGTGCAAACATGAGCAATTAAGAATTCATATTTATGACCAATTCCGAAGAAAACATAATTAGAAACAGGGATTGAGCAGAGGGTGTATTTAAACAAGTCCTGAGCTATTCTTCTTCTCTGTTTCTAAGATTATGAAACATATACATGAATTTTGTAAACAATGAAAAGACAAAACATGGTTTAGGAAAACTTATTGTTCTGTTAAACGACACAGGAATTCTTTAGCATAACACAGATCATCACTTTCACATCCAAACAGTGCAGAGACCATGAACTTTCCCAGCCATTTGTATTAGAGAGTCTGAAAATTTACAGTGCAGTGTCTTAGAAAGAAAATCACCAATGACCAACCCCAAATATGTTCTGTGGGGAGGTATATATACAAAAAATGAATTACAAAATATCTAGCTGATGAGTTAATAACTCATAACTTCTTTACCAACTCTTGAGGAATAGTAGATGAAAGAGTAAATGATGTAGTAGATATTTAGGGTATTAGCTATCTGTTCTATCAGAGAATTTAGACTTTTGGGATCAACTGAGTTGGCTGAGGCTGTGCTTTCAATTTGCGTTTTTTGGGCTTGCTGCCCTGGTGCTTTGTTGAGTCACAGCTTTGTTATCTTGCTTTCGGTATGCATACTTGGCCTTTTTATAAAATTGTTGTAGTCATATCTTGACTCCCTCTGCCTACTGTCTTTTCTTTAGTTCTCTGTTTCCAGCGTTGTCTCTTGCGAATTTTTGGGTTTTGCAGGTAGTCAAGCAAATAGGAAGCTCTCCTTTTTGAGTAATTTTTTTTGCGATGCGCGATTAGCGCTAGGCGCTAATCGTGCATCGAAAAGTGCCTATATTTCTTGATTCAGGCATTCTTTGATGCGATTCTCGCCCTTTGCACCTTTTCTGTGATGACATCAGCATGATGTCATCAGTGGGTCCTGGGTACAGCAGGGTGATGTGGCAGTGACATCAGCGGAGGACAGGTGGCGGATGACATGGCATTACGGCAGGGTGATGTGGCAATGATGCCAGTGAGATGACGTGGCACACGACAAAAGGCGGTTTGCAGTTTTATCGGACCGCCTTCTGTACGAGAGCGGTAAGTGTCAGAGGGGCTCCGATACAATTGCATGGAGGCACGCATCTTTTGTACGGCGGAGAAACCGCTAGGCTATCGGAAGCTAACTGTTGGACATCGGGGCGGCTCCGAAATCGGTGAGAGTCGTCGGATGGGGAGGGCCCGATCCGATGGTGGACGGAACTGTGAGCTGGTGGGCTGTTAACATACGGAACCCGCCCGAATATTCAAATATTTATACAATGTTGCGATTGTTTAGACTTTGGGTAATATGGGTTTTATGGGTTTGTAAGTGGGCGTCAGTGGTTATTAATTTAACCAAATGCTAAATCAATCCCAGGTTTGAACAGGGAAAGGATAATGCCAAGCCCCAAATGAACTTAGCATTTCCCCAAACTGATGTTATAGGGCTATAGTGCCAGGGGATGGGAATATGTATTATTTTTAGGTTTTTATATAATTTTTTGTATAATAGGGGATAAGGAAATGATCTAGGGAGCTAGATAATAGAGGTAGGAATTAATATGACCTTGTGAAGTGAAAGTGTAGGGGCATGAAGCTAAGTTTACAAAATGAAACTTAGACATAAGAAGTGAATGGAATGTGGAGAAAGGATTTTTACACCAGGAATGTGGCTTCGCTTCATTGAAGAAAGTCAAAGCTTGACTTAGTATTTTACAAAAATTGAGTGATAACAGGACTGGTTGGGAAGATCCCAAGGTCCTCAAGGGGATGTTAGTGAGTGATTTATGGGGGAATAGAAGGGGAAGTAGACATTCTTCCAAAGTTCTTCCATCAAAACAACTGCTTTGCCACTTCTGTCATTGATGAGAGGAGCTCTGATTGACAATATATGAGGTGATCAAAACCTTGCTTCTGCAACCTCAAACTACCTACCCAGCCTAATACACCTAACATTTTTTCATCCTTTTGAATGGGTGCACTTAGACTTGGAGACCCTGGTTATCTTCTTTTATTTTGACTGCCCTCCTATCTAAATGTACCCTTATCTCTTCCAAGGGCCCAGATTAAGCAGTTGGGCTCCTTCATTTCTCTACCTAGCTACTCATCTGCCAAGCTTAAGCTGTTTGGACAGGCACTTTTTCTCTATTCTACAACAACAATTTAAACATGGCATGGTCCAGTTTTCAGTGTTGGGCCACCCATCAAGTGTGAAAACAACAATACTTGCACATTATGGACTTGCAAATAAGGTAGCAGTGGCATTTTGACTGGCCACTTTCCTGGTCTTTCTTTGGGGTTCATTTCTATTATTTTTTCTGACCAATTTACTCTTTTTGCCCTTTGATAATTCTTTTAGGGCATACCCTCTTTACATTTTTTAATTTTCTCTGTCTCTTTTGAAATATGGAACCTTTGCAGCATGGAAATGATGAACATATTTGGCACTTCCCAGTCAATCATGAAAAATGACACCTATTGGTATAGGAACCTAACAGAATGTCTATGCTCCAAAAGGAACACGATCATTACTTGAAATTATGGTGACGTACATACAAATAAATTGAGAAGTTTTGTTAATTTGCAATTAATGAAGTTATGGCTAGGGAAAATTTTAAGGATGGAAATTATTTTAAAGATTAAAATCTTGGCGAATCTTACTAATCCATAATATGCAAACTATAAAATGTTTGGTGATATTTTAGTAAAATATTCAAACTTCTAAAGATTTTATATAGTCTCTATAAATTTTTGGTAATTTTTAAGGTAAAATATTTTTTTCTTATAAAATTTGGGCAAATCATTTTTAGGAAAAAATGGGAATTGACGATTTCTTTTTTTGGAAAAAAGCATGGAAAATTAGCCGATCTGCGAATATTAGCCCCTAAAATTTTCCCTGGTTATGGGTATTACTAGAATCAATCAACATTTTTACCTTTTCCTTTCTAATATATCTTTCTATCTTGAGGTTTTGTGGAATATTGATGCCAACCAATGCATGACAACATATTATTAGAGTAGCCTCTTCTAGATATAGATCTTGTTAGGGTTCAAATTCTTGATATTCTTCCTCTTCATGGTCTATGTATGATAATTTATTCTCGTTGAATTTATTCCCCTTATTATATTTGTTTCCACAATTGAAACATAATCATTTTTCTCTTCTTTCCTCCATTGGTTGAAGTGTAAACCTTGTTGGTTGAGTGAGGTTAAGAGAGAAAGAATTATGTTCTTTATAGTTATTAGTTACCACTCTTATAGTGTTCATTATTTTAGTTTCAACTTTCCCTACAAAATTTAAAACATGTCCTAGGGATTTAGGCTCAAACATATAGGCCTTGTTGGAAACCAGGACAATACTGAGAGGAAGGGTGAATCAATATCATAGAAATTTTACCAATTTAAAAAATCTTTTCATTTTGTGTAAGAACAATAAGACAGTAAAAATCACTTTCAGCAATAACTTAAATAACCATAACAAAGATCAACAATCACAATGGAACACACAAGAACAAGTAACTTTCAGAACTGCTCTTCAATTCATTCATAGGGAAAGCTACAACTTGTTATTACAATTTCTCTGGCTACAACCAGAAGGAAGCTACAAATCCCTGATTTTTTAGCTACAACTAAATGGAGCTAAGACCCAAACTATTCTCCAGCACCTACTGGAAGGAGCACCAACCCCTAATTAGCAAGCTACAATTTGCTTTAAATACTCATTGTTCCATCTTTCATCCATTTTCACACTAGGATCAATGACTACCTCATCTGCTTTCAGAAACTATTAAATCTCAATCACCACTCAAAAATCACTTTCACCATACCAATACCTTGCTGCAATAGAAGCTTTGTCTCAAACAAATTGTGTGCATTCTGCTTGATCAAGCCTGCTTATAAAGAATTTGGCTTGATATTTGGCTTCTCTTTATTTTCTTTGATTGATGCATGCTTCGTTATTTTTTACTTTTTCCAATTCATCTCAATCTTCTATACATGTTCTCGAGGTTATCCCACCTCAATAACCATTCTTTTTTAGTTAAGCTGAGTTTTTTTGTATACTTCTGCATTCTGAACCTTTAACAGGCTTTAGCAGTGCATCTGTTATTTTTATATGTAGTTAATTTGGCTAAGTTGCCAAACCTGTTGTTAAAACTTACAATTCCACCTTTTTTCTTTTGTTCCCTTTATTTTGGCTCCCTTACCTATTTTTCTTCCATAGAACCAATATCCATGACCATCAGCTAGGCCACTAGTCACTTAACCATGTCAAGACCTACAACGATCGATTCCCTATGTTAACAACTTCACATCGTTGGTCCCACTTCTACATGAAGAAACTAGGAGTTGGCACTTAGCCACTCCAAGATCCTCTATGTCTAATTATATAACACGCCCATGTTCCTCCAACTGTTGCATGGGACCCTGTGCGAGCGCTTAGCCTGTAGCTCCTGTTGTTCCGACACTTTGTTTGTGTGCACCATAATTCACTTGTCAAGGTCATACCTTTGGATTGACGTGTCCATGGGAACCACTCAACTCCCTTTATAATTGGTTTTTGCTCTACATTCATGGCTTGGTGTCTTATGCCTGGTGCTGGTGCTAAATGCACAAAATTGAATCTTTTGGTCTCTTGTCATGTGGGTGATGTTGTCCTGTGGGGTCCTCCCACACTTCTCTAATTGGTTGCTACTCTATGATGTCTATTAACATGTCCCATCACCCGTCACCTAGTAATACCTCTTGCACACCATTTTAAATATTTCGGGCTCATCCTATCAAGATGATGTCACCACGATATCACTCCTGTCATGTTTCAACCTATGAGTGGTGACACGTGTCACCCAGAAAAGGGCCACTTGGGGGCCTGTTGATGCCCCGAAATTCATTGCAACAACATCGGGGAAACCACCCGGTCCGGAACTTAGTGCAGCTCCTTTTCCGTTTGGAATAGTGGCTCCGACTGGGGATAATGGGACCAGTTTCCCAAAGATTATAAGTAAACGGGATGGATGAATGATTTACGATGTAAGGTGATAATAAATAAATAACTAAACTACAAAAGAAATATAATAACTATAAGCTAATCCCGGGACTTATCGATTCATTTGAATACAGCGTTTGATAATTTAGGCTTACTGGCAGGCATATAGATGACACTAACAATAAGCATAAATGTTTAAATCATTTAAGATTGCTCTGCATAAGTAGTTATGCAGAGCGATAATAGCGAATTACTGTACTCAGTCATTTATATCATTGTTACGCGCATGATTAAAAGAGATAACAAATCACAAAACATTCAATAGTGATATGAAATGCAGACTTGCTGTTATATTGCATACATGTAATCAACAATAGCAAAAGTAATAACACAGCAATTCATATAATAGAAAAGAGAACAGATACAGATAATAGTACCATGCAAGCTGTTTGATCAATCCAATATATTAATCGCTATGTCGCGGTTCCTCCTTCAGACCAGAAAGCATTCCAAGCAAACGACAATAGTGCACAATTTACTTAAAACAGCCTTCCAAGTAAAATTAAGAACCAGTGGTCGAGTTTCAAAAAAGAATATAGACTGAAGCACAATAGTGCAAACTTCAGCCTTTAAGTCTTTTACAAAATTTTACGACCCTTTCCAAAACAATGAAAGGATCTATAAATACTATGCTAATCTAAAATATCTAAATATCTAAATCTGAAAAACAACTAAATCGGCATTAGCAAATATCATTTTGTATTTTGGTGATTCGGCAGTCGGCGGCGATGTTTCAGTCAGAGGTCTCTTTGCCTTTACTCCTTTGCTGACATATCGCCAGCATTGGCTCTACTTCTGGTGGAGTATTGAGGCATGAAGTCAGCTGTGCATCATATGTGGCATCTCGAATATCGGCAATCAGGTATCGGAGAGCATCTGTTAGACAATTAAGAGCCGACCTTTGAGAATGTGGTTTAATCAGAAAAAGCCAGTATGAATCAGCGGTCAAGGTATTTACTCCAGTAATTAACCGCCCTTGTTTCTCCAGATCAGGGTAATTCCTGAGCTCCAGCATATTTGCCGTTGTTATGTTTCCAGGTGTGCATTGTGAAATCATGTTTGCCAGATACAATGTATCATTAACTAGATTGATCATGTTACTGGCAATCATTTTGCATCTGGAGGCTGCTCTTTCTGCTTTCATCATCTGTGTGTTCCATTCCATGAAGAGTATGTCCTTGTATGTTACACAGATTCGGGAGAAATTTGCGGCTTGCCCTTCTGGAGAGTCTTGCCATTCAATATATTCTGTTATATCGTCTTCAGCCTGATCCAACTTACTTCTGGCTTTCTCGATTTGTTGACACACTGCTGTAGATGTTTCACACAGTGACTCAGCTTCAACAAGTTGTTGGCATAAGATCCTGATTTGAGATATCAGTGCGCTGTTTATTCGAGTTGCCTCTGCTCTGAAATCATTGATACTCTTGGCGTTCTTAATACCTTCAAGTTGAGCTGATAGCTGAATTATTTGCTCGTCTTTAGCTTGTATCATCAGCTCATTCGATGCCTTCAACTGGGATAATGCCTCTGACAATTCTTTTGCTTTCTGAATGTCACTTTGGTCTATCCTCAGTTGTTCAATTTGCTGGGTTAACAAATGATTCTCTTGTTGTTGGGCCAGCAATTGTTCCTCTGCCTGTGCTGCCTTATTCCTTGCCTCTATCACTTCTGCTTGTAATGCGTATATCTCATGCTCTTTAGTCTTCAAAAGAAGACTTACTTCGGATGCTTTGTCAATAGTTGCCGCTGAATAAGCTCCCGCAAATTGCAATAGCTTTGTCAGATCTTCAGAGGGATCCAATTCTCCCTTCCAGACCACATTGCCCGTGATTGTTTGCTCAGGCAAAATAGAAGGTTGATCAAGCCTTCGCCTTTTCCTCGAGCGCCTTACAACGGCTCTATGCTTTGGGCTGTAGAAAATGTCTAGAGGAGGAATTTCCTCCACCTGAAGATCAATTTGATCGGATGGGTCTTGAGTGATTACCTCTACATTCTGTACCATGGGTGAGCCGCTGGTTCCCTCTAGAACCGGAGAAGAAGTAGTATTGGGAGTCTTAGAGGCGTCTGAGTCTTTGGAGGCTTCCTTACCACTTATGATGGAATCGAATTGGTTCCATTCTTTAATTAATTCAGGATCAGTAGAGATTTGCTCACTTTGTTCTGTTTGAGCTTTACTTTGTTGTGTTTGAGCTTTACTTTGTTCTTTCTCCCGTTCAATCCTCTGCTGTTCCTCCAATGCCTTCCGCCGTTGCTCCTCCTGTGCTCTTTGCTGCTGTTCCTCCAATTCCCTTTTCTGCCTATCTTCTAGTTCTTTCTTTGCTTTCTCTTCTTCTTCTCTTTTCCTCTGTTCTTCTAACTCCTTTTGTTTTCTTAGCTCTTGATCCTTTTGTGCCTTTTGCTGCCTTTCTATTTGATCCTTTCTATGCCTCTCTGCTTGCAGCTTGTTTTGCCTTTCCTCCTGTTTTCTATCATATTCTTTAGTTGTAACAGGAGATAGGTGTATTTGCTGCTGACCAGGCTCGCTTGAAGAGGATGTTTGGGCTGTGGATAATAAATCTAGAGGCAAAGTTTGCAACCTTTGCTTTCTAAGTTTATTAAATTCAGTTAACTCCTCATCTTCATAACTCAATTTAGCAAGTTGTCTGACTTGGCTTATTGAATCGGCACTCATGAACAGGTCATCAAACTGGTCTTCTTGATGAACAACCTTTGACAGTTTGGCCTGTTCCAAGGCAATGAAAGCAGTCTTTTTTGGATCATAGAGTCTATTTGGAATAGAAGCCAGGGATATCAATTGGAGTTTTGCTGCTTCCTTCTCTGCATGCTTGTAATTCAGCAGCGTATAAACTCCAATTCTTAAAGGAAAAGAGGGCCATCCTCTCTTTTTCTCCTCTTTGAGAGTTTGTGTGACACCCTCAGACATAATCTGGTAGGATATTTCCCGGGCTAACAATTTATCTGGGACGTACAGGGGGAGGACATGTGGCTTAGCTTTGCTTCCAAAAACTCTAATATAGGTAAAATGTTCTTCGCCGAACCAATGGGCTACGGCTGGGAGATCAAAAGAAGCTTCATAGGAAATTCTAGGGATAGGTCTGTCAAAAATAGAATAGTGAACGGGAACCATAAAACCATTGCAGATTTGATATAAATGGTCTTTGTGAGAGGGTTTCCACAATTTCCGATGGTACAAGTGAATGGGTGTTGGGTCATGGGTTGTCCATCTCCAACCAAGGACAGGAAACTCAGAATTAAAACAAAGGGTATCCATAATGTAAGCAGAGTAATAGAATGGTGGGATTTTTCTCTCAGTGACTCTGGTTTTGGCCCTAAACTCACGAATAGCCATGACCAATTTATCAGACAAAATAGTGGCCCAATCCATGATTATACTATTGACGGCTGCTTCCATTAAAGGAACCATATCAATATGAATATTTGCAGAGTCATGAAATCCCCACAATCTACACATCATAATCCCGGCGTAGCAATAAGGTGAAGCCAAAGAAGCATTGGAGTACTTACCCGACATATCATGCTTGTGTTTAGTTGGATTCTGCCTCCACTCTCGGAGAGGTTCGGATGGCGATTCATTCTCCTTCGCGAATTTCTCCAAAAAGGCTCTATTATAGACTAGCTCGGGTTGAGGCAAATGATACATCCGTCTCAAGTCATCAGGCTTGAAGGAACCGAAAATCCTTCCATCCTTAGTATGGAAGGTTCTATCAGTGAGAGTAATTTCTTCAATTGCCCAACGTACCACATCAGTATAAGGCAAGACTTGTTCTCTGGCTGCTATTCTGTGCAGAAAGGAGTCAGCCAAATCTTTAAGAGTTGCCTCAGACTTTCTTAGTTCATCCACACTAGCCTCCGTTACTGTCTGTTCTGGTTGTTCTGCTTCTAGCAAATTGTATGTACCTTGCCATGTAGTACCAGGAAGACCAGTGCATGTAGTATCTGAGATTAAGCCTTTCTTTGAAACCATAGCAGCTTGGCCTGAGACAGGTGTTGGAGTAGAACCTGCCACCTTTTTGAACTTCTTTCCCATCATATTCAGACTCCTCTCGGTTGAATTCTACACAAATGCAAGAGAAATCGTAACAAAGAAATAACAATGACGATCCATAACGGGATAGATATATAACTTGAAGCGTGGTGAGATTAATTCTAAAAGTGGCTGCGGATCTAATGATTTGAGAGGGCACCGCAGATGCAATGATGGTGATTTTACGGCCTGCAGCTTCATAAATGACCATTACTTAAGTTATTAAACCGAATGACCCCTTAAAGCGTGCAATAGATTTCTTCAAAGGTCTAATCGTAATTGCTCGCTAATTCGAAGGGGCAAAGCTTTAAATACGCATGCATTACCTTATCCCTTTACTTAACGGCATTTTGAAATTTGTGCTTTTGTCAAATCGAATTTAAATATAACTTTAATGCTTTGAAATAATCATCCTTTTATTAGGAGTTCTGGTCATCATTAAGCGTCATCGCATCGCATCGGGAGTGTGAGTGACATTATCATTTGGGAGAGATCTTGGCGAATGCCGATTGCGACATTGTATCATATTAGCGCGCGAACATAATCCCTAAATGCATATCAATTGATTTACCGACTACCGATAGCGATATCATATCGCATCGGGAAAAAGATCTGAACGTCTTATGAAGATGTATGGGATTCTGCCGACTACCGATAGCGATATCGCATCGGGGAAAAGATGTGTGCTTTTTCTGTGTGTGCATTGGCTATCGCCGATGGCCGATAGCGATATCGCATCGGAAAGAACCAAGGTAGCAAACGGTCTTGCGATTGCCTTTTCGGACTTAACCAAAAATTGCTTATTATTTGTTCAAAAAGGCTTTTGTTAACAAATTCATTTGATTATCATACTTTTTTCGAACAAATTCATTAATGCCAATTAAAATTTTTAAAAGGGACCCATTTCATATGTTAATTGTTTGTGATAAAAATATTATGAAATGGGGGGTTGTTGTAGGGCACAACAATTGGCGATTCGCTGGTAGAACCAGTTATCTCTGGACTAATAAATATACTTACACCTTTTCAAATAGAATCTTTATAAAGAAAGGAAACTTCTAATATAACTAGATGTCTATTGATTCTGAATAAAACAGGTTTCTTCATTTGACTTCCTCTTTTTATAAACACACTTTGAGTTTTGAAACAAGTCCTTATTGGTTCATAAAAGTAAAATAGAAAACTTCTCCATATCATCTTTTTAAAATAAACTCCTCTATCACAGGTAGAGCCTCTGCTGCCAGCAAACGTTCATAGTCTCGGCAGGGTTACCTTTTAACCATGTCATTGTCCATTGTTCCATTCACTTAAGAGTGTGACTAAACAGAATGAATTCAAAAGATATTTTTGTATTTTTTGAATTTCACTTTCTTCTTTGCTTAAGATAAAAGCCATTGTCCTGGTTTGGTGGCCAGATAACGACAATGCCATTCACGGGTAGTAATCAAACTGAACAAGCTGGCTCGTGATGAGACCCCTTGTCTTGAAATTTCAAGCCATTACCCTGTTTGGTATGCAGTTTTGGTAATGTCAGTTAAATTATTTTCCTATGAACATGGTAAGCAGGCTTGTAATAAGACCTCTTATCTTTGATCTTTTATATTTTAGAATTACACTCTGAGAAATCATAAACTTTTAGTGAATGGGATGAACAACTATCTTCTTAAGAGTAAACGGATGACAGGTTTAAGAGTTAAAGATGCTGAAGATGGATTAGCCCCTCTTTTAATATAGATAACCTTTGGAGACTTATTTTAAAACCTCAAGATGACTCATAGAACTTCGTTCAGAGTGAAGTTTACAGAAGTTAGACTGTGATGTTCAGAATAAAAAGATGTCTAATTTCCTAGAAATGATCTTTCTTTGTTTAAGACGCTATTATCTAAAAGTAAATATTAATAGTGTAGTGGCAAGACAACTTTTAATTACAGCGAAAGGTCAATGGAAGATGTCCCACGTCCTTATTTCTACAAATCCTACAAACTATATAAAAACTATCAAACTACATAGAGAAGGGGTTACCTCCTCAATTAAAGAATTTCTTCAAGATCAGACTATTGACAGGGAGAGAATCCCTCACCCCTGATAGATTTTGCAGTATAAAAGTGGAATGGCCTACTTTTTCACAGATCTGAAATGGTCCGAGCCACATCTTTTGAAATTTGGAATGTTTACCTTTGTCTTCATGGGCTTTGTCCCATTTCAGGACTAGATCTCCAACTTGGAATTGTTTAGGACTAGATGAGGCCAGATCAAAAGCTGCTTTAATGACTTGCTGATGTTTAGCGTGTGTAACCTTGGCTTTTTCCCTTTCTTCTTCAAGTTTAAGAATTTGATCATATCTAAACTGGATAGAGGAAGAAGGAGTTTCGTCAATAAATTGCACTAGGGCTAGAGATGGAAAAAGAAGATTGGTTGGTACGATTGATTCTTTTCCATAGACAAGATTAAACGGAGAGGTCCCTATGGAAGCTTTCTGTGTTATCCTATCAGCCCATAATGCAAATACCAAGGATTTATGCCAATTCTTATGATTCTCTTCGATTGTTCGCTTAATGATTTTGATTAGGTTTTTATTTGTTGATTCTGCTAGGCCATTACCCTGGGGATAGTAATTAGCAGAATACTTTAATTTAAATCCCCTTTTGATAGCGAAATCAATCATTGCATTACCTGAGAAGTAAGAAGCATTATCAAAGACGAGAGCGTTTGGAACACCAAACCTGGTAATGATGAACTGATCTATAAATTCAATGATCGCCTCAGAGTTTGTTGTTTTTAACGGAACAGCTTCTACCCACTTTGTAAAGTAATCCGTTGCTGTAAGAATATATTTGTGCTGCTTGGAAGAAGAAGGATGAATTTCTCCAATGATGTCCAATCCCCATTGTTCAAAAGGCTGTTCAATGTTGATTGGTTGCAAAGGGAAAGCTGGTTTTTGTTGTCTTCCACTGGCAGTTTGGCATTTGATGCATTTCCTTACATATTCGTGAGCGTCCTTAAACAAAGTGGGCCAATAGTATCCAGCATGAATGATTTTATGAGCTGTTGTATCCGCTCCGAAATGTCCTCCTGCTGGTCCGTCGTGTAGCTCCTGCAAAACCTTTTGAGCTTCAGGTTTCTCAAGGCATCTTAATAGGACAGAATCATAGTTTCTTCTGAAGAGCACATCGCCAATAATGGAAAAATTCTTAGCTTTCAATCTAATGGCTCTTTTGTTTTTGTAGGACAAATTGGTAGGTGCATAACCATTCTTTAAATAGAAGATCAGATCTGCATATTGAGATTCGGATTCAGGAATACTTAGCTGATTAACTTCTTGGGTTTGCTCTGTATCACTTGATTCCAGAATGTTTGATGCACCTGCTAATATCCTGCAAAAACCTTGACCTTTAACAAACTTTGCTGGCTTTATTTCTAGATCATATTCTTGGAGAGCTGCGACCCAATTTGCCCTCTTTTCTCCCAATTCCTTTTGGATTAATAGTTGCCTAACTGCTGAGAAAGGAACTATCACTTTAGTATGGGTTTTTAAAAGGAAGGGTCGATAATGTTTGACTGCTTTAAAGACAGCAAAAGCTTGTTTCTCAATATCGGAATAGTTTAATTCGGCGCCTTGAAAGTTTGAACTGAAGAACGAGATGGGCGCTTCCAAATTGTCATCATTCAACTGGGTGAGCACTGCTGCGTAAGATAAGTCGGATGCAATGGTATATAATATAAAATGATTAGAAAGATTTGGAGTATTCAGAGCTGGGACATTGATTATTGATTGCTTAATATCATTAAAAGCTTGCTTTTCCTCTATTCCCCATCTGAAGGTTGAATTCTTTTTAATCATCGTTTGTAGTGGTAGTACAATCTGTGAAAAATCTGGAACGAATCGTTTAACGAAATTAATCTGCCCTAGAAACGACTGCATCGATTTTTTGTTGTGCGGAAAAGGAATTTCAGAAATTTCCTTAATTCGATCAGGATCTACATAAATGCCATCTTTAGATACAATAAACCCTAGAAGCTTACCCTGGTTGAGAGCAAAGAAAGACTTTTTCGGGTTGAGAGAGATACCATATGTTTTGCATCGTTGAAAAATCTGTTTTAAATCATGCAAGTGGTTATATCTCTTTTTAGAATACACAGTAATATCATCGAGGTAGACGACTACTGTGCGATTAATTAACCCTCTAAAGGCTGTATCCATGGCTCTTTGGAATGTCGCTCCTGCATTTATGAGTCCAAAAGGCATCTTTTGATATGCATAAGTTCCCCATTTTGTCCTGAATGTAGTCTTTAGTTGGTCATCAGGATGGACCAACACTTGATTATATCCTGAGAAACCGTCGAGAAAGGACATTAATTCAGATCCTGCTACCGATTGGAGGATTTGTTCCATGGTAGGCAGTGGGAAATTATCTTTCAAGCTTGCCTTATTCAAGTTTCTGAAATCAATACAGATTCGAATGTCGCCGTTTTTCTTCCTAACTGGGACCATATTGGAGACCCAGTTTGAGTGTCGGACAGGGAAGATAATCTTAGCTTTTAGGAGCTTATTAAGTTCCGACTTTATTTGGCTCTCCAAATTCGGGTGTATTTTTCTTAACTTTTGCTGGATAGGTTTTTGATCGGGAAGCATAGGAATAGTATGTTGTATGATAGATGTATCATATGTCTTGAGGTCGTCATACTTCCAAGCAAAAACTTGCTTGTTTTTCCTTAAGAGTTTGATGAATGCTTCCTTTTCTTCTATAGAAAGTCCTAGTCCTAAGTTGATATTTTGAGGAGCTTGATCTGTTCCCAAATTGATTGATTCAAACCTAAGAGTAGAGCTTTGGAGTTTTGCATTAATTACAGGTTTGAACCTATCTTTAATGTCATAAAGGTCTTCGAGCTTTACTACAGGCTTAGGAATCACGTTATCTTGAGATGTTTCTTTCATTTGAGAATCATGGTCATGCTCTTCAATGATTTGATTGTCATAAGACTTTTCAGAAGTTAAGAATTGCAAGATGTCCTCGTCATGGTTGAAAACCCTCCAGTTAGTGATGTTATCGGGAACTGAAGGTCTGAAAATTAATTCTATAGAAAATCTATCAAGGCTATAGTCTTCGGAAGGGAGGAGTTTGGAAGCTACGTTGGCTAGTAAATCAGCTGCCGAGTTTTGTGATCTTGGAATTGAAGAAATGTTGAATGCTGAGAAATGCAAAGTAAGATCTTGCACTAGCGATTGATAATGCTTAAGGTGGCTTGAAAGGCAATGAATTGTATTTCTTACCTGTTTAACAATGATCTCACTATCACCAAATACTTTTATATATTGGACTTTAAGGTCAATTGCCTTATATAGTCCCTGCACTAGAGCTTCGTATTCGGCCGTGTTATTGGTGCATTCAAATTCTAATCGACAGGATAGCATTGTTTTTTCGCCTTGTGGACTAACCAAGATGCAACCTGCTCCTGATCCCTCACTGGACTTAGAGCCATCAAAATACAAAGACCAAAATAAAGGAGAATCAACAAAAGTATTTACATCTTTTTGATTTTCGTTGAAGCATTTGGATAAATTGGTTTGTGAAAAATTTTCTACTTGAGATGTACAATGGTTAACTAAAAAAGGGGAAGATTGGGCAACAAAGTTGCCAAAGAATGATTCTGAGGAATAATTTCCCAAAATGTTGTTGTTGAAGGCCACAGGCTGGTTTTCTTGTTCGAAGTCGGTTACTGTGTGAGTCATGTGTTTCTCACGGTCGATCCTTATTTGATTTGGCTTACCCTTATAGGGGAGCCACATATGTGACCAATCTGTGGAAATGTATCCATGTAGTTTCTCAGACCAATCTCTGCTCAAAATTAAACCATAGAATTCAGGTATGTCAGCAATCAAAATATCTATTCTCTGTACTATTCTGGGATCAGCAAACAACCTGATAGTCACGGAATTAATTTCTCCAATAACCTGTACTTTGGTTCTGTCTAACTGTACAATATGAATTGCGGACTTCTGGGGTTCTATGTTCAGTTTAGAACAAACTGAAGCTGGCATAATATTAGAT
This sequence comes from Pinus tabuliformis, assembly GCA_031772625.1. Taxonomy (NCBI): domain Eukaryota; kingdom Viridiplantae; phylum Streptophyta; class Pinopsida; order Pinales; family Pinaceae; genus Pinus; species Pinus tabuliformis. The sequence goes on along the minus strand of CM062820.1, from coordinate 1,421,481,716 downwards.
GAAGCCCCTGAATCAATTAAATAGTTATGCAGATTTCGATTATAGATTTCATAGGTGAGCAAGAAAGGTGGGGTATGAGAATTGGATCTATCTCTGATCAGAACCGAATCGGTAGCTTCGACCATATCTGGAGGGGGTTGTCCTGAATCATTAGCAGCTTTTGAACTGGGAAGAGGAGAAGAGGGGACATCGTTAAATTCTCTTAGCAGCAATTTCTGCTGATGTTTTAACTTACTTAGTTCAAACATGGTTATGTTTGCCTTAGTCTTTTTCATATCATCAACAATATTATACTCCATGGAGTCAGATACCACTAGTGTCTTGGATGTTGAAGGAGAGTTAGAAATCGGAGGCTGGTTTTGAGGGGCTGCTACCGGAGACTTCTTTGGAAGAACTTTTTCTTTTGGTGTGGCAGCACCTGCACTCCTCTTTTTTGTAGTTGTTTGAGTAGGTTCAGAAGCGATTTTACTTCTTGTAGTAACAGGAAAAGCTTCTTCTTGATTCTCGGTGTCAGAATTTGGGAGTATGAAATCCCACATGCCGTGACACTCAACTACTTCTTCTTCATCATCCGTTTGAGAGGTTAATTCCTCTTCTTCTTCTTCCTGTTCAGAGTCTGCATTAGATATAACATTGGGTGGCTTTGTTTCAGTTTTCTTGAAAGTTCTAAATGGTCTTTTGTTCGAAGTTTCGGCCACCTGTTTTTTAATTTCAACCATTTCATTAGACAATGTTTTAAGGACCTTCTGTAAACCTTCCATGTCATATGGGTCCTTTGGGGTCTTTTTCTTAGAATCTTCTTTAAATGAAACTTTTTTGGATTTTCTATCCTCCAAGGCAGCTTTCTTCTCTAGAGCATTAATACGCTTTTCAACTGCAAGTGCTTCCTTCATGTTTTCAGCTAAGGTAGGTTTGCCAGCCCTGTCAACAAAAATAGCTATATTGGAAGGGAGGGCAGTAATGTACCATTCGCTCCTAATTTGTTCACTTGGTTTCGAAGCGGTGGGGATTTTATTTAGGAGTTTGTTGAATCGAGCATTAAACTCCTTTATTGGTTCCCTATGATCTATTCTCAAATTGGAGAGGTCGTTTATTAAAGTCGCTAGAGACCTGTCATCTCCATATTTGGTAAGGAACTGCTCTTGGCACGTGGTCCAGCTGGTAATAGAACCAGAAGGTAATGAGAAGTACCAGGATCCTGCCGATCCTTGCAGGGTATAAGGGAAAAGTCTGACAACAACATCTTGTTCTGTCACTCCTTTTAAGTTAACTGCTAACATGAAATTGTTAATATGTTCTTCAGCTTGTGTTCCGTTATCTGGATTAAATTTAGGCAACCATTTTTCGGGAGCATCAGGTAGATCATGTAATGGTCCGGGCATATTGACTGCACCTGGCGTAGTCCATGGATCTGCCATTATGCTGGCGATGATAGTTGTTACGACTATTGGTATTCCAGATGACTGAGGAGAAGAAGTTGTTGGAGCGAGAGTAGCTTGAGATGCTGTAGTACTTATTCCCTGATGAACAACAATGTGTAACGGAGGAGTGGATGGTTGACTTCGTAGAGGAGGAATTGAGATGGAAGATATGGAAGAAAGATCTTCACTATCAGATACTTCAGTAATCTTCTTAGCCTTTTTCCTTTTCGGTAAAGGGAACTCAGTAGGTTCGATACCGAGTTTTTCGCTCTGAAGTCTGGTAAGTGGATGGGATAAGTTTAACTGCGAGGTCACACTGCTTTGTGATACTTCAGATTTCTGAGGTGAAATCGAGAAGCTCTGAAGTTTATGGATAAGAGACTGAACTTCAGGGGATTCAAGACTTAAATGTTCTGAAATATGATGGGTATGAGCAGTGGTGGTTGATTCCTCTTTTTCTCGATTGTGTGCCGGAGAACCAGCATGTGATTGAGAAGGTGTAGAGGATTTGGAGGGAGAATTACTCTTAGAATGGTTTGCAGATTTGGACCTACTTGCCATTCACAGTCGATGGCCCTCCTTCTAGCGCCAAAAATGTTGATGCCCCGAAATTCGTTGCAACAACATCGGGGAAACCACCCGGTCCGGAACTTAGTGCAGCTCCTTTTCCGTTTGGAATAGTGGCTCCGACTGGGGATAATGGGACCAATTTCCCAAAGATTATAAGTAAACGGGATGGATGAATGATTTACGATGTAAGGTGATAATAAATAAATAACTAAACTACAAAAGAAATATAATAACTATAAGCTAATCCCGGGACTTATCGATTCATTTGAATACAGCGTTTGATAATTTAGGCTTACTGGCAGGCATATAGATGACACTAACAATAAGCATAAATGTTTAAATCATTTAAGATTGCTCTGCATAAGTAGTTATGCAGAGCGATAATAGCGAATTACTGTACTCAGTCATTTATATCATTGTTACGCGCATGATTAAAAGAGATAACAAATCACAAAACATTCAATAGTGATATGAAATGCAGACTTGCTGTTATATTGCATACATGTAATCAACAATAGCAAAAGTAATAACACAGCAATTCATATAATAGAAAAGAGAACAGATACAGATAATAGTACCATGCAAGCTGTTTGATCAATCCAATATATTAATCGCTATGTCGCGGTTCCTCCTTCAGACCAGAAAGCATTCCAAGCAAACGACAATAGTGCACAATTTACTTAAAACAGCCTTCCAAGTAAAATTAAGAACCAGTGGTCGAGTTTCAAAAAAGAATATAGACTGAAGCACAATAGTGCAAACTTCAGCCTTTAAGTCTTTTACAAAATTTTACGACCCTTTCCAAAACAATGAAAGGATCTATAAATACTATGCTAATCTAAAATATCTAAATATCTAAAACTGAAAAACAACTAAATCGGCATTAACAAATATCATTTTGTATTTTGGTGATTCGGCAGTCGACGGCGATGTTTCAGTCAGAGGTCTCTTTGCCTTTACTCCTTTGCTGACATATCGCCAGCATTGGCTCTACTTCTGGTGGAGTATTGAGGCGTGAAGTCAGCTGTGCATCATATGTGGCATCTCGAATATCGGCAATCAGGTATCGGAGAGCATCTGTTAGACAATTAAGAGCCGACCTTTGAGAATGTGGTTTAATCAGAAAAAGCCAGTATGAATCGGCGGTCAAGGTATTTACTCCAGTAATTAACCGCCCTTGTTTCTCCAGATCAGGGTAATTCCTGAGCTCTAGCATATTTGCCGTTGTTATGTTTCCAGGTGTGCATTGTGAAATCATGTTTGCCAGATACAATGTATCATTGACTAGATTGATCATGTTACTGGCAATCATTTTGCATCTGGAGGCTGCTCTTTCTGCTTTCATCATCTGTGTGTTCCATTCCATGAAGAGTATGTCCTTGTATGTTACACAGATTCGGGAGAAATTTGCGGCTTGCCCTTCTGGAGAGTCTTGCCATTCAATATATTCTGTTATATCGTCTTCAGCCTGATCCAACTTACTTCTGGCTTTCTCGATTTGTTGACACACTGCTGTAGATGTTTCACACAGTGACTCAGCTTCAACAAGTTGTTGGCATAAGATCCTGATTTGAGATATCAGTGCGTTGTTTATTCGAGTTGCCTCTGCTCTGAAATCATTGATACTCTTGGCGTTCTTAATACCTTCAAGCTGAGCTGATAGCTGAATTATTTTCTCGTCTTTAGCTTGTATCATCAGCTCATTCGATGCCTTCAACTGGGATAATGCCTCTGACAATTCTTTTGCTTTCTGAATGTCACTTTGGTCTATCCTCAGTTGTTCAATTTGCTGGGTTAACAAATGATTCTCTTGTTGTTGGGCCAGCAATTGTTCCTCTACCTGTGCTACCTTATTCCTTGCCTCTATCACTTCTGCTTGTAATGCGTATATCTCATGCTCTTTAGTCTTCAAAAGAAGACTTACTTCGGATGCTTTGTCAATAGTTGCCGCTGAATAAGCTCCCGCATATTGCGATAGCTTTGTCAGATCTTCAGAGGGATCCAATTCTCCCTTCCAGACCACATTGCCCGTGATTGTTTGCTCAGGCAAAATAGAAGGTTGATCAAGCCTTCGCCTTTTCCTCGAGCGCCTTACAACGGCTCTATGCTTTGGGCTGTAGAAAATGTCTAGAGGAGGAATTTCCTCCACCTGAAGATCAATTTGATCGGATGGGTCTTGAGTGATTACCTCTACATTCTGTACCATGGGTGAGCCGCTGGTTCCCTCTAGAACCGGAGAAGAAGTAGTATTGGGAGTCTTAGAGGCATCTGAGTCTTTGGAGGCTTCCTTACCACTTATGATGGAATTGAATTGGTTCCATTCTTTAATTAATTCAGGATCAGTAGAGATTTGCTCACTTTGTTCTGTTTGAGCTTTACTTTGTTGTGTTTGAGCTTTACTTTGTTCTTTCTCCCGTTCAATCCTCTACTGTTCCTCCAATGCCTTCCGCCGTTGCTCCTCCTGTGCTCTTTGCTGCTGTTCCTCCAATTCCCTTTTCTGCCTATCTTCCAGTTCTTTCTTTGCTTTCTCTTCTTCTTCTCTTTTCCTCTGTTCTTCTAACTCCTTTTGTTTTCTTAGCTCTTGATCCTTTTGTGCCTTTTGCTGCCTTTCTATTTGATCCTTTCTATGCCTCTCTGCTTGCAGCTTGTTTTGCCTTTCCTCCTATTGTCTATCATATTCTTTAGTTGTAACAGGAGATAGGTGTATTTGCTGCTGACCAGGCTCGCTTGAAGAGGATGTTTGGGCTGTGGATAATAAATCTAGAGGCAAAGTTTGCAACCTTTGCTTTCTAAGTTTATTAAATTCAGTTAACTCCTCATCTTCATAACTCAATTTAGCAAGTTGTCTGACTTGGCTTATTGAATCGGCACTCATGAACAGGTCGTCAAACTGGTCTTCTTGATGAACAACCTTTGACAGTTTGGCCTGTTCCAAGGCAATGAAAGCAGTCTTTTTTGGATCATAGAGTCTATTTGGAATAGAAGCCAGGGATATCAATTGGAGTTTTGCTGCTTCCTTCTCTGCATGCTTGTAATTCAGCAGCGTATAAACTCCAATTCTTAAAGGAAAAGAGGGCCATCCTCTCTTTTTCTCCTCTTTGAGAGTTTGTGTGACACCCTCAGACATAATCTGGTAGGAGATTTCCCGGGCTAACAATTTATCTGGGACGTACAGGGGGAGGACATGTGGCTTAGCTTTGCTTCCAAAAACTCTAATATAGGTAAAATGTTCTTCGCCGAACCAATGGGCTACGGCTGGGAGATCAAAAGAAGCTTCATAGGAAATTCTAGGGATAGGTCTGTCAAAAATAGAATAGTGAACGGGAACCATAAAACCATTGCAGATTTGATATAAATGGTCTTTGTGAGAGGGTTTCCACAATTTCCGATGGTACAAGTGAATGGGTGTTGGGTCATGGGTTGTCCATCTCCAACCAAGGACAGGAAACTCAGAATTAAAACAAAGGGTATCCATAATGTAAGCAGAGTAATAGAATGGTGGGATTTTTCTCTCAGTGACTCTGGTTTTGGCCCTAAACTCACGAATAGCCATGACCAATTTATCAGACAAAATAGTGGCCCAATCCATGATTATACTATTGACGGCTGCTTCCATTAAAGGAACCATATCAATATGAATATTTGCAGAGTCATGAAATCCCCACAATCTACACATCATAATCCCGGCGTAGCAATAAGGTGAAGCCAAAGAAGCATTGGAGTACTTACCCGACATATCATGCTTGTGTTTAGTTGGATTCTGCCTCCACTCTCGGAGAGGTTCGGATGGCGATTCATTCTCCTTCACGAATTTCTCCAAAAAGGCTCTATTATAGACTAGCTCGGGTTGAGGCAAATGATACATCCGTCTCAAGTCATCAGGCTTGAAGGAACCGAAAATCCTTCCATCCTTAGTATGGAAGGTTCTATCAGTGAGAGTAATTTCTTCAATTGCCCAACGTACCACATCAGTATAAGGCAAGACTTGTTCTCTGGCTGCTATTCTGTGCAGAAAGGAGTCAGCCAAATCTTTAAGAGTTGCCTCAGACTTTCTTAGTTCATCCACACTAGCCTCCGTTACTGTCTGTTCTGGTTGTTCTGCTTCTAGCAAATTGTATGTACCTTGCCATGTAGTACCAGGAAGACCAGTGCATGTAGTATCTGAGATTAAGCCTTTCTTTGAAACCATAGCAGCTTGGCCTGAGACAGGTGTTGGAGTAGAACCTGCCACCTTTTTGAACTTCTTTCCCATCATATTCAGACTCCTCTCGGTTGAATTCTACACAAATGCAAGAGAAATCGTAACAAAGAAATAACAATGACGATCCATAACGGGATAGATATATAACTTGAAGCGTGGTGAGATTAATTCTAAAAGTGGCTGCGGATCTAATGATTTGAGAGGGCACCGCAGATGCAATGATGGTGATTTTACGGCCTGCAGCTTCATAAATGACCATTACTTAAGTTATTAAACCGAATGACCCCTTAAAGCGTGCAATAGATTTCTTCAAAGGTCTAATCGTAATTGCTCGTTAATTCGAAGGGGCAAAGCTTTAAATACGCATGCATTACCTTATCCCTTTACTTAACGGCATTTTGAAATTTGTGCTTTTGTCAAATCGAATTTAAATATAACTTTAATGCTTTGAAATAATCATCCTTTTATTAGGAGTTCTGGTCATCATTAAGCGTCATCGCATCGCATCGGGAGTGTGAGTGACATTATCATTTGGGAGAGATCTTGGCGAATGCCGATTGCGACATTGTATCATATTAGCGCGCGATCATAATCCCTAAATGCATATCAATTGATTTACCGACTACCGATAGCGATATCACATCGCATCGGGAAAAAGATCTGAACGTCTTATGAAGATGTATGGGATTCTGCCGACTACCGATAGCGATATCGCATCGGGGAAAAGATGTGTGCTTTTTCTGTGTGTGCATTGGCTATCGCCGATGGCCGATAGCGATATCGCATCGGAAAGAACCAAGGTAGCAAATGGTCTTGCGATTGCCTTTTCGGACTTAACCAAAAATTGCTTATTATTTGTTCAAAAAGGCTTTTGTTAACAAATTCATTTGATTATCATACTTTTTTCGAACAAATTCATTAATGCCAATTAAAATTTTTAAAAGGGACCCATTTCATATGTTAATTGTTTGTGATAAAAATATTATGAAATGGGGGGTTGTTGTAGGGCACAACAGGGCCCAAAAACACTGAATTCACTTGCCATGTGTCCATGTTGACATCATAATTTGTTGCCATCCAAGCCAATCATATGTTGCCACCTATCTTATTGTCAGATAGGAGAGAGAAGGTCCTTTGAGGCCTGTTTTGCGACCATTTTCCTTTATAATTTGTTTTTCTTAAAAACCATCAGTTTCAAGCCTTTTTTACTCAACACCACTACTAAGAAGATTATGGTTTTCGGAGGAGGTCCCCTGGAGTAGCTCTCCATCGTTGATATACATAGCCAATTGCATGGGAAACCACTTCCCATGACCACAAATCTCATCTAAGGGTTGTCTCCAGTGCCATCAGAAAGTTGGCACATGGTCTAGCCCTTTCCTCCCGGCGTCTAGTTGTGTGGGCCCTACACAAATTTTTGGGCTTTACCGTATAGGATACCTCTGCTGGGCCATCTTGTATTGTTGGCTCCACTATTTTAGCACCTAAATCTTCCTTAGGCTGAAGGAAGGAAAAAATTAGGGTAACCACAAACCACGCTCAGTTTGGTAGCTAGCCCTACCAGAACAGGAGAGGGCTCTCTCCGAGTAACACTCAGTGAATAGATAATCGAAAACGGTCTGAGATGACTTACAATGAAATATTTACCTTAGGCTAGTAAGTGAAAAGGGATTCGGGAAACAATTTTCATGAATGACCGAGCTTCTGGGATGTTATGGGACCAACACTCAGCAAAGAGCAGAGAATTTAATACAAAGGCACAGATTATTCCGTGAGGCAAGGTAGGTGGAAAATGTAACAATTTAGTTTGAGGTAACGCGGAATGAATATATTGCTGAAGAAAGTGAAAAGGGCATAGTGACATGAATCCTTTTCAACAGAAGAATAACACTGAACATGAAAGTTTCCCACAGGCAGAGCAATAAAATTGAATTCTACCTAATCTCACTTAGAAAATTTCACTGGAAATGAACATGAATTGAATTATGAAACATAACTAAATACATATGAAAACATAAGAGACACATTTGCTACACTCACAACCACAAGAATCTCATGAAACAGAGCCGCTTCCTTTCATTAATTCTCTGTCAAAAATACACAGTGAAGAAACAAAGTTTCTTTCCCACAGTCTCCCAGAAGTTACAAGCCAACCAACCCTTTGCAAATAGCTTGCATACAATATATAGAATGTGTAGGGAAGAGATAGAACACCCAAAGGTTGGGGAGTTACTCGAATCATTGCAAAATGGAGATGGAGAGCCAACCATCAGCTACAGGTGCAGCGCTCCAAACATGACATTTGGCTTGGGTGACCGTTTTCCTTCCTTCGCCAGTTGGATAGAAGCCAATCTGGGGAAAAAAACTTTAAATTCCACCTTTGGTGCTAAAAAACCAAAGTGTAGATGAGTGGGCCCACTTGGAGAAGTCACAAATCTAAATTTCGCGAAACGGAAGCAAATTGGCAATTTTTCCTCTATGCGCCGCGCCATTTTCTTTGTGTGTCGAGCTACTTTGGGGGCTGTTTTGGGGCACTTGTAGGTGTCCAAAATGTGCCCAAGTGGGCTTGATGGAAATCCTATCCTATCTAATTTCGAACCCAACTAGAATTTGTAAACTTGGTCCTCATTTTCCCCTCCAAATCTCCATTCTCCCAAGACTACTTTCTGTGTGTCAAAAAAGTGGCAGAGAGGCCATTTTTGGGTGTTTTTGACCTTTTGGAGACTCATACCTTGCCAAAATTTCTTGCCTGGACACCAGTAGTCGTAATTTTCCATGCTGAATCCAAAAATGCAAGCCATTCCTCATTTGGAGCTCTAGAATTTTAGAGTCGCGCTAGTGGCACGGCGCATAGGGAGAAAATCCCTGTTTTTTGCCCAAAAATTTTCAAAATTTCGAAATGTGCTCCAAATTTCTTGAAATTTGGTCTGGATCTTCTTCATTAAGTGTTATGGTGGGCCAAGGATTGCCTTGGCCAATATCCAGAGTCGATCTTGCTCTTTTTGCCTCTTTTTCCTTTTTGATGCCTTCTTTAGGTTTGCCTTCAAATTCCTTATTCATGCCTTGCAAACCTTGTTCCATGCCCAATAGTGGTTTTTCAAGTTCCTGAGCATGTCCTTGTCCTTGTTTGTTTTCACCAATAGCTTCTCTAAGTGGATGTGGATCCTCTTGAGCCAAATCTCTCAATCAGCCTCTATCTCCTGCTGAATAGGTGTCTTCTCATTTAGGCTTCTTTGGGCAGCCTGCTAGTCTTCACGGATGTTTTGCAGCTCCATGATCTCATGTTGGTCCTCAAGCTACTTGTTTCTCTACTCCAAATACTTGATGATCCATTTGGCCCTCTCCACATTGAGTGACAAGTCTTGGATCTCCGTGTTCTACTCCTGAATAGTCATCCTAAGTCGGGCGCTCTCCACATCTGCATTATCATCCTGAATGAGGATGAAATCGGCCTCCTGTTCACCTGATGGCCCTTCATCATGCATGGGTTTCTTGTCCTTGTCCTGTACCTATGTTTTCGATGTAGGGAGCGAGGCCCCTTCCACCCCGGGTGGAGATAACACTCGCTTTGCTGCTGCAAACAAATGCCTACTGCCTCTCTAATAGGTGATGAATTCTGGCACACTAGCAGTCTCATGGCGCTCATAACCTCATAGTCTGATGAATGCTCAGATGCCATGACTACTGTATAAAATACCTTGAGGGTAAGAGGATTGCTATTTATGAACTGTACTTAGGCTACCTTTTGATGATGGTGAAGCTGGGTGTTGTTTTTGTGATATCTACCACCAAGGGGAACAATGGAACAAATGGAGTATTGGTTGGGGAGTAATGTGATGGGAGTAGGGAATTTTGTTTAGGGATATGTAGGGTTTTTTGGAATTTTATAGGGTAGGGTTTTTGGAGTTTTTACAAGGTAGGGTTTGGGGTTTTAATAAGGTAGGTTTTTGGGGTTTGTATTGACCAATAGGGGGAGGGGAAAGGGAATAGGTTTTGCTAGTGTTTTAGTGTAGTGATAATAGGAAAAATGTCATGGGGGATAAGGAAAAATGGTAAGGAAGGGAAAATAGAGCCTTGGCATCAACATCACGATTATACAACCCTAGCAACAATGGTTTTTTTGGTGTCTTCTTGTGGTTGACTTTATGAAATTTGTTGCATTCAATCATAGGCATATAACCACCATATCACTCATAAAATTTGATGAACAAGTGATGTTATAGAGCCTACCTTGCAATTTGATGGGCTTCACAGGAAAATTGAGGCAATTTGACACAATTTCAAGCCTTTTAGCCCTGTGCGCCGCACTCTCTATGTGTGCCGCACCAGTGTAAATTTACACTGGAAATTTCTCCCAGTGCGCTGCGCTCCCTCTGTGCGCCACGCCCTTTTGCAGGAAATTTTTGGAGGCCTTCCTAGTGTCCAAATTATGTGCAGGATAGCGCGTTGGAAATTTATTTGATTCTACTTTCCAACCCAACCAGAATTTTTCAATTTGGAGTTCATTTGCCCTACCAAAAATCAAATCTCCCAAGACTGGTCAAAATGTTCCAAATGAGGCTACCTCAAGGTAGAGTGCTATTGCAGTAAACTTTTGAATGCCTTCCTCAACTCCAAATTGAGATCATGATAGCTCATTGGAAAGCTATTTGTGTCTAGTTATCATTTTACTCATCAAGAAAGTAATTTGGCCAACCAAGCTAGGAGAAAACTTGATTTTCCCAAGGTCACTTCAAAGGTGCATCAATTCTCCCGAGGCAATTGTATTTTTGACATTTCTATAAAACCATGACACCTGTGTGAAAAGTGAAGAATTTTTTTCTTCCTTGGCCTGTTTTAGACAAAAACCTCTCTCAGTTTCTCCAAATGCATCTTTCCTTGCTCAGAAACATCATTTGAGTGAAACCTACCCCGATGTGTGGAACAAGAGATTTGTCGAAATGAAGCGAAATGAAGGGGATAGGGAGCTTCTAAATTCTTGAGGAAATTTTGGGAAGTAGGGAGGGATGTTAGGAAGTAGGGGAAAGTGGAATCTCATAAATTGAGTGAGGGGAAGGGGTCCAAAAAGGAAAAACATAGGTCCAACCTAGAAAATTGCCAGGTTGTAGCAAGAAACTAGGGTTTGTGCGAAAATGATGAATTTGGGGGATCTTAGTGATGGGAAGTGTTTGATAAGGTACTTTAAGGATAGGGGGAGGTGTATGAATATCAGGATACAAGTTTTTCCAATGATTTGACCGTCCAAGAGAAATTGCCTTCAAAACCCTAAGAGATGGGAATGACCTTACCTAGGCGCAACTGAAGCATGAACAAGGTGTAAAATGACCTAGTGGAACTTGACATGATAATGACAACCTTCTGAATGATGGTACACTCAACTGAATAGTGACATAAACTGACATTTGGGCGACTTTGGAAGGAGTGAAAGCAAAACCTAGACCTAATGCATAGTGATCAAATGTTACTTGAAGATTCACTGAAATGACAAATTTGACATTGACACCTTAAAATCACTTTGTAAGAGCATGTTTGATCACTGGAGGAAGGCTGGAAAGACTGACACTAACATTGGTTCCAATGGGGGATGGTAGCTCCTTGGAGGTGCCAAGAACAGCAACTCTCTGGAAGAGCTAGACAGTGCCTTCGTCCATTGGGCTATGGAGTCATCATTTTGACAAACGAAATACAACTCTTGACTCATTTATTGACTGAAACTTGACTCGGACTGACTCGAGTTTGTACTTACAATGACTGAAAAAAACCAACTCAATGTTAAAGGAACTGACTCATGACTAACTTAACTAAAACAAGAACTAACAAAACTTATTCATTGGCAGCAGTCCTCAAGATTCGAGGGTTTCAAATCATGATGACAGCCACCTGCGTACTAATGCAATATGTACAATCATGTGTAATGTATCTTCCAATGTAACCAATCAAGTAGATGCCTCCCTGATTAATTCTCCGGATCAGATCTTCTAGTCAACAACAGATACTGGTAACTGGGCCTCCAAAAACACAGTTGACCATGATCTCCTTCATCACTGAATACTGCAATAATCACCTTCACTGCTGACTGCAACAAATCTACCATTGGATACTGAAAAACATGAAGTTTCTCCTCCTGCTGAAGAAACAAGGTGTCTATTTCTTGTGATGTTGATCTCTTTTCACAAATAAGAGTATGTTCCTGGTCCTTAAAAAATTCGGAACAAGTAGATGAGCAGCTCTCCGTTTCAAAGAACATTTCAAAACATGAGACATATGAAGAAGAATATGAAAGGGAATCCTGAATGATCTGATTTTCTGTGGTCTGAATATACTGTAGGTCATCTTCATATGATATGATAGCCAGATTATCATGTTCCTCATTACATTCATCACTCAAGAGAAAAGAAACTTCAGATAATTCTTGAAACCCAACACAATCCTTTATATCATCTACCACAAATTCATCTAGAGGAATGTTTTCACTTACTTGAGCAAAGATCTAAGCTGACTGGATTATTTCTTCATGAAGACCGTGTTCTGATGACATGAGAACATTTGGATCCATAACCCTACCTTCTTGACCCCAGATGATTTTAACAGCAGAGTTCTCTTTCATGGGACTTAGTACAAGGTTTTCTTGGTCATCACAATCTGAATCTGAATCTGAAATGGGTGACTTGACATTATCACATTCTGGAATTAGAATTGGACTTCCTTGCATGCTGTCTTATTCTGTGGACAGATCTGAAACGACACTTTTTCTTTCATCACTTTCAGCCATATGGAACTCTTCAACCTGCTAATCCATTTCATGTAATTCATGTTGACTGTCAAGATGAAAAATTCCTTCATTTTCCACCGTACAAAGATCTTGATTCTGCTGCAACGTTTCCTGAGCATCTTGATGGGACTCCTCTAGTTTCTCTTCATGTTGTTGAAATGGATTCTCATACAAGGCTTCCATGATCTCATCATCCATAAAATTATCATCCTCATAGTATTTTTCAAGGCTTTCAATAAAAGTAGAAGCATGTTTGTAACAGTCATGAACTAGATTTAATGATGGATAAGATTCTTGATATCTTCCAATGAACAGGGCATGAAAATCCTTTAAACAGTAAATACAAGCAGGCGGAAAACTTTCATACCAAGATCAGGCTTCATCTTCCAGGGTAGCCATAAACATTTTCATCAAACAGTCTTCAGGAAAATTGATCTTTAATCTATGCACATGAATGTGAAATTTCACCAGATGAAGAGCAGCGTCATTACCTTCCACATTTCTGAACACAGACAAATTTTTTGACCAATCTACCTCGGGAATTTTATTTCGAAAACCTGGGATGTGATCTCGGCCCACGGGAGCGTATCTTCTTGCAATCCGCTCCATTTTTAAAATGTCAAAGCTACTAATCTCTCTGCAGTGGAGTCACCATGAAGCATCGATTGCTGGATTCTTCAGTGAATGGAGTCTCCAGGTGAATGATTTCAGCCTTTCCAGTGTCTGATCGTCGTCCACCACCAACAATTAGATCGGAACTTGAGATATGAACTGGGGCAAGACAATCTACAAGTAAACTTCTCCCTAGTATGGTCACCACTATGTTAGCACCTAAATCTGCCTTAGGCTGAAGGAAGGAAAAAATTAGGGTAACCACAAACCACGCTCAGTCTGGTAGCTAGCCCTACCAGAACAAGAGAGGGCTCTCTCCGAGTCACACTCAGTGAATAGATAATCGAAAACGGTCTGAGATGGCTTACAATGAAATATTTATCTTAGGCTAGTAAGTGAAAAGGGATTCGGGAAACAATTTTCATGAATGACCGAGCTTCTGGGATGTTATGGGACCAACACTCAGCAAAGAGCAGAGAATTTAATACAAAGGCACAGATTATTCCGTGAGGCAAGGTAGGCGGAAAATGTAACAACTTAGTTTGAGGTAACGCGGAATGAATAGATTGCTGAAGAAAGTAAAAAGGGCATAGTGACATGAATCATTTTCAATAGAAGAATAACACTGAACATTAAATTTTCCCACAGGCAGAGCAATAAAATTGAATTCTACCTAATCTCACTCAGAAAATTTCACTGGAAATGAACATGAATTGAATTATGAAACATAACGAAATACATATGAAAAAATAAGTGACACATTTTCTACACTCACAACCACAAGAATCTCATGAAACAGAGCCGCTGCATTTCATTAATTCTCTGTCCAAAATACACAGTGAAGAAACAAATTTTCTTTCCCACAGTCTCCCAGAAGTTACAAGCCAACCAACCCTTTTCAAATAGCTTGCATGCAATATATAGAATGTGTAGGGAAGAGATAGAATGCCCAAGGGTTGGAGTTACTCAAATCATTGCAAAATGGAGATGGAGAGCCAACCATCAGCTACAAGTGCAGCGCTACAAACATGACATTTGGCTTGGGTGACCGTTTTCCTTCCTTCGCCACTTATTTAGAAGCCAATATGGAGAAAAAACACTTTAAATGCTGCCTTTGGTGCCAAAAAACTGAATTGTAGATGAGCGGGCCCACTTGGAGAAGTCGCGAACCAAAATTTCGTGAAATGGAAGCAAATTGGCAATTTTTCCTCTGTGCGCCACACCATTTTCTCTATGCATCGCTCTACCTTGGGGCCTGTTTTGGGGAACTTTCAGGTGTCCAAAATGTGCCCAAGTGGGCTTGCTAGAAAGCCTGTCCTGTCTACTTTCTAACCCAACTAGAATTTTTAAATTTAGTGCTCATTTGCCCCTCCAAATCTCCATTATCCCAAGGCTGCTTTCTGTGTGTCAAAAAAGTGGCAGAGGCCATTTTTGGGTGTTTTTTAACCTTTTGGAGACTCATACCTTGCCAAAATTTCTTGCCCGGACACCAGTAGTCGTACTTTTCCATGCTGAATCCAAAACTGCAAGCCATTCCTCATCTAGAGCTCTAGAATTTTAGCGTCGCGCTAGTGGCGCGACGCAGAGGGAGAAAATCCCTGTTTTTTGCCCAAAAAATTTCGAAATTTCAAAATGTGCTCCTTCATTAAGTGTTATGGTGGGCCAAGGATTGCCTCAGCCAATATCCAGAGTCGATCATGCTCTTTTTGCCTCTTTTGCCTTTTTGATGCCTTCTTTAGGTTTGCCTTCAAATTCGTTATTCGTGCCTTGCAAACCTTGTTCCGTGACTAATAGTGGTTTTTCATGTTCCTGAGCATGTCCCTGTCCTTGTTTGTTTTTGCCAACAGCTTCTCTAAGTGGATGTGGATCCTCTCGAGCCAAACCTCTCAATCAGCCTCTATCTCCTGCTGAATAGGTGTCTTCTCATTTAGGCTTCTTTGGGCAGCCTGTTGGTCTTCACAGATGTTTTGCAGCTTCATGATCTCAGGCTAGTACTCAAGCTACTTGTTTCTCTCCACATTGAGTGACAAGTCTTGGATCTCCGTGTTCTGCTCCTGAATAGTCATCCTAAGTCAGGCGCTCTCCACATCCGCATTATCATCCTGAATGAGGATGAAATCAACCTCCTTTTCACCTGATGAACCTTCATCATGCATGGGTTTCTTGTCCTTGTCCTGTACCTGTGTTGTCGATGTAGGGAGTGAGGCCCCTTCCACCCCGGGTGGAGATAACACTCGCTTTGCTGCTACAAACAAATGCCTATTACCTCTCTGATAGGTGATGAATTCTAGCACACTAGCAGTCACATGGCGCTCATAACCTCATAGTCCGATGAATGCTCAGATGCCATGACTGCTGTATAAAATACCTTGAGGGTAAGAGGACTGTTGTTTATGAACTGTACTTAGGCTACCTTTTGATGATGGTGAAGCTAGGTGTTGTTTTTGTGATATCTGCCACTAAGGGGAACAATGGAACAAATGGAGTATTAGGAGGGGAGTAATATGATGGGAGTAGGGAAGTTTGTTTAGCGATACGTAGGGGGTTTTAGGTATTTTATAGGGTAGGGTTTTTGGATTTTTGACAAGGTAGGGTTTGGGGTTTTAATAAGGTAGGTTTTTGGGGTTTGTATTGACCAATGGGGGGGGGGGGGGGAAGGAATAGGTTTTGCTAGTGTTTTAGTGTAGTGATAATAGGAAAATTGTCATGGGGGATAAGGAAAAATGGTAAGGAAGGGAAAATAGAGCCTTGGCATCAACATCATGATTATAAAATCCTAGCAACAATGGTTTTTTTGGTGTCTTCTTGTGGTTGACTTTATGAAATTTGTTGCATTCAATCATAGGCATATAACCACCATATGACTCATAAAATTTGATGAACAAGTGATGTTATAGAACCTACCTTGCCATTTGATGGGCTTCACAGGAAACTTGAGGAAATTCGGCACAATTTCAAGCCTTTTAGCCCTGTGCGCCGCTCTCTCTATGTGCGCCGCACCAATGTAAATTTACATTGGAAATTTTCTCCCAGTGCGCTGCGCTCCCTCTGTGTGTCGCGCTCTTTTCCAGGAAAATTTTGGAGGCCTTGCCGGTGTCAAAATTATGTACAAGATAGCTCGTTGGAAATTTATTTGAGTCTACTTTCCAACCCAACCGGAATTTTTTAATTTGGAGTTCATTTGCCCTGTCAAAAATCAAATCTCCCAAGACTGGTCAAAATGTGCCAAATGAGGCTGCCTCAAGGCAGAGTGCTGTTGCAGTCAACTTTTGAATGCCTTCCTCAACTCAAAATTGAGATCATGATAGCTCATTGGAAATATATTTGTGTCTAGTTATCATTTGACTCATCAAGAAAGTCATTTGGCCAACCAAGCTAGGAGAAAACTTGATTTTCCCAAGGTCACTTCAGAGGTGCATCAATTCTCCTGAGGCAATTGTATTTTTGACATTTCTCTAAAACCATGACACCTGTGTAAAAAGTGAAGGATTTTTTTCTTCCTTGGCCTGTTTTGGACAAAAACCTCTCTCATTTTCTCCAAATTCATCTTTCCTTGCTCAGAAACATCATTTGAGTGAAACCTACCCCAATGTGTGGAACAAGAGATTTGTCGAAACAAAGCGAAATGAAGGGGATAGGGAGCTTATAAATTCTTGAGGAAATTGTGGGAGGTAGGGAGAGATGTTAGGAAGTAGGGGAAAGTGGAATCTCATAAATTGAGTGAGGGGAAGGGGTCCAAAAAGGCAAAACACAGGTCCAACCTAGAAAATTGCCAGGTTGTAGCAAGAAACTAGGATTTGTGCGAAAATGATGAATTTGGGGGATCTCAGTGATGGGAAGTGTTTGATAAGGTAATTTAAGGATAGGGGAAGGTTTATGAACATCGAGATACAATTTTTACCAATGATTTGACCGTCCAAGAGAAATTGCCTTCAAAGCCCTAGGAGAGGGAAATGACCTTACCTAGGCGCAACTGAAGCATGAACAAGGTGTAAAATGACCCAGTGGAACTTGACATGATAATGACAACCTTCTGAATGATGGTACACTCAACTGAATAGTGACATAGACCGAAATTTGGGCAACTTTGGAAGGAGTGAAAGAAAACCCTAGACCTAATGCCTAGTGATCAAATTTTACTTGAAGACTCACTGAAATGACAAAATTTGACCTTGACACTTCTAAATCACTTTGTAAGAGCATGTTTGATCACTGGTGGAAGGCTAGAAAGACTGACACTAACACACTACTCACTCATCATTGCATAGCACTTAGCCATCGTGTCCCGGTGACTACCGCTCAGTCACTTAGACTTGGGCACCAAAACAATTCTTTCAAGGTAAGCTCGTTGGGTGGGCTTTGCCTATAGTCCAAATTGTTCCTAACATGTCTTCCTGGAGTTCTCACTTCAAGTATCTACCATTCTTGGTGCCAAATTTGGAACTGGTACCAAATTTAGTTGCACACCAAAGACTCCATCCACCTTTAACTCTGCTATGAATGCCTTGGGGACACCAAACTTTGATTGGATCTATACTTTGATACAAGAGGCCTTTCCAAGACTTACATATATCATTGGAAATATATTTCATATATCTATCCATATGGGTGGATTACACCTGCATCTGAGATGATCTAGTGCTTCAAAACTAGCTCCAAAGCTACTGCACTGATTCTAATATTTTTTCCATTCTTGTGTGCTTGGAACCTACTCCTTGAGGCATTTATTTCACACCTATGCCCCCTTCTTCCACCTGTTGACATAAATGACAACATATTTCCAACAATCTTCTCCTTTGGAATTGATGGCAACACCAAAATCAAATAAATCACCTTTTTCTCTTTTAAGTCTTTTAATTCTTTATCCCCCTGAGATGGCACTCATTTTGTCCTTCAATTTTTGTTGTATTGTTGTTGGTGTTGTTATTATGATTCATTGTGCTAGCTCTGGTTTGATTACCATCTTTCACAACCCTTTTGTTTGATCACTAGATCACCCCCCTTTGACATCAATGTCAAAAGGAACCATCATGCTCCCCTTATAACCATACTCCATCTGTCATGTTGATCCTTGTGGACCTGGCAGATTCACCTTGGTTCAATGATTATGCAACAACTTCCTTTCTTCCTCTTAAAGGCAGAGCTAGTGGAGGGAGACAAGAGGCAAAACTCCCAATATTTGTCTCAAATACTCAAATTTTTCTCTAGGAAGTCGCTTGGTGAAGATATCATCAACTTTCTCTTTGGTAGGTACATACTCCAACTTCACAATCTGAGCTGCAACTTGCTCTATCAAGAAATGATACTTGATGGGGATATATTTTTTCTTGGAGTGAAACACTAGATTATTTGACATGTTTATTGCACTTGTATTGCTACAAATAATGGGGACCGGATTATCATAAAACACTTGTAATCTTGCAAAGTTTTCTATATCCACAATAATTTAGTACAACAAGAAGCTACTGCAATATATTCTGCTTCAGTTGTAGATAAGGAAACGGAAGATTGCTTCTTACTCAACCATGAGATTAGACAGTCTCCAAGAAATAAAGCACCAACGCTTGTTCTTTTTCTATCATCCACATAACCTATCCAATCAACATCAGTATAAATAGTAAATGAAAAATCATTACATCTTGGATACCATAGTCCATAGTCCATTGTTTCTTTGAGATATCAGAGAATTATTTTGGCTGCTAATAAATGGCTTTGTCCCGAGGCTGCTTGAAATATTTGAACTATGGAAATGGCATGCATGATGTCTAGTCTTGTTTTGTCAAATATAAAAGGCTACCAATAATGGATCTATATAAGGTATGGTCCACTATTGGTGTTTCATTAGTCTTGGTAAGTTTGCAACCTATCACCATTGGAATTCTCACTAAAGAGCATTCTTCGATGCCAAATTTTTTTAGCACTTTATTGAGATACATTCCTTGACAAATAAAAATGCCTTTAGGGGTCTGTGCAATATGCAATCAAAGGAAGTATGAAATCTCTCCAATCATGGACATCTCAAATTTGGCCTTCATATAAGCTTCAAATTCATTGGTCAGCACATTTGAATCACTAGAAAAGATGATATCATCAACATATACTATCACCACAATGAGTTTTCCATCCTTTTCTTTGGCATATAAGTTGTTGTCAATTGCACCTCTTTTGAATTCACACTTGAGAAGGTAGTTATCTAGCTTGTAATACCAAGCTCTAGGGGCTTGCTTAAGACCATACAAATCCTTCTTCAGTATGCAAACATAATCTAGTTTCTTTGTCAACTGAAAGACTTCTAGATACTCTATACAAACTTCCTCTTGTAGCTCTCCATTAAGAAAAGAATATTTGACATCCATTTGATAGATTTTGAATTTCTTAAAGCAAGAAAATGCAAAAAACATTCTTATTGCTTCTAATATAGAAACAAGAGAAAAATTTTCCTTAAAAACCAAGCCTTCTAATTGAGCATAGCCTTTACACACCATCTTGGCCTTGTTTCTTACCATTTCCCAAAGTCATTTAATTTATTCTTGAAAACCCACTTTGTGTTAATGACATGCTTTTTAGCAGGTCTTGGAACAAGCCCCCGAGTTTGATTTTTCTCTATTTGGTCCAATTCTTTATTAATGGCCTTTAGCCAATGTTGATCTTGACAAGTTTGAACAATATCCTTTGGTTCCTCTGTGGATAGCAGGGCAATATGTGCTTGCATAGGGGCATTGATCAGCCTCCTTCTTATCTGTACTGCAGAATTTACTTCACGAACAATTTGATCAGCTAGGTGGTGTTTTTGTACATATCTTGGGGGGTCTCTGGTTTGAGGACTAAATGGATATTCCTTGCTTTCTTTTGTAGTTACCTCATCATGATATTCACTGATGCTCATTGATTCATCAACATTGGCTTTTTCAAACAATTATCTTCTTGATCATCATGCTCATCCACCCTCACATCGATGCAGTAAATGATTCTCTTGGTGACTATTATAGCATCTATAACCTTTGGTGTTATGTGAATATCCCATAAAAATTCCTTCATCTGCTCTAGCATTGAATTTACCAAATGTTTCATCATTTTTATTGATGTAGCATCTACTGCCAAAAGTTTTGAAGTATTTTCTTATTCCAGGTCTGCCACACCACAACTCATAGGGAGTTTTATGACTCCTTTGTCTGAGTTGGGATTTATTGAGAATAATTACTACTGTATGAATTGTCTCTTCCCAAAACCTTTGTTGAACATTATTTTTTATCATCATAACTTTGGCTAACTACTGCATTGACTTGTTTTCTCTTTTTGCTACACCATTTTGTTTGGGAGTCTATGCTATTGTAAATTGTCTTTTGATGTCGGTACTCTTACATTATTCATCAAATTCCTTTGAAGTGAACTCACCTCCATTATCTAACCTTATGCTTTTGATTTTGCAATCAGTTTCATTTTCAGCCATGGATTTGAACTCTTTGAACTTCTCAAAAGCCTCATATTTCTCTCTAAGAAAGGAAACCCACATCATCTTACTAAAATCATCAATTATTATCATAAAATACAGTATATCTATGCTTGACTTCATTCTAGATGGTCCACACAGATCCATGTCTACTAGTTGTAATGGCTTTGCTGATGAGTTCTACATTTCCTTGATATGAACTCAAGCTTGCTTTCCCAATTGGCAATATTTGTAGATTATGTTCTCTGGTTTTGAAAACCAGGGCAAGTCCTTGACTTTTTTTTCTTTCTTAGCTTGAAAATCTAGTCAAAGTTCAGATGTCCAATCCTTTTGTGTCATAGCCAACTCTCATCAATCATTGTCAAACAACATTCTTTTGTCTTTTCTCTTAGCACATAAACATTGTTATCTGTTCTTATAGCTTCAACAACTATTTCTCCTGTACCTATGTACTTAATTTGACATGTTTTTAGCTTTGAAGATCACATCATAGCCTTGATCATACATCTGAGACACACACAACAGATTATTTTTATCCCATCAACACACTAAATATTATTAGCCTTTCCTTTTCCATTTGATAGATTGGCCACTCCTTTTGTAATTATTTTTCCTTGAGCATTGTTTTCAAAACTCACATTACCTTTGTCAACTGGCTTCCAATTTATAAAATTTCTTCTATCTCCTATCATGTCCCTAGAACAACCATTGTCCACATACCAATGGCTCCCACCATTGTGATCATACAAAGAAATATCGCATTGCTCTAATTTTCATTTTTGTTTCCAGACTTTAGGATTTCATCCAATTTTCTCAATTATTGGCAATGTATTATTTTCTTTAAACCTCTAATTAACTGCTATATGCCCAAAATTTTGGCATTTAAAACATTGCACTTGATAATTCAATGGAGAAAAAGAATTATTATACCTAGGTCTGCTTCTTCTTTGTTGAATTCTTCTACTAGATTTGAGTTGTTGTAAGAGTGACTAACTCTACAGTTTGTTTCTTTGTGACAATAGTTGGTGCATGTGAAGCAATATCCTGGGAAGACATCATTGCACTTGGATAGTTGTCTTTTATGTTAGTAATAATTTTGCGTAGTTCGATTTGCATGGACAGCGTACTCCCTTTGTTGCCGTTGATTTCTCTTTTTTTGAGTAAGTGTCTCTTGCTTATGTGCAGTCCTTTCTCTTTCTAGAACAAAGTTAATTGTATTTTTACCTTTTAATTCAGTTGTTGTGATGGACTCAGTATCAAAACTGAGACCAATTCAAGTTGAAGAGGCTTGTTGTGCTTCCAATATCTCATTCAAATCTTCAGTCCCTTTTCCAAATTTCTTATTGAAACTGAGATTTGTTTTATCCTTCTCCAACTCCTTCTTCAGCAATACAATTTCTCCTTCTAGCTTCTCACATATTTGAGCCTTTTAATTCAACTATTGGTTCAAGGAACCTTTTATTTTCTTACCTTCTTTTATTTACAGGAGTAATGGCTCTACAACCTCAACTTTTTCTTTTATCAAATATTATTTTTGGGTTTTGTTTTTCTTTCTCATCTTCTCTATCTCCTCAAGTGCACTTACCAGTTCTCCTTCAAGATCAAATTCTCCTTCATCATCATCAGAGTTAATAGCCTCGACTTGCATATTTTCAATGTCCATAAGCATGAATTATTTAGATCTATCATCATGTTTTTCCTCATATGAGGATTGGCTAGACTCACTTTTAGAGGATCTCTCTTCTGGAACATAAAAGTCATTCTTCTTAGCCTTCTTTCTGTCCTTTTGAACCTTCTTGAATTTTTCTTTAGGATCATAATCATTTTTCTTCTTTTCAGGACACCTTGATGCATAATGACCAACTTTGCCTCAATTAAAATATTTAAAGGGAAAATTACCTTTATACTTGCCTGATCCTCACTTGAAATTCCTCACAAAGTTAGCTTCATATTCATCTGATTCACAACATGAGTCATCATGTTCATCCTTGCACTTGTTTTCTACTTTGAAGGTTGATTCTTTGGTTGTAGACTTGCCTTTAGAAATCCTCATCTCATAGGCATTGATTATTCCTAGGAGTTGATCTAAAATGAGAGTGCTCAGATTGGTCATTTCTTTAATGGCTAACACCTTGGGATTAAACCTCTCAGGAAGAGATCTTAGCACTTTTTGAACTACCACATCTTCATATAGCTTCTCATTAAGACCTCTTATGGTGTTCACAACTTCATCAACTCTTAAAAAATACTTTGCAATATCTTCATCATCATGCATGCTCAATGATTCAATTTGGATCCTAAAACCTTGGAGTTGAGCTTTATTTACCTTATTGTCTCATTCATAGCAGCTACTCATCTTTCCCTGGATAGATTTGAAAGATGCGCACTTCATCACCTTGACAAGTTCATATTCATGTAGGCTAGCAAGCAATGCATGCATTTCTTTAGCATTGCAGGTGAACTCCAAGTTCTAATCTTTGGTAACTATTGTTGGAGGTCTTTGATATTCTTCTTCCATAACATCCCACACATCAGCTCTAAGTGATTGAGTGTAGGTCTTCATACTCACTTTCCAAAACACATATTTTGTTCCATTAAATATAATTTCCTTATTGGTATAACCTCCTTCCTGGTTTTCCATGGTCCTTGATCTTTCTTCCAGATGTTAAACTGATCTAAAGCAACGTGGTTGTGATACCAATTGTTGGAAACAAGGACAATACTGAGAGGGGGGTGAATCAGTATTGTAGCAATTTTACCAATTTAAAATCTCTTTTCACTTTGTGCAATAATAATAAGACAATAAATAGCACTTTCAACACTAACTTCAATAACCATAATAGATATTAAAAATCACGATGGAAAACACAAGAACAAGTAACTTTCAAAACTGCTATTCAATTCATTCATAGGGAAAGCTACAACTTGTTATTACAATTACTCTGGCTACAACTACCAGGAAACTACAACTCCCTTATTTTTCATCTGTAACTAAAGGGAGCCACAACCCCAAATATTCTCGAACAGCCACTAGAAGGAGTACCAACCCCTAATTAGCAAGCTACAACTTTCTTTAAACACTCATTGTTCCATAGTTCATCCATTTTCACACTAGGATTAATCATTGCCTTATCTTCTTTAAAAAAAAATTAAATCTCAATCACCACTCAAAAATATATTTCACCATACCAACATCTCGTTGCACTGAAAGCTTTGTCTCAAAAAAAAATTTTGCATTCTACTTGATCAAACCTACATATAAACAATTTGGCTTGATATTTTTTTCTTCTCTTTATTTTATTTGATTCTTGCATGCTTCCTTATTTTTCCTTTATCATGTTCATCTCAGTCTTCTAGACATTTTCTCTAGGTTATCTCACCTCAACAACCATTATCCGCCAATTAAACTAAGTTTTTTTGTATATTTTGGCATTCTGGCCTTGTTAAAAAGCTTTATCAATGTGTCTGTTATTTTTATCTACAGATAATTTGGCTTAACTACCAAAACTACTGTCAAAACTGACAATCCTACCTTTTTTACTTTAACCCCTTCATTTTTGCTCCCTTACCTCTTTTCCCGCCATAGAATTGATCTTTGCGACAAATGGCTAGGTCATTGGGTGCTTAGCCCTATCAATCCCTATGTGGCTTGATTCCCTATGTTAACGGATTTGCATCATTGGTCTGGCGTCTACGCAAAGCGATCAGGAGTTGGTGCTTAGTTGCTCCAAGAGATTTTGTCCCTCTTTATATATTTCACCCATAGTCCTCCAACTGATTATAGTCCTCCATGGCAATTGTAGCAGGATTGATGTGTTCTCCTGTGAGGACAGGATTGATTAGTTCTCCTGTCGAGGCATCCTACCCATGCAGTCTGGGACTCATGGGAAGTACCTCTCATCTGATCAGTGAGCAGGGAAATGAAGTTAGGGACCATAGTAGTACCGATGGACTCATCGTTGTATCTACCGTACTCCCTACGCTAGGATGACCTCCATTGATCTGGGATCAATGATACTAGTTTGGGACCAGTGGTAGGAGTTGTACATACTATGACGATGACTTCGGGTCGGCTGAGACTGGTCTGGGACCAGTGGTACATACTCCGAGACTAACTTCATGTCAGTGCATGACTGGTCTAGGACCAGTGAGAGTGGTACATACTATGATGCTGACTTTGGGTCGGTTGAGACTGGTCTGGGACCAGTGTTATGCACTCTAAGTCTGACTTCGGGTCAGTGGAGAATGGTATGAGACATTCTCGATCAATTCTTCTTCTTCATAGTTCAGCAGAGCTGAGCAGAGTAGAGCTAGTAGAACCAGCAGCGCTGAGCAGAGCTGAGCAGAGCAGAGCTAGCAGAGCCAACAAAGCTGAGCAAAGCAGAGCTAGCAGAGCCAACAGAGCTGAGTAGAGCAGAGCAGAGCCAACAGAGCTGAGAAAAGCAGAGAAAAGCTAGCAGATCCAATAGAGTTCAGCAGAGCAGAGCTAGCAGAGCCAGCAGCGCTGAGAAGAGTTGAGCAGAGCAGAGCTAGCAGAGCTAGCAGTGCTAAGCAGAGTAGAGCTAGCAGAGCCAGCAGCGCTGAGCAGAGCAGAGCAGAGCTAGCAAAGATGAGCAGAGCATAGCAAAGCCAGCAGAGCTGAGCAGAGCCAATAAAGCTAGGTAGAGTAGTGCAAGGCACTAATGGCAGAGATAGTATAGTCGTACATATGGATCAGCAGATGGAGTTCTCCCTAGTTGAGAGGGAGTGTTAAATTGGAAACTAGGGAAAAACTCCATGTGGGTCGGTTTATTTATGGTAGCTGATATTTTTATTGGATCCCTCTCGTCGAGAGGTGTAGGATTGATCCAAAGATCATCTAATTCCGATAAGTATTTATGGAGATATGAATTTATTTTGTTTATGTAATTATTATCAAGCCGACCAGCTCTTATGTAGGCTCTAGAAGCCCAATCGACGTGTCTATTCATCATCCTCGTTTTGGTATAAATAGATGAGGATTTGTTATCATTTTAGAGATGTATTCTTGATGTGATCTCCTCTCCACGTCTTGGGTTTTGAGAAGGAGAGTCACAAAAGGAATGTGTTGCCCTAGTTTGATGATGCCCTAAGCCGCAGTCTCAAAGGAACAAAGAACAGTCGCAATAAGCCGCAGTCTCAAAGGAACAAAGAATAGCCGCAGTAAGCCGCAGTCTCAAAGGAACAAAGAATAGCTGCAGTAAGCCACAGTCAATAGGAGTTAAGGAGTCATAGATCAGTGGGTCGAAGAGATTTAAGGTATATGAAGCTGTTGAAGCCCCGAAAATTGGGTCGACAACAAGGGGGATACCCACCCAATCCGGACCTTGGTTGGCAACTCCTTATCCGTTTGGTATAGTGGGTCCGACTGGGGATAATGGGACCAGTTTCCCAATCTAAGGGGTGTGTGTGTGTGTGTAGAGCTGGATGATGCTAATCTAAGAGTACTTAAAGCTAATTTAAGTCAAACTTCTAAACTAACTCTATGCTATTGTAATCTAATGAGAAACAACACACCTAATCTACGCTAACCCGGGGTGTATTTCTTCTATTATCCGATCTAAAGAGATTTCGAACAATAACTGGTAATAAAGATCATTCAGCTATCACAAGAATAGAAATCAATTAAGATAAACCACTTTGCATAAAAAGTTAAGCAAAACAGTTGTGAACAGCATATCGCATAATAAGTTATTCATATATCAAACACAAATAAATGACTCCACCGTACAGAAGTGCCAAATGGTAACCCACACATTCATGCATTAACATATAAACAACTAAAAACTGTATATCACTTTAAGAATATAAGCAGAAATTGGTCAAGAGATAAAAGTACCATTTATGACTAATCCTACTCACAAGCTTCAAGCAAAAACGATTTATCTCTACTTGTTCTAACATCTACTAAGAGTACAAAAGTGCAACATCAGTAGCAGACATCAAATACAAACATTAATAAATCTCGATCCATCCATTCATCAAAACCTCCTCTGAGGGTGCAGAAGTGCATGTTCCGAGGACAAGTTTTTGACAAATTTCTGGACCCTTCTCCAAATGCAATGAGAAGGGTTAAAATACTACTTCCTAATTCTAATAATAGTATTTTTACAAAATTTAGGATGCGGTTTTCAAATGACCGTCCTTTTTCTAATCTAATTAAAAGAAAAAACAACATTCTAAAATAAGGCTACTTCTGAACTTGGTCCTTAAAGTTGCAAGTGTTCAGCATGGGCTTGAGGAGAGTCGGCTGACTGACTTTTGCGCTGAGTTGGGCTGCGAAAACAGCATCTACGAGAGCTGGCACTACTTTTTCGGCCGCGTTTGTGATGCATTTCACCGTCATCCATTGACTGTGTGGTTTGACCAAGTATGTCCAGTAACATTCCCAATTCAACCTGTTTAATGCTTGGATCGCTTTTCCCTTTGCCTGCACTTTCTGCTTCCATTCTGCTTCTAGTTGTAACTTATTTGGTAGGTACTCCTCCTTTCTGGACCAATCTTTGGTGGTCTCTGATAGTTCTGGGTTCTCTGCCGCAAATTTCTTAACGAATTGTGCATTGTAAGTCACCTACGGTTCAGGAAGATGATACATAAGCTTCAAATCTTGCGCAGTGAATGATCCAATGAACCCATGTCCTTGAACCTTGAATTGTCCATTGTTCATGTCTGCATTGTCAAGTATCCACTTGATCATATCCGTATATGGTAGAATTTTGGGTCTTGCTGCTATCCTGTGAAGAAATGAACATGCTAGCTCCTCTAAGGATGCCTCGGAAGAGTGTTGTGAGCCCGCGACAGCAGCAACCTTCATTATTCTAGGATTTTCCTCCTCAAGTAGCCTGTACATGCTTTCCCATGTCGATATCCCTATGTCTTTGTTACAGCCTGTGTCTGTATACAAAGGTGCCATCTCCTTCGTCTTTTCCTTCGCTTCAGAGCTTTGAGCTTTATTTTTCTTTCCCATTTCTTCCTGCGTTTGGGTTTGAATCGTCTTAGCTCTTTGTTCCTGCAGATTACGAGTGAAATGGAAATGACTGATCCAGAAAGGTGATGAGAGAGTTTTAAATGCAACAGATGTATCAAATATGCCACCTTACGTGAAGTAATTCTCTACAAAAGCATGCGTCTTTTATTCATTTAATAACTGACAACTAATTCATTTACTATCATTAAAAGCGCATGATTTCGAGTTAGATTATGGTAAGTGGCTTTTCTTTGAACGGCGTGCCCGAAGGATTCGTAATGAAGTGATTTATGATTTTCTTACGTAACCTCTCAAATCGCAACATTGCAGATCGCGAGAACGTAATATCGCAGCGATCGCAACATCGCAGATCGCAGAAGTTTAATGTTGGTTAAATCTTGTCAGCTCATTTCTGCGATATGCGATCTTGCGATCGGCGTTATCGCAGATCGGTAAATCTTGAAGTTTTTCTTTATGAGAATTACTTTATTGCGACGCGATGTTATACTTAACACGAGGGTCTTGCGCATACTGATATTAAAGAGAAATGGAGGCATTTCCTATCTTTTTTGCAACGCGACTTTAAAGATTTTCTCCTTATCATAGACTTAGGTTTAAAATATTCAAAAGACCTACCTAAGCTTATGATGGTAACCTTATTTTGAGGAAATGAACTCTTGTTCTTCCTAAAAATTAACTAAGGGTCCCCATTCATTTAGTATTTTGGTCAACACTTAAATGAACAAGGGGGGGGGGGGGGGGGGGGGTGTTGCTGGCCACAACAGAAGCCAAGCCGCAATCTGGTATATAGAACAGCTGAAAAGGATTACACGCAGGAGCTAATATGCCGGTCACAACTATATATTCATATACGTTGGCATATTAACACAGCAAAGAAATACGTTCTGAGGAAACATGTGGAGACCACACACTTGGATCGTTGTCATATAGCACACTGTCATATAATACAGGGAATGAAGATATTTATTAGAACGCAGTCAGGATGCAGGCAAAGATGCGTGGACACATCACGCAAGCCCTAGATCCGGTAACGTGGTTCATGCTGTAGCACGCAGACATATAATACGCTCTCCGAAATCCACTTACAGTTATACGATATAATGGAAGGACATTGTAATGGAACGCTGTTAGCTGCAACTAATATATATGAAGCCTGTAGGTTAGAGGAACAAAACTCGAGTTTCTGGAATCTACATACAAGTATACGCTGGAAATGCTGGACAATCAATACACTCGGAAATAATATAAACATTGGACGTTGGGAAAATGTTGTACGCTGAGCAAACGCTGGACAGTCTTGCATATATGCTGGACAATTTTATAAAAGTGTTTATAAGCGTTGGACAATCTTACATAAACGCTGGATGCTGAGCAGTAATATATACGCTGGTCGAGAATGCATATAAATTGTCATATGCAGCAAATGTATGAGGCTGACAAAATGGACATATATACACACAGGTGAAAACATATAAATTGTTATATGGGCAGCATCTGGGCAGCATGATATATAAGCAGCATGATGCATGACATATGAGCAGCATGATGTATGATGTGCATGGGAAGCACAATGATGCATGGAGCATGGACAACATCATGATGAATGTAATCATGAGCATGGGCAGCTTGATGATGATGACGGTTGCGGATGAGATCATGGACATGAAGGGCAGCATGATAAGATCATGGACATGGGCAACATGATAATAATCATGATTAGTGCAGCTTGGTGCAGTATGCTGTGATGCAGCAAGAGGACCAGATGCCACACGATGATAGGTATCAGTTGAAGCAGAATGTCTTCAATTGATCTCATCGTTATAGGAGATGATCTATGCTCAGATCTAAATAAGTCAAAGTGTTGACTTCTTTTGCAAATGTACTATCTCTCTCTCTCTCTCTTTCTCTGCTGAACTTAGAAGATAAAAGAAGATTTGATCAAAGGGTTTCCCCACATTGTAGGGTTTGTCCCTGGTTCGCACCATATTTTGTGTCCTCTTGTCTTGGCTTGTCTTCTGCGTTTTATATTTATGTTCTATCTGCAATTTATCGTAATGATAATGTGATTTCTAACTGTGAAAATTTAAATAAATTTCTCTAGCATAGAACATACCAAAAATTAACAAATCTAGTGCTTCAAAACTGGCTCCAAAGTTACTACATTAATTTTTATCTTTTTCCCTACTTGTGTGATTTTAACCTAATCCTTAAGGCATTTCTTTGAAACATGTGCCTCCTATTGCCACCTGTTGATATCAGTGACAACATATTTACAATAGAACTCATGTGTGATGGTTTATATTAAAGTTGTTAGAAAATTATATATTACAGAGCAATGGAACACATAAAATATTGCAAAAATATACACACAGAAAACACATAAACCAAGAGAGACATAGATATACGTGGTTCACCCAATTTGGGCTATGTCCACAGAGACACAGCCAGTCCTTCCTTTTATATTATCTAGCAAAATGAAGAGATATAACCTACAACAGATCCATTGTAATTCCCTCTTCACTCTCACACATTCTCCTCTTTCTTCCTCAAAATACACATATACATAACCACAATACAATTCCCTCATATATAGCAAGGGGTTTCCTTCTAGGGAAAACAACCCTAAATTAAACATAACTTCTACTGTCATATTTCTGCCTAATGAACGGCCCAGATTGACTACGAAATTACAACATTTTACAAGGAAATTTTACATCTATTTTTAGTCCCCCAGACCCCCCTTGCAGCACAAATAACGGGCAGCATTGCCGCCACATTACGAACTGGGGTCCAATGTGGCGATATCTTTAATAAAGTAGATAATCAAGCTCCACACCCAGCAATATCCCACTTGGAGACTGATTATAGCAACTCGACCATTACTTCATTTTCTGGACAATGACTCCACTTTGGACCTGGTTGTTTCTCATCTTCATCATCATACATGAAGACCAATTGAAACTGAGCAGAACCTCTGTTTCTCCTTGGTTGCAACTTTTGTTAACATATCTGCGAGATTTTGGCTAGTGTGTATATTTTCCCGATTCAACTATCTAGCTTCCAACACTGACCATATGAAATGGTACTTGAGTTGTATATGTTTAGCCTTGGAATGAAATCTAGAATTCTTTGTAAGATGTATGGCTCTCTGGTTGTCATAGTATAACTTGCCCAACTCCTTCTTCTTAACCAATTCATCTAGAAACCTTTGTAACCAAATCATTTCTTTACTAGCCTCTGTAGTAGCAACTTACTATGCTTCCGTCGTTGAGAGAACAATAACACTTTTCATTTTTGAAACCCAACTAACAGTTGTTCCACCTACAGTAAACACATACCCTATGGTGCTCCTCCTATTATCTCTATCACCTACCATATCTGCATCAACATATCCCTATAGAGCAATGTTTGAACCACCAAATCATAATGCTTGCTTTGTGGTACCTCTCAAATACCTTAGAATCCACTTCACCACCATCCAATGTTCTTTTCCTCGATTGTTTATGTACATGCTTACAACTCCCACTGCATGTGCAATATCAGGTCTTGTGTAGGCCATTGCATACATTAGGCTTCCAACTACTGATGCATATGGAATTTTAGACATATAAGCCATTTCTTCCTGAGTCTTGGGACACACCTCCTTACTTAGTTTGAAATGGCTAGCCAATGGTATACTAACTATTTTTTCATTCCTCATATTAAATCTTTTCAGCACCTTTTGTATGTACTCACTCTGAGACAATTTTAATTTGTGATTCTACCTATCTCTAGTTATTCTCATACCAAGGATTTGTTTTGCAGCACCCAAATCCTTCATTGCAAATGAGTTTGCCAATTTTCTTTTGAGCACATTTATTTCTTGCATGTTAGAACCTGCAACAAGCATGTCATCTACATACAATAAAAATATAATATAGCTACCATCATTTTGCCTTTTGAGATCAGAGTGACATCTAGTATAACCTTGTTCAGACATAAACCTGTCAAATTTTAGATACCACTGCCTTGGAGCCTGTTTTAAGCCATGCAAACTCTTCTTCAACCTGCACACTAGTTTCTCCTTCCCTTTTACCTCATATCCTTGTGGTTGTTGCATATATATCTTTTCCTCCAAATCCCCATGGAGAAAGGTTGTCTTTACATCCAACTGCTCAAGATGCAAATCTTCAGCTGCTACTAGACTTAAAATAGTTTTCATTGAAGTAATTTTAACAATAGGATAAAATAACTCATAAAAGTATATACCCTTTTTTGTGTAAACCCCTTCACCACAAGGCTAGCTTTATACCTTTTTCTACCTCCATCTTCTTCTTTCAACCTATAAACCCATTTATTCTGCAATTTTGTTTTACCTACAGGAAACCTGACTAAGTCCCAAGCATGGTTATGTATTAAGGAGTCCATCTCTTCTTTCATGGCTTGCTCCCACTTCTTCTTGGTTTCTATCTGCACTGCTTCTTCATAACATTTTGGTTTACCAGAATCAATCAACAATACATAATATAATGAAGGAGAGTATTATTCAGGGGGTCTACTTATCATGGTAGATCTCTAATGCCACTTTCGGGTGTTTGAGGTGCTTGTTGCTGTTGTGGTTGCAGCTATTTTTGTTCTGGCTATTGATAATTATGATTTTCAGGCACCTTCACTTTTTATGTGATCTCATCAAGCACTATGTATTCTTTGTTTTCCTTTTCTTGTTTCTTTTCCTACATCTGATCCTTATACAAAACATTTTCATTGAATATGACATCTCTGCTCCTAATGGTTTTTTGTTTTTCATAATCATAAAAACAATAACCAAAATCATTAACACCATATCCAATAAAGGTACATTTCTTTGATTTTGCCTCAAGCTTTGTTCTATTTTCTTTATTAATGTGGACAAAGGCTTCACAACCAAAGTCTTTGAAAATGAGTGGTTTACATTTTTACATGTCCATGCCTCCTTTGGAATACCACCATCCAAGGAACTTGAAGGCCCTTTGTTTATTAGATAAACAGAAGTATATATAGCATCTACCCAAAATTGTAAAGGTAGTCTTTCATGAAATATCATGCATCTTGCATGCTCCATAATTGTCATATTCATCCTTTCTGACACACCATTTTCTTGAGGTGTTCCTGGAACTGTCTTCTCTCTGCAAATTCCACTCTCTAAATACTATCTATCAAACTCTTTGTTCTAATATTCACCTCCATTGTCTGATCTGAAACACTTCAACCTTTTTCCTGTCTCATTTTAAACCAAAGCTTTTCATTTCTTGAAAGTATCAAATACCTCAAATTTATTTTGAATACAATAAATCCGAGTTTTTCTGGTTGCATCATCAATAAAAGTAACATAATAACAAGAGCCACCGAGAGATGATACCTGAGTAGGTCCCCATACATCTCTATGCACAAGCCCCAATTTTTAGCTCTTCTTTTCTTTCCCAACTTTGGGGAATCTGACTCTTTTCTGTTTTCCATAACCACAATTCTCATAGAATTCCAAATCAGCATGCTTCGAACCTAGCGACAAATTTCTTGAGTGAAGAATTTGCATCCCCTTCTCAGTCATGTGCCCAAACCTATGATGCCACAATGTTGTATCTACTCCTATAGAGGTTAAAGCATTAACATAATTAGAAATATCATTGCATAAATACAATGTACCAACATTTTCTCCTTTTTTTATTAGCATAGCTCCTTTAGTGACCTTCCAAGTTTTATCTGTAAAAGTAGTTACACAGCCTTCACCTCCCAACTGCCCTGTTGAAATTATATTTTTCTTCAGATCTGGAACATGCCTTACCTCCTTCAACAGCCATTGATTTCCATTCTGTTGTTTTATGAAAATTGTACCCATTCCAATGATTTTACAAAGTTTATCATCACCCAATCAAACTTGTCTAAAATCTCCTTAAACATAATCATTAAAATGTTTCCTATCAGGTGTGGCATGGAATGAGGCCCATGAATCTACTACCCATGCATCAATAATATTTTCTAATGAAATAATCAAATCATCTTACAACACATCACTTGTCACATTTGCTTCATGATTATTTTCTAAATGCACGTCTCCTTATTTTCCCTTCTGATACTTGCAGTATTTCTTCACATTTCCTTTCTTCCCGCATTTCCAGCACATTATCCTCGATCTGGACTTGGATCTTCCTTTCCTTGACTTACTTGGATATCATTGGCTCTTTCCTCTTTCCATTTTTCTTCCCCTAGTCTCTGCAGTCAAAGCATTACCTGATGTCTCACCAAAGCTTTTCCATCGCATTTCCTCGCTAATGATTCACCGACAACATCATCAAACTTTAAAGTACTAAATCCATAGACAGAATTACTAATGGCCATAACTAAACCATTCCAGCTTTCTAGCAATGAGGACAGAAACAACATATCCCTAACTTCATCACCAAAAGTTACCCCTACAGAACTTAACTAACTGGTAATTGCATTAAATTCATTTAAATGATCAGCAATATATCCACCTTCTAACATCTTCATATTAAATAAACGCTTCATAAGAAATACCTTATTTGAGGCTGGGGGTTTTTCATATAGTTTTGTCAATCTCAACATTAAACCCTCTATTGTCATTTCCTTTGAAATATTAAAGGCTACCGCCACCGCTAGGCACAGCTGTAATGTTCCAAGTTCCTTTCTGTCGATAATATCCCATTCTATGTATATCATACTCATCGACTTCTTTGTCTTTCTACTCAATCGTAGGTACAGATCTTTGTGATACAACTAATCTTGCATCTGCATTGTCCACAGCTAGTAGTTTTGGTCGTTAAATTTTTCAACCCTAAACCTACAATCTTCCACCATTTCTCCCACTCAAACCAAGAACCCTTCTCTCCTGCGAGTTTATCAGCCAAATAGACCTTCGGCTCTGATACCATTTGTTATAAAATATATATTACAAAGAAATGGAACACATAAAATATTGGAGAAATATACACACAGAAAACACATAAAACAAGAGAGACACAGATATATGTGGTTCACCCAATTTGGTCTACGTCCACAAACAAATAGCCAATCCCTCCTTTTATATTATCCAATAAAATGAAGAGATACAACCTACAGCAGATCTATTGTAATTCCCTCTTTTCTCTCACACAATATCCTCTCTCTTTCTTGCTCAGAATACACCTATACATAGCCGCAATACAATTCTCTCGTATATAGCGAGGGGTTTCCTTTTAGGGGAAAAAACCATAAATTAAACATAACTTCTACCATCATATTTCTGCCTAATGAATGGCCCAAATTGACTACGAAATTACAACATTTTACAAGGAAATTTTACATCTATTTTTAGCCCCCCCATGGACCCCCCTTGTAGCACAAATAACGGGCGGCGTTGTCGCCACATTATGAACTAGGGTCCAATGTGGTGATACCTTTAATAAAGAAGATAATCAAGCTCCACACCCAACAAAAGTTTCCTTAAATAGGCTTAACAAATTATCCTATAAAATATTAATTACCTCCATACTCAACTTTTGGAATTATTGAATGTGCTCTACAATTAGATTTGTTTTCCAAATATTTACCAATTGACTAAATAATGTATTGTTGATAATATACCCATAGTGTGTTTTCACTTCCTCTTTAAAAATGGACCAATGTACAATAGATTTTTTTCTTTCACAAATCCATCGATAACATACAAATTGATCTCGTTCTAAATACATGGACACAATATTTACCTTTTCTAAGGATGTCAATTGATGTATATCAAAGTATTGTTCCATTTGGACTATCCATGATATAATAACATTCCCATTAAAATTCCTCATATCAATATTCAAAATGAAATAGTTCATCGGTGCTAATTTGAAGCCCCAATGATGTGGATCTTGGATTGAAAAATCATGGTTATGTTTTGTGATTCAATATCCATGCTTCCCAACTATGATAAAATACTCCCCATATGTGATTGAGATTCAACACAATTTTTCTCCTTATTTTCATGATTTCCTTGTATTTCCATATCCTTTTTAGAAAGGCTATCCAAGAGAATCTTTTCCATATCTTTTACTAATCCTTACACCTATGACAACTAAATTTCTAACTTGGATACTTGGTAATATACATCTTATATTTCTTCATGAGTCATGGATGAGATTTCTAAAGTTATAATTGGAAAATTAACTTCTGAACAACCCTTAGGATACATGTGTGTAAAAAACAATGCTCATCTTTATCCTCTTTATCATAAATTTTAAATCACCAATAATAGATCTTCCAATCAAAAGTTATGTCAATTGTAATTTGCATAATTTTCAAAATGCTAATTGGTAGACTATCTAGATAATTTTAGCCCCCTCTAAATCTCGATTTGTCTTACAGTACTTTGTTATGCCTTCTCTACAATTCAATGGGTTTGCCAATATTTGATGTGCCAAGTGAAATTTATGGTAAATTTCCCAAAAATTTCTAATTTTAGGCCTATTTGCAAGAGAGAACATGTATAGTGTTCCATGTGTCCAATTTTTCAAATATGATTATGAAATTTTTACCTAAGGTACCTCATTATGTCTCCTTAGATTTTTTTAAATTTCATCATTTGAAACTTTTTTGAGAGAAAGTTGCAGTTAAAATTACAAGATCACCCATTTGAGACAAATTCAAGACTATTCACAATTCATAACTTCCATGGGATATATATCCAAAATTGTAGAGAAACCTAACATAAAAAAATTACTAGCTACACGATAATATTTTTGCTCTAACTCTTAAATATTTAATAGTCTAGAGTGTCCCAAAAAATATTATAGTGAAGATTCAAAGATCACTCA
The DNA here is from genome assembly GCA_031772625.1 of Pinus tabuliformis. NCBI lineage: Eukaryota > Viridiplantae > Streptophyta > Pinopsida > Pinales > Pinaceae > Pinus > Pinus tabuliformis. The sequence goes on along the minus strand of CM062820.1, from coordinate 1,421,444,871 downwards.
TTTGAAACTAATTTTAGGAGTATTCACCAACCCTAACTTCCATAGGGTATATCCAAACTATAATAAACTAGAACCTAAAATTTTTACTAGAGGTAATTAAAGAAATATCCTCAATATCCTCAAAACTGTATTGTTTGGACTATTTCAAAAAAAAAATTACAGTGAAAATTCCAGGATCACTTGTTTGAAACTATTTCAAGGCCATTCACAAACCATAATTGGCATAGGGTATATCTATGGAAGTTTATTGAAACAAAATATGAACTTTTGACCATATGTACTTAGATATCTATCCTCAATAATCTCAAATTTTCATAATCTGAAGCTTCCAAAAAAAATTATGATGAAAATGTCATGACTCATTTGAAGTAGAAAATACCTAGGTTTTGTATGCTCTTACACCAAATGTTATGAACCTTGTGCCTTAAAAATAATAATAAGTCAATGAATATAATCCACTTCAAATATGGAACCTCCTATGACTAGGTTTCTTGGTGTATATATAGGAGACAAAGGGTACAATTATAATGAAAAGTTACAATAAAAGGTTCTAACCTATGTGATAATATAAATATAGAAATGTAATAATCAAATATCTAGGGCCTAATAAGGGGTTTTGGGGTTAACATGGGGCTTGTCTAGGGCTTAACACATGAAGGCCATTATAATTTTTTGTTTACTGCATTTGGACTTACTAATGCACCTTTAACATTTCAAACTTTAATGAGTTCTATTTTCAAGCACTTTCTTAGAAAAATTGTGTTAGTGTTTTTTTATGACATACTAATATATAGAAAATATTGGGAAGAGCATGTACAACATGTTTATAGAGTATTAAAACTTTTGAAAGGGAAACAATTACATGAGAAGCATTCCAAGTGTGCATTGGGTTTCATGAAATGGAATACTAGGGCCATAATGTATCTCATGAAGTTTTCAAGGTGGACTATATCAAAATTAAAGTTATGATGGAATGATCAATCCCAAAAGCCTTGAAGAAACTTAGAGGATTTTTAGGATTGAGAGGATATTACTATAAGTTTCTCAATAATTATGGTGAAATATCAACATCTCTAATAGCAATATTAAAATAGGGATCATTTTCTTGGACTCAACAAGCAGCCAAAGCCTTTGAAAAAGGCATAGAGGCTATAGAGGCTATTTCAAAAAAACCTTTGTTGTGGAGTTTGATGCCTCAAGCCATGGAATTAGCACAATTTTAAAGCAAGGATGAAGGCTCCTTTCCTTTTAATCAAGAACCCACTTATGAGAAAGTAAATATGGCCATACTACATGCAATTAAAAAATGGTGCCCTTACCTAATAGGAATATACTTTAAAGTAAAAGCATATCACAATAATTTGAAGTACTTCTTGAAAAAAAAAAAAAATTTAAATACCGACAAAAATAGGTTACAAAGGTGCTAGTTTATGGTTTTGAAATTATCTATATAAAGGAGAAACATAATATGGTGGTATATTCATCTTCAAGTAAAGAAGAAGAACCAAAATGTTTATATGTGCTATTTTGATTCAACAATCTGATTGGGTGGAAGAAGCAAGGAAAGAATGAAAGAAAGATCAAAAGGTATGCAAGATCATCCATCAACTACAATAAGACCCAAGTGCATTAGATAAATTTTTGTGGAAGAATGATATATTATGTGTTGGCATTATGGCTAAAGTGTTGTCCTTGATGGCAACCCATTCAGGTGACAGGTCACTGTACTTCAAGTCAGCAACAGAAGTTGATGATCAGCTGCCAAATATTGAAGGAAATAAGGAGGACGCAGGTATACCTTACAGAAAGTGCGTACCCGCAGGTACACCATGCAGAAGCCGCGTCCAGGGACGCAGTCCAGCCGTTCAGAAGGTGCGTCCACCCAGTGCACACTTTTTAAGGCAGAGAAAAGCACACGTGGGAGTTTCTTGTGATTTACTCCTGGTATCTAGCCGACGGTATTGTGTTTTTAAGGTGTCGGCTCGTGGTATTGTTCCTTGATTTGAGGAGGAGCTTGCCTATATAAAGCAAAGGAGATCATTTGGTTTGTGTATGTCTTTGGTTGAATATCTTATTAGGTGAGATCTAGTCTAAATCTAAAGAAGGCGAATCTACTGAAGGACTAAGATCTCTTTGGCGCATGATCAGATCTGTAGATCTGTGTATTTGGGTTTCTCTTAAAGTCCTGAAATCATTCATACCCGAAGGCACACAGGTACAGTGAAAGGAAAGTGCGCCGGGACGCAGTGCAGCAGAGAGAGACCTGCGTGGGGACGCAGGGCAGACGTGGCTCAGGTGCGTCTGGGACGCAATTCAGTAACGGGAGATCTGCGTGGGGACGCAGGACAGACCAGGTTCAGGTGCGTCCCTGAGGTAAAAAGACGCGGTGCGATAGTATCTCTGGGTGCGTCTTTTGAGCAACTGGACGCGGCGCGATAGTGTTTTTGGGTGCGTCCCTGCAGCAAAAGGACGCAGAGCAGTTGAAGGAACAGTGCGTGGGCACGCAGTGCAGCAGAAGGATCTCTGCGGGTGGTCGCAGGAAAGCAGAAGGTGAACTGCGTCTATACGCAGGCCACAGAAGGGAAAACTGCGTCTCTGTTCTGTTGATTGTATTTCTCTGTTGATAAGGTGTTCTGGGTTAATTCTGTTATTGCTGATCTGATAACTGTAGTAGACAGTAATTGTTATGTACTTGATGATCATTTGATGCTTTATGAAAAGAAGTAGAGAGTTGTAGCTCTCTGCAGGTTGCAGCCTGCGTTCTGGTAAATGACTGCACCAGTACAAAATCATTGTAAAAGGAGTTTCTAATTTGAAAGAAGATAGAGACATATTGCAGCAGGTGGTTTTCACCCACATTGGGTTTCCACCTTACATCTTGTGTTCTTTGGTGTGACTATCTGTTTTCTTTGTTCATGCTCATTATTTTATGGTACTGATATGCAAGAATAATTCAAAGATCAAATAAAGAAGATTTGTTAAATTGCTAGATAATACTGATTCACCCCCCCTCTCAGTATTATTTCCAACAATTGGTATCAGAGCAGGTCCTTCAGAGAAGCTTGATCGCTTGAAGGTAGATCGTTCATCATGAGCAACTACGAGAGAGAAGCATCAATCAGGCCACCGGTTTTTGATGGGACAAACTTCAATTATTGGAAGGTAAGAGTTACTGCATATCTTCAATCTCTTGGTACAGAAGTTTGGGACATTGTAGAAACAGGCTATGCTTTTCCTTCAGCTACTCCTACAGATCCAGCTGAGAAAAAGAAGTATGAAACAAATGCAAAAGCAGTCAGTACTCTATTAGGAAGTATATCCCAAACGGAATTCATGAAGGTAATGCACTTCAAATTAGCAAAAGAGATATGGGACAAAATGGTCACGAGCTATGAAGGAGATGAACAGGTAAAGCGAGCTAAACTTCAAACTCTCAGGATTCAGTATGAGACTCTCAAGATGTATAATGATGAAAGTGTGGCTAATTATTTTCTTCGGGTAGATGAGATTGTTAATTGTATGAAAAATTTGGGTGAAGAAATAAAAGAGGCTATAGTAGTTGAAAAGATTCTAAGATCATTATCCCCCAAGTTTGAATCTAAAGTATCTGCAATAGAAGAAAAGGAAAATCTCTGAATTCTCACTATGTCTCAGCTACATGGAATTCTAACTGCTTATGAAATGAGAAAGGGAGGTCCATCAGACAGAAGGGAAGCTGCTTTCAAGGCATCAGGCAAAGAAGATTACTATGAAGCAAGACATGTTCCAGAAGAAGAGGAAGAAGAATCAAATTTTGTCAGAAATCTTCAAAGGGGTTCTGGAAGGTTCAGAGGTAAGCTACCTTTCAAATGCTTTGCTTGTGGAAGAGTAGGTCATTATGCTGCAAAATGTCCCTATAAGGATAAAGGTAAGGAACCTGCTAGATGGAACAAGAAACAAAGTACAAATAAGAAAAGCTACTACACCCATGAAGACAGTGATGGTTTATCAAACAGTGATGAAGATGAACAAGGTAATAAATATAAGTTGTTAATGGCATTTGAAGATGATGATTATGAGGATGCTGTAGATGTGAATAACCTCTATGATGAAATTACTAGACTCAAGAGATGTATAGAAGAAAAGAATGTGATCATTGATACTCTACAATTTCAGATTGATGAAAAGGAAAAACATCTTGAAAAACTAGAAGGTGAAATTGTTGGTCTCAGAAAAGAAATTGAGAAAACAAAAGCTATTAATCTTAAGTTTGTCAAAGGATCTGAAACTTTGGATGAGATTATCAATGTGCAGCGGTCTCCTCTAAACAAGACAGGTTTGGGTTATAATGGAGAAACCTCTCAAGCATCCACCTCAAAAAGTTATCTTGATGCGGCAAGAAGAAATGAGCAGAAGAACAATGAAGATAATCAGGTGAAGCAGGGACGAAATACAAACAGAAACTATCAAGGGCAATCCATCTTAAGGGTGAACAAAAGCTACAACCAGCCACAGGTAAAATCTTCTCAGTTTGGTTCAAGAATAGATGAAAATAGAAATTACAATCAGTTGGCAGGTAGATTCAATAACCACAGAAGCTTCTTCAATGGACAATGCTTTTCTTGCCATAATTTTGGTCACAAAGCAGCTCAATGTGTTGCATATAAAACAATCATGACTAGGGAAGCTCAAAAACAAAGAAGCATGACAGGGATTACAAAAAGGACCTATAACAACTTTTCGGCTCTTGAAAATGAAGTTGAATGTTCCATTTGCAATAATTTTGGTCATGAAGACTCTGAATGCAGGAGCAGGTTTCAGGAGAGAAAGGAACAAGAGCGGAAAAAGGAACAAGCCTCAAGCACCAAAACATGGAGAATAAAGGAACCTCAAACAGAAAGATGTGGGATAGCATTCTATGCAGAGGGACAGGAAAATCTATGGTATATTGACAGTGGATGTTCGAAGCATATGACAGGTGATAAAGAAAAACTTGAGTCTTATTCTACTTTAGAAAAGGGAAAGAAAGTCTCTTTTGGAAATGATACTCCTGCAACTATAAAAGGAAAAGGTATTGCTCCTTTAAAAGAAAATGTCAAGGCTGGAAATGTTTTGTATGTTGATGGATTGAAGCATAATCTACTAAGTGTCAGCCAAATGTGTGATCAAAGAACCGAGGTTATATTTAGATCAAATGGATGTCTTGTTCGTGATCTTGATACAGGTAAAACAGTACTCAAAGGCAAAAGAACTCCAAATAATCTGTACATATTTGAAGAAGGACAACAACAATGCTATCTGAGCAAGGATGAAGAGCACTGGTTATGGCATCGAAGGTTGGGACATCTAAGCTTCTCACAAATAAGGAAAGCATGCAAATATCAGGCAGTTCGCGATCTTCCAGATATCAAAATTCCTAACAACACCATATGCAGATCATGTCAGTTTGGAAAACAAACCAGAACTAACTTTCCAGAGAAAGAAGGATCAGCTAGCATGCCTCTTGAGCTAGTACATACAGATACATGTGGTCCATTCAGGAAAAGAACACCTAGAGGAGAGGAATACTTGATATTATTTATTGACGATTTCTCCAAGTTTGTCTGGTTGGGACTTATGAAGCACAAAGATGAAGCATTTGAAAAATTCAAATCCTTCAAAGCCTTGGTTGAAAATGAATCAGGTCACAAAATTAAGTGCCTCAGATCCGACAGAGGTGGGGAATTTACTTCAAATGAATTTTTCGATTTCTGTGATGAACATGGGATAAGGAGAGAATTCTCTACAGCTAGAACTCCTCAGCAAAATGGAGTTGTTGAAAGAATGAACAGAACAATCCAACAAATGGCTCGTGCTATGCTTGATGAATCAGGAACTCCCGGAACTTTCTGGGGTGAAGCTGCACATGCTGCGGTCGTTATTCTCAACAAAACAAATGTCCGGGTGAACAACACTCAAACTCCTCATGAGCTTTGGAGTGGCAAGACTCCTTCGGTAAAGCACTTCAAAATCTTTGGGAGCAAATGCTATATCAAGAATACTGATGAGCAGCTTGGCAAACTTGAACCTAGAGCAGATGAAGGCATTCTTCTTGGTTACTCTCCACATAGCAAAGCATACAAGTGCTACAATAAAAGACTTGGCAGAATTGTTGACAGCATTGATGTGGTGGTTGATGAGAAGGGATACATTCCTAGGCAAGTACATCGGGAAGATATCGAAGAAGATGAAGGCTACTCTCAAAGACAGAATGATGAAGAAGAAGAACCTCAAGAAGAACCTCAAGAAGAACCTCAAGAAGAACCAGAGGAGCAAACAAGAATAGAAGAAAAGACTCCATCCAGATATGTTTAGAAAAACCATCCAGAATCTCAGATTATGGGACAGAAAGAAGCAGGTGTACAAACTAGAAGAACAGTTGCAGAAGCCTCAAGCTATTTGGCATTACTCTCCTCGACTGAACCACAAAATGTGAAGGAAGCATGCAAAGATGAATGTTGGGTGAAAGCAATGAATGAAGAACTTGAGCAGATCAAAAAGAACAACACTTGGGAGCTGGTTCCTAGACCAAAAGATAAGAATGTTATCGGGACAAAATGGGTATTCAAAAACAAATTGAATGAAAATGGAGAAGTAATTAGAAACAAAGCCAGACTTGTTTGTAAAGGGTACGCACAGCAAGAAGGAATAGACTTTGAAGAAACTTTTGCTCATGTTGCAAGACTTGAGGCCATCCGAATGTTCCTTGCTCTCTCAAGTTTTCAAAACTTCAAAGTATTTCAAATGGACGTGAAATCAGCCTTTCTGAATGGAGACTTGGAAGAAGAAGTGTACATTGAACAGCCAGATGGGTTCATTCTTGGAAATGATCCAAATCTTGTATGCAGATTGAAAAAGGCTCTTTATGGTCTCAAACAAGCTCCAAGGGCTTGGTACTACCGGTTGGACAAATATCTTCATCAACAAGGTTTTTCAAAAGGTTCAGCAGATAGCAATCTGTATATAAAAGTTGAAAATGACAAATTGCTAATACTTGTTGTGTATGTAGATGACATTATTTTTGGCAGCAATGAAGAAGCTATGAGTCAAAGCTTTGCCTCGGTCATGCAGAAAGAATTTGAAATGTCCTTGCTAGGAGAACTGACATATTTCCTTGGTTTGCAAATCCAACAAAAAGAAGGAGGAATCTTTTTATCTCAAACCAAGTATCTCAAACAGATTTTGAAGAAATATGGCATGGAAGATGCAAAACCAGTATGTACACCCATGGTCACAGGATGTAGTCTCAGTGCAAATGATGAATCTGCAGCAGTACATCAACCAACCTACAGATCTATGATTGGAAGTTTACTATATTTGACAGGTACCCGACCGGACATCATGCATGCAGTTGGAATAGTTGGAAGATTTCAGGCAAATCCGAAGGAGACTCATCTTCAGGCAGTGAAGAGAATTTTCAAATATCTTCAAGGGACTCAAAATTATGGCTTATGGTATCCTAGAGATACAGATCTTACTCTTCATGCTTATACAGATGCAGATTGGGCCGGAAGCGTGGATGACAGGAAAAGCACAAGTGGTGGTGCGTTCTTTATGGGTTCCAGACTGGTATCTTGGTTCAGCAAGAAACAGAGTTCGATTGCCTTGTCTACAGCTGAAGCGGAATATGTTGTTGCTGCATCTTGTTGCACCCAACTTCTTTGGATGATGCAGACTTTACAGGATTTTCAAATCACTTGTACACCACCTATCCCCATCTTATGTGATAACACAAGTGAAATCAGCATCTCAAAGAATCTGGTTATGCATTCAAAAACCAAGCACATACCAATCAAGTATCATTTTCTCCGGGAACAAGTGCTTGAACAGAAGGTCAAGTTGGAGTATGTTCCTTCTAAGGAACAAGTTGCTGATATTCTCACCAAACCATTGCCCAGGGACACTTTTGAATACCTCAGGCAAAAGCTGGGGGTTGTTGATGCATCATCTTGTTGAATCTTTTCTGATTGATGGTATAGGTTCAGGGGGAGCATATAATGCATTGTTGGCATTATGGAGGATGGTCAGAAGGAGGTCTTGGAAATAGCTGCAATATGTCTCTATCTCTTTCATGGTGGATTATGGTTCTTTGTTGCAAATCTGGTTCATATTCAGGGGGAGCATGTCCTTAGGGGGAGCATACCCCTTTGCCCTTGATGTCAAAGGGGGAGAATGAAGCTGAAGGTTGTGAGGTTGCCATCAAGTCCAAAGGGGGAGATTGTTGGCATTATGGCTAAAGTGTTGTCCTTGATGGCAACCCATTCAGGTGACAGGTCACTGTACTTCAAGTCAGCAGCAAAAGTTGATGATCAGCTGCCAAATATTGAAGGAAATAAGGAGGACGCAGGTATACCTTACAGAAAGTGCGTACCCGCAGGTACACCATGCAGAAGCCGCGTCCAGGGACGCAGTCCAGCCGTTCAGAAGGTGCGTCCACCCAGTGCACACTTTTTAAGGCAGAGAAAAGCACACGTGGGGGTTTCTTGTGATTTACTCCTGGTATCTAGCCGACGGTATTGTGTTTTTAAGGTGTCGGCTCGTGGTATTGTTCCTTGATTTGAGGAGGAGCTTGCCTATATAAAGCAAAGGAGATCATTTGGTTTGTGTATGTCTTTGGTTGAATATCTTATTGGGTGAGATCTAGTCTAAATCTAAAGAAGGCGAATCTACTGAAGGACTAAGATCTCTTTGGCGCATGATCAGATCTGTAGATCTGTGTGTTTGGGTTTCTCTTAAAGTCCTGAAATCATTCATACCCGAAGGCACGCAGGTACAGTGAAAGGAAAGTGCGCCGGGACGCAGCGCAGCAGAGAGAGACCTGCGTGGGGACGCAGGGCAGACGTGGCTCAGGTGCGTCTGGGACGCAATTCAGTAACGGGAGATCTGCGTGGGGACGCAGGACAGACCAGGTTCAGGTGCGTCCCTGAGGTAAAAAGACGTGGCGCGATAGTATCTCTGGGTGCGTCTTTTGAGCAACTGGACGCGGCGCGATAGTGTTTTTGGGTGCGTCCCTGCAGCAAAAGGACGCAGAGAAGTTGAAGGAACAGTGCGTGGGCACGCAGTGCAGCAGAAGGATCTCTGCGGGTGGTCGCAGGAAAGCAGAAGGTGAACTGCGTCTATACGCAGGCCACAGAAGGGAAAACTGCGTCTCTGTTCTGTTGATTGTATTTCTCTGTTGATAAGGTGTTCTGGGTTAATTCTGTTATTGTTGATCTGATAACTGTAGTAGATAGTAACTGTTATGTACTTGATGATCATTTGATGCTTTATGAAAAGAAGTAGAGAGTTGTAGCTCTCTGCAGGTTGCAGCCTGCGTACTGGTAAATGACTGCACCAGTACAAAATCATTGTAAAAGGAGTTTCTAATTTGAAAGAAGATAGAGACATATTGCAGCAGGTGGTTTTCACCCACATTGGGTTTCCACCTTACATCTTGTGTTCTTTGGTGTGACTATCTGTTTTCTTTGTTCATGCTCATTATTTTATGGTACTGATATGCAAGAATAATTCAAAGATCAAATAAAGAAGATTTGTTAAATTGCTAGATAATACTGATTCACCCCCCCTCTCAGTATTATTTCCAACATTATGGTATTAAGATTGACTATATTTATGTAAGAATTCTTGAATTAAACAAAAGATTATTTTGGAATTTCACACTTCTCTATAGAACATTCATCGCTCTTGAAAACTTTACTAGAGGCTCAAGAAGAATTTTTCTGGAAGGGTCTTAAAATTGATGTTCAAAAGTTTTTGGTAGAATATATGGTCTACCAATAGAATAAGGGAGAGACATTCAAGACCATTAGTCTCCTACAAATATTAGCTATACCAAGTAAACATTGGGAAGAAGTCTCAAGGGATTTTATTATTGGTTTACCCAAATTTCAAGGAAATAATTTCATTATGTGTTGGGTCCCTATAATACTAGTGATTACCCCATTACTATTGTAGTTATACCCCTTATTTATATTGTTGTGCCCCTATTACCCCCATATTGTTATTTCTGTGCCCCATAGAATCCCTCTATTGTTATTTTTGTGGCTTTATATTATTATTGTTAGGTCGGCTGGATTATATTGTGACTCCTTAGACTCCTATATATAGAAAGGAGGTTTTGTCATTTGTATCATCCAAGAATTGTTCATTTATGTAATGTAAAGGAGGTTTCCCCCTCGAAGAGGCTGAATTCTAAGGCGTTGATCTATCTTTTCTATCTTTTCTTGAGCTGGTTTCATAACATTTGGTATCAGAGCTTTGGATTCTAGGGTTTCGCTGCTCCAAACAGGTCATCGTGGAATTTTCGCTATAACTTTTTTTCTGTGACGTTTCAGAAGTCACCAAAAAAACCCATTTGAGAAGAAATCATGCTGAACCTTGGGTCCGAATTTCAGAGCTTTTTGCGCGATATTTGCGGAGATATGATCTGAGGAAGTTGGTCTTTTTGCAGACTCCTGAATTACATTCAAAACAGGTGACCTGGGGAAAATCGTCATAACTTTCTCTCTGGGGATCGGATTGAAATTTCGTAAGAAGGTACAGAAAGAGGATGGACTGTAGTTTCTTGTGTGTGTGTTTCAGATTCAAAGGTTGAAACAGTGACTCGTGGCACGTCGTACAAGTTCGCTCTACTGAACCAGTCTAAAAGCAAGTCACTGTGGGAGATTTCACATAACTCTTCCTTGGAGAATCCAATTTGGCTCAGACTTGTGGCATTGGAAAGAGGACGTAGAAGGCTACTACAGGTAGCAATTTCAGAACTGGATGATCCGAAATTACAGAGATACATCAGATTCAATATCAGGCTTCTATAAAGTGAAAAAAGGTGTGTAGTTTTTTTTTTTTTTTTTTTGTGTAAGCTTGGTTTAACGGAATTCAAAGGGCATAGTAAAGCATTATTATCGGTAACTGATGCCCCGAGGAAAGAAAATGCAAACACCTAGTAAGGAACCTGAAAGCTCTAGCATGACTCATGAAGAAGAGGAAGAAATGCTACATGATATATCAAAATTACAAGAACAAGTGCAACAAATGTCACGCTCACAAAAGCTAACAGAAGCTAAGATAAGTGGCGTGGAATCTAAGATAAAGGGCATGGAAGCTAAGATGGATGATTAGAAGACAAATTTGAAGAGAGACATGGCAGATTTGAAGATAGATTTGAAGACAGACATGGAAGAATTGAAGAAGTTGCTACAAGAAAGGGTCACTAATGGTGAAAAGGTAGTAAAGGAAACTCATGATGAGAACAAAAGAAATGTTAATCATGATTCCATAGACGCTAATGTTGGATCGAAGAATCACCATATTCCAAAAATCGATATGAGGAAGTTTGATGGCAAGGATCCCGCCACATGGATATTACAGATGGAGCAATTCTTCGATCTCAATAATGTGCAAAACACACAAAAGGTACGTATGGCAACTGTATATTTGGAACCAAATCAGTTTGTATGGTATCAATGGCTTTGCTCTCGTAAACAATTTATCACTTGGGCAATTTTTACGGAAGAATTGATAGCACATTATGAAGATACAAAAAGCAACACTTTTTTTAGCCAATTGATAAGTCTCAAACAAAAGGGTTCAATAATGGAGCACATTGAGGAGTTCCAAAAATTGAACATAAGGTAAAAGATATTCCAGAGGAGCATAGGATTGATGTGTTCATAGGGTCTTTAAAGGATAATATCCAACATGATGTTCGCCTTTGGGAACCTGATTCATTAGAGAAGGCATTCAGGTTAGCAAGAAAAATGGAAAGCAAAATTATGGCAACCAGGAAGCATACCACTCACAACTATAAAGACGGAAGTGTTGTTGCCCCTAGTCTTCCACAACCTATAAGGTTGACACCACAACAATTGGAAGAAAAAAGAGCAAAAGGGCTTTGTTACAGTTGTGATAGCAAATACACTAAAGGTCATAAGTGTGCTGAGAAGAAATTATTCTACATAGATTGTGAAGAGGAAGAAGAAAAGGAGCAAGAAAGGTCAAAAGAAGAAGATATACTCCAGGAACAAAGCCTAGATGAAGAACAAATAAATCCGACCATATCTTGTAATGCATTGGCGGGAATTACCACTCCTCAAACCATCAAGATAGAAGGACAAATCAAGAAGAAAAAGGTAATAGTGTTGATTGATTCAGGAAGCACCCACAATTTTATTCATTGTAGGGTAGCAAAAGAATTGAATTGCTTCCTATATCCAGCACCAGAGTGTCAAGTGATGATTGCAAATGGAGGAACAATAAATTGCTCTGGAAAGTGCCATAATATCAAGCTATCCATGGGAGAATATGTATTGACTAGCCCAATGCTTTCCATTCCAATGGGAGGTGCTGATGTTGTACTAGGAGTCCAATGGCTACAATCCTTGGGTACAATAGCTTTTAATTTTCAAGAACTTTTCATCAAATTTTCTACGGAAGGAAAGGAAGTTGAATTAAGGGGTATTGCAGGGAAACCAGGAAAGATAATCAGCTCTAATGGTATGACAAAGCTTCTAAAAAAGGAGCAAAGAGGTGTAATTGCACAATTATGTTCGCTAGATGTTTCCACATTGGAATCATCTATTTCTCCAGATCTCCAAAAAGTCCTGGACAATCATTCCAAGGTATTTGAGACTCCCAAAGGTCTCCCACCTATGCGTGATCATGATCATGCTATTCATCTGATTCCAGGAAGTGTTCCTCCAAACATCAGGCCGTACAGATATCCCTATGTCCAAAAAAGTGAAATTGAACGTATGGTTGCAGAAATGCTAGAGGCTGGTATAATTCAACCGAGTCAAAGTTCTTTCTCAGCTCCAGTAGTATTGGTGCACAAGAAGGATGGATCATGGCGCATGTGTCCGGATTATAGGGAGCTCAACAAGCTCACTATTAAAGATAAGTTCCCCATTCCTGTTATTGATGAATTACTGGATGAATTGCATGGATCAATTTACTTCACCAAGTTGGATCTTCGTTCGGGATATCATCAAATCAGAATGAAGATTGAAGACATTCCGAAAACGGCATTTAGAACTCATGAGGGTCATTATGAATTTTTGGTCATGCCTTTTGGCCTTACCAATGCACCTTCAACATTTCAAGGTTTGATGAATTCAATTTTCAAACCATTCCTTAGAAAATTTGTGTTAGTATTTTTTGATGATATACTAATCTACAGCAAGTCTTGGAAGGATCATGTTGAACATGTTGACAGGGTGCTACAACTATTGGAGGAGAAACAATTATATGCAAAAAGATCCAAATGTTTCTTTGGAGTCCAGGAGGTGGAATATTTGGGTCATATTGTATCTCATGAAGGAGTTAAGGTAGACCCTAGCAAAATTAAAGCCATTAAGGAATGGAAAATCCCCACATCCATAAAGCATCTGCGAGGATTTCTTGGGTTGACAGGGTATTATCGCAAGTTTGTTAAGAATTATGGGAGAATAGCAGCACCTCTAACAACATTATTGAAGAAAGATTCATTTTCATGGACTCCGGAAGCAACAAAGGCCTTTGAACATCTTAAAGAGGCAATGTGCCAAGCACCGGTCTTAGCTACACCGGACTTCACAAAAACCTTTATTGTGGAATGTGATGCTTCAGGAAATGGAATTGGTGCTGTTCTAATGCAAGATGAAAGACCCATTGCTTTTGAAAGTCGTCCAATCAAGGGAAAGTTTTTAAGCAAAGCTATTTATGAGAAGGAAATGTTGGCAATACTCCATGCACTTAAGAAATGGCGACCCTACCTAATGGGAAGACACTTCAAGGTAAAAACGGATCATGATAGCCTTAAATACTTTTTAGAACAAAGATTATCCTCTGAAGAGCAACAAAAGTGGGTCACAAAGATGTTGGGTTATGACTTTGAAATCATCTACAAAAAAGGGAAGCAAAATGTGGTGGCAGATGCACTCTCAAGAAAGGATGAGGATGTGGAAGCATTGTTGTGTGCCATTTCTATTATCCAACCAGATTGGATAAACGAAGCAAGGGAGGAATGGAAGAATGACGAAGAAGTGTGGGCACTTATTCGAAAGCTACAACAAGATTCCAGTACTTCTGATACATTTAGCTGGCAAAATGATTCGTTATGGTACAAAGATCGCTTATACCTCTGTAAGAATTCCCAGCTAAAACAAAAGATTCTTATGGAATTGCACACTTCTCCCTTAGGAGGGCACTCAGGATTTTTAAAAACTTACCACAGGGTTAAGAAGGAATTTTTTTGGGATGGCCTTAAATCAGATATTCAAAAGTTTGTGGCGGAATGTTTGGTTTGCCAACAAAATAAAGTTGAAACAATTAAGACACCGGGTCTATTACAACCTTTATCCATTCCAAGCCAACGTTGGGAGGAGGTTTCAATGGATTTTATCACAGGTTTACCCAAGTCTGAGGGAAAGAGTGTCATCATGGTGGTAGTTGACAGACTTACCAAGTATGCACACTTTTGTGCATTATCACATCCATTTAAAGCCAGTACAGTTTCTACTGCATTTATGGAAACAATTCAAAAGCTACATGGAAACCCAAAGATTATTGTAAGTGACAGAGATCCCATTTTCACTGGAAATTTTTGGACAGAATTATTTTCTTGTCTTGGTACTCAGTTAGCTCATAGCTCATCTTATCATCCTCAATCTGATGGGCAAACTGAGATAGTAAACAAATGTTTGGAAGGATATCTTCGTTGCTTTGTATCTGATAAACAGACACAATGGGTCAAATGGTTGCCTCTGGCTGAATGGTGGTATAACACTTCCTTCCATACAGCAACAAAAATGACCCCATTTATGGCACTTTATGGGTATCAACCACCATCCATCACATCATATTTAAGAGAAAATTCTAAGGTTCAGGCAGTGGAACATCACATCGAACATCAACAACAAGTCCTCCAACTCTTAAAGGATAACCTCGTGTTGGCACAAAATAGAATGAAACAACAGGCAGATCAACATCGCAGTGAAAGAAGTTTTGATGTAGGTGATTGGGTATTCCTACGGCTACAACCATATAAGCAAATGTCCCTAAAGCAAGCTAAGAAGGATAATAAATTATCACCAAAGTATTATGGTCCGTACAAGGTGTTGCAAAAGATTGGTACTATGGCATACAAATTGGAGCTTCCTGCAGCTTCTCGATTGCACCCAGTTTTCCATGTTTCATGTTTAAAGAAGGTTATAGGTGACAAGCTCCCAATTCAAACAATATTGCCAGAACTTGACGAGGAAGGAAAAATTATATTGGAACCGGAAGCAGTCACAGAAACAAGAACTCGACAGCTACGAAATCGATCAATTTCAGAGTATCTTATCAAGTGGAAGAACTTATCCGCTGAAGATTCCACATGGGAGGATGAGAATTTTATGCAGAAGTATCCAGAACTACTCAAGCGTTGAGGACAACACTTTTTTGAAGGAGAGGGGCATGTTGGGTCCCTATAATACTAGTGATTACCCCATTACTATTGTAGTTATACCCCTTATTTATATTGTTGTGCCCCTATTACCCCCATATTGTTATTTATGTGCCCCATAGAATCCCTCTATTGTTATTTTTGTGGCTTTATATTATTATTGTTAGGTCGGCTGGATTATATTGTGACTCCTTAGACTCCTATATATAGAAAGGAGGTTTTGTCATTTGTATCATCCAAGAATTGTTCATTTATGTAATGTAAAGGAGGTTGCCCCCTCGAAGAGGCTGAATTCTAAGGCGTTGATCTATCTTTTCTATCTTTTCTTGAGTTGGTTTCATAACATTATGGTAGTGGTAGACTGAGTAACAAAGTATGTCATTTTTCTCTCTTTCTCATCCTTTTTAAATATAGTACAATGGTAGCAACATTCATCAAAATTGTCTAAAATCTACATGGAATCCCAAAGATTATTGTAAGTTACAAGGATCCCTTTTTAACTAGAACTTTTTCGAATGAATAATTTTCTTTATTGGGGCCTCAATTGACTCACAGCTCATCTTACCATTCTCAATTTAATGGGTAAACCCAAATTGTGAATAAATATTTAGAAGGATATCTTCATTGCTTTGAATCTAATAAAAAGTACAATGGGATAAGTGGTTTCCCTTGGAAAAATGGTGGTAAAACACATCCTTCCATACTTAATAAAAAATGTCCCCATTTATGGCACTTTATGCATATCATCCTCCATCTATGTAATCACCCTTGAAAGGAACTACAAAGGTTCAAGTAATGAACGACCACATCAGGAACTCACAAGAGGCTCTCAAACTATTGAAGGACAACTTTGTCATAGTGCAAAATAAGATGAAAAGATAAGCATATCAACATTGCAATGAAATGGAATCTAAAGTGGCTGATTAAGTGTTTTTGAGACTACAACCATATAAATAAATGTCCCTTAAGCAAAAAAAAAAGGAAAATAAATTAGCATCCAAGTATTATGTACACCATAAGGTGTTGTAGATTATTGGAAGTATGGAGTACAAATTGGAGTTGCCTCCATCTTCATGTATCAATCCAATCTTTGATGTTTCTTTCTTCAATAAGGTAATTAGTGACAAGATCCTAGTCCAAACTATTTTACCAGATATCCATGTTGAAAATAAAATAATATTAGAACCATAAACAACCCTTTAAACAAGTGTTGGACATTGGATAAACCAACGCTCCCCGTGTGTTTTGCGACATGGACTAACCACCTCTCATAGATTCTTATCTATGGCGATGTGATCGTTGACTAACACTTGTGGGTTTTGGTCTAACGATGATTGTGATTCCCAACAAGTGGTATTAGAGTGTAGGTCACAAGTTCTATACACACCCAACTTGCATTGGGGGGATAGTGTTGGAAATTAGATAAACCAATGCTCCCCTTGTGTTTCATGACATGGACTAACTGCCTATTTTGGATCCTTATCTTTGGTGATGCGATCGTTGACTACAACTTGCGGGTTTTTGTCTAATAGAAATCATGATTCCCAACAATAAGGAATAAGTAGTTTAAAATTGAGAAATTAATGAGTACATGTTATCAAAACAGCTCACAAAAGATAGAAAAGATAGATCAATGCCTTAGAAATAAGCCTCTTCAAGGGGGCAACCTCCTTTACATTACACAAATGAACAATTCTTGGATGATTCAAATGACGAAGCCTCCTTTATATATATAGGAGTCTAAGGGGTCACAATATAACCAATCCGACCTAACAATAATAATATAAAGGCACAAAAATAACAATAAAGGGATTCTATGGGGCACAATAATAACAATATGGGGACAATAGGGGCATAAAAATAACAATAAGGGATACAATGACAATATTAATGGGGGAATCACTAGTATTATAGGGACCTAACATGCCCCTCTCCTTCAAAAAAATTTTGTCCTAATGCTTGAGTAGTTATGGTGCTTCTATATAAAATTATCATCCTCCCATGTGGAACCTTCAATGGGTAAGTTCTTCCACTTGATGAGATATTTGAAATTGATCGATTTCGTAGTTGTCGAGTTCTTGTTTCTTTGACTTCTTCAGGTTCCAATATGATTTTTCCTTCCTCATCAATTTCTGGCAATATTTTTTGAACTGGAAGCTTGTCACCTATAACCTTCTTTAAGCATGAAACATGGAAAACTGGGTGCACTCGGGAAGATGCAGGAAGCTCCAATTTGTACGCCATAGTACCTATCTTTTGCAACACCTTATATGGACCATAATACTTTGGTGATAATTTATTATCCTTCTTAGCTTGCTTGAGGGAAATTTGTTTATATGGTTGTAGCCGTAGGAATACCCAATCACCTACATCAAAACTTCTTTCATTGCGATGTTGATATTCCTGTTGTTTCATTCTATTCTGCGCTAAGGTGAGGTTATCCTTTAATATTTGGAGAACTTGTTGTTGATGCTCGATGTGATCTTCCACTACTTGAACCTTAGAATTTTCTCTTCAATATGATGTGATGGATGGTGGATGATATCCATAATGATATGAAAATCACTCGTGAATTATCTCAGTTAATTAATGAAGGTATTACAGACCCATGTGCTGGGGTGTGTCTATGTTATTTTAAGCAACGGATCGATAAGATTTCGAAATACACAGACACATGAAAGAGTAAGAGAAACACAGTAAGCAAATACAAAAACACAACAAATTTAATAAGGAGTTCACCCAATCCTCCTAGGCTACATCTCCTGGTCCAGCTTCAATGGTGGCCTTTTCTATTGTGTATTAAAGCAGAGATTTTACAATAAGGAGCTCAATTTGAGTCTCACTTAATATATGATGATCAGTAGGGTGGTACTTGGATTCCCTAAACCTCTAGAGTACACTGACTCCCCCTTACTAGATCTTGACCTCAACTAGTCTTAATGGTATGAGCCCAATTCGGTACTCAATACCAAACAGGTATACACAGAGGAGTTGCTTGAATCTCTCAAGCCCTCTCTGGAGTTCACAAACTCTTGAACTCTCTATGTCTCTGTTTGCTCGATGCTTCCTTTTCTCTGCACGTCAGCTCGGCTTCTCTGTTCTCTGCAATTCGCTTCTTTCTCTACTTTTGTTCCCCCTGCTCTTTGTCTATTCGTGACTTAAAGCCAATCTGCTCCCTGACTATTCATTTCCTCTTCCCATCTCTCTAGATTGCCTACCTCTGTCTGTTGGAATTCCCTGCTCTGCATCATCATCGTTGTGTAATGCTGCACAGAGAGGTGGCCACTTGTCGCCTTGTGAACTAAGTGTCAGTTTTCTTCAAACGGTCATTATTTCCGTTACTCCTGGATTTTTCCGTGAAACTAATTATCCTACTAGCTCATCAGTCATGCTGAACCTCAAATCTTTATGTGCCTCAGTCTACTTTCCCGTCGAATCTAGTCATTCATTGAGTTAATTCTCCACCATTGATCTGGATCCTCCAAATCGTACGGTCTCTGTTTATATTGCGTGGGTAAGTTGCTCGACCATTAATCACGCGATGTAAGCAGTTTTCTCTCTCATCCACTAGACACATGTCACCCAGTGTATGGCATCGCACTGAACTCAACCAAACCCGCTTACTGCTCGAAGTGCATGCGATATCCTACTAGTTTTGGACATAGGACCTGCCTTCTGACATTTTCCGCATGGTTTCCTATTTTCCCTCATGAACAAGCACTCGGGGCTTTCCTTCTCTGAGGTTTTTGTCCTACGCTAATCGCGTATTAGAAACTGCCTCTGTTTCTGTATCCGGGCTTCTGATTTCCAATTTGAATCCATGCGCAGTCTCCATGGGCCAACAGTCAGCGTGACCAAGGGTCCTCGTTGTTTCATGCAGGCCAAAATTTCCATTGTCCAGAGGTCATTTCTAATGCTCATTATTCATAAGATTTGATCTGACATAATTTTGAAACAATCATGAAATATGTTTAAGGATCAAATTCGGATCATGGCCTTGTCACTGAAAAAGCTTTTCGACCACCAAAAGTCAGTTTTCAAGCATTGACTAAGTGAGGATACAACTATCTCACTTGTCTAATCTCTATGCATTTTGCACTACTTGGCTTTGAACCCGTGAGTCCAATCCCGAGGTACTCAACATCTCCCCTATGCGTCATCCTCACCTTCCTATCTAGAACTATGTCTTCCTACAATTCATTGAGATATTCAGGTAACAGATCATCAATAGAAGGAAATTGACTTTTCTCTTCAGGATCTTCAATTAATGAAGGTTCAAATAGTCTCAATCTATCTGCATTAATGACTGAGTAGATGTGCATGTAAGCTGGTAAATCAAGGTGAAAAGAATTCTCACCAATTTTCTCAAGTATCATGAAAGGTCCATACCTTATTGACTTTAGCTTTTTACCTTCACCTTGCATTTTGTCCTTGTTGATATATAGCTAGACTTGATCACCAACTTGGAAACTATGCTCCATCCGATGCTTGTCATGCCTTGCCTTGTATTTGGCTTGGCTCTTTTCCAGTTGTTCCTGTACTGCCTAGTGAATCTATTGGATTTTTTCAATGAACTTGGTTGCCTTGTCCACAACACTGTGTCCATCAACTGCTATGTCTTTACCAAAGACAAAATCCAAGGAAGACCTTGGTGTGAAACCAAAACAAGACTCAAAAGGAGATCTCTATGTAGAAGAATGTTTTGCTCGGTTATAAGCATACTGCACATAACACAAATTTTCATCCCAAAGTTTGGGATGCTTGCTACAATAGCCTCTGAGCAATTGGATCACTGTCCTGTTGACCACTTCTGTCTGGCCATCTGTTTGTGGATGAAAGGTTGTGCTTTTCTTTAGTATGGTGTCCATCAGTTCCCACAGACTCGACCAAAACTTCACAACAAATTGGGTGTCTCGATCAGATACAATGGAAGTGGGTAATCCAAAATGAGCCCATACATGCTAAAAGAACAAATTTGCAGTTTTTTCCACTGTAATTTGTTTGTTACAAGGTATCAAAATACACATTTTGTTGATCCTATCCACAACAACATATAAATAGTCATCACCTTTCCTAGATTTGGGCAGTCCTCCAACAAAGTCCATGGAAACACTTTCCCAAGGATGAGAAGGAACTGGTAATGGACTGTACAAGCCTAGTTTTCTATTGCTGGGCTTGCTTTTAGCACACATGGTACACCCTCTTACATATCTAGAAACTGTCTCATTCATTTTTAGCCAATAACAAAATCTTTGCAGCTATGCAACCATTTTACTTACACCAAAGTGACCTGATATTAGTGAAGTGTGTGCTTCTTGAATTATCTTTACTCTTTCAGTTTGTGGATTGCATAGCTTCCCACAATGATACAAGAGTCATTCCTTAACATGATAATCCAATTCTTCTACTCGTTTGCCTTGACTTAAAGTTGCATATACATCCTTGAAATCTATATCTTGAGCATATTGTTCAATGTAGCTCTCATGCGGTACTAAATTATGCTTAAGTATAGTGGATACATTTATAATAGGTCTAGATAACATATCTACAACTTTATTGTGTATTCCCTTTTTATATCTGATGACTAAATGAAACTATTGTAGAAAACCCATCCACCTATAGTGTCTTGATTGCTGCAACTTAGTTTGGGAGTGTAGATATTCAAGTGGTTGATGATCAGTATGTATGACTGTCTCTTTGCCCATTAAATAATGTTTCCACTTTTTCACACTATGTACTAATGCATACAATTCTTTATCATATGTTGGATAGTTAACTACTACAGAATTAAATGTCTTAGAATGATAGCATATGGGTTTACCATGCTGTATCAACACTACTCCCATGGCATAGTCACTGGCATCTGTTTGGATCTCAAATGGTCTTTGAAGATTTGGCAGTGCTAGTACTGGTGTTTTACTAATCTTTTCTTTCAAGGTATCGAAGGCTATCTACTATTTGCCTCCCCACTGAAACACCTTGTTCAATCCTGTCAAAGCATGTAAGGGAGCTACAATTAAGGAAAAGCTAGGAATAAACTTTCTCCAATATTGTGCTTCTCCTAAGAAGCTTCTCACTTCTGTAGCAGATTTGGGTTTAGGCTAGTTTACAATGACTGCCACTTTAGAGGGATCTATTTTCAATTCACCACCCCCTACTATATGTCCCAAATAATTCAAATATGTTTTGCCAAATTCACATTTTGAGAGTTTAACATAAATTTTTTCTCTTTTCAAAACATCTAGTGTCTGCTTAACATGCTTTAAATGTTCTTCCCACGTTTTTCTAAATATAAGAATGTCATCCAGATATACAATAAAAAAATCAACAAGAAAATGTCTGAGTACATCATTCATTATTCTCATGAAAGCAGCAGGAGCATTAGTTCAACCAAAAGGCATAATCAACCACTCATACAATCCATGCTTTATTTTGAAAGCAATGTTCCATGCATCTTGTTCTGCAAATCTGACTTGATGATATCCACTATGCAAGTCTAGCTTCGAAAAATAAACAACTTCCTTTAATTGATCTAGTAGATCATCTATGCGAGGAAGGGGATAATGATTTTTTATCATTATCTTATTCAGTGCTCGGTAATCAATGCACATTCTCCACAAGCCATCCTTCTTTCTCACCAAAATGATTGGTGACCCACATGGTGATGTGCTAGGTCTGATGAACCCCTTCTCAAGCAATTCCTGCACCTACTTCTTGATTTCTGCATTCTCTAAAGTGGACAACCTATACATCCCAATGTTAGGCAATGGAGCATATTGCTACAAATTAATATCATGCACTATTTCCTTTTTAGGTGGCACACTTTAGGTTCTTGAAACAAGATATCATACTCTGAAACAACTTTTTCTAAATCATCTTGGTGTTTAGCATCACAGCCATCAAATACATTGGTTTTATCAAGTTTCTTTTCCTTTACAAACATCAGTAAAAATTGTTTGCATGAATTTACAATTCATTTCATCTGCCCTGAGTTTATGAGAGTATAATTATTCTTGAGCTTATGAGCTCTTACAAAGTATTTGATTCCATCTTTAACGAGTAGATACTTGTTCTTAGCTCTATAGAAAATAGCTTTTCTATCATACAAGTAAGGACTTCCCAAAATAATTCCACATATATCTAGAGGAATTATATCTAACTCAACCTCATCTACAAATGCTAACCCAAAAGAAAACTTAATTTTACATTGTCTAGTCACTTGTAGTTGTGCTTTATCACTTAACCAACCTAATGGGTATGGTTTCTTATGAGGTGTAGTCAATAATCCAAACTTCTTTACAATTGCTTCAGAAATTAAATTTACTTGTGAGCCACTATCAAACAAAGTATCAATCTTTTGATGTTTGGAAACAACTTGAATATGGAAAAGCTCATGTCTTTTTCTCTCATTTTCTTTAGCATTAATAGATTGTGCAGAATTACTAGTAGATGCTTCAAAATTTTTACCTCTTATACATGTGGCTGCAATGGTTGTTTCATCTCCTGAGTCCGACCCCAAATCTTTCTGAATAGCTACAGCAGTATTCTTCTTCTTGCCCTCGAACTTCTTAGGTCTCAGCTCCGGATGCAGAATCCAACAGTGCTCATCATCATGCCCATCCTTTTTATAGTGAGTGCATGAAGACTTTGTCTTTTGTGCAGTATTGGCCTTCCTTTCTTTCCATTTTTGTTTTCTTTTCTCCTTATTCTTTCTTGCAATGGGTTTGGATGATCCCCCAACTTCTGGGTTCCCATTCTTTCCTCTAGCTTCTAGATGCGTAGCTTGAACAGATACCTCATCTATACTAGTGGGATTAAACATGAGGATAGTGTGCCTCATGTAGCTATGTATACCCCCTATGTACTTCAACAAAGTCTCAGGTGAGTCTAATGAAATTCCTAGAATCAAAGCTGTCTCCCTAAATTCTTGGGCGCAACCTTGTGCACTTTTCCCTTTCAATTGGCAAAGAGTTTGCCAGCTCATCATGGCTTGCTGCATGTAAGCTAGTGGATAGAACTATTTTTTGATTGCAGAAACAAATTCACTCCAGACAGAAAGAATCTTACCATGTTTCTTCATGTTAGCTTGTGTCCTGCCTTCCCACCATACCAAGGCAGTGCCTCCGAGGCATAGGTTGGCCAGCTGAATCTTACTCTTGTCTAAGTCGATACTCTGCACTCTGCAATACACATCAATTTGTCTGATCCAATTATCCAGCTTCTCTGCATTCAGCTCTCCATCATATATTGGTAAATCAAATTTAACATCTAATTTAATAAAGATGCCTTCCTTTTATGTTCAGGGATATTAGGAGGTGTGAGAAATCTTTCTTCTTTCCCTTTGCCTTTTGAGTGGTCATGGAGGAGAGGTTCTTCTTCTCCTTTATCTTGTTTGGAGCCTCATGAATCCTCATCTTTATGTTTCCTAAAGTCCTTATACATTTTCTCTACCATGGACCTCATGGCTAGGAAACTATCTATAAATTGAGGGTCTGGCCCCAAGGGGCTTTCCTCTGACATTTTCCTCTAAGGATAGACTCTTCCAATCTCTGTGTTAGTTTCAACCAACTCTCCTTCTCCTAATTTAAGTTTCGATCTAGTTAGCATTCAACAGCAGAATCCATTACAAGCTTGTCTAACCTTAAACAACCTAGGAGCTTTGATACCACTTGATTTGAAAATCACTCGTGAATGATCTCAGTTAATTAATGAAGGTATTACAGACCCATGTGCTGGGGTGTGTTTATGTTATTTTAAGCAACGGATCATTAAGATTGCGAAATACAAAGACACTTGAAATAGTAAGAGAAACACAGTAAGAAAATACAAAAATACAACAAATTTAATAAGGACTTCACTCAATCCTCTTGGGCTATGTCTCCTGGTCCAGCTTTAGTGGTGGCATTTTCTATTGTGTCTTAAAGCAGAGATTTTACAATAAGGAGCTCAATTTGAGTCTCACTTAATAGATGATGATCAGTATGGTGGTACATGGATTCCCCAAGCCTCTAGAGTACACAGACTCCCCCTTACTGGATCTCGACCTCAACTGGTCTCAATGGTATGAGCCCAACTTGGTACTCGATACCGGATAGGTATACACAGAGGAGTTGCTTGAATCTCTCAAGCCCTCTCTGGAGTTCACAGACTCTTGGACTCTCTCTGTCTCTATCTGCTCAATGTTGCCTTTGCTCTGCAGGTCAGCTCCGCTTCTCTGTTCTCTGCAATTTGTTTCTTTCTCTACTTCTATTCCCCCTACTCTTTGTCTATTTGTGCATTAAAGCCAATCTTCTCCCTGACTTTTTGTTTCCTCTTACCGACTCTCTGGATCGCCTACTTCTATCTGCTGGAATTCCCTACTCTGTGTCATCAACACTGTGTAACACTGCATAAAGAGGTGGCCACTTGTCGCCTTGTGAACTGAATTTCAGTTTTCTTCAAACACTCGTTATTTCCATTACTCCAAGATTTGTCTGCGAAATTGATTCTCCTACCAGCTCATCGGTCATGCCGGACCTCAAATATTTATGTGCCTCAGTCTACTTTCCCGTCGAATCTGGTCATTCATCAGGTTAATTCTTTGCTGTTGATTTGGAGCCTCCAAATCCTACGATTTCCATTTATATCGCACGGGTAAGTTGCTTGACCATTATTCATGCGATGTAAGTCATTTTCTCTCTCATCCGCTGGACACGTGTGTTGGGTCCCTATAATACTAGTGATTACCCCATTACTATTGTAGTTATACACCTTATTTATATTGTTGTGCCCCTATTACCCCCATATTATTATTTCTGTGCCCCATAGAATCCCTCTATTGTTATTTTTGTGGCTTTATATTATTATTGTTAGGTCGGCTGGATTATATTGTGACTCCTTAGACTCCTATATATAGAAAGGAGGTTTTGTCATTTGTATCATCCAAGAATTGTTCATTTATGTAATGTAAAGGAGGTTGCCCCCTCGAAAAGGCTGAATTCTAAGGTGTTGATCTATCTTTTCTATCTTTTCTTGAGCTGGTTTCATAACATTTGGTATTAGAGCTTTGGATTCTAGGGTTTCGCTGCTCCAAACAGGTCATCGTGGAATTTTCACTATAACGTTTTTTCTGTGACGTTTCAAAAGTCGTAAAAAAACCCATTTGAGAAGAATTGGCACTGAACCTTGGTTCTGAATTTCAGAGCTTTTCGCGCGATATTTTCGGAGATATGATCTGAGGAAGTTGGTCTTTTTGCAGACTCCTGAATTACATTCAAAACAGGTGACCTGGGGAAAATCGTCATAACTTTCTCTCTGAGGATCAGATTGAAATTTCGTAAAATGTTACAGAAAGAGGACAGACTGTAGTTTCTTGTGGGTGTTTTTCAGATCCAAAGGTTGAAACAGTGACTCGTGGCACGCAGTACAAGTTAGCTCTACTGAACTAGTCTATAATCAAGTCACTGTGGGAGATTTCGCATAACTCTTCCTTGGAGAATCCAATTTGGGTCAGACTTGTGGCATTGGAAAGAGGACACAGAGAGCTACTATAGGTCACAAGTTCAGAACTAGATGACGGGAAAGTATAGAGATACATCAGAGGAAATATCGAGCTCCTACAAAGTGAAAAAAAGTGTGTAGATTTTTTTAAATTTTCGCTTAAGCTTGGTTTGAAAATTTATTTTGAAGGAATTCAAAGGGCATAGTAGAGCATTATTATCGGTAACTGATGCCCCGAGGAAAGAAAATGCAAACACCTAGTAAGGAACCTGAAAGCTCTAGCATGACTCATGAAGAAGAGGAAGAAATGCTACATGATATATCAAAATTACAAGAACAAGTGCAACAAATGTCACGCTCACAAAAGTTAACAGATGCTAAGATAAATGGCGTGGAAGCTAAGATAAATGGTGTGGAAGCTAAGATGAATGGAATGGAAGCTAAGATGGACAATTTGAAGATAGATTTGAACACAAATTTGAAGACAGGCATGGCAGATTTGAAGACAGATTTGACTAATTTTCTACAAGAAATACTTACTAATGGTGAAAAGGTAGTAAAGGAAACTCATGATGAGAACAAAATAAATGTTAATGATGATTCCATAGATGCTAATGTTGGATCGAAGAATCAGCACATTACAAAAATCGATATGAGGAAGTTTGATGGCAAGGATCCCGCCACATGGATATTACAGATGGAGCAATTCTTCGATCTCAATAATGTGCAAAACACACAAAAGGTACGTATGGCAACTTTACATTTGGAACCAAATCAGTTTGTATGGTATCAATGGCTTTGTTCTCATAAACAATTTATCACTTGGGCAATTTTTATGGAAGAATTGATAGCACATTATGAGGATACAAAAAGCAACACTTTTTTAGCCAATTGATAAGTCTCAAACAAAAGGGTTCAATAATGGAGCACATTGAGGAGTTCCAAAAATTGAACATAAGGGTAAAAGATATTCCAGAGGAGCATAGGATTGATGTGTTCATAGGGTCTTTAAAGGATAATATCCAATATGATGTGCGCCTTTGGGAACCTGATTCATTAGAGAAGGCATTCAGGTTAGCAAGAAAAATGGAAAGCAAAATTATGGCAACTAGGAAGCATACCATTCACAACTATAAAGACGGAAGTGTTGTTGCCCATAGTCTTCCAAAACCTACAAGGTTGACACCACAACAATTGGAAGAAAAAAGAGCAAAAGGGCTTTGTTACAATTGTGATAGCAAATACACAAAAGGTCATAAGTGTGCTGAGAAGAAATTATTCTACATAGATTGTGAAGAGGAAGAAGAAAAGGAGCAAGAAAGGTCAAAAGAAGAGGATATATTCCAGGAACAAAGCCTAGATGAAGAACAAATAAATCCGACCATATCTTGTAATGCATTGGCGGGAATTACCACTCCTCAAACCATCAAGATAGAAGGACAAATCAAGAAGAAAAAGGTAATAGTGTTGATTGATTCAGGAAGCACCCACAATTTTATTCATTGTAGGGTAGCAAAAGAATTGAATTGCTTCCTATATCCAGCACCAGAGTGTCAAGTGATGATTGCAAATGGAGGAACAATAAATTGTTCTGGAAAGTGCCATAATATCAAGCTATCCATGGGAGAATATGTATTGACTAGCCCAATGCTTTCCATTCCAATGGGAGGTGCTGATGTTGTACTAGGAGTCCAATGGCTACAATCCTTGGGTACAATAGCTTTTAATTTTCAAGAACTTTTCATGAAATTTTCTGTGGAAGGAAAGGAAGTTGAATTAAGGGGTATTGCAGGGAAACCAGGAAAGATAATCAGCTCTAATGGCATGACAAAGCTTCTAAAAAAGGAGCAAAGAGGTGTAATTGCACAATTATGTTCGCTAGATGTTTCCACATTGGAATCATCTATTTCTCCAGATCTCCAAAAAGTCCTGGACAATCATTCCAAGGTATTTGAGACTCCCAAAGGTCTCCCACCTATGCGTGATCATGATCATGCTATTCATCTGATTCCAGGAAGTGTTCCTCCAAACATCAGGCCGTACAGATATCCATATGTCCAAAAAAGTGAAATTGAACGTATGGTTGCAGAAATGCTAGAGGCTGGTATAATTCAACCGAGTCAAAGTTCTTTCTCAGCTCCAGTAGTATTGGTGCACAAGAAGGATGGATCATGGCGCATGTGTCCAGATTATAGGGAGCTCAACAAGCTCACTATTAAAGATAAGTTCCCCATTCCTGTCATTGATGAATTACTGGATGAATTGCATGGATCAATTTACTTCACCAAGTTGGATCTTCGTTCGGGATATCATCAAATCAGAATGAAGATTGAAGACATTCCGAAAACGGCATTTAGAACTCATGAGGGTCATTATGAATTTTTGGTCATGCCTTTTGGCCTTACCAATGCACCTTCAACATTTCAAGGTTTGATGAATTCAATTTTCAAACCATTCCTTAGAAAATTTGTGTTAGTATTTTTTGATGATATACTAATCTACAGCAAGTCTTGGAAGGATCATGTTGAACATGTTGACAAGGTGCTACAACTATTGGAGGAGAAACAATTATATGCAAAAAGATCCAAATGTTTCTTTGGAGTCCAGGAGGTGGAATATTTGGGTCATATTGTATCTCATGAAGGAGTTAAGGTAGACCCTAGCAAAATTAAAGCCATTAAGGAATGGAAAATCCCCACATCCATAAAGCATCTGCGAGGATTTCTTGGGTTGACAGGGTATTATCGCAAGTTTGTTAAGAATTATGGGAGAATAGCAGCACCTCTAACAACATTATTGAAGAAAGATTCATTTTCATGGACTCCGGAAGCAACAAAGGCCTTTGAACATCTTAAAGAGGCAATGTGCCAAGCACCGGTCTTAGCTACACCGGACTTCACAAAAACCTTTATTGTGGAATGTGATGCTTCAGGAAATGGAATTGGTGCTGTTCTAATGCAAGATGAAAGACCCATTGCTTTTGAAAGTCGTCCAATCAAGGGAAAGTTTTTAAGCAAAGCTATTTATGAGAAGGAAATGTTGGCAATACTCCATGCACTTAAGAAATGGCGACCCTACCTAATGGGAAGACACTTCAAGGTAAAAACGGATCATGATAGCCTTAAATACTTTTTAGAACAAAGATTATCCTCTGAAGAGCAACAAAAGTGGGTCACAAAGATGTTGGGTTATGACTTTGAAATCATCTACAAAAAAGGGAAGCAAAATGTGGTGGCAGATGCACTCTCAAGAAAGGATGAGGATGTGGAAGCATTGTTGTGTGCCATTTCTATTATCCAACCAGATTGGATAAACGAAGCAAAGGAGGAATGGAAGAATGACGAAGAAGTGTGGGCACTTATTCGAAAGCTACAACAAGATTCCAGTACTTCTGATACATTTAGCTGGCAAAATGATTCGTTATGGTACAAAGATCGCTTATACCTCTGTAAGAATTCCCAGCTAAAACAAAAGATTCTTATGGAATTGCACACTTCTCCCTTAGGAGGGCACTCAGGATTTTTAAAAACTTACCACAGGGTTAAGAAGGAATTTTTTTGGGATGGCCTTAAATCAGATATTCAAAAGTTTGTGGCGGAATGTTTGGTTTGCCAACAAAATAAAGTTGAAACAATTAAGACACGGGTCTATTACAACCTTTATCCATTCCAAGCCAACGTTGGGAGGAGGTTTCAATGGATTTTATCACAGGTTTACCCAAGTCTGAGGGAAAGAGTGTCATCATGGTGGTAGTTGACAGACTTACCAAGTATGCACACTTTTGTGCATTATCACATCCATTTAAAGCCAGTACAGTTTCTACTGCATTTATGGAAACAGTTCAAAAGCTACATGGAAACCCAAAGATTATTGTAAGTGACAGAGATCCCATTTTCACTGGAAATTTTTGGACAAAATTATTTTCTTGTCTTGGTACTCAGTTAGCTCATAGCTCATCTTATCATCCTCAATCTGATGGGCAAACTGAGATAGTAAACAAATGTTTGGAAGGATATCTTCGTTGCTTTGTATCTGATAAACAGACACAATGGGTCAAATGGTTGCCTCTGGCTGAATGGTGGTATAACACTTCCTTCCATACAGCAACAAAAATGACCCCATTTATGGCACTTTATGGGTATCAACCACCATCCATCACATCATATTTAAGAGAAAATTCTAAGGTTCAGGCAGTGGAACATCACATCGAACATCAACAACAAGTCCTCCAACTCTTAAAGGATAACCTCGTGTTGGCACAAAATAGAATGAAACAACAGGCAGATCAACATCGCAGTGAAAGAAGTTTTGATGTAGGTGATTGGGTATTCCTACGGCTACAACCATATAAGCAAATGTCCCTAAAGCAAGCTAAGAAGGATAATAAATTATCACCAAAGTATTATGGTCCGTACAAGGTGTTGGAAAAGATTGGTACTATGGCATACAAATTGGAGCTTCCTGCAGCTTCTCGATTGCACCCAGTTTTCCATGTTTCATGTTTAAAGAAGGTTATAGGTGACAAGCTCCCAGTTCAAACAATATTGCCAGAACTTGACGAGGAAGGAAAAATTATATTGGAACCGGAAGCAGTCACAGAAACAAGAACTCGACAGCTACGAAATCGATCAATTTCAGAGTATCTTATCAAGTGGAAGAACTTATCCGCTGAAGATTCCACATGGGAGGATGAGAATTTTATGCAGAAGTATCCAGAACTACTCAAGCGTTGAGGACAACACTTTTTTGAAGGAGAGGGGCATGTTGGGTCCCTATAATACTAGTGATTACCCCATTACTATTGTAGTTATACCCCTTATTAATATTGTTGTGCCCCTATTACCCCCATATTGTTATTTATGTGCCCCATAGAATCCCTCTATTGTTATTTTTGTGGCTTTATATTATTATTGTTAGGTCGGCTGGATTATATTGTGACTCCTTAGACTCCTATATATAGAAAGGAGGTTTTTTCATTTGTATCATCCAAGAATTGTTCATTTATGTAATGTAAAGGAGGTTGCCCCCTCGAAGAGGCTGAATTCTAAGGCGTTGATCTATCTTTTCTATCTTTTATTTAGCTGGTTTCATAACAACGTGTCACCCAGTGTATGGCATCGCACTGAACTCAGCCAAACCCGCTTACTTCTTGAAGTGCATGCAATATCCTATCGATTTTGGGTGCGGAACCCGCCTTCGGACGTTTTCCGCACGGTTTCCTGTTTTCCCTCGTGACCGAGCACTTGAGGTTTTCCTTCTCTAAGGGTTTTGTCTTGTTGCGCTAATCGCGTATCATAAACTGCATCTGTTTTCGAATCCATGCTTCTGATTACCAATTTTCATCCATGCATGGTCACCATGGGCCAACGGTCAGCATGCTTTGACCGAGGGTCCTCGTTGTTCCGTGCAGGCCACAATTGCCATTGTCCAGGGTCATTTCTAATACTCATTATTCATAAGATTTGATCTAACATAATTTTGAAACAGTCATGAAATATGTTTAAGGATCCAATTCGGATCACATAACGTGCCATAAATGGGGTCATTTTTGTTGTAGTATGGAAGGAAGTGTTATACCACCATTCAGCCAGAGGAAACCATTTTACCCATTGTGTCTGTTTATCATATACAAAGCAACGAATATGTCCTTCCAAACATTTGTTTAATATCTCAGTTTTCCCATCAGATTGAGGATGATAAGATGAGCTATGAGCTAAATGAGTACCAAGACAAGAAAATAATTCTGTCCAAAAATTTCCAATGAAAATGGGATCTCTATCACTTACAATAATCTTTGGGTTTCCATGTAGCTTTTTAATTGTTTCCATAAATGAAGTAGAAATTGTACTCGCTTTAAATGGATGAGATAATGCACAAAAGTGTGCATACTTGGTAAGTCTGTCAACCAACACCATGATAACACTCTTTCCTTCGGAATTGGGTAAACCTGTGATAAAATCCATTGAAACCTCCTCCCAACGTTGGCTTGGAATGGATAAAGGTTGTAATAGTCTTGGGGTCTTAATTGTTTCAAATTTATTTTGTTGACAAACCAAACATTTCGCCACAAACTTTTGAATATTTGATTTAAGGTCATCCCAAAAAAAATCCTTCTTAATCCTGTGGTAGGTTTTTAGAAATCCTGAGTGCCCTCCTAAGGGAGAGGTGTGCAATTCCCTATAAATCTTTTGTTTGAGTTGGGAATTCTTACATAGGTATAACCGATCATTGTACCATAACGAATCATTTTTCTAGCTAAATGTATCATATGTACTGGGATCTTGTTGTATCTTTTCAATGAGTGTCCACACTTCATCATCATTCTTACATTCATCCCTTGCTTCTTTTATCCAATCTGGTTGGATAATAGAAATGGCGCAAAGAAATGCTTCCACATCCTCATCCTTTCTTGAGAGTGCATCTGCCACAACATTTTTCTTCCCTTTATGTAGACGATTTCAAAGTCATAACCCAACATCTTTGTGACCCATTTTCGTTGCTCTTCTGAAGATATTCTTTGTTCTAAAAATTATTCAAGACTATCATGATTTGTTTTTACCTTGAAGTGTCTTCCCATTAAGTAGGGTCGCCATTTATTAAGTGCATGTAGTATTGCAAACATTTCCTTCTCATAGATAGATTTTTGTAAATACTTTCCTTTGATTGGATGACTTTCGAAAGCAATGGGTCTTTCTTCTTGCATTAAACAACACCAATTCCATTTCTTGAGGCATCACATTCCACAAAAAAGGTTTTTGTGAAGTACAGTGTAGGTAAGACTAGTGCTTGCCACATTGCCTCTTTAAGATGTTCAAAGGCCTTTGTTGCTTCTGGAGTCCATGAAAATGCATCTTTCTTCAATAATGTTGTTAAAGGTGCTGCTGTTCTCCCATAATTCTTAACAAACTTTCGATAAAACCCTATCAACCCAAGAAATCCTCGTAGATGTTTTGTGGATGTGGGGATCTTCCATTCCTTAATGGTTTTAATTTTGCTAGGTTCTACCTTAACACCTTCATGAGATACAATATGACCTAGATATTCCACCTCTTGTACTCCAAAGAAACATTTGGAAATTTTTTCATATGATTGTTTCTCCTCCAATAGTTTGAGCACCATGTCAACATGTTGGACATGATCCTTCCAAGACTTGTTGTAGATTAGTATATCATCAAAAAATACTAACACAAATTTTCTAAGGAAGGGTTTGAAAATGGAATTCATCAAACCTTGAAATGTAGAAGGTGCATTAGTAAGGCCAAAAGGCATGACCAAAAAGTCATAATGACCCTCACGAGTTCTAAATGCTATTTTTGGAACGTCTTTAGTCTTCATTCTGATTTGATGATATCCTGAACGAAGATCCAACTTGGTGAAGTAAATTGATCCATGCAATTCATCCAATAATTCATCAATGACAGGAATGGGAAATTTATCTTTAATAGTGAGCTTGTTGAGCTCCCTATAATCTGGACACATGTGCCATGATCCATCCTTCTTGTGAACCAATACTACTGGAGCAGAGAAAGAACTTTGACTAGGTTGAATTATACCAACCTCTAGCATTTCTGCAACCATACGTTCAATTTCACTCTTTTGGACATAGGGATATCTGTAAGGCTTGATGTTTGGAGGAACACTTCCTGGAATCAAATTAATAGCATGATCATGATCACGAATAGGTGGGAGGCCTTTGGGAGTCTCAAATACCTTGGAATGATTGTCCAAGACTTTTTGGAGATCTGGAGAAATGGATGATTTCGATGTGGGAACCTCTAGTGAACATAATTATGCAATTATGCCTTGTTGTTCTTTTTTTAGAAGCTTTGTCATTCCATTAGAGCTGATTATCTTTCCCAATTTCCCTGCG
This sequence comes from Pinus tabuliformis, assembly GCA_031772625.1. Taxonomy (NCBI): domain Eukaryota; kingdom Viridiplantae; phylum Streptophyta; class Pinopsida; order Pinales; family Pinaceae; genus Pinus; species Pinus tabuliformis. The sequence goes on along the minus strand of CM062820.1, from coordinate 1,421,411,083 downwards.
ATACCCCTTAATTCAACTTCCTTTCCTTTTAAAGAGAATTATATGAAAAGTTCTTGAAAATTAAAAGCTATTGTACCCAAGGATTGTATCCATTGGACTCCTAGTACAACATCAGAGCCACCTATTGGAATGGAAATCATTGGGCTATTCAGTACATATTCTCCCATGGATAGTTTGATATTATGGCACTTTCTTGAGCAATTTATGGTTCCTCCACTTGCAACCATCAGTTGACACTCTGGTGTTGGATATAGGAAGCAATTCAATTCCTTGGCTATCTTACAATGAATAAAATTATGGGTACTTCCCGAATCAATTAACATTCTTACCTTTTTATTCTTGATATGCCCTTCTATCTTGATAGTTTGAGGAGTGGTAATTCTAGCCAATGCATTACAAGATATGGTCGGATTCATTTGTTTTTTTTCAAAGGTTTTTTCTTGGTGTATATCCTCTTCTTTTGACGTTTCTTGTTCCTTTTCTTCCTTCTCTTCACAATCTATGTAAAATAATTTCTTCTCGGCACACTTATGACCTTTAGTGTATTTGCTATCACAACTATAACAAAGCCCTTTTGCTCTTTTTTCTTCCAATTGTTGTGGTGTCAACCTTCTAGGTTGTGGATGGCTAGGGGTAGTAACACTTCCATCTTTATGATTGTGAGTGGTAGGCTTCCTTGTTGCCATAATTTTGCTTTCCATTTTTCTTGCCAACCTGAATGCCTTCTCTAATGAATCTGGTTCCCAAAGGTGAACCTCATGTTGGATGTTATCTTTTAAAGTCCCTATGAACACATCAATCCTATGCTCCTCTGGAATATCTTTTACCCTTATATTAAATTTTTGGAAGTCCTCAATGCGCTCCATCATTGAACCCTTTTGTTTGAGATTTATCAATTGTCTAAAAAAAGTGTTGCTTTTTGTATCCTCATAATGTGCTATCATTTCATATGTAAAAATAGCCCGAGTGACAACTTGTTTACGAGAGCAAAGCCATCGATTCCATACAAATTGATTTGGTTCCAAATATAAAGTTGCAATCCGTACCTTTGTGTGTTTTTCACATTATGGAGATCAAAAAATTGCTCCATTTGTAGTATCCATGTTCCGGGATCCTTGCCATCAAACTTCCTCATATCGATCTTTGGAACATGGTGGTTCTTCGATCCAACGTTAATGTATATGAAATTATGATTAACATTTATTTTGTTCTCATCATGAGTTTCCTTTACTACCCTTTCTCCATTAGTAAGCATTTCTTGTAGAAACTTTGTCAAATTTGTCTTCAAATCTATATTCAAATCTTCAATGCCTGTCTTCAAATCTTCCATGATTGTCTTCAAATCTATCTTCAAATTGTCCATCTTAGCTTCCACGCCTTCCATCCTAGCTTCCACGCCTTCCATCTTAGCTTCTACGCCTTTCTTTAAACCATCCATCTTAACTTCCATGCCTTTCTTTGAACCGTCCATCTTAGCTTCTACATATTTCTTTAAACCATCCATCTTAGATTCTGTTACTTTTTGTGCGAGTGAAATTTGTTGCACTTGGTCTTGTAATTTTGATATATCATGTTGCATTTTTTCCTGTTCTTCATGAGTCATGCTAGAGCTTTCGGGTTGCTTACTAGATGTTTCCATTTTCTTTCTTCGGGGCATCAACTACCGATAATAATGCTTCACTATACCCTTTGAATTCCTTCAAACTAATTTTTCAAACCAATCTTATGCAAAAAAAAAAAATTAAAAAAACTACACACATTTTTCTTTCACTTTGTAGGATATTAATATTGAATCTGATGTATTTCTGTAATTTTAGATCTCCAAGGTCTAAAATTTCTTCCTGCAATAATCCTCTGAGTAATATTTCTAACTCCGCAAGTCTGATCAAGATTGGATTCTCCAATGAAGAGTTATGCCAAATATCCCACGATGACCTGAGTATAGACTTGTTCAGTAGAGCAAATTGTACGATGTGTTGCGGGTCACTATTTCAAACTTAGGATCTAAAAATGGTACCCAAAAAACTATAGTCCGTCCTCTTTCTGTAACTTCTTACGAAAATTCAGTATGATGCTCAAAGATAAAGTTATGACGATTTTCCCAAGGTGACCTGTTTGAAATGTAATTCGGGGGTCTTCAAAAACCCTAACTTCCTCAGATTATATCTTTGAAAATATACTGAGACGGGATCTTAAGTTCAGAGCCGCAGTTCAGACCAATTTCTTCTCAATTGGGTTTTTTTTTTAGCTTCTGAAACTTTGTAGTGAAAGTGTTATAGCAAAAATTCTATGATGACCTTTTTTAGATGAAATTTTGGAGCTTGCAAAAGCCCTAACTTCCTCAGGTCATATCTCTGAAAATATAGTGAGACAAGATGGACCTGAGACTCAACGTGTTTTCTTCTCAAATGGGTTTTTTTTTTAACTTCTGAAACGTCACAGAAAAAAAATTATATCAAAAATGTCACGATGACCTGTTTGGAGCAGCGAAACCCTAAAATCCAAAGCTCTGATACCAAATGTTATGAAACCAGCTCACAAAAAGATAGAAAAGATAGATCAATGCCTTAAAAATAAGCCTCTTCGAGGGGGAAACCTCCTTTACATTACACAAATGAACAATTCTTGGATGATTCAAATGAAAAAACCTCCTTTCTATATATAGGAGTCTAAGGGGTCACAATATAACCAAGCCAACCTAACAATAATAATATAAAGGCACAAAAATAACAATAAAGGGATTCTATGGGGCACAATAATAACAATATGGGGACAATAGGGGCACAACAATAACAATAAGGGATACACGACAATAGTAATGTGGGAAATCACTAGTATTATAGGGAACTAATAGTATACTATCAAATGGAAGAACCTACGAGTGGAAGAGGCAACCTGGGAAGATGAGTTATTTATGCAGAAATACCTGCAATTAAACAAGTGTTGAGGACAAAAGTTATTTAGGCAGGAGGGGCATGTTAACCTCTAGACAAGCCCCATAATAATCATAAAACCCCTTATTACACCTTATATATTGGGTTATTACATTTCTATTGTTATATTATTATGTTGGCTAGAAACTTTGATTGTACCCCTTCATTATATCTATATATATATATATATATATATATATATATATATATGTGTGTATATATATATATATATATATATATATATGTATATATATATATATATATATATATAGATATATATATAGATATATATGTATATATATACATATATGTATATATATAAATTTACATATATATATATATAGATATATATGTATATATATATCTATAGATATATATGTATCTATATATATATCTATATATATATATATATATATATATATATATATATATATATATATATATGTGTGTGTGTGTGTGTGTGTGTGTGTGTGTGTGTGTGTGTGTGTGTGTGTGTGTGTGTGTTAAAACTAAATGTATATATTTGTTACAACATATTAAAAACATGTACAAAATTTAATTTATAGTTGTTTACATAAATTAAAGAACATGAAGAAGAATATTTCATGTAGTGTCTTCGTTCCTACTAGGATCACTCGAATAAATATACCACTCTACTAACTAGCAAATTTTATCCAACTTCCTAGCCCAGGGAACTTCGACGGGCTCCTTGGCCCTTTAAGCTCAAGTCCAACTGCAGTTGTAGTGTGCCCAGAATCTATGCAACACCCTCCCAAATACAAACCAAATCCAAGTCTAAGTTCTTACTCTCCTCTCCTAGTCTCCACCCTTCTCTCAGTTCTCCTTCTCACCCTTCCTTCCGCGTGATCCAAAATCCCCAAAACTAAAAAATAAAAATAAAAAAAGAAACCAAAGTGATCCCTCTCTCATCTCCTCCTCCCACACTTATGCCTCCCTTTTCCATGAATTCCAACCACTCCTTTGCCAATCAATGTCACCCACTCCTTTAAATTGAATGTCATTAACTCTCCCCCCCATGCCTTATCCTTGAATTAATTCGAAGGGACAACTTGTCAGGTCGAGGAGTAATAAATAATAAATAGAATAATAAAATATTATATTTCATCATGTTAGTCAATCTTATGGATTCAAAATAATCCAATCAACTAAATATTAAATATTAAGTTTGAATATAATTTAATAATTATATGTCAATATTAAGGGTTAAGTAAGTAGTAATCAAGCTTATCTATTAAGCAAGCTTAACATTTACCATGAGCTTGATCATTAATTAGGCTTAAGGTTGATCATAGCTTATTTTCTAATCAAGCTTAACTATTGATTAATTTTCTAACATAGTAAACTATGGGATATTAGTGTATTTGCGTGAGGTGTGTGTATGTAGCTAGCATATGCATACCTCATACGTATACTAATAATACTTATCATAATCGAGCACACAGAACAATCATTCAGCATGTTGGTTATTATAAAAATGTGCTATAATAGGATCAGGTAGGGGCATTATTCCCTTTTTCTCCTATATATATACACCAAAGAGACCTAGTCTTAGAATCATCATATCTTGTCTTGAATTGTATTCCTTGTAAAAGGAGTTTCCATCCTTGAAGTGGATTGAATTCAATAAATTTTATCATTTTAACGCATGTGATTCATTATAGTTGTATAAAATTTTAGGTCCATGTATCAATTTTATTTCAATCTCATCAATCCACTTTATTATGATTCGCTTTCAAAAAATTATAAAATAAAAGATGAAAATTCTAATTAGTTTTCCTTCATTCTTCAAAATATAATAAAACATGATGAACATTATATCCAACAAAAGATACTAGATAATAAAATGTTTTCATCTTTGTACTCAATCTACTCGTAATTCCCTCGAATACCTCCACTCTGTGGAGACTATCTCTATTTAATCCTCTTAATACATGAATATAACAAATAATAGTGAATACAACTCACATTCCTTTTAATCACTTAAAAATGGGTGCCAATAATAGGATTTCTTGATCATGTATATTCCCTTCATCCATACCATTGAGTCACACATTACATATAGACACATGATGTTATGATATTTAATACATTTAAAAGGAAATTTTGAAGTCACCGACTATGAGAATTTGTTTAAGCTAGAACCCAAGTTTAATGCAAATGGGTATCACAAAGAAATAAGGATGTGAGCCTTGGATTCCTCTATAGAAGTAATTCCATGTACCAAATTTGTCAGTGGGAACTTCGATGATATGCCTTGGATTTTTAACTTTCATTTATTTCTTGAGCCCTTCAAAACGCGACATATTTTAAAAATACGTTGAAAACAGGGAATGTATTCATCACTGCAAAGAGCTAAGTTTCTTACAAAACATATGCCCCAAGCAATCACTACAATGCTCCAATAGGTTAAAATTCCTTTTGTCAAACAATTTTTTAAAGAAATTTTCAACAATATCCCCTTTACATATCATGTATTGTCTTCTAAACCTTTCCAATTCCATATAAATTTATTTTATATATGGAAAACACAATAGTATATTGTTTATAGTTTCTTCATCTTTCTTACAAATTGCATACCTGTTAAATCAAATGTATAGTAATTATTTGTGGGACTTCCTGTTGAAATAAGGAATTGCTGGGGGGAGGGAATGAATCAGTAATTATGAAACTCTTATCTTCTTCTTATTATGCTTACATCCCCTTCTTATTTTCTTTTACTTGTGAGAACATTCATTCACAAAAGAAGTGAACCAACAATATTTCAAACACACATGTTCATACAACAATCTCATGAGTAGCACACACACATTTGACACAATGTTTTTCACATGGAAACCTAGAGGGAAAAAATCACCAAAATTGTTGTTTGTTTATGATGTAAATTAAGCATCCACTTAATTACATTTATTTCTTTGTGAGAACCCACTCACAGGAGGCACCAACCTCCTTTGGTTAGCAAGCACCAACTTTCCAAGAGGCACCAACCTACTCTTACCACTGTTCTACTATTTCATACAATTTTCAAACTGAAAATAGACGCATACAATAATACAAGTAAAATACCAACAATGGTTATTTGCAGATTCAACTTCTGCACTTTGTCTTTTGCGCTCACATGCAGCAGGTATTTTCTTTCTTCTTCATAGCAACACTTCCTTTGTGCTTTGCCTTCTCTGTCAATGGCTCTCTACAAATTTCTCTTCGAAACTTGTTATTGTATAACATTGTGTCCTCCTTGGTGCTTCGATGTCTATGTCTCAACGCACACAGTCACACCACAAATCACTCATAATTTTCTCAACTCCCCACTTCTCCATTACGGACAATGGTTTTGTTCCACTGAGGCACTCTACGCAAGGCAGCCTTTGCAATTTGTTCTTTAGCTCCCCAATTGTACTTAGGCATGGCTCCCCTTGCCCTTGTTGCATCTCTTGGTAGTTTCTTGTCACAGTAACCAACCAGAGATGGACCTTGCAGTTCTTCATCGTCTGATTGCGTAGAGCTCCATGCTGAGAAATTAATTCTCAAGTGACCTACACACTCCTCTGTCCCAGTTTCATTTATCGCTCCATAGATCTTGATAGATCATAAAGGTGACTTCTTTATTCTCATTTATCGTGACCATTTGTGCACGCAACTTAGCCCATATTCGTCTCTGCCACAAATATCGTCCTCGAATTCTTGTCACTGAGTCTTCTATTGTTTTAGACCCTTTCAACTATCAATACCTTTGAGCCTCTATTCAATTTCACAATTGTGAACCCACACATCCTTTAACTCATCGTACTGCATTATCAAAGAAACTCTGCATCATAACTTCACAAAGGTATAACATTATGATATAAATCAACCCTGATATCCTTAGCTCCTGTGAAACTTAAATCTTTCGACATTTATCTTCCATGGAATCGAGAGTTGTGACATGTGGCTTAGCTCTTAGGTGTTAAGGCATTTTGTTTCTGTCGGGAGCCAATATTCCTTCACTAAATGCTCTGCACCCTTGGTTCTTTGGTTTCTCAGGACCAAGAGCCAACCTAATATCACAATCCCTTGGTAAATTTTCAAAATCATTTGCACTGAAGTTAAGGGGTTTTCATCATTTGATATGGCATCATCGTTCCACGTGGTAGCTTCAAAGTGATGACATGTGTCACCCAGATCTGGCACATTAGGGAACCCAATAATGTTGAATCAACCTGCCACGTGTCCTATCATATTGCCACACCATGTTGATATCAGATGCTACTTCATCTCCTCAGAAAAAATCTCATGTTGCCATGTGTCCTACTAGAGGAGAGAGAAGAATGCCCATCAAACCTTGGTTTTGCAACAAAATCATTTGTTAATCTTCTTCAACATTCCTTGGTTCTTTATAGTACTATCAGAACCAATGGACATTGTAACTTCTTAGTGTACCTTAGTTAAGAATTTTTATATTTTGATGTCCCAGTCCTCCAAAATCTCAATATTTCGATGCCTTAGTCCTTCTGATAACCCACGGTTCCAACCACCGATATGCCACATGCTCCAATTCTCTGAGGTTTCGATATCCAATGTGTCGATGTCTTGATTTACTAATCTTCTGAGGTTCCAATATTCGATATGCCTGGTATAATGATCTCCGATATCCTGATATTTGATATGCTGACCTTAGAGGTTCCAATATTCCTTCCTTCCTTAGGCTTCAAATCCCTGGACTTTGGCATATCATATCTTTTGATCCAGGAAACCATTTTTGGACTTCAGCATATCGTTGGAAAACTCTTCCAGAGCACTTTGCATTGGATAGGGTCTAGTGTAGGATTTGAGTACATTTTCTACATGTGGATGATGGGCCTCTAAATTAGACATAAATTAAGGCCCATGCCTCTAAATTAAACATAAATTAAGTCCTATGACCATGTTTCAGCACATTAAACCTCTCTTTTTGCACTAGATAATGTATTTTTAACTTTAATATATTCATTACGAAGCTTTATGAATAATTTCATATTTGTGCCTAATATTATTTATTTTTGTGGAATATTATGAGAATATTGGGTAGATTATGAACATTTGGAGGAGGAGATAATTTAGGGACTTTCTCCCTACTACAAGAGGATCACTATTAAATAATAAATCAACAAGATATTATGGAATTATGGCACAGATTGTGGAACTCCAATGATTGAGAAAATCTAGGAATATGTTCCTTGCCATTTAATGCAGATTCTTGGTATTGGGAACCAGACCCACTAATCAAGAGATTTTTATGAGGAAAACTTCCTCCATTCATGAGGCATGACTCCTAATCATTTTTTATAAGTACCAAGTCGAATTTTCCTCTAGGGAGAGATTTTCATTAGTGTTCTTGTGGAGAGAAATTGTATTTCTATAGCTCCATTGTATTTTCTTGTAGGGATGTAATTGTATTGATGAAAATAATGAAGATTGTTGTCATGTTCAGCTTCTATATCTTGTTCTCCTCCATAGGTCTCTGATTTTCTTGGGCTTGGCCATCCTAGGATCCTCAAAGCCCTTTTGTATCATTTTCTTTCCTTATTTTCACTTCTTATTCAGATGCATCTCTTGTTTTTATTTCTTTCTAATTCTGCATTTAGTATTAATGATTTCTTTTTGTAGGATTGGGTTAAATGGTCGATGTAAGTTCTTTTTCAGGATCACAAGCATCATTTCCACCTTGGAAAAGATTTGGAAGGTCATATTAATCATTGAGATACTTGGATTAGTCTTCTTATTCCCAAACCTAGATTTCTGGAACTCCTTTGTGGCAACTAGTAGTACATTTATGCTATTTTTTAGAGCATTCTAAAGAGCTTCAATAAAGTTGATTCCACTTGTATTAGATCACAAAAACATTCTATTTCATAGAAACATTTACCCCATTTAATTTTCACTTGATTAGGTTAGGAATTTGATGGAGTTACTAGCTCACTAGTTCTCAAATTTCTGATTTTTAGACTAGTAATTTTCTGTTGTTTTTTAGCATGGGTTAACAAAGATATTTTACAGTCATTCCACTTGGAATGGAGACCTGAGACATCCTATTCAATAAAAAAAAAATTCCCCATCTGATTTGAATTTTATTTTCTTGGTCATTTGATGAATTATAATTTTGTATAGTAAATTTGTAACGTCCTGCTCTAAAACAGGGGGATCCTATAGGGGAAATAGTACATCCTGTAGGAAATCCTGTAGTGGCTTGTTTTGATCCCAAATTGATAAAAATCATCATTGAATCGAGGATTATGCTTCTACTTGACATCCATTCCATCAAGACCATCTTAACCCTCTTCCTCCATACCTGTCTCCCCTGCTAAAGAACAAGTGAGGATTAGCATTTGCATTTATAAAACAAAAAGATTTAAAAAAGAAGTTCTTTTATATTCATGCATACACATAACAGTTAATACTCCCTAGATAATACTCCATTCTCTGTTAGTTTAAATCATCACATGTGATAAATAGGGTTAAGTTAGGTTTCCTTTACATTTAGTTCACAATTAGAATAGGTTTCTTTCCTCGTATTTTATTCCTTGCAATAGGTTAAGGTCTACATTTCAAGCATTTCATTTTCTGCAATTAGTTTAGGGATTGGTTTCAGTACATGCAATCCATTACATCATGATAGCAAATGAAGGAAACATTGTATGTTGCACATATAGTGTCGGTACCTCTTAAGTTTGTACGAACCCTGGGTTGATATTAAAAGTTGGTAGCATTGGGAGTTGCAGCATTCTTGCTGCAATACCATGGCTCATCACTTTTTGGCGCCATTACCAGGGAGGTAGCAAAGTATGCATTGTTGTCTTCCCTAGTTGATTCATTTATTTTTACTTTCTGAAAAAAACAAAAAATATTTTCATTAGGCATATTTAATTTCAAAAGTAGAAAACTCCATTGCGTTATAGTTTTCATTCAATCATAAAAACAAAAAATCTCCAACACCAACCCACCCCCCTCCCCCCATTTAATCACGTGGTGCAGTAAGAGCCACATCAAAATTCACTTTTGCAGATAGATGAAGAAGATGGCAATGAATATAGAAGAAATGGATGGAGATGATGACAATGAGTAAGGTCCTCTCACATTTCCCAAACAAGATACTGATGGTAGTGTCCACATGAAGAACATCCCTCCATATTTTCTTCCTAAATTTCATGGTCTAAGGTCAGAGGATCTTGAAAACTTTCTCTTTGAATTTGAAACTGTTTGTAGATCTTATGGTTACTTATTAAAAACTCAAAAACCAATATTGTTTCTGGCAACATTGAAGGATAGAGCTCTTAAATAGTTCATGAGTTTAGGGACTAATTCAATAAGATCATGGAATGATATGCAAAATGTATTTCTAGAAAAATATAAAGATCATGATCTCAAAGAAGAAATCTTTAGAATTAATTAAAAAGAAGATGAGCATCTAGAGGATATAATAGAAAGGTTCATGTATAATGTTAAGAGGGAAAAACTACATCAGTTACGATCTGACACACTAAAAACCCTCTTACTTTTAGCGATGAATGGATTAATATCCTTGATCTCATGAGTAGAGGTGATGTATACCAATTATCATTTGAAGAAAGTTGTGAAACATGCAAACACATATCAAGATGAAGGGCACGAGTAGGTAAATCAGCATCAAGATTGGTAAGTCAAGCTAAACTTGGAAATTTGCTTAATGACTTTAAAACATAAATTATTATCAATCTAAGTGAACAAGTAGAAATGTTAAGAATAAAAAATGAGCAAAAAAAAGATGCTAATATTCATGTTGTCCATGTAGAATCACATGATGTTAAATGCTTCTCCTCATTACCAAGGTTGAAGGAAGTTCACCAAAAGGACAATGGAGCAAGTCAATTGCCAATGCAGCTATGTTATGTAGCTCCAAGAGGACCATGACAAACTAGTCAACCTAGTATGATGCAAGAGCCTAATTCACAATTTCAAGGTTATGCATATCCTGTTGGCATTATGATGCATATGTTGTACTTGATGGAAACACTCTCATAGAAGATCATCTCACTTATATACATTCAGATGAATCTACAGAAGAGATATCAGATGCGACATATTACAGGATAGCTCAAAGGAATCAAATGGCAAGCTCTTTGTAAGCAGAGGTTCAAATATTGTTGAAATTATGAAGGACGCAGGTACACCTTACAGAAAGTGCGTCCCCGCAGGTAATCCATGCAGAACCCGCGTCCAGAGACGCAAGCCAGCCGTTTAGGGGGTGCGTCCACCCAGTGCACACATATCAAGGCAGAGGAAAGCACGTGGGGGTTTCTTGTGTGGTATCTAGCCGACGGTTTTGCGTTTCTATGGTGTCGGCTCGTGGTATTGTTCCATGTTTTGGGGAGAAGCTTGCCTATATAAAGCAAAGGAGTTCATTTGGATTAGGTACCATCTTTGTTGAATATCTTTTGGTGAGATCTAGTCCAGATCTATGAAGGCGAATCTTCTAATGGACTATGATCGCTATGGCGCACGATCAGATCTGTAGATTTGACTGTTTGGGTTAGTCTTGAAGTCTTTATATATTTCATATCTAAAGAGACGCAGGTGCAGTAAGGGTTCAGGTGCGTCCGGGACGCAGGAGCGAACCGGTTCAGGTGCGCCGGACGCAGGCGCAGAAGGGTTCAGGTGCGCCGAGACGCAGGCAGTTCAAAAGACTCAGAGCGAGGGACGCAGGCTAGCAGTTGAGCAGAGTGCGTCCGGGACGCGGGCTAGCAGTTGAACAGGGTGCGTCCAGGGACTCAGGCCAGCAGTTGAGCAGGGTGAGTCCGGGACTCAGGCTAGCAGTTGAGCAGGGTGAGTCCGGACTCAGGCTAGCAGTTGAGCAGGGTGCTTCCTTCTCTTAAAATCTTTGTTTATCATTGTTGCATCCTGGGTTTGGTCCTATTATTGTTGATCTAGTTACTACAGTTGATTGGGTGTTTCAGAAGGTTGTTTGAGCTTCAATGTTGTTGTTGGGTCCAGTATGAAAATTGGATGAAATGTGGCCTTTCAAGATTATGAGTTGTGCCTCAATGTATCCAGTATGAAAATTGATGAAACGTGGTACTTAGAGGGAGAAGATTGTAGGCCTGCGCCTACGTACTAGTATCTAAGCTAGTACAAGAGCTAAAAGAAATCTTTGGAGCATTGTAGCAGGTAGTAGCCTGCGTACTAGTAAATGGATCGGCTAGCACAAGAGCAAAGGGGGTTGTAGCTCCCGTACTGGTATAAGGCTGCACCAGTACAAATATTGTAAAAGAATTTTCTTATTAAGAAGAAGATTGAGATGACTTGCAGCAGGTGGTTTTCTCCCGCATTGGGTTTCCACCTTATATCATTGTGTTCATATGTGTGCCTTATGTGTGATGATCTACTTTATGTTACTGCATCTGTTAACTGATAATATGGTTGATAATGTCCTAATGCACTCATTGAAGATCGATTAACTTAATCTTAAGAAGTTGTGGAAGTAGCATATATGAATCTGATTATGGAATTGAAAAAGTTTTATTAATGTGATAATACTGATTCACCCCCCCCTCTCAGTATTATTTCCAACAATTGGTATCAGAGCAGGTCCTTTGATAGAAGCTTGATCGCTTGAAGGAGATCCGTGGAACAATGGGAAAGAAGCTTAAGAAGAAAGCTAATAAGAAAAAGAAGTCATCTCAGAAGAACTATGATAGTGGAAGAATCGATTGGGGATTAGGCATAAGGAGCTCTTCAGATTCAGAATCAGATTCAGAATCAGTATCAGGTATGAATGTGTTATCCTCTGATGTTCCAGCTATATTTCCTTGTGAAAGAGATGAAAGTGATAGCGAAACTATTGAATTTGCTCTTATGGGTGAACAAGAAAGATATCAAATAGAGGCAGAATTTAAGAAGCTGACAGACAAAATTAGAGATCAACAAGATCTATTGAACAAAAGGGAATGTGATTTCAAAGAAGAAGCTACCAAACTAAGGGCCCAACTAGAAGAAGGAAACAAGGTAAGAAAGCTACTCAAGGACAAGGACGACCAATGTCAAAAATTGCAGCATGAAGTGACATCATTAAGAAAAGAAGTCAACGAAAGAAGCACAACCATCAAGAAACTCAAAGATAGATCCAGCTACTATGAAAATCTTGAAGCTACAATCCTCTCACTAAAAGGAGATCTTGAAGAATCAAAGAAGCAGAATACAGATCTACTCCAAGCTATTGCAAAACAAGAAAACGAAGTCACCAGCTTAAAATCTCAACTGGAATGTGCCTTCCGAGTTCGTCAAATGCAGCAGGATCTGTATGAAGAACAAGAAAAAGAAATTCTCAAACTAAGGGAACAAATGGAAGAAGGAAGGAAAGCTGAAGAAGTTTTGAAAAAGAAATCTCTTGAAAAGGAAGAACAGCTTCAGGTTGAGGTAAATATCTTGAAAGGTAAACTAGAAGAAAAGGATAAGCTTTTACGATTTCAAGATAGCTCTAAAGTATTGGATGATATTCTTAGTAGTCAAAGGTCCCCTGCTATAAAGACTGGTCTTGGTTTCCATGAATCTGTTGAAGGTGAATCTAGTTCACAAGGTGAGGCAAGAAATTCTAAAGAGAAATCTAAAGTGATCAATGAAGGAATGAAAGATCAATCTCATCATCAACCAAGGAAAGAGATTCCTCAAAGAAAATTCTTTACCTCTTCTATGAATAATGTTGAATGTTATGTATGTCATAACCTTGGACATGTTGCAGCTAGATGTAGAAGAAGAAGGGCTCAAGTTCATTATGCAGAAAGATCATCACATTCAAGGTATTTTTATGGATATTGCTTTGCTTGCAATACGTTTGGTCACAAAGCTGCTGATTGTTACAGGAGGAATATGAAACATGTGAGATGTTATGCATGTAACAAGCCTGGACATATAGCTAAGGAATGTAGGAACAAAGTGTGGGCACAATATCAAAAGGAGAAAATGTCATCATCACGCTTGAAGATATGGAGGAAAAAGGAAGTACATTCAGAAAAGGAGGGCACAGCACAAGTTACAGACATACCAGAATCAGAGGGAGCTGAAAGTACAAGACGCAGTGTAGTAACAGGAGACCTGCGTGGGGACGCAGGGCGGATTAAGCTCAAGTGCGTCCAGGACGCAGTTCAGTAACTGAAGATCTGCGTGGGGACGTAGAGCGACTGAGGATCAGGTGCGTCCCTGAAGCAAAAGGACGTGGCGCGATAGTGTTTTTGGGTGCGTCCTTGCAGCAACAGGACGCAGCGCAGCAGAAGATGAAGTGCGTACCTGTATCAAAGCATTTATTGGCTGATTCTTCTTGATATGCATGATCAAATTTAATAGATGGCACTGGTTCAGGGGGAGCATATGTCCTAAATTCATTGTTGGCATTATGGTCCTTGATGACAATGCTTATGATTCATCTTACTATTATGAGTTGGTCACATGATCAGATGTATGGTTGATTCTCTAATGATGCTTGCATGAAGTCTTTATTATCCTTGGCACATATATGGATGAGGTTGGCTGATTTCGTGGATGATTATTCAAAGTCGCATTGTTGGAGACATGATGATGATGAGCTACTCATATGCATTTCATGATGATGTTGACATTGAGCATGATGCATAAATTCTTTCTTGGCACAAATAGATGAGGATTGTTGGCTGGATACAGGGATGATTATTCATACATATGTTGATTGATGATGATGCTTTCATTTGATGGCTCTTGATTCATGTAGATCTGGATGGTTATGAGTTGATGATACTATGGAGCAAATTATACAGTGTTGTTGTTTGTCATGATCTTTAGATGTTTGGAAGGTCGTAGCAAGACTCATGTTGTAATGGTCTATCTATTATAGTCATCTCTTCAGGTCATGTAACGGCCTATGTCTCCCCGCTATGCATGAGATGAAGATGTAATATATTTGGTTCTCATATTTCTGATGTATTCCCACTTGGTTGGATGGATGATCCTTATTATGATGGGTGATGGATGTATGTATTGAGTCTTTTGGTGATAGGAAGGTCATTTATGATATATATAGAGTCATGTTCTTCTTGTAGAACATCCTTTTGCAGACTTTGCTTACAGTCAGGGGGAGTTTGAGCATGAACAAGCACTATACAGCAGAGCAGACATCTCAGCTTGTTCTCAGAAAGACCATTATCAGATTGGAGCACCATGACATATACAAAGGGGGAGCTCATTCAGAGACTTCAGCAGATCTGGCTCATAGTCAAAGGGAGCATGTTCTTAGGGGGAGCATACCCCTTTGCCCTTGATGTCAAAGGGGGAGAGTGATTCGGTGTTGTTGCCATCAAGTCCAAAGGGGGAGATTGTTGGCATTATGATGCATATGTTGTACTTGATGGCAACACTCTCATAGAAGATCATCTCACTTATATACATTCAGATGAATCTACAGAAGAGATATCAGATGCGACATATTACAGGATAGCTCAAAGGAATCAAATGGCAAGCTCTTTGTAAGCAGAGGTTCAAATATTGTTGAAATTATGAAGGACGCAGGTACACCTTACAGAAAGTGCGTCCCCGCAGGTAATCCATGCAGAACCCGCGTCCAGAGACGCAAGCCAGCCGTTTAGGGGGTGCGTCCACCCAGTGCACACATATCAAGGCAGAGGAAAGCACGTGGGGGTTTCTTGTGTGGTATCTAGCCGACGGTTTTGCGTTTCTATGGTGTCGGCTCATGGTATTGTTCCATGTTTTGGGGAGAAGCTTGCCTATATAAAGCAAAGGAGTTCATTTGGATTAGGTACCATCTTTGTTGAATATCTTTTGGTGAGATCTAGTCCAGATCTATGAAGGCGAATCTTCTAATGGACTATGATCGCTATGGCGCACGATCAGATCTGTAGATTTGACTGTTTGGGTTAGTCTTGAAGTCTTTATATATTTCATATCTAAAGAGACGCAGGTGCAGTAAGGGTTCAGGTGCGTCCGGGACGCAGGAGCGAACCGGTTCAGGTGCGCCGGACGCAGGCGCAGAAGGGTTCAGGTGCGCCGAGACGCAGGCAGTTCAAAAGACTCAGAGCGAGGGACGCAGGCTAGCAGTTGAGCAGAGTGCGTCCGGGACGCGGGCTAGCAGTTGAACAGGGTGCGTCCAGGGACTCAGGCCAGCAGTTGAGCAGGGTGAGTCCGGGACTCAGGCTAGCAGTTGAGCAGGGTGAGTCCGGACTCAGGCTAGCAGTTGAGCAGGGTGCTTCCTTCTCTTAAAATCTTTGTTTATCATTGTTGCATCCTGGGTTTGGTCCTATTATTGTTGATCTAGTTACTACAGTTGATTGGGTGTTTCAGAAGGTTGTTTGAGCTTCAATGTTGTTGTTGGGTCCAGTATGAAAATTGGATGAAATGTGGCCTTTCAAGATTATGAGTTGTGCCTCAATGTATCCAGTATGAAAATTGATGAAACGTGGTACTTAGAGGGAGAAGATTGTAGGCCTGCGCCTACGTACTAGTATCTAAGCTAGTACAAGAGCTAAAAGAAATCTTTGGAGCATTGTAGCAGGTAGTAGCCTGCGTACTAGTAAATGGATCGGCTAGCACAAGAGCAAAGGGGGTTGTAGCTCCCGTACTGGTATAAGGCTGCACCAGTACAAATATTGTAAAAGAATTTTCTTATTAAGAAGAAGATTGAGATGACTTGCAGCAGGTGGTTTTCTCCCGCATTGGGTTTCCACCTTATATCATTGTGTTCATATGTGTGCCTTATGTGTGATGATCTACTTTATGTTACTGCATCTGTTAACTGATAATATGGTTGATAATGTCCTAATGCACTCATTGAAGATCGATTAACTTAATCTTAAGAAGTTGTGGAAGTAGCATATATGAATCTGATTATGGAATTGAAAAAGTTTTATTAATGTGATAATACTGATTCACCCCCCCCTCTCAGTATTATTTCCAACATATCCACCTCAAATTAATTGGAACACACCCTTTCCTTGGAAACATTGGCCATCCCAAAACCAATCTTGGAAACAAGATTGGCAAGGAACTTATGGGAGCCATCCATAATATCCTTAGTATTTTCCTCAATATCTTCATACCCAATTCCATGTTATCCCTACCATTCATCTCCACCACAACCACAACCCCAACCACATCCATCTCAAATATCCACTCCCACTCAACTACTTGTACCACCATTTCCAAACCCACACATTGAAGTAGCTCAGCCCACTTACAATGCTGGGGTACAACACTTCCAAACATCTTCTCTTGCGATCAATGGTATTCACCATAGCTCAGGAAGAGTATTGCAAAAAAGAGATTATCTTGATATCATTGAAGGACCACATACAGAAGAAGGATATTCAAATGAAAAGACCACAGAATCATGGGATACACTTGATGAAGAGCGGACATCAAAATCAGAGATTGAAAGAGCCCCCTCATGGTTACCATCAAATCCTCCATGTATTGAAGAGAACAATGAGAAAAAAGAGGAAGATATTGAAGTTCATGGTAGAATAATACATGAAGAATGATCTAGGTAAGCAAGAAAACCAAGGACATCAAAGTTATATTGAGGTTTGGTTCCAAAAAATCAACAAGATTGAGCATCACTCTCTTCTTCAACTATGCTTGATCCTTTCAAAGTCAAATCATTTGGTCTCTGAAATCTAGGCACATGCCAAAGCATGCATTTCAAGCCTACACATCATTTTGTCTGTCATCTTGATGTGAACATGGCTTCTTTGGAAGTATTCTTACACTTGAAAGTGATTTTGTTTTTCAAGTAGGGTAGGGTTAAAAAAATAAAAAAAATATAAAAAAAAAAATAAGAGAAAAAAAAATTGAGGTGAAAACCTCCTTTGAGGAGTCTCAAATTGTCTCATTGATTGAAAACCTCCATAATGCGGTCAATGGGTTGGGAAAAAAAAGATCCTAGGTGAAAACCTCCTTTGAGACACCTAGATAGACCTACTAGTTGAAAACCTCATTGAGATGGCTAGTAGGCCTAGAAAAAAGAATGAAAAAAAAAATAAAAATAAAAAAATCATTGCTCCATGTATATCTCTGACGAATGTAGGTTCTCTCCAACATTTACAACGAACAAAAACAAGTTACCACCAAAGAAATAAAAAATAGGTCAAACCTAGTCAAAAGAAGTCAAATTTTGACTTTCTCCTCCTTTGCTCAAATTCTTCAACAAAGCCAAGGCCATGTCAATCCATCACCCTCATCTATTTCCACCATCCACCCGTCATTATTAAGCTTTTCCCATTCAGTTTGCTTGTTGTCCTAAAAAACTACAGGAAGGCTTTGTTTTACTACAGAAAACAAAAATACATAAAGAAGAATTTTATTTTTACCATAACTTGAAAACCATGCATCCATTTAAAAATTTGTTTCTTGGGGAAATGCATATGGATGATGGTAACATGCCCAAGAAATTTCAGCAAATTTCAGTGCATAGTTTCCAAGAAATCGACCTCCATCATGTTCAACCATTTTTAGTTTTTCTCGCGATTTGTGCATCCATTGACCAAATTTTTTTTATGGGGAGGTGCATAATGATGATCAAAACATGCTCGGGAATTTTCAAGTCAATCCATTCTACCATTTGGGAGATATGTACAAAACAAGTCTGCTACAAGAGGTTGGCCTGAATTACTACAAGAATTTCTTGTAGTCCTACAAGAAGTTCTGAAAATCTACAGGAAAGGCAATCCGATGGAAAAATTATGATGCAGGCCTATTTTAGGATAAGAAAAAAGGACATTGACTTCACCACATCTCAACCAACACCCATCATGACCATGTCACTCTATGGCCACACCTTCCACTCATTCCAATACCTATTTACCATCCAACAGAGAAAGAACACAAGCATTCAAAAAATAAAAGGGCAAGTACAGCAACCCATTTGGAAGTAACAACAGGCTCTAGGCCTAACCTTTAGCACCATGATTGAAAGAGGAGAAGAATAACTACAGACACAATGAAACTCCTCCAGAGCTCAACAATAACAAAGGAAGCCATCACTTGCACATCAACAAGAACATAACCCATCAGCAAAATAAGATCAACAAAAAAGAAAAAGGCAATCAATAAGATATACCTGAGTCATGAGAAGCACAACAAAATCAACTCAGCAACAGCATGCATTTCTCTCAAACAACCATCAGGTAGGTACAGGTATAAAATATTCTTGACCTCTTGTCTTAACCATATTAGAGTTAGAAATTTTTTGTCAATTCATGAGAGATGATATTTTATAAGCTAAGGATGGGTCAGCGGTCTCAGTTGCCTTCAACTAGTTAATTGCAGCTCACTCCTTCACTCATGCAATGTTGAAAATTCAAATTATAAAGGGTGATGATTTCAAGGAATGAAGACAGTAGTTAAAAGAAGAAATTTTTGTAAAGGCCAAGTCACCATAGCACTCCAAGCCCTCCATCCACTTCATATTCACTATCTATCCATCATTCATCCATCCCATTTCATAATTTCAAGAACAAACCATATCTCACCCTGAAAATTTCTTGAAAAAACAAACAACGCATCCTCTCCATTTTCACAAACTTACATCATTTCTCATCACTCCCATATAGTTAGAAGACTCTGAAGGAAGAAGGAATGACTACTACAGGAAGGAAGAATGTTGCTACAAGAAGGAAGAAAGAAAAAATTGTGCTAAAACCCAAAATGACAGTGCCTAAGAGAGACCTAATCAAAAAAGATAACTCCAAGGCCATTAGGCAACCATCTAGGCCACAAGAGAAAAGAAGAAGGCAACAAAAGGAAATGAGGCATCCACCATCAAAATAGAACTCAAACTGCAGTGATGAAAAGATACATTACAAGAGGTCTCTATTCTCTTTCTAGCTTTTGTCCAAGGCGTAAAATATGTTATAGAAATGAGAGAAAGGCATGGGAGTCAAGTTGAGGGCCTGTCCTAGGCTCAAAATATCATTTATGCTAAAAAATGGTTTGTTGTAGTTTTAACAGGGTTCCTCTAGGTTTCCTATAGTTTTGACAAGAATTACAACAGGATGTCCTAGTTCTCATCTAAAGAAATTTTGAAGGTTTCAAAGGTTTCCAAATGGTGGAACAAGGAAGCAAAAGGTTGATAAGGACATGGAAGACCTTGCCAAACTAAAAAATATTCAAGAACCATCTTGAATAAGGAGAAGAAGGCAAACTAATGGTCTCAAGAAACAAGGATTTTTATTTGCACAAATATGGTTCTGGGCTTGTCCTTGCAGAACTTATAGCCAAGGTTCTTAATGCACAAGAGAAAGGCCAGCAAGGCCATAAATGAGGCACAATGAGGTCACTAAGTTTCTCAGAGGATGAACAACACTTTCAGTAGGAGGGTACGATGGGCCTCTAAATTAGACATAAATTAAGGCCATGGCTCTAAATTAAACATAAATTAAGGCCTATGACCATCCTTCAACACATTAAACCTCTCTTTTTGCATTAGATAATGTAGTTTTAACTTTAATATATTCATTAGGAACGTTTATGAATAATTACATATTTGTGAGTAATATTATCTATTTTTGTGGAATATTATGAGAATATTGGGCAAGTTATGAAGATTTGGAGGAGGGGATAATTTAGGGACTTTCTCCCTACTACAGGAAGATCACTATTAAATAAAAAATCAACAACATATTATGGAATTATGGCACAGATTGAGGAACTCCAATGATTAAGAAAATCTAGGAATGTGTTCCCTGCCATTTAATGCATATTCCTAGTATTGGGAACCAAATCCACTAATCAAGGGATTTTGGTGGGGAAAGATTCCTCCATTCATGGGGAATGATTCCTAATCATTTTTTATAAATACCAAGTCGAATTTTCCTCTAGGGAGAGATTTTCATTAGCGTTCTTGTGGAGAGAACTCGTATTTCTACAGCTTCATTATATTTTCTTGTAAATTGTATTGATGAAAATAATGAAGGTTGGTGTCATGTTCAGCCTCTAAATCTTGTTTTCCTCCATAGGTCTCTGAGTTTCCTTGGGCTTGGCTATCCTAGGAGCCTCAAAGCTCTTTTGTATCATTTTCTTTCCTTTCTTTCACTTCTTATTCACGTGCATCTCTTGTTTTTATTTCTTTCTATTTATGCACTTAGTATTAATTATTTCTTGTTGTAGAATTGGTTTAAATGGTTGATGTAAGCTCTTTTGCAGTATCACAAGCATCATTTCATCCTTGGAAAATATTTGGAAGGTCATAGTAATCATTGAGCTACTTGGATATGTCTTCTTATTCCCAAATCTAGATTTTTGGAACTCCTTTGTGGCAACTAGCAGTAAATTTATGTTATTTTTTAGAGCATGCTAACAAGCTTCAATCAAGTTGATTCTGCTTGTATTAGATCAAAAACACATTCTATTTCATAGAAAAATTTACCCACATTTGCATTTGATTAGGTTAGGCATTTGATGGATTTACTTGCTCACTAGTTCTCAAATTGCTGATTTTTAGACTAGTAATTTTCTTTTTTTTTTAGCATGGGTTAACAGAGGTTTTTTTGAGTGATTCCACTTGGAATGGAGACCTAATACATCCTAGTCAATAAAAAAATTTGTCCCATATAATTTGGATTTGATTATCTTGGGCATTCGATGAATTATAATTTCGTATAGTAAATGTGTAACATCTTGTAGTAAAATAGGGGATCCTATAGGAGAACTAGTACATCATTTAGGAAATCCTGTAGTGGCCTGTTTTGAGCCCGAATTGAGAAAATTCATCATTGAAGCTGGGATTAGGACTCTACTTGACCTCCATTCCATCAAGACTATCTTAACCTTCCTCCATACCTATCTCCCCTGCCAAAGAACAAGTGAGGATTAGCATTTGCGTTTATAAAACAAAAAGATTAAAAAAATGAGTTCTTTTATATTCACGCATACAAATAACAGTTAATACTCCCTAGATCAGATTCCATTCTTAGTTATTTTAAATCGTCACATGTGATAAATAGGGTTAATTTAGCTTCCTTTTACATTTAGTTCATGATCTTTATGCAATTAGAGTAGGTTTCTTTCCTTGTACTTTATTTCTTGCAATAGGTTAGGTCTCCATTTCGAGCATTTCATTTTCTGTAATTAGTTTAGGGTTTGATTTCAGTACATGAAATCCATTACATCATGTCAGCAAAGGAAGGACACATTGTATGATGCACATATAGTGTCGATACCTCTTAAGTTTGTACGAACCCCGGGTTGATAATTAAAAGTCAGTAGCATTTGGAGTTGCATCATTATTGATGCAATACCAAGGCTCATCACTTTTTGGCGTCGTTACCATGGAGGTGTCAAAGTATGCATTGTTTTCTTCCCTAGTTGATTCATTTCTTTTTACTTTGTCCAAAAAAAATAAAAATCGTTAGGCATATTTAATTTCAAAAGTAGAAAACTCCATTGCATTATAGTTTTCATTCAATCATAAAAACAAAAAATATCCAACACCAACCAACCACCCTCCCCCCCCAATTTGATCACATGTTGCAGTGAGAGCCACACCACCATTCACTTTTGCAATTAGAAGAAGAATATGGCAAAGAATGTAGAAGAAATGAATGGAGATGATGACAATGAGGAAGATCCTCTCGGATTTCTCATTCAAGATACTAATGGTAGAGTGCACATGAAGAACATCCCTCTATCTTTTCTTCCAAAATTTCATGCTCTAAGGTGAGAGGATCCAGAAACCTTTCTATTTGAATTTGAAATTGTTTGTAGATCTTATGGTTACTTATTGAAAACTCAAAAACTGAGATTTTTTCCGGCAACATCAAAGGATAGAGCTCTTAAATGGTTCATGAGTTTAGGGACTAATTCAATGAGGTCATGGAATGATATGAAAAATATATTTCTAGAAAATATAAAGATCATGATCTTAGAGAAGAAGTCTTTAGAATGAATCAAAAAGAAGATGGGAGTCTAGAGGATATAATAGAAAGGTTCATGTATAATGTTAAGAGGTAAAAACTACATACTTTAGGATCTGACACACTAAAAACCATCTTACTTAGAACAATTAGGGATGAATGGATTAATCTCCTTGATCTCATGAGTTGAGGTGATTTATATCAATTATCATTTGAATAAATTTGTGAAACATGTAAACACATATCAAGACGAAGGGCACGAGTAGGTAAATCGCATCAAGATCGGTAAGTTAAGCTAAAATTGGAAATTTGCTTGATAAATTTAAAACATAAATTCTTAGCAATCTAAGTGAACAAGTAGAAATGTTAAGAATACAAAATGAGAAAAAAGAAGATGTTGATATTCATGTTGTCCATGCAGAATCACATGATGTTAAATGTTGCTCCTCATTACCAAGGTTGAAGGAAGTTCACCAAAAGGACAATGGAGCAAGCCAATTGCCAATACAGCTATGTTATGTAGCTCCAAGAGGACCATGACAGCCTAGTCAACCTAGTATGATGCAAGAGCCTAATTCTCAATTTCAAGATTATGCATATCCACCTCAAAGTAATTAGAACACACTCTTTCCTTGGCAACATTGGCCATCTCAACCCCAAAACCAATCTTGGCAAATATCCACAATCCCAACCACATCCATCTCAAATATCCACTCCCACTCAACTACCTATACCACCATTTCCAAACCCACACATTGAAGTAGCTTATCCCATTTACAATGCTGAAGTACAACACTTCCAAACATCTCCTCTTGAGATCAATGGTATTCACCATAGCTCAAGAATAGTATTGTAACAAAGAGATTATCTTGATATCATTGAAGGAACACGTCCAGAAGAAGAAGATTCAAATGAGAAGACAATAGAATCATGGGTTGCACTTGATCAAGAGCAGACATCAAAATCAAAGATCGAGAGAGCTCCCTCATGGTTACCATCAAATCCTCCATGTATTCAAGAGAACAATCAACAAAAATAGGAATATTTGAAGATCATGGTAGAAGAAGACATGAAGAATGATCCAGATAAGCAAAAAAAACAAGGACATCAAAGTGATATTGAGGTTTGGCTCCAAAAAATCGACAAGATTGAGCATCACTCTCTTCTTCAACTATGCTTGATTCTTTCAATGTCAAATCATTTGGTCTCTCAAATCCAAGTACATGTCAAAGCATGCATTTCAAGCCTACACATCATTTTGTCTCTCATCTTGATTTGCACATGGCTCCATTGGAATTATTCTTATACTTGAAAGTGATTTTGTTTTTCAAGTAGGGTAGGGTAAAAAAAATGAAAAATAAGAGAAAAAATAAAAATCGCAGGTGAAAACCTCTTTTGAGGAGCCTCACATTGGCTCATTGATTGAAAAACTCCATAAGGTGGACAATGTATTGGGAAAAAAAGATCTTAGGTGAAAACCTCCTTTGAGGTGCTTAAGCAGACCTACTAGTTGAAAACCTCATTGAGACAGCTAGTAGGCCTAGAAAAAAGAATGAAAAAGTAAAAATAAAAAAATTCGTTGCTCCATGTATCTCTTTGATGAATGTAGGTACTCTCCAACATCTACAAGAAACAAAAACAAGTTACCACCAAAGAAAGAAAAATTTGGTCAAACATAGTCAAAAGAAGTCAAATTTTGACTTTCTCCTACTTCTCTCAAATGCTCCAACAAGGCCAAGGCCATGCCAATCCATCACCCTCATCTATTTCCACCATCCACCCATCATTCTCAAGATTTTCCCATTCAGTTTGCTTGTTTTTCCTTAAAAACTACAAGAAGGCTCTGTTTTACTATAGGAAACAAAAATACATAGAGAAGAATTTTATTTTTACAATAACTTGGAAACCATGCATCCATTTAAAAATTTATTTCATAGGGAAATGAATATGGATGATGGTAACATGCCCAAGAAATTTCAGAAAATTCCAGTGCATGGTTTCCAAGAAATCGGCCTCCATCACCTTCAGCTATTTTTATATTTTCTCAAGATCCATGCATCCATTGACCAAATGTTTTTTATGGTAGGTGCATAATGATGATGGAAACATGCTCAAAAAGTTTCAGGTTAATCCATTCTACCATTTGGGATATGTGGACAAAACAAGTTTGCTACAAGAGATTGTCCTGAATTACTACAGGAGTTTCATGTAGTACGACAAGAAGTTCTAAAAATTTACAGGAAAGGTAGCCTGACGGAAAATTTATGATGTAGGCCTATTTTAAGATAGGAAAAAATGACATTGACTTCACCACATCTCAGCCAACATCCATCATGACCATCTCACTCTATGGTCACACCTTCCACTCATTCCAATACCTATTTACCCTCCAATAGAGAAAGGACAAAAAAATTCAAAAAAAAAAAGGCAGCTACAATAGCCTATTTGGAAGTAACAGCAAGATCCAGGCCTAACCTTCAACACCATGATTGAAATAGGAGAATCATAACTACAAGCATAATGAAACTCCTCCAGAGCTTAGCAGCAACAAAGGAGGCCATCACCTGCACATCAACAATAACACAACCCATTAGCAAAATAAGATCAACAAAAAAGAAAAAGGCAATCAATAAGATGTACCTGAGTCATGAGAAGCACAACAACTTCAATTCAGTAACGGCATGCATGTCTCTCTAACAACCATCAGGTAGGTACAGGTATGCAATACTATTGACCTCTTCTCTTGAGCATATTATAGTTAGAAATTTGTTGTAAATGCATGAGAGATGAGGTTTTATAAGCTAAGGATGGGTCAGCAGTCTCAGCTGCCTTCAACTAGTTAATTGCAGCTCACTCATTCACTCATGCAATGTTGAAACGTCAAATTATGAAGGATGATGATTTCAAGGAATGAAGACATTAGTTAAAAGAAGAAACTTTTGCAAAGGCCAAGTCACCATAGCACTCCAAGCCCTCCATCTACTTCATATTCACTATCTATCCATCATTCATCCATCTAATTTCATAATTTCAAGAACAAACCCTATCTCACCCTGAGAATTTCTTGAAAAAGCAAACAGAGTATCCTCTTCATTTTCACAAACCTACATCATTTCTCATCACTCCCATATAATTAGAAGACTCTAAATGAAGAAGGAATGACTACTATAAGAACGCGGAATGCTGCTACAAGAATGAAGAAAGAAAAACTTGTGCTAAAACCCAAAATGACAGTGCCTAAGAGAGACCTAATCAAAACAGAGAACTCCAAGGCCATTAAGAAACCATCTAGGCCACAAGAGAAAAGAAGAAGGCAACAAAAGGAAAAGAGGCATCCACCATCAAAATAGAACTCAAACTGCAGTGATGAAAAGAGATTTTCCAGGAGCTCTCTAATCTCTTTCTAGCTTTGTCCAAGGCCTAAAAGATGTTATAGAAATGAGAGAAATGCATGGGAGTCAAGTTGAGGTCTTGTCATAGGCTTAGACTATCATTTATGCTCAAAAATGGTTTGTTGTAGTTTTAACAAGGTTTCCTGTAGGTTTCTTGTAGTTTTGACAAGAATTACTACAAGATGTCCTAGTTCTCATCTAAAGACATTTTGAAGGTTTCAGAGGTTTCCAAATGGTGGAACAAAGTAGCAGAAGGTTGAAAAGGATGTGGAAGACCTTGCCAAACTGAAAATTATTCAAGGACCATCTTGAATAAGGGGAAGAAGGCAGATTAATGGTCTCAAGAAATAAGGATTTTTCTTTGCACAAATATGGTTTGGGCATGTCCTTGCAGAACTTACAGCCAAGATTCTCAATGCACAAGAGCGAGGCCACCGGGGCCATGAATGAGGCACTATGAGGTCACTAAATTGCTAAGAGTATGAGCAACACTTTCAGCAGAGGGGTATGATGGGACCCTAAATTAGAGATAAAATAAGGCCCATGCCTCTAAATTAAACATAAATTAAGGCCTATGACCATCCTTCAGCACATTAAACCTCTATTTTTGCATTAGATAATGTATTTTTAACTTTAATATATTCATTAGGAAGGTTTATGAATTATTGCAAATTTGTGCCTAATATTATTTAGTTTTGTGGAATATTATGAGAATATTGGGTAGATTATGAAGATTTCGAGGAGGAGATAATTTAAGGTTTTTCTCCCTACTACAGGATGATCACTATTAAATAACAAATCAACATGATATTATCAAATTATGGAACAAACTGTGGAACTCCAATGATTGAGAAAATCTAGGAATGTGTTCCTACAATTTAATGCAGATCCCTAGTAATGTGAACTAGATCCACTAATCAAGGTATTTTGGTGGGGAAAGCTTCCTTCATTCTTGGGGATTTATTCCTAATCATTTTTTATAAGTACCAATTCGAATTTTCCTCTAGGGAGATATTTTCATTAGCATTCTTGTGTAGAGAACTCATATTTCTACAACTCCATTGTATTTTCTTACAAGGATGTAATTGTATTGATGAAAATAATGAAGATCAATGTCATGTTTAGCTTCCAAATATTGTTTTGTGCCATAGGTCAATGAGATTCCTTGGGCTTGGCCATCCTTGGAGCTTCAGAGCCTTTTTGTATCATTTTATTTATTTCTTTTCACTTCTTATTCACATCCATCTCTTGTTTTTATTTCTTTCTATTTTTGCATTTAGTATTAATAATTTCTTGTTGTAGGATTGGGTTAAATGGTTGATGTAAGTTCTTTTTCAAGATCACAAACATCATTCAATCCTTGGAAAATATTTTTAAGGCCATAGTAATCATTGAGCTACTTGTATTAATCTTCTTATTCCCAAATATAGATTTATGGAACTCCTTTGTGGCAACTAGCAACAAATTTCTGCTATTTTTTAGAGCATGTTAACGAGATTTAATCAAGTTGGTTCCACTTGTATTAGATCACAAAATAATTCTATTTACTAACAAAATTTACCTCATTTCATTTTCACTTGATTAGGTTAGGCATTGGATGCATTTAGTAGCTCACTAATTCTCAAATTTATGATGTTTAGACTAGTAATTTTCTGTTATTTTTTAGCATGGGTTAACAGAGGTCTTTTTGAGTGATTCCACTTGGAATGGAGACCTAAGAAATCCTATTCAATAAAAAGATTTGTATCATCTAATTTGGATTTGATTTTCTTGGTCATTCGATGAATTATAATTTCGTATAGTAAATGTGTAACATCCTGTAGTAAAACAGTAGATCCTATAGGAGAACTTGTACATCCTGTAGGAAATCCTGTAGCGGCCTATTTTGAGCCCGAATTTGAGAAAAATCATCATTGAAGTTGGGATTAGGCCTCTACTTGACCTCCATGCCACCAAGACCATCTTAACCCTCTTCCTCCATACCTATCTCCCCTACCAAATAACAAGTGAGGATTAGCATTTGTACTTGTAAAACAAAAAGATTAAAAAAATGAGTTCTTTTATATTCACGCATACACATAACAGTTAATACTCCGTAGATTAGACTCCATGGTTAGTTAATTTAAATCATCACATGTGATAAATAGGGTTAAGTTAGTTTTCTTATACATTTAGTTCATGATCTTTATGCAATTAGAATAGTTTTCTTTCCTTGTACTTTATTTCTTAAAATAGGTTAAGGTCTCAATTTCGAGCATTTCATTTTATAAAATTAGTTTAGGGTGTGATATTAGTACATGCAATCCATTACATCATGAAAAGAAAGGAAGGACACATTGTATGCTGCACATATATTGTCGATACCTCTTAATTTTGTATGAATCTTGAGTGTATAAGTAAAAGTCGGTAGCATTGGGAGTTGCAGCATTCTTGTTGCAATACCGAGGCTCATCACTTTTTGGTGTTGTTGCCGGAGAGGTGTCAAAGTATGCATTTCTTTCTTCCCTAGTTGATTCATTTATTTTTACTTTGTGCAAAAAACAAAAAATATTTGCATTAGGCATATTTAATTTCAAAAGTAGAAAATTGCATTGCATTATAGTTTTCATTCAATCATAAAAACAAAAAATCTCGAACACCAACCCACCCACCCCCTATTCGATCACGTGGTGCAGTAAGAGCCACATCACCATTCACTTTTGTAGTTAGAAGAAGAATATGACCAAGAATGTAGAAGAAATGGATGGAGATGATGACAATAAAGAAGATCCTCTCGGATTTCCCATTCAAGATACTTATGATAGTGTGCACATGAACAACATCCCTCCATCTTTCCTTCCAAAACTTCATGGTCTAAGGTCAGAGGATCTGAAAACCTTTCTTTTTGAATTTGAAATTATTTGTAGATCTTATGGTTACTTATTAAAAACTCAAAAACTAATATTGTTTCCAGCAACTTTGAAGGATAGATCTCTTAAATGGTTCATGAGTTTAGGGACTAATTCAATAAGGTCATGGAACGATATGAAAAATATATTTCTAGAAAAATATAAAGATCATGATCTTAAAGAAGAAATCTTTAGAATGAATAAAAAATAATATGAGTCTAGAGGATACAATAGAAAGGTTCATGTATAATGTTAAGAGGGAAAAACTATATCATTTAGGATCTGACACACTAAAAACCCCTTACATAGAACAATTAGGGATGAATGGATTAATCTCCTTGATCTCATGAGTAAAGGTGACGTATACCAATTATTATTTGAAGAAATTTGTGAAAATTGCAAACACATATCAAGAGGAAGGGCACGAGTAGGTAAATCAACATCAAGATCAGTAAGTTAAGCCAAACTTGGAAATTTGCTTGATAACTTTAAAACAAAAATTCTTAGCAATCTAAGTGAACAAGTAGAAATGTTAAGACTACAAAATGAGTAAAATGAATATGATGATATTTGTGTTTTCCATGCAGAATCACATGATGTTAAATTTTGCTCCTCATTACCAAGGTTGAAGGAAGTTCACCAAAAAGACAATGGAGCAAGTCAATTGCCAATGAAGCTATGTTATGTAGCTCCAAGAGGACCATCGCAGCCTATTCAACCTAGTATGATGCAAAAGCCTAATTCACAATTTCAAGGTTATGCATATCCACCTCAAAGTAATTGGAACACACCCTTTCCTTGGCAACATTGGCCATCTCAACCCCAAAACCAATCTTGGCAAAAAGGTTGGCAAGGAACTTATGGGATCCATCCACAATATCGTCAGTATTTTCCTCAATATCCGCCACACCTAACTCCATGTTATCCATATCATTCATCTCCACCACAACCAGAACCCCAACCACATCCATCTTAAATATCCACTCCCACTCAACTACCTGTTCCACCATTTCCAAACCCACACATTGAAGTAGCTCAACCCACTTACAATGTTGAGGTACAACACTTCCAAACATCTCCTCTTGAGATCAATGGTATTTACCATAACTCAGGAAGAGTATTGCAAAAAGGAGATTATCTTGATATCATTAAAGGACCTCATACAGAAGAAGAAGATTCAAATGAGAACACCACGGAATCATGGGTTGCACTTGATGAAGAGTAGACATTAAAATCAAAGATCGAGAGAGCTCCCTCATGGTTACCATAAAATCCTCCACATAGTCAAGAGAAGAATCAGTAAAAAGAGGAAGAATTGAAGTTCATGGTAGAAGAAGACATGAAGAATGATCCAGATAAGCAAGAAAACCAAGGAAATCAAAGTTATATTGAGGTCTGGTTCCAAAAAATCAACAACATTGAGCATATTTGAATTTAAGCTTTTGTGATCCATAATCTGAGTTTATAGAAATCTAATGTGATTTTTCCAAAAAATATTTGTCGTTTTTCCAATCAAACCTAACCGTTGGAAGATCTTCCATCCCTATTTAACTTGTAGCCATGATATGATTCTTTCAACTTGTCATGACGATGAACCACACTTTTTGGTTTGAAACGCGATGACAAAAATTTTCTGATGTGATTTTTCCGAAAATATTTCTATAAACTAAGATTGAGCATCACTCTCTTCTTCAATTATGCTTGATCTTTTCAAAGTCAAATCATTTGGTCTCTAAAATCCAGGTACATGTCAAAGCATACATTTCAAGCCTACACATCATTTTTTTGTCATCTTTATGTGCACATGGCTCCATTGGAAGTATTCTTATACTTAAAAGTGATTTTGTTTTTCAAGTAGGGTAGTGTAAAAAAAAAAAAATTGAAAAATAAGACAAAAAATAAAAATCTTAGGTGAAAACCACCTTTGAGGAGCGTCAAATTGGCTCATTGATTGAAAACCTCCATAAGGCGGTCAATGGGTTGGGAAAAAAAATATCCTAGGTGAAAACCTCCTTTGAGGCGCCTAAGCAGACTTACTAGTTGAAAACCTCATTGAGGCGGCTAGTAGGCCTAGAAAAAAGAACGGAAAAAAATAAAAGAAAAATATCATTGCTCCATGTATCTCTTTGATGAATGTAGGTGCTCTCCAACATCTACAAGGAACAAAAACAAGTTTCCACCAAAGAAATAAAAATAGGTCAAACCTAGTCAAAAGAGTCAAATTTTGACTTTCTCATCCTTTGCTCAAATGTTCCAACAAGGCCAATTCCATGCCAATCCATCACCCTCATCTACTTCCACCATCCACCCATCATTCTTAAGCTTTTTCCATTCAGTTTGCTTGTTGTCCTAAAAAACTACAGGAAGGCCTTGTTTTACTAAAGGAAACAAAAATACGTAGAGCATAATTTTATTTTTGCCATAACTTGAAAACCATGCATCCATTTAAAAATCTATTTCATAGAGAAATTCATATGGATTATGGTAACATGCCCAAGAAATTTTAGCAAATTCCAGTGCACGGTTTCCAATAAATTGGCCTCCATCACCTTCAGTCATTTTTAGCTTTTCTCGAGATCCATGCATCCATTGATCAATTTTCTTTTATGGGGAGGTGCATAATGATGATGGAAACATGCTTAGAAAGTTTCAATTCTATCCATTCTACCATTTGGGATATATGGGGAAAAAAGTATGTTAGAAGAGGATGTCCTGAATTACTACAGGAGTTTCATGTATTACTAAAAGAAGCATTGAAAATCTATAGGAAAGCCAGTCCGATCTAAAAATTAGGTTGCATGCCTATTTTGGATAAGGAAAAAGGACATTGACTTCATCACATCTTAGCCAACGCCCATCATGACCATGCCACTCTATGGCCACACCTTCCACTCATTCCAATACCTATTTACCCTCCAACAGAGAAAGTACACAAACATTCAAAAAAAAGGGGCAGCTACAGTAGCCTATTTGGAAGTAACAACAAGCTCCAAGCCTAACCTTCAGCACCAAGATTGAAAGAGGAGAAGCATAATGACATGCACAATGAAACTCCTACAGAGCTTAGCAGCAATAGAGGAAGCCATCACCTGCACATAAGCAAGAAGACAACCCAACAATAAAATCAGATCAACAAAAAAAAGGCAGTCAAGAAGATGTACCTAAGTCATGAGAAGCACAACAACATAAACTCAGCAGCAACATGCATGTCTCTCCAACAACCATTAGGTAGGTACAAGTATGCAATATTCTTGACCTCTTCTCTTAAGCATATTATAGTTGGAAATTTGTTTTCAATGCATGAGATATGAGGTTTTATAAGCAAGGATGGGTCAGTAGTCTCAGTTGCCTTCAACTAGTTAATTGCATCTCACTCCTTCACTCATGCAATGCTGAAAAATAAAGTTATGGAAGGTGATGATTTCAAGGAATGAGGACAACAATTAAAAGAAGAATTTTTTGCAAAGGCTAAGTCACCATAGCACTCCAAGCCCTCCATCCAATTCATATTCACTATCTATCCATCATTTATCCATCCCATTTCATAATTTCAAGACCAAACCCTATCTCACCTTGAAAATTTCTTGAAAAAAACAAAGCTTCCTCTCCATTTTCACAAACCTACTTCATTTCTCGTCACTCCCATGCAGTTAGAAGACTATAGAGGAACAAGGAATGACTCCTACAAGAAGGCAGAATGCTGCTACAAGAAGGAAGAAAGAAAAAATTGTGCTAAACCCCAAAATGACAGTGCCTAAGAGAGACGTAATTAAAACAGAGAACTCCAAGGCCATTAGGTAACCATCTTGGCCACAAGATAGAAGAAGAAGGCAACAAAAGGAAATGAGACATCTACCACCAAAACAAAACTCAAACTGCAGTGATGAAAAGAGACTTTCCAAGAGGTCTCTAATCTCTTTCTAGCTTTTGTCTAAGGCCTAAAATATGTTATAGAAATAAGAGAAGGCATGGGAGTCAAGTTGAGGGCGTGTCCTAGACTCAGACTATCATTTATGCTAAAAAATGGTTTCATGTAGTTTTAACAAGGTTTCCTATAGTTTTGGCAGAAATTACTATAGGATGTCCTAGTTCTCATCTAAAG
Source organism: Pinus tabuliformis (assembly GCA_031772625.1). NCBI lineage: Eukaryota > Viridiplantae > Streptophyta > Pinopsida > Pinales > Pinaceae > Pinus > Pinus tabuliformis. The sequence goes on along the minus strand of CM062820.1, from coordinate 1,421,377,870 downwards.
ACATTTTGAAGGTTTCATATGTTTCCAAATGGTAGAACAAGGTAGAAAATGGTTGATAAAGATGTGGGAGACCTTTCCAAACTAAAAAATATTCAAAAACCAACTTGAATAAGAGGAAGAAGTCAAACTAATGGTCTCAAGAAACAAGGATTTTTCATTGCACAAATATGGTTTTGGGCTTGTCCTTGCAAAAATTACAAACAATATTCTTAATGCACAAGAGAGAGGCCACCAGGGCCATGAATGAGGCACAATGAGGTCACTAGGTTGCTTAGAGGATTAGCAACACTTTCAGCAGGGGGTATAATGGGCCTCTAAATTAGACATAAATTAAGGCCCATGCCTCTAAATTAAACATAAATTAAGGCATATGACCATCCTTCAGCACATTAAACCTCTCTTTTTGCATTAGATAATGTATTTTTAACTTTAGTATATTCATCAGGAAGGTTTATGAATAATTACATATTTGTGTCTAATATTACTTATTTTTATGGAATATTATGAGAATATTGGGCAAATTATGAAGATTTGGAGGAGGAGATAATTTAGGGACTTGCTCCCTACTACATGATTATCACTATTAAATAATAAATCAACAAGATATTATGGAATTATGGAACAGATTGTGGAACTCAATGATTGAGAAAATCTAGGAATGTGTTCCCTGCCATTTAATGCAGATTCCTAGTATTGGGAACCAGATCCACTAATCAAGGTATTTTGGTGAAGAAATATTCCTCCATTCATGGGGAATTATTCCTAATCATTTTGTATAAGTAACATGTCAAATTTGTCTCTAGGGAGAGATTTTGATTAGCGTTCTTGTGGAGAGAACTCGTATTTCTACAGCTCCATTGTATTTTCTTGCACGGACGTAATTATATTGATGAAAATAATGAAGATTGGTGTCATGTTCAACTTCTAAATCTTGTTTTCTTCCATAGGTATCTGAATTTCCTTGGTCTTGGCCATCCTAGGAGCCTCAGATCCCTTTTGTATCATTTTCTTTCCTTCTCTTTACTTCTTATTCACATTCATCTCTTATTTTTATTTCTTTCTATTTCTACATTTAGTGTTAATTATTTCTTGTTGTAGGATTGGGTTAAATGGTTGATATAAGTTATTTTGCAGGATAAAAAGCATCATTTCATCTTTGGAAAAGATTTGGAAGGTCATGATAATCATTGAGCTACTCGGATTAGTCTTCTTATTCCCAAATCTAGATTTTTGGAACTCCTTTATGGCAACTAACAACAAATTTCTATTATTTTCTAGAGAATTCTAGTGAGCTTCAATCAAGTTGATTCCACTTGTATTAGATCACCAAAAAATTCTATTTCATAAAAAACATTTACCCCATTGCATTTTCACTTGATTAGGTTAGGCATTTGATAGATTTACTAGCTCACTAGTTCTCAAATTTCTGATTTTTAGACTAGTAATTTTTTGCTATTTTTTAGCATGGGTTAATAGAGATATTTTTGAGTGATTCCACTTGGAATGGAGATCTAAGTCATCCTATTCAATAATAAAAATTTTCCCATCCAATTTTGATTTGATTCTCTTGGTCATTTGATGAATTATAATTTTGTATAGTAAATGTGTAACATCCTATAGTAAAACAAGGGATCCTGTAGAAGAACTATTACATCCTGTAGGAAATCATGTAGCGGAAGTTTTGAGCCTGAATTGAGAAAAATCATCACTGAAGATGGGATTAGGCCTCTACTTGACCTCCATCCCATCAAGACCATCTTAACCCTCTTCCTCCATACCTGTCTCCCCTGCCAAAGAATAAGTGAGCATTAGCATTTGCATTTATAAAACAAAAAGATTTAAAAAAAGAGTTCTTTTATATTGATGCATACACACAACAGTTAATACTCCCTATATCAGAATCCATGCTGAGTTAGTTTAAATCATCACATGTGATAAATAGGGTTAAGTTAGGTTTATTTCACATTTATTTCATGATCTTTATGCAATTAGAATAGGTTTATTTCCTTGTACTTTATTTCTTACAATAGGTTAAGGTCTCCATTTCGAGCATTTCATTTTCTGTAATTAGTTTAGGGTTTGATTTCAGTACATGCAATCCATTACATCATGACAACAAAGTAATGACACATTGTATGTTGCACATATAGTGTTGATACCTCTTAAGTTTGTACGAACCCCAGGTTGATAGTTAAACGTCAGTGGCATTGGGAGTTGGAGCATTCTTACTGCAATATCGAGGCTCATCATTTTTTGGCGTCGTTATCAGGGAGGTGTCAAAATATGCATTGTTTTCTTCCCTAGTTGATTCGTTTCTTTTTACTTTGTTCAAAAAATAAAATAAAAATTGCATTAGGCATATTTAATTTCAAAATTAGAAAACTGCATTGCATTATAGTTTTCATTCAATCATAAAAACAAAAAATCTCTAACATCAATCCACCCCCTCCCCATTTGATCACGTGGTGCAGTAAGAGCCACATCACCATTCACTTTTGCAATTAGAAGAAGAATATGGCAAAGAATGTAGAAGAAATGGATGGAGATGATAACAATGAGGAAGATCCTCTCGGATTTCCCATTCAAAATATTGATGGTAGTGTGCACATGAACAACACCTCTCTATCTTTTCTTCCAAAATTTCATGGTTTAAGGTTAGAGGATCCGGAAACCTTTTTCTTTGAATTTGAAGTTGTTTGTAGATCTTATGGTTACTTATTAAAAACTCAAAAACTGAGATTATTTCTAGCAACACTGAAGGATAGATCTCTTAAATGGTTCATGAGTTTAGGGACTAATTCAATAAGATCATGGAATGATATGAAAAATATATTTTTAGAAAAATATAAAGATCATGATCTTAAAGAAGAAATCTTTAGAATGAATCAAAAATAAGATAAGTGTCTAGATGATATAATAGAAAGGTTCATGTATAATGTTAAGAGGACAAAACTACATCATTTAGGATCCGACACACTAAAAACCCTCTTACTTAGAAAAATTAGGGATGAATGGATTAATCTCATTGATCCCATGAGTAGAGGTGATGTATACCAATTATCATTTGAAGAAATTTGTGAAACATGAAAAGACATATCAAGAGGAAGGGCAAGAGTAGGTAAATTAGCATCAATATCGGTAAGTCAAGCTAAACTTGGAAATTTGCTTGATAACTTTAAAACATAAATTCTTAGCAGTCTAAGTGAACAAGTAGAAATGTTAAGAATACAAAATGAGAAAAAATAAAATGTTATTATTCGTGTTGTCCATGCAGAATCAGATGATGTTAAATGTTGCTCCTCATTACCAAGGTTGAAGGAAGCTCACCAAAAGCACAATGGAGCAAGTCAATTGCCAATGCAGCTATGTTATGTAGCTCCAAGAGGACCATGGTAGCCTAGTCAACCTAGTATGATGCAAGAACCTAATTCACAATTTCAAGGTTATTCATATCCACCTCAAAGTAATTGGAACACACCCTTTCCTTGGCAACATTGGCCATCTCAACCCTAAAACCAATTTTTGCAACAAGGTTGGCAAAGAACTTATGGTAGCCATCCATAATATCCTTAGTATTTCCCTCAATATCCTCCAGACCCAACTTCATGTTATCCCTACCATTCATATCCACCACAACCATAACCCCAACCACATCCATCTCAAATATCCACTCCCACTCAACTACATGTACCACCATTTCCAAACCCACACATTGAAGTAGCTCAGCCCACTTACAATGTTGAGGTAGAACACTTCAAAACATCTCCTCTTGAGAGCAATTGTATTCACCATAGCTCGAGAAGAGTATTGCAAAAACAAGATTATATTGATAGCATTGAAGGACCACATCCAGAAGAAGAAGATTCAAATGAGAAGACGACACAATCATGGGTTGCTCTTGATAACAAATAGACATCAAAATCAGAAATCAAGAGAGCTCTCTCATGGTTACCATAAAATCCTCCATGTATTCAAGAGAACAATCAGCAAAAATAGGATGATTTGAAGGTCATAGTAGAAGAAGACATGAAGAATGGTCTAGATAAGCAAGAAAACCAAGGACATCAAAGTTATATTGAGGTTTGGTTCCAAAAAATCAACAAGATTGAACATCACTCTCTTCAACTATGCTTGATCCTTTCAAAGTCAAATCATTTGGTCTCTGAAATCCAGGTACATGTCAACGCATACATTTCAAGCCTACACATCATTTTGGTTGTCATCTTGATGTGCACATGGCTCCATTGGAAGTATTCTTTTACTTGAAAGTGATTTCATTTTTCAAGTAGGATAGGGTAAAAAAAAAGGAAAAATAAGAGAAAAAAATAAAAATATCAGGTGAAAACCTCCTTTGAGTCTCATATTGGCTCCTTTGAGGTGCCTAAGTAGACCTACTAGTTGAAAACTTCATTGAGGCAACTAGTAGGCCTAAAAAAAAAAAAACTTTGCTCCATGTATCTCTTTGATGAATGTAGGTTTTCTCCAACAGCTATAAGGAACAAAAACAAGTTTCCAACAAGGAAATAAAAAATAGGTCAAACCTACTCAAAAGAAGTCAAATTTTTACTTTCTCCTCATTTTCTCAAATTCTCCAAAAAAGCCAAGGCCATGCCAATCCATCACCCTCATCTATTTCCACCATCCACCCATCATTTTCAAACTTTTCCGATTCAGTTTGCTTGTTGTCCTTAAAAACTACAATAAGGCTCTGTTCTACTACAGAAAACAAAAATACACAGAGCAGAATTGTATTTTTGCCATAACTTGACAACCATGCATCCATTTCAAAAAAAAATTCATGGGGAAATGCATATGGATGATGGTAACATGCCCAAGAAATTTCAGCAAATTCCAGCGTACGGTTTCCAAGAAATTGGCCTCCATCACCTTCAGCCACTTTTAGTTTTTCTCGAGATCCGTGTTTCCATTGACCAATTTTGTTTTATGGGGAGGTGCATAATAATGATGGAAACATGCTCAGAAAGTTTCAAGTTAATTATTCTACCATTTGGAAGATATGGATAAAACAAGTCTGCTACAAGAGGTTGTTCTGAATTGCTACAAGAGTTTCCTATAGTACTACTGGAAGTTCTGAAAATCTACAAGAAAAGCAGTCCGAAGGAAAAATTATGATACAAGCCTATTTTCAGATAAGAAAAAAGGACATTGACTTCACCACATCTCAACCAACACCCACCATGACCATGTCACTCTATGTCCACACCTTCCACTCATACCAATACCTATTTACCCTCCAACAGAGAAAGGATACAAACATTCAAACAAAAAGGGCAGCTATAGTGGCCTATTTGGATGTAACAACAGGCTCCAGGCCTAACCTTCAGCACCAAGATTAAAAGAGGAGAAGCATAACTACAGGCACAATGAAACTCCTCTAAATCTCAGCAGAAACAAAGGAAGCCATCACCTGCACATCAACAAGAACACAACCCATCAACAAAAAGGAAAAAGGCAGTCAAGAAGATGTACCTAAGTCATGAGAAGCACAACAACATCAACTTAGTAGCAATATGCATTTCTCTCCAACAACCATCATGTAGGTACAGGTATAAAATATTCTTGACCTCTTTTCTTGAGCATATTATAGTTAGAAATTTGTTGTCAATTCATGAGAGATGAGGTTTTATAAGCTAAGTATGGGTCAATAGTCTCAACTACCTTCAACTAGTTAATTGCAGCTCACTCCTTCACTCATGCAATGTTGAAAATTCAAATTATGAAGGGTGATGATTTCAACGAATGAGGAAAGCAGTTAAAAGAAGAAATTCTTACAAAGGCCAAGTCACCACAGCACTCCAAGATCTCCATCCACTTCATATTCACTATCTATCCATCATTCATCCATCCCATTTCATAATTTCAAGAACAAACCCTATCTCACCCTGAAAATTTCTTGAAAAAACAAACAAAGCATCCTCTCCATTTTCACAAACCTACATCATTTCTCACCACTCCCATACAATTACAAGACTCTGAAGGAAGAAGGAATGACTACTACAAGAAGGAAGAATGCTACTACAAGAATGAAAAAATCAAAAATTGTGCTAAAACCAAAAATGACATTGCCTAAGAGAGACCTAATCAAAACAGAGAAATCCAAGGCCATTAGGCAACCATCTAGGCCACAAGAGAGAAGAAGAAGGCAACAAAAGGAAATGAGGCATCCACCATCAAAACAAAACTCAAACTGCAGTGATGAAAATAGAATTTCCAAGAGGTCTATAATTTTTTTCTAGCTTTTGTCCAAGGCCTGAAAGATGTTATAAAAATGAGAGAAAGGCATGCGAGTCAAGTTGAGGGTTTGTCCTAGGCTCAGACTACCATTTATGCTCAAAAAGGGTTTCCTGTAGTTTTAAAAGGGTTTCTTGTAGGTTTCCTGTAGTTTTTACAAGAATTACTACAGGATGTCCTAGTTCTCATCTAAAGACATTTTGAAGGTTTCATAGGTTTCCAAATTGTGGAACAAGGTAGCAGAAGGTTAATAGAGATGTGGAAGACCTTGCCAAACTGAAAAATATTCAAGAACCATCTTGAATAAGGAGAAGAAGACAAACTAATGGTCTAAAGAAACAAGGATTTTTCTTTGCATAAATATGTTTTTGGGCTTGTCCTTGCAGAACTTACAGTCAAGATTCTTAATGCACAAGAGAGAGGCCACCACGGCCATGAATGAGGCACAATGTGGTCACTAATTTGCTTAGAGGATTAGCAACACTTTCAGCAGGGGGGTATGATGGGCCTCTTAATTAGACATAAATTTAGGCCCATGCTTCTAATAAACATAAATTAAGGCCTATGACCATCCTTCAGCACATTAAACCTCTCTTTTTGCATTAGATAATGTATTTTTAGCTTTAATATATTCATTATGAAGGCTTATGAATAATTGCATATTTGTGCCTAATATTATTTATTTTTGTGGAATGTTATGAGAATATTGGGCAGATTATGAAGATTTGGAAGAGGAGATAATTTAGGGACTTGCTCCCTACTATAGTATGATCACTATTAAATAATAAATCAACAAGATATTATGGAATTATGGCACAGATTGTGGAACTCCAATGATTGAGAAAATCTAGGAATGTGTTCCCTACCATTTAATATAGATTCCTAGTATTGGGAATCAGATCCACTAATCAAGAGATTTTGGTGGGGAAAGCTTCCTCCATACATGGGGAATGATTCCTAATCAATTTTTTTAAGTACCAAGTTGAATTTTCCTCTAGGGAGAGATTTTCATTAGTGTCTTTGTGAAGAGAACTCGTATTTCTATAGCTCCATTTTATTTTCTTGCAGGGATGTAATTGTCTTAATGAAAATAATGAAGATTGGTTTCATGTTCAACTTCCAAATATTCTTCTCCTCCATAGATCTCTGAGTTTCCTTGGGCTTGGCCATCCTAGGAGCCTCAGATCCCTTTTGTATCATTTTCTTTCCTTCTTTTCACTTCTTATTCACATGCATCTCTTGTTTTTATTTCTTTCTATTTCTGCATTTAGTATTAATGATTTCTTGTTGTAGGAATGGTTGACGTATGTTATTTTGCAGGATCAAAAGCATCATTTCATCCTTGGAAAATATTTCGAAGGTCATATTAATTATTGAGCTACTCAGATTAGTCCTCTTATTCCCAAATCTAGATATTTGAAACTCCTTTGTGGCAAATAGTAGTAAATTTCTATTATTTTTTAGAGCATGCTAAGGAGATTCAATAAAGTTGATTCCATTTGTATTAGATCACAAAAAAATTATATTTCATAACAAAATTTACTCCATTTCATTTTCACTTGATTAGATTAAGCATTTGATGGATTTACTAGCTCACTAATTCTCAAATTTCTGATTTTTAGACTATTATTTTTCTGTTATTTTTTAGTATGGGTTAACAGAGGTCTTTTTGAGTGATTCCACTTGGAATGGAGACCTAAGCCATCCTAGTCAATAACAAAAATTTTCCCATCCAATTTGGATTTGATTTTCTTGTTCATTCTATGAATTATAATTTCGTATAGTAAGTCTGTAAGATCATGTAGTAAAACAGGGGATCCTGTAGGAGAACTAGTACATCCTGTAGGAAATCATGTAGCGGCCTATTTTGAGCTCGAATTAAGAAAAATCATCATTGAAGCTGGGATTAGGCCTCTACTTGACTCCAAGCCATCAAGACAATATTAACCATATTCCTCCATACATGTCTCCCCTGCCAAAGAACAAGTGAGGATTAGCATTTGCATTTATAAAACAAAGAGATTAAAAAAATGAGTTCTTTTATATTCATGCATATGCATAACAGTTAATACTCCCTAGATCATACTCCATGCTCATTTAGTTTAAATCATCACATGTGATAAAAGGGTTAATTTAGGTTTCTTTTACATTTAGTTCATGATCTTTATGCAATTAGAATATGTTTCTTTCTTTGTACTTTATTTCTTGCAATAGGTTAAGGTCACCATTTCGAGCATTTCATTTTCTACTATTAGTTTAGGGTTTGATTTCAGTACATGCAATCCATTACATTATGACAAAAAAGCATTAAGGGATTTTTGAGGTCCAAAATGGGCCTCTTAAGGAAATTATAAAATAATAGTGGAAATAATAAAATAAGATTAGATAACATCATCGAATTTTAGAGGGAAAAAAAAAAAAAAACTATTTTTTCAACTCATATTTTCAACTTATCTCCCTATGGGTTTACTCAAATTTCGAGCAGAAACATCGTTGGATGCATAATTTGATTCATCATCCAAGGAGTACCCATGTTACATACTTTTGATGGACCCTTCTACATGAAAACTGAGAAATACATGAAAAACGAAGTTGCAATCACGTTTTTTGATGTATTTTTTATTTTTCATGTAGCAGGGTCCATCGAAAGTATACAACATGGGTACGCTTTGGATGAGGAATTAATTTTTTCATCCAACGAGTACTCCCACTCAAAATTTGAGTAAACCTTAGTGAGATAAGTTGAAAATACGAGTTGAAAAAGTAGTTTTATTATTTTATTATTTTTAATCTATTTAGTTTTTTACTCCAAAAATGGTGAATCATACCCCATGCTTGACATCATCATCTTGCATCCTATTGGTTCTTATAAATTTTATTTTGGTTGTACATTTTTCTTAGGAGACCCATTTAGACCTCAAAAGTCCCCTAATGGAATGACGCATTTTATGTTGCACATATAGTGTCGATACCTCTTAAGTTTGTACAAACCCCAGGTTGATAATTAAAAGTCAGTAGCATTGGGAGTTGCAGCATTCTTGCTGCAATACCTAGGCTCATCACTTTTTGGCACCATTTCTTGGGAGGTACAAAGTATGCATTGTTTTCTTCCCTAGTTGATTCATTTCCTTTTACTTTGTGCAAAAAACAGAAGATATTTGCATTAGGAATATTTAATTTCAAAAGTAGAAAACTCCATTGCATTATAGTTTTCATTCAATCATAAAAACAAAAAATCTCCAACACCAACCCAGCCACCCCATTTGATCGCATGGTGCAGTGAGAGCCACATCACCATCACTTTTGTTGTTAGAATAAGAAGATGGCAAAGAATGTATAAGAAATGGATGGAGATGATGACAATGAGGAAGATCCTCTTGGATTTCCCATTCAAGATAATGATGGTAGTGTGCACATGAACAACATCCCTCCATCTTTTCTTCCGAGATTTCATGGTCTAAGGTCAGAGGATCCGGAAACCTTTCTCTTTGAATTTGAAATTGTTTGTAGATCTTATGGTTACTTATTAGAAACTCAAAAACTAATATTGTTTCCGACAACATTGCAGGATAGAGCTCTTAAATGGTTCATGAGTTTAGGGACTAATTCAATAAGATCATGGAATGATATAAAAATATATATTTCTAGAAAAATATAAATATGATGACCTTAAAGAAGAAATCTTTAGAATGAATAAAAAAGAGGATGAGTTTCTAGAGGATATAATAGAAAGGTTCATGTATAATTTTAAGAGGGAAAAACTACATCATTTAGGATCTGACACACTAAAAACCCTCTTACTTAGAACAATTAGGGATGAATGGATTAATCTCCTTGATCTCATGAGTAGAGGTGATGTATACCAATTATCATTTGAAGAAATTTGTGAAACATGAAAAGACATATCAAGAGGAAGGGCAAGAGAAGGTAAATCAACATCAAGATCGATAAGTCAAGCTAAACTTGGAAATTTGCTTGATCACTTTGAAACATGAATTCTTAGCAATCTAAGTGAACAAGTAGAAATGTTAAGAATACAAAATGAGCAAAAAAAAGATGTTGATATTCGTTTTGTCCTTGCAGAATCAGATGATGTTAAATGTTTCTCCTCATTACCAAGGTTGAAGAAATTTTACCAAAAGGACAATGGAGCAAGTTAATTGCCAATGCAGCTATGTTATGTAGCTTCAAGAGTACCATGGAAACCTATTCGACCTAGTATGATGCAAGAACCTAATTCACAATTTCAAGGTTATGCATATCCACCTCAAAGTAATTGGAACACATCCTTTCCTTGGCAACATTAGCCATCTCAACCACAAAACCAATCTTGGCAACAAGATTACAAAGGAACTTATGGGAGTCATCCACAATTTCCTCGATATTTTCCTCAATATCCTCCATACCCAACTCCATGTTATCCCTACCATTCATCTCCACCACAACCACAACCCCAACCACATCCATCTCAAATATCCATTCACGCTCAACTGCTCGTACCACCATTTGCAAACCCACATATTGAAGTAGCTCAACCCACTTACAATGTTGAGGTACAACATTCCAAACATCTCCTCTTTAGATCAATGGTATTCACCATAGCTCAGGGAGAGTATTGCAAAAAAGAGATTGTCTTGATATCATTGAAGGACCAAATCCAGAAGAAGAAGATTCAAATGAGAAGACCACATAATTATGGACTGCACTTGATGAAGATAAGACATCAAAATCAAAGATCGAGAGAGCTCCCCCATGGTTACCATCAAATCCTCCATGTATTTAAGAGAACAATCAGCAAAGAGAGGAAGATTTGAAGGTCATGTTAGAAGAAGACATGAAGAATGATCTAGATAAGCAAGAAAACCAAGAACATCAAAGTTATATTGAGGTTTGGTTCCAAAAAATCAACAAGATTGAGCATCACTCTCTTCTTCAACTATGCTTGATCCTTTCAAAGTCAAATCATTTTGTCTCTGAAATCCACGTACATGTCAAAGCATACATTTCAAGCCTACACATCATTTTGTATGTCATATTGATATGCACATGACTCCATTGGAAGTATTCTTATACTTGAAAGTGATTTGGTTTTTCAAGTAGGGTAGGGTAAAAAAAATGAAAAATGAAAAATAAGAGAAAAAATAAAAATCTCAAGTGAAAACCTCCTTTCAGGAGCCTCAAATTAGTTCATTGATTGAAAACATCCATAAGGCGGTCAATGGGCTGGGAAAAAAACATCCTAGGTGAAAAACTCCTTTGAGGTGCCTAGACAGACCTACTAATCGAAAACCTCATTTAGCGACTAGTAGGCCTAGAAAAAGTAACAAAAAAAAAAAAAAAAACCTTGCTCCATGTATCCCTTTGATGTTTGTAGGTGCTCTCCAACATATACAAAGAACAAAAACAAGTTACCACCAAACAAATAAAAAATAGGTCAAACCTAGTCAAAAGAAGTCAAATTTTGACTTTCCCCTCGTTTGCTCAAATGTTCCAACAAGGCCAAAGCTATGTCAATCCATCACCCTCATATGTTTCCACCATCCACTGTCGGCCGGATAAATTGTTCTTGGGGACAAGACCGATCTCCCTAGTATCAGCAGATATCTAGTGACAAGCAAGACAAGCAAATTTACCTTTCTCTAAACATATTGCGATTCATTAATAAAAACTAAGAGGTGTTTTAGACCCTACCTTAAGTCCAACACTAGTTTGTGGCAGCCATGCATCGACCATCTGAAAGAGTTTCCTTTTGAGAACCTGTAATCACAAACAAGCACACATCAAATAACACCTGCATAGCTAATATAATAAATCATATTCATCATGGTGATCAAGGAATCCATGAAATAAACCATAAAACACAGCTTATTGAGAAAAATAAACTTGATTGTATTAACTTTGAAAAAAAAAAGAACTTTACAACCTTTGGTGCCTTGATGTTGTACAAGCTCTTCCCAGGGTCTGAAACAGGAATCTCCTCTACTTTGACAAGCCTCACACTCTTCCAAATGAGATCAACAAGGTATGTAATCTTTCCTCACTTAAGTTCAATTAGGAAGACTAAGTTCCAATAGCATTTCACCTCAAAAATCTTTAGCTTTCAACCCCCTTAGTAACCAGCCCAATGCCTCATTTTATGGTGCAAAGGAAGGAGGTTACAGGTCCACCTATGAAGGGATAGGGTCCTCCTGCAAAGGGATAAGCTCCTCACATCAAGGGGTTAGCTCCTTAAGATATGGGATGCATGAACCTTAAAGGAGCGAACTTTCCACCTCAAGATTCCTTCTAGAAGCTTCCAGAAATGACTCAAAGTGAGTTTTTAAGAATGTACTTGCACCTTTTTTACTTTTACAGGGGTCTGCACCCATTACACAGAGACAGAGCGGTCAGGTACACAGGGGACATGACCAGTAGGTGCGGGACCGCAGGTAATGCTAAGAGAAAGTGCGGAACCAGAGTTTTAGAGACTTTTAAGGGCTTTATCTTATTTTCAAGCGTTGACATGAAGAACTAAGGTTTAAGACTTGCAAAGGAGGAAAGTATGAGTGGTGATAGACTCACACTGATTGTAGAATGTCATGGTGACAATATTTTGTGCAACAGATTTTCCCCTAAAGTGTGAAGTCTGCAATAGATGAGGATAGCATTCGTCATCTAAGAAGAGTGAAGTACTTTATCATTTCAAAGATCATCCTTTGGACATCCTGTTCGGAACCTGTAAAAACGTTCAATGCAAAATATATATATGTGTGTGTGTGTGTGTGTGTGTGTGTGTGTGTGAACATATCATCGTTGAGGTAGGCATTCCCATACTCAGATCAAAACTGACTAGAAAACTAACTAAACTGATCTGATATAGGAATGATTTTGTAATACATCACAAGTATAGACATATGTAGACACAGTATGGGCGTAGCCATCTGTTTATGAATAGTCCATTGTATAATGAATAACAAAATTCCTCACAGCCTAGATGGTGGAAACTATATCTAGGGTCTTGATTTCTGCTTCCCGAACTAGTATGATTCTATCCATGTGAATGAATGTGTCGAAGTTGAACATGGTAGAAACCACTTGATTACCAATCAATGATGTAAATTGTTAACAAGTGTGAGAGAAACCACCAGTAATGTCAATGGCTCTCAAAGTACTCAGTACAATCCATGAAATTTGAATAGATGAGTTGATGTCGAACATGTCACAGAATCCTTTGATCAAAGGTCAATGATGCAACCTGTCATCGAAGGCGAGAAACCTGCCATTGAGGCATGCAAATTCCAAGGTACTAACGATTTCTAGATCATCTTTCTAGATAATGAGCTGAAGTCGATAAAAAGCGATCCGTCGTAGGCAAGCCCACAACACGAAATCATAGATCAAGTTTGAAGAAATATGTTTGGCAAGGACTAACTCAGAGATGGTCAAGATGGATGACAGATATTCTGCAGATGAATGGTTTATTTGAACTGACCTCTTGAACACATAACGACATTGCAAATGGTTTGGTGACAATTGACCCAAAGCTAATACCCAGAAACCGGCTGAAGACTTTCAATATGGTTTGATTAACTATTAGGCAAAGGATTTCCCAACCCAGGTGAAAAAAAAGTGTCGTGTTCAAGAGTGGTTGAATGATTTTTCTAAAACACAAAGTATAACAAACAGGTTCATTTTTCTCTCTTTTCCCCCACCATTTCTGGCAAGTACCTCTTTATTTTTGACAAGCTTAAGGAGGATAACATTTGCTTGGTTATAAGCTCATCCTTCGGATGAGTCCAGCTTAGTTTAAAATTTGAACCTTAAGAAGGAGTGGTTCGTTCCTGTTTGAAATTGAACAGGTCCTTTACTGTTGAATTTTAATGAGTCCAGTATAGGAGAAACTCGGTGTTTTTCAATTTTAGGGAGTCAAAAGAAAGACCTAAGAAAACTCCATGGTTGTCCTTTTCGTAAATTTTTGTCTCCCAAGCCCGAAAATGTATAAAATAATACTATAGAGAACTACTTGACCATTACAATCAAGGAGTACTTTTCATAATTAGTGTCTCTGATCCGAAAAAGTAAAAAAATGATCAATGACACGTCGTTTTATAAGCAATATTGAATTTGAAACAACAAAAATCCGGTAGTCTTTTCATGTTTATGCGGTTAGAAAAGAGCTGTAAGTGGGCCGTCCTTTTAATTCCATTTTAACGAGCTTAGAAAGAAAAACTTGGCAATATTTTCATATTTTACGAGTCAGAAAAGAGCTTAAAGAGGACTCCTATGTTTTTTTGTTGAAAACGATCAATTTCTCCTAAAAAATCCAATATTTTGCACAAAAACTCAAACATTACTCATACCTGTTTAAAATAAATAAAAATGCATCAAAAATTTACCTTTTTAAAGTGAAAAATAAACAAATTAAAAATTCATTTATTCAAAAAAGCTTATAAAAAGGGCTTTTGTAAATTCATTTTTACCATTTGACTTTAGAGTGAGAAAAGAGAGCTTTTGAGTAAGAAACTTCCTATGAAGATTGCGGAAAATCCGTCCGTTGGAATAAAAAACTGTCAGCTCTAAGTAATCCACTTCATCTTTATCTTGCATTTCATTTTTAGGCTTCCATTTTGGTTTTTTAAGGAAAAATTAGTTTAAAGAACCGCTGGCGGGGGTCCGTAGGCACAACATGCTGAACCTGCGGACTCCGACTTTTTCTACAAAGGAAAGAGCCAGAGTCCCGCACCTGTTGCTTGGGAAGAGTGCGGACCTACACACTATCCCTAACTAGCGGGTGTGGACCTCGCGAAATAGGTTTAAAATTTCAAATTTTCCATTTCCGCCCAAAAATTTTCGAACTAAATTGTTCTAATACGTCTTTTGTGCAATGTAGGACATACAAAATACTCATTTGGAGGGAACGCGAGCACGAATATGTGGACCTTGACATAATAAATCATCAACCCTCATTGGATGCATTGAGAGCATGTGGACTATTTAAATTATGGGCTATACCTGGCATGAGGGCCCAACTAGGCTTTCTGCAATGGCTGGTAGACAGGTGGAATGTACAAGACCAGTGTTTCATTATTGGTGGCCACCGGCTCGAAATCGAGCTAGAGGACATTTATTTCTTGACTGGTTTGCCCAAGAGAGGTGAACGATTATCTCTATTCAGGACTAGGCCAGGTGGCCAGTCTGTCGATAGTTTCCGACTAGAGTTTTGTAATGACCAAACAAAGGACAAAGGGATCAATATCAAAACTATCTCCCGTCCTGAACTTAAAGTGATTGCATTTACTGTCACCAGACTCTACGGAAGCGCAGCACTGCATGTAGCTACCGGATCCCAAATGCGAATGGTAGTAGACTGTTATCAAGGCACCATCTTCAACTGGTGTGAAGCTGTGTTGGCGAATGTCAAAGGCCAACTAACTAGAGCAAAGAACGGACAACTAAAAAACTTTGGATATGGGTTCCTAGTTGTGAGTTTTGGTCTAGAGAGGGTTTCAATGTTGGTCCCATAGTAGCTTTCCATTGGAGTTGGACTTCCCTGAGAGCCTAAGCTAATGTGATGGGTTGTAGTTATGGCCCGTCATCCTGAGGAGGGTTCAGAGGTTGTTTGATTTCCACCTGAGTATTTTCGTTGGTTGGAGAACCAACTTTTCGTGATTCAGGATTTTCCATATGCTAGGATGGATTATCGTGGTTACCCAGACATGATTCCTCCACCAGGAGAGTAGTGGGATGATTCAGGTAAAATCATTCTCAACATTTTCTAAGTTTTAACTAATTTTTTTGTTTTTAAATCGTCCAAAACTGATAATAAAAGTTTCAAATGTAGATGTGGGTCCACGGTGACCAGCTGCTCTTCGGCCCTATGAGAGAAGACACCCAGCTGTAGCAGTACTGGCCCCATGGGATGAATCTACAGAGACCCTGACCGAATTGGAAAATCATCTACTGCATTTGACAGCTGATATTCTAGAGACTAGCATAGATGATATTCCACTTAGGTTACAGCGCTATGTGATTGGGGTCCCAGGACCTTTCAGGAGGTTCCTTTGTAGGGTGGCCCGAGCAGTGGTTTCTTATCGTGATCATCACCAGTGATAGGATGATCACCTTTGTAGACTCATACGACATTTTTGCTTTTTGTACTATCATTTTTTCCGATCATAAGGTGTTTTTCAACCTATGATCGAAGACAATGTATATTTGACACACTTCTATACTATGCTATATCACTATTACTGGCTATCTCGTATAACATGTTATGAAATGTTTTTAAATTTACTATTTGATTATTGCAAATGTCTATTTAACATTCGAGAAGCAATTTCATCTGCTAATGCATTTAAATATCTTGGAATATGATGATATTCAATATAGTCAAATTCACGTTCCAAGAAACAAACTCTCAAAAATAATCTTAATAACACTGGATTTAGAATGGCATAAACTCTATTAAGCGGCAATACGATGAGTTTAGAATCTAACCTAACAGTCAAACTCTGAATCCCAAATGAGATGGATTCAGATAATAACTCATTCACTGCACTATACTCTGCAATGTTGTTCGTTGTTTGACCAAGGCTTACCCCATGCATAGATACCAACTCATCAGAGGGTGAATAGATAACCCAAGCTGTAGAAGAAATGTTCTGTGTATTACGACAAGCACCATCAGCGAAACCAATGTATGTTTGAAGAGACATCAACATCTGCAATATCAAGAGTAAAATCAAGATAAGCAGGAATAATGATAAAAACACTCTCTAAAGTAGGCACACTTTTCTAATCTAAAACACACCAGCTAGAAAGAAACTAATCTAACTAAAATCTCCACACCCGGATTTAAGCATAATATCTCTTCAAATAAAGACCATTTCTGGGTTTACCGAAAGAGACACCGTCAAAATCTACCAATTCATAGGCCCCTTTTGCCAGCTTTCACTTAACAACATAAGGACCATGCCACATAGGTACAAATTTTCCAGCCCCTAGCTTATCATTTGCTTGATCGTATAGTAAGACTAGGTCTCCTTCCGAAAAATTACGGGGTGTAACATTTCGATCGTACTAAGCTTTAATTTGTTTGGCATGATTTTCGATTGCTAATGCAGCATCACATTGATTATCATCTAGCTGAGCTAAGTACAACAAACGTTTCTCCTCTTCGGAAGTGGCTGGGAGTAATTCTATGGCTATTTGCAATGATGGAATTTCGCATTCAATGGGTAACATAGCTTCCAAACCGTAAACCAGTTGAAAAGGAGTGAAACCAGTTGATGTTTTTACTGAGGTTCGATATGCCCAAAGCGCTGAAAATAACATGTTATGCCAATTCGACCTATGAATACCAATGATTCGTTAGATCATAATGACTATAACTTTGTTGATGGCTTCAACCAGACCATTATCCTGTGGGTAATATGGAGTAGAACTATCGTGATGCAGGCCAAGTTGATCTGTTAGTTCAGTCATCATGATGTTTCGAAAATGACTCCCATGATCAGTAATAATCACTTGAGGAACACCGAATCTAGTAATTATATGATTGAAAATGAAAATTGCAGCATTTTTGCCGTCTGCCGAAAATGTAGGCATCGCCTCGGCCCACTTAGTAAAATAATCTACCGCAAGGATGATATACGCATGCGCCCCGGTCAAGTGAGGGTTACATGTAATAAAGTCGATACCCCATTTTGCAAAAGGACCAACGGAAATTATAGGGTGGAGAGGAGCAGGTGGAGCATGCATCTTACGATCAAAAATTTGACAATTGTGGCATTTTCAGACCACATAGATACAATCTTTAAATAAATACGGCCAGAAATAACCAGCGCGCAATATCTTTTGGGCTGTGGCATACCCAGACATATGAACACCACATGCTCCAGAGTGACAGTCATTTAGAACCTTTTCTGCTTCTTCATGAGTTAAACAACGTCAAAAAACAGAATCTACCCCACGATGATAGAGTGTATCTCCAATGACTTTATATTTTTGGGATTGGAAACGTATTTTCTGTTGCTGAGATCGTGAAATTTCAGGCCAAAAAGATTGGGTTTGGAGATAAACAATGATATCTCCATACCATGGATCAAGAGTACTGATAAGAAACAAGGATTCGTCTGCAATGGGCTCTTCCACCACAGTTTCAGTATTAGCACGCGGGAAATCACACATCAGTTCCACAAAAACCAAAGATTTCTTTGCCTTGGATTTTTCAAATTCCAAGTCAAATTCCTACAAGATAACTATCCATTTGGAATACTTGCCCCCTAACAATTGTTTGGTCAAAATATAGATCATAGGGTTACAGTCAGAAATTACGGTAGTTTTACGTAGTAAGATGTAATGACGAAATCTTTGGACAGCTTGAACAACTGCCAAGGCCAATTTCTCCACATGCAAATATTTGAGCTCAGTCAGATTTAAAGTTCGACTAAGATAGTAAATCACGTGTTCACTATTGAATTCATCTTCTTGAACTAAAACCATCCCAATGGTGGAATGAGAAGCGGCTAGGTACAAGAAGTAATCCTGGTTGTAGTTGGGAGGATGCAATAACGGTGCATGGGTCAATGCATGTTTAAGTGCATCAAAAGATTTGTCAACTATCTCATCCCAAGAGAATGGAGTATTCTGTTTCAACAACCTGGTAAAACCCTTTGTTATCTTGGCGTAGTTAGGAATGAAACGATGTAAAAAGTTAACTTTCCCTTGCAAACTTTGGAGTTGGCGAAGAGTCGAAGGAGGAGGAAATTTGACAATAGCTTCAACCTTTGAGGGATCGACATGAATGCCAGCTTTTGAAACAACAAATCCCAGTAAACGACCCATTTCTATATAGAAAACACATTTGTATGGATTCAGCCTAATTCGATAATGCCTACATCTCATAAATATTGCTCGTAAATGAGTGAGATGATCGGCTCTACGTAATGAATGGGCAGGCAAATCATCGAGATAAGGCTACACAATGTGCTTGATGTCATGAAACGCGTAAGACATAGCTCTTTGAAAAGTTGCTCCAGCGTACTTCAATCCAAAAGGAAATTTGCAATAAGTGAATGTCCCCCATGGAAAAATGAAAGCCGTTTTTGGTTGATCAGCAGGTAGTATGTTGATTTGATTATAACAGGAAAAACCATCCATAAAGGAGAATATTTCACTGCCAGCACAATCATCAATGATTTGATTGATATAGGGGGTTAGATAATTGTCTTTGGGACAAGCTCGATTAGTATCCCTATAATTGATACATATTCTTATCATTCCTTTCTTTTTGTTAACAGGAACAATATTCGATACCAAATCCGTTAAAGAAATTGGATAAATGAAACCTGCTCAAAGTAATTTCTCAACTTTTGCTTTAATAGCAGCAGCTTTTCACGGATGTATCTGACGCAAATGTTATGGGATAGGTTTAGCATCCATGTAAGTTTTTATTTCATGAACAACAACTAATGGATCGATTCCTAGCATTTCTTCATATGACCAGGCAAACACGTCGCAGAATTCTTGAAATAGGGCTTTATAAGTTTGGAGTTCAATGTCCATACAGGAAGTACCTATATGAATGTTTTCAATAATTCCAGGTTTAACTGAAATTTCAATAGGAACCATTCGAGAAATATTTCCCAACTTTAACTTAGAATCAGGATGTTGCAGTGGATTTTGTGGTTCTTTGACATAATTAGTAGTAAAAATAGATGAAAAATCATTTTCAAAATAATCAAGCTCAGGTAAGAATGAAGATCAATGATGAAGATCTTCCCATGGTAAATCATCAACAGACAAAAGTTCATGAATCTGCTCATCAGTATGAACAGGCTCGGAAAAAGTTGTTGAATCTGAGGTTGACATTGAAAGTGATTCTCCACGGACCAGATTCATTAGATCGATATCGGTTGAACAAGGGTCAGAAAACGATTGTACAGCCTGATATGAAATTTCATAGGGACTCAAAGGCATTGCATCACCAAATTAATCTACCTCAGACTCGGAAGGTACGATCCAAGGATCATAATAAACAATAGTGTTTGATGAAATCATATGAATAGTTGTAGTAGAAGGCGATACATTAGGAGGAGGAAAGGAAAAAGTTCCTAGTAAACCAGAATCTTTAACCAATCCTACCCCAACATCCTTATAAGGGATAGTTGTTTTACTGACATGTTGGATACTTTCAAAAGAGGCTGGGTCGGATGAAAAATAAGTCAGCTGGTCTATGGTTACGATCTTTCCATTATGAGGAAACTTGATAAGCCGAAAGACTGATGAAACAACAGCAGTCATAGCATAAGACCAACTGCGACCCAAGAGAAGGTTGTAATCTAGAGGGCATCAACCACTTCCACATCTGAATTAATAGTTTTTCCTTCAACCCCTATAGGTAAATCCCGTAGAATGCCAAAAGGATGGAACCCACGGCCATCAAAAGCCTTTAGAATCATCGGGGATTGATTGAGTGTAGGAGAACCAAGTGATCTCCAACACTGGATCGACATAATACACGTAGAAGCTCCCTCATCAATTATAGTCCTAAAGCAAGGTTTGTTTTTTACTAACACTAGAATCTGGAAAGCCATTTGATGAGGTAGGCGAGGTGTACTATTCTCTAAATCGAAGATTATAAGGTTCGAGTCCTGAATATCAACAGCTCCTATAGCCGACAATAGCAATTTATGCTGTGATGGACATGATTGCAGCACCTCCAAAGCCGACATTGCTGAAGGGGAAATAACTAAGTCTTCAACAATGTTATCATTCTAAGCAACTCTCACATGCGGATTGAAAGCTGACTTTTGAAGTATACCTTTAGCAGGCGGTTTGATTACTAAGTCTGGGTTAGGTTTCTCGATCTGTAGTGGATCAGAACCAGGAGTTGAAGTTGATGGGTTTGAATTAGAAGATTCTGCTTCCTTACCACCAACAGGACTTTTACTTCCATAATCTTGCGATCGTGTCACAATCCTAACATGAGACATCATCATTATGGGTTATTCTGAGGCATTTGAGGATGAACCAATCATCTTACTATCTTGACTAGGAAAAGGATCCTTCAAGATAGCAGGTGTTTGAGAACCTTTGACGATTTTCGCAACCTCAACGCGATGTGGGCAGTCTCTTGTAAAATGCTCTTCGTCACAAATGAGACAAGGATAGCGAGGTTTACGTTTCTCGTTAGTAGATTCAGTTTTATTTGATTTCTCTTTTGAGTTTTGTTTATTTTTCTTCTTCCCCTTATTTTTACCACCAGATTTTGATTTGGCCGTAGATGATTCTACGACATGAATATAGGCAGGTATTTCAGTAGAAGAGTCTCCAGTCTGGGAATCTGGTAAAGTTATAATAGGAGAAGAATTCTTTGAAGATTTCTTCTTGCTTTTGGTGTTAACTAAACCAATCATACCATCAGCGGCATGAGACCCTGAAGGAGCTGCAGTTATTTGATTTTGTTTCGAAAGGTCGGGGATTTTTTCGTGTAAAGTGCCCGACTGCGTATAAACAAGGTAAAGGTAATGAGCCCGAGAAATTACTTGCTCTTCAGTAACAACTCCTGCCTTAGCTACATCCTCAGTGATTTTAGGTAATAATGATTTAACAAACCATTCTACTAAGATTTGATCTGGAATAAAAACTTTCACTAAACGTCGTTAACATCACCATTCATGAATATGATTTGAAATATATGTGGAAATTGACTGTTTTAATGAAGTTAATAATTTCGTGCCATTGTCATATCTGACAGGAAACTGAAAATGAGTTAAGAATGAAGTGGCTAATTGACTAAAATTATAAAAAGAAGCTCGCGGTAATTCAATGTACCACTTTGCAGCAAGACCAATCAGAGTGCATTGAAAAAGATAAGCGAATTGAATCATCTATAATGGAGTTAGATGCACACCAGAGGTGATAAGTCATCACATGGTTTGACGGATCCTCTCACGATTTACCTTCAAACTTTGGGATATCACTGGGCAACTTATTCGGCATTGGCGACCAAAACGGAAGATAATTAATTGGATTGTTCGTAAGGCACGACAAATCAGGCAAGTCCAAGGTTGCAATGAATGGTAACTGACAGTTAGGGTCACGAAAACCCTGGCTCATAAGACCAGCCCCAGGAGGAGGATATCTCGGATAACTTGGAATTAGAATTGCATTTGAAATATTGTATCCTCCCGAAAAACCAGGATTAACCGGACCAATCTGGGGTTGTTGAGGTTGCTGATAAGTATATCTAGGGTATGGTTGATACTGGTAAACTGGGCTTTGAACAGTAGGACCGTATTGGTACTATCCCTGGTACGGTTGATAAGTGAATTGTGGTTGACTTGTGACAACCGTACTTGGACCAGGTTGTCCTACAGGCATCTGAACCTAAGTCTGAATTGAAGGTCCAGACTAAGGTAAAGAGGCTTGAGGAGTTGACACAGGAATAGTAGAAACCGGAGCTGTCGATACTCTAGAAGTAGGTGGGGTAGATTTAACAGAAGTTGCAGTAGTTGCAACAGTCATTTGAGGCGGAGTTCGAGGCGAACTAGGCCCAGACTGATGAGCTACACCAAGTGCAAAAGTTTGAATAGTAGGCTGGACGGGTTGCTGCGTTGAACCAGAAACCAAAGGTTATCCAGATTGAGATGACAACTACACATTCAGTTGCAAAATCTGTTATGTTTGAGATGGATCCCACACCATGTTCATTCCGGGGTCTGGACCCATATAATGTTGAACATATTGAGGACCATAACCGGGTTGAGTGTAGGGCTGATAATTCAATGGTACATTTCCAGCTCCTTATACAAATGATTGACCAGAAGGTGGTTGGAAACCTTGGGTTGGGTACTAACCTTGAGGTTGATAACCTTGAGGCACGTACTGAAACTGGGGTTGACCTTGAGGTATATATTGATACTGGGGTTGACCTTGAGGTATGTACTAAGTCTGGGGTTGACCTTGAGGTATGTACTGTCCCGAAGGTATGTACTGTCCTTGAGGTTGCCCCCCAGTTGGTAACTGACTACCTTGAGGTTGCCCCCTAGGCGGTAATTGAGTACCTTGAGGTTGCCCCCCAGGCGGTAACTGACTACCTTGAGGTTGCGGATTTGGAATAGTACCAGACATCATAAGAATTTCTTCTACACTCAACGGTTTAGTTCCGTTATTACCAGTTGATATCCCATGTTTAATGGGTTGAGGAGATGCTCCTGAAAAAGTACCAGTGAGTGACTGATACCCAGAAGGAACAGAAGGACCGCCATATAAAAATGTTTCCGGTGATTGGGAAAACATGGATGACTGTCTCGACATATTCAAAGGAGGATAATAACCTCTAGGTGTTGGATGAAAAGGAATTCAAGGTGGTGAAAACTAAGTCCCGGATTTTCTAAAAAGTTGGTCAATGAGATATACCAAGCGTCCCTCCTAGGTGGACTGTAGAAAATTGATTCATGCTTCCTAAGTTCTAAAGTTGGTTGATTTTCAAGGAGAGTTATATCTTCTTCCGGACTAACAAGTTCTTCAATAGAAATGAGTCCAGATGGAAGATTCTGGGTAATGATCCTTCCTACCCTGGGTGAACCAGGACCACTAGAAGTTGGAGAAGCAAATCCTGAAGATGGAGTAGCAGCAGGTTCAGTTTCAGGCTCAGAAATTTCAGGTTCTTAGTATGGGGCTTTACGCGGTGCATTATATTAGATATCAGGTTCTTCAACTAATTCACTAGTAGAGGAAATACTACGAGTAACTTCAGAAAATGAAATTGGTTCAAAAATATACTTTGTTGCTTGAACTTGATAATTAGGATGAACAATTAAAGGAGACTCTCTGGCTTCTGGTGACCCAACTCTACTGTCACTAGGTGTTACAAGAGCTTGTAGCCCTTCAAGCTGGCTTGGTGTATATTCAGGAGGTTTCCCCCGAAGTCTACTGGATTGTCTCAGTAATTCAGCCACGATTAAATATTTTAACTACTTCACATGTAAACAAAGAAAATCTCAATAAAACCACCTAAAGTCTCTAAAGAACCAAACAACTTGAATCACACGCCTAAAAAATCTAAGAGTTCAAACCACACACAAACAGTAACTTTCCGTACCAAAAACACTAGTTGGTGATGAAATCCAATGTCGCAGAATTCAATACAGATAGGGCGGTTGGAACAGTTACCCCAACAACCTACTTAATGAAATAGACTCGCACAAGTTTCTTTTCAAAACCATCTCGAGTGAAGAGAACCCCCCAGAGAGTCCAAGTGAGTCTAGTCGACGTCTACTCCAAGTACAGTGGGATCTTCCCTCCACCGTCACCTTAGGAAAGAATCCTATAGATAATAGCCACTAAGGTTACCAATAGAAACAAATATACCTGGGGGAATAGTCTATGATCTGATACACACGCAAGGGCAGAGTAAAAAAGCTCAATCCCCTTGAAGGCTCCTTGACATAATCCAAAGTTTACAAACAAGTGACCCCAAGCTCCTCGACAATGGTCAATCCGAGGTTTACCGTTTTTAATACCTGTATATCTGTTATCGTTCCCAATGAGGAAGGATTGATTACCTCACTGGTTCAAATATGATCTCGTTCTTGACTCCTTTAAGAGGAGCTTTCCAGAGCATACATGCAACAATTGGATTTATTTCCTACCGCAAGATATAGCTACTTGTTTGTTTTAACTATCTTGGAGAGTTAATTACTCCCTACTCCAAGATACTAGCCTAAGCTATATTGGTGATAAGAGCCCTAGAAATAAAAGATTGCTAGATCAATTTTAATTTAAGCGTTATTTTTATGGGTTGTTTCTTAAGTCAATAGGAATGGATATGAAACTTTATGGTGTGAAGACTCGACTCCAAAAACACTAAAAATGCACCTAAGATGATAAACAATTCTTTTTCTTCAATGAATTTCTAGCTAAAGAAAGAGTTGAGAATGCAATTCTTTGAAAAACAAATCTTTCTTTCAACATATAAATGAAAAGAAAATCTTTTGTCTTTTTCAATAAGCTCAAAACGAGACTACTAATTATGCTCATGAAAAAAATCCCTTTCTTTTTCAACACTCAAAAACTACAAAAACAAATTCTTTCAACAGAGATTCTACAATTTCTAGAAAACGCTCAAAACTATAAAATATCTAATATTGAGATCTACAACTTCTAAAAACCTAATTGAAGTAAAAGCTTTAAATATTTTTGAGAATGTTTTACTTAGTTATTCAGTAAACTAAGGATTAATTCATTCAGAATAACAAATCAATCAAAAACACCCAGCTATGTTTTCTTTTTTAAAAATGAAATTCAAAACTTTCAAACAAGTTCGTTCAAAGCTTTGCAAAGAGAAAACAAAATTTATTTCTCAACAAGGACAGATTTCACAAATCAGTCAAACTCATCAAGAAGACCAAAAAGACCAGGGTAATCTAAGGTTTCCTAGGCTTCTAATCTCTGAGTCACTACAAAGACCAAGAAAAAATCAATCCAGGCAGGCAAAACTTCTAGAAAATCACCTAAAACCAAAATGCCAATGGAACTCACTTATAAGAAATTTTTTGACAGGACACATGCAGATCTAGGCAGAGACTAAAAAGTGTAAAATAAAACTTAACTTAACTGGACAAAAACAATTTGGGTTTTTCAAAAAGTTTGACAAGGTCCGTAGGTTTCTAGTAGAACCAGATGCAGTACCGCTTTGTGCACTAAAGGAATAGTGTGAGGATGTCCGCACTGTCTTGTAAAAGAAAATGTGGTCCTCTTCAAAATTTCGGAAAAAACAAAATATAATCCAGATCCTAAAATCTACCTAATCCCACACACATCAAGAAAAAACCAGAAATAGAGATAAGTTTCTCAAGTCAAAGAAAAAGGAAAAGCAAAAAACCAAATTCCTGTCCCCAATATGGTTGCCAATTTGTCGGCCGGATAAATCATTCTTGCGGACAAGACCGATCTCCCTACTTTCAACAGATATCTAGCGATAAGAAAGACAAGCAAATCTACCTTTCTCTAAATATATTGCGATTCATTAATAAAAACTAAGAGGTGTTTTAGACCCTACCTTAAGTCCAACACTAGTTTGTGGCAGCCACGCTTCGACCATCCAAAAGAGTTTCCTTTTGAGAACCTGCAATCACAAACAAGCACACATCAAATAACACCTACATATCTAATATAATAAATCATATTCATCATGGTGATCACGTAATCCATGAAATAAACCATAAAACACATCTTATTGAGAAAAATAAACTTGATTGTATTAACTTTGAAAAAAGAAGAACTTTACAACCTTTGGTGCCTTGATGTTGCACAAGCTCTTCCCACAGTCTGAAATAGGAATCTCCTCTATTTTGACAAGCCTCACACTCTTCCAAATGAGATCAACAAGGTATGTAATCTTTCCTCACTTAAGCTCAAAGGAAGACTAAGTTACAATAGCATTTCACCTCAAAAATCTTTAGCTTTCAACCCCCTCAGTAACTAGCCCATTGCCTCATTTTATAGTACAAAGGAAGGAGGTTACAGGTCCACCTATAAAGGGATAGAGTCCTCCTTCAAAGGGATAAGCTTCTCACATCAAGGGGTTAGCTCCTTAAGGTATGGGATGCATGAACCTTAAAGGAGCGAACTTGCCACCTCAAGATTCCTTCTAGAAACTTCCAGAAATGACTCAAAGTGAGTTTTTAAGAATGTACTTGCGCCTTTTTGACTTTTACAGTAGTCCACACCCATTACACAGAGACAGAGTAGTCAAGTACGCAGGGGACATGACTAGTAGGTGCGAGACCACACGTAATGCTAAGAGAAAGTGCGGAACCAGAGTTTTAGAGACTTTTAAGGGCTTTCTCTTATTTTCAAGGCTTGACATGAAGAACTAAGGTTTAAGACTTGCAATGGAGGAAAGTATGAGTGGTGATAGACTCACACTGATTGCAAAATGTCATGGTGACAATATTTTGTGCAACACCACCCATCATTCTCAAGCTTTTCCCATTCAGTTTTTTTGTTGTCCTAAAAAACTACACAAAGGCTCTGTTTACTACAAGAAACAAAAGTACATAGAGAATAATTTTATTTTTTCCATAACTTGAAAACCATGCATCCATCTAAAATTTTGTTTCATGGGTTAATGCATATGGATGATGGTAACATGCCCAAGAAATTTCAGCAAATTCCAGTGCACGGTTTCTAATAAATCAGCCTCCATCACCTTCAACTATTTTTAGTTTTTCTCGAGATCTAGACATCCATTGACCAAATTTATTTTATGGGGAGGTGCATAATGATGATGGAAACATGCTCAAAAAGTTTTAGGTCAATCCATTCTACTGTTTGGAAGATATCGACAAAACAAGTCTGCTACAAGAGGTTGCCCTAAATTACTACAGGAGTTTCCTGTAGTACTACAAGAGTTTCCTGTATGTTGGACACCTAATCCTCAATGGGTTAGTGTGGAAGCTGGATAGACAAAAGGAGTCCATGAGACCTTGGGATGTGGAATCCAATTGTCAAACCATGTACTATAAATGTATATCACTTGTTAATAAAATGGTATTCTCATGTTTCATCTTTTAGATTATGTTGCTTCCATGTGTGTTTGACATGGTATTAGAGCAGGCGTATTCCTGCCCTACATAATTACTTTGATTCATTTGTTTTATGACCTTTATGTGTAATTCATTTCTGCCATCACTTATGAATATTTACTCAGCTAAATTCTAGCTGCAACCTCTGTGATTTCTCCAGCCCTATTTTTAGCATTCCTAAAATTAGTTGTAACTCCTTGTATCAGTTTTTCTGCCTATTTTCCTATTCTGACTATGTTATGCCCATATTGCAGAACTGACCACTGACATAGTATGGTGCGATGAGTGCATATTTGGTGATATTTAATAATTTAATTGACCTCTGGTGTAACGTTCCATGGTAGCGTGTTTGCAGCACGCATACGCTGCTCTCTCCCTTCCCCATAACATTGGCCTCTGGCATAATGTATGGCCTACATTGAACGTTGAATAACTGCCGCACTATGTGAATGTTGTCATACAATGCTCCCTCTCACCTCTGCTCTCATTCGCTGCTTGTCATTCTGAAATGGTTTCATTCACTACTGAAATTGTGAATTTGTCATTGAAAAAAAAACGCCCATCTCCACAACGTGTATTGCACACTGGGTTGCATGTGATAGGCCATGCATTTAATGGTTTGGGTTTGGGTTTGAGATTTCAGAACTTAGATTCATACCATGCTCTTGAAAATGAGACTTGGCCTTTTACTTTTGTTGAGGTCTCAAGCATAGAAGGTAGCAATTTTCTTTTAGGATCGACATTGCAAGAGGCGAATCAACAGCTTGTATGTAGAACAATTCATCAAATATATTTTCCTTCAAGGTTATATATTTGATGTATATATTTCCTAAAGTCATCCACCGAGCTTTTAGCCTTAATCTTGGATGCATTGCTGTGGGCTGTAGTAAATTTCAGACTTTCGATCTTAGGTGGTGCGTGGGGATCACTGATCTTGGAGTTGAGATGATTGTTGTGAAATGTAAAGAAGACTTGATGTTTCAAAGTGTCGGAATGTTAGCTGCACAGGAATAATTTCCATTGCAAGTGGTTCCTCAGACTTGCATTGGAATGTTAGATGCACAGACCATGGCAGTCAATACAAAGGTGCCACTGTTTTGAGTAGAGATCATTCAAGAGCCAGCTGCCCAATTGATCGATTCAGTTTCTTGAAGAGTTGGATTGTCTTTTCACTTGGCAATATCTGCTTCTCAGATTAGAAGGCATGTTCAAATTGCCACGTTTAGCTCTTTGTTAATCAGGTGGAGGTTTTGTGACCCACGCAGGCTTAGGCTTAGGGCTTTTCATAATGGATCAAGTTTCTATTAGCGCGAGTCAATTTCATGCACTTACTAAGACGAGCTACTTGATGAGATCCAAAGGGGAGATCCAGAACAACTATTATGCTCCAAATCCTTCTTCCTTCATTGAAGTCATGACAAAAATGTCATTAATATTGAATCTTCTATCTTTCATGTGAATACAAGGACTGTGGCTACCCTTTGATGGCACCTCTTCTCATTCATGCAATGCGCTTCGTTATTTATCTCTTTAATTTTCTGTTGGTCGATGTACAAAGAACTCTAAGATTACATGGTTCACTTGACAAAATAATGGTCATATGCATGTGCCTTGGATGCCCGTTATCGAATATGTTAAAACTGTGACAGACTACAAACAATCAAATTTGATGGTTGTGTAATTTCCAGCACAGCATTGAAGTCAGTTTGGAAAAGCTACAAGTCTTTGAGGGAGTTAAGCTTGAGCAAGTGTACTGGAGTCACAGATGAAGGACTGACTGCACTTGTGTCATGTTGTAGAGAGTTGAACAAGTTAGATTACGACAACAGAGTTTCCCGGAACACATGTTCAACAACAGAGCATTCTCATGGGAAATGCACATAGTGAGTTGTTAAAACAGCCCTAGATTGATCTATAATCTTTTGAAAATACCAAATGCAGTTTCATTGACACTCTATGCACATTTGAAAATTACTTTTTAATCTGTTATGAGGGAATCTCTCACAAAGGGACCGTAGACCTCATAGCTTTGTATTAACTAAGTGTTGTCTTTGAAAAAGGAGGTGAACTCACATACAAAAGTCGACTATAGATTAAACCTGAATCAATATTTTCCATCTCTCCACTGGACAAAAGGGAACTTTTTGCAGATTGTTTCATCTGTTGCACTACTGTGTAGGAGGAGGCTCTCTATAGAATTATTGAAACTTTAGGTTTTGTAAGAGGGTGGTTGTGCATTATTGTTAGCTATTTTTCAAAGGAGAAAAGATTTCAAGGACTAATATACCTGTATATATACAATGTTGGTATTGGGCTTATAGTAATTGATTTTATTTTCAGCAAAAGTATTGTCGAAGTCGAGATGTCCATCAAAATAAAGGACTCTTTCTATAGCGATTTTTAATCCCACAATTGCATCCGTTCCACATGCTATCATCAATAGTTACAAGAATGTATTAGCAGTTGCTATTGAACTTGACTATTCTTTTCCACTGGCCGAGAAAGTGAAGGAGTATTTGAAGGATCCAAGCAAGTTTGCAGTTGCTGCTGCCCCAGTGTGGCATTGTATTTAAAACTCATTATAGTTTTTTATCTACATGCATAGATTCCTTGATTCGACTGCTGCATAAGAGTTTGGTGGGCTGTATAAAGGCAATGACTATTTTGACAAATAAAAGTAATATTTTGTGGAGAAAAGTTTAGTCGGTTCTATTGTGAGAACATAGTGTAGGTCATGAGTAAACTATTATTTTTATCTAATGGATTGTAATTGGTGCTTGTTGGTTGCACACTGATCATTTGCTGCACATTTATAAAGGATATTGTTGTGTACTGTGAGTGGGTATTACTTTTCTGCATTGAGTAGTAGTTGTGATTTGTTTTTAAGGTGTAATTCTAACATTGAATAAAAATGGCCAGAATCAATGAAATATTGGAGTTCCTCAAAACTTTGATATTGTCTACTACTCATGATAGATTAAAAGTCAGCAAAGTTTCTCTCATAGACATTCAGGTCTGTCTACAAAATGCACAAGAGAAAATTGATTTTTTGCAGCTTGAATCTCAATTACAACAAGAATAATTAAAACAGACGAGTCATTATGACCCTGTTTCTGTTCAGAATAATGAAACAGACTCACATAAATAGCAAGACAATGTTGTTGAAGTTCATTCAGATCCAGTAGCAGTTGTACATACAGATGTAGAAACTCAGCTTGCACTTCCCAAGCCCATCATCAAATCTTGGGAAGAGCTTGTCCATAGCAAACACAGAACTAGTCTTGGATATGACAAGGATGTGTCCTTTCTTATCCCAGACTACTCAAAGCCCATCCAATTTCAGAGTGTTGGATTCCTTCATGACAGTTCACATCCAGTTGTTCCAGATTCTACTCCTCTTCCACAACAACAACAACAGATTGTGAAATTCCAACACTGTGACTGATTTGGCCATTTGAAAGATCATTGTTTTGATCTTCATCCATGTAAGCATTGTCATAAAACCACCCATTCTTCACACAAATGATTCAGAAACAAATATCCTGCAAGAAAAAATATTTATCTTGGATGGATCGCTTCTTGGCAATGTGCATCAACAGCCAAGAAGATATTTTAGTCACATGTCAGAACTTGTTCAAGAGTATTGAACAGTCTTGCAGTTGAGTTTTCTCCATCATCTCATCTTGTATCTGATAGGGGGGGAAATGATGGTCATCTATAAGCTTCAAAGCCACATCAAGAGAGCCGGAGCCACAACCTGCCACACTAGTTTTAGAGTTGTAGCCAGAAACAAATATGCCCTTGAACATGCCTTCAATTGGTAATCTTGGACACTTCCTCTAGCAGAATACTTCAGCTTCTTGCCAGTTTCAGAAGAATTCTAGGAACAAGATTGAGAACACTTCCTCTAGTAGAAGACTTCATCTTCTTGCCAGTTTTGGAAGAGTTCCAGGAATTGCATTAAGCATTCCAGAGTTGTTGGTCATCCTTAAACCATCACAAGTTGAGACTTCCCTTTTCAGGTTGAAGGTCTCCCTTTTATGTGGGGTGAGACCTCCCTTTCATGCTTGAAGATTTCCCTCTTCAAAACAATAGGAGCACTTCCTCTCGCAGAAGACTTTAGCTCCTTGCCAGTTTTGGAAGATTTCCGGGAATTGCGCTAAGCATTCCAGTGTTGGTGGTCATCCTTAAACCACCACCCTTTATACTAACATTTCAGAGAGCACATTCAGCCTAGTGCTGCCATGCATTGTTGCACATTTTGTATTACAACTCTCTTCTTGGACTCATATATAACCCTTCGGATTAAGGGGGGGAATGTTGGATACCTAATCCTCAATGGGTTAGTGTGGAAGCCGAATAGACAAAAGGAGTCCAAAAGACCTTGGGATGTGGAACCCAACAGTCAAACCATGTACTATAAATATATATCACTTGTTAATAAAATGGTATTCTCATGTTTCATCTTTCAGATTATGTTGTTTCCATGTGTGTTTGACACTATAGTACTATGGGAAGTTCTGAAAATCTACAAGAAAGACAGTCCGATGGAAAAATTATGGTGCAGGCCTATTTTGGGATAGGAAAAAAGGACATTGACTTCACCACATCTCAGACAACACCCATCAAGACCATGTCACTCTATGGCCACACCTTCCACTCATTCGAATGTCTATTTACCCTCCAACAGAGAAAGGACAGAAACATTCAAAAAAAAGGGCAGCTACAGTAGCCTATTTGGAAATAACAGTGGGATCCAGGCCTAACCTTCAACACCATGATTGAAAGAGGAGAAGCATAACTACAAGCACAATGAAACTCCTCTAGAGCTCAGCAGCAACAAAGGAAGTCATCACCTACATATCAACAAGAACACAACCCATCAGCAAAATAAGATCAACAAAAAAGAAAAAGACAGTTAAGAATATGTACCTAAGTCATGAGAAGCACAACAAAATCAACTCAGTAGCAACATTCATGTCTCTCCAACAACCATCTGGTAGGTACAAGTATGCAATATTCTTGACCTCTTCTCTTGAGCATATTATAGTTAGAAATTTGTTGTCAATGCATGAGAGATTAGGTTTTATAAGCTAAGGATGGGTCAGTAGTCTCAGCCGCCTTCAACAAGTTAACTTCAACTAACTCCTTCACTCACGCAATATTGAAAATTCAAATTATTAAGGGTGATGATTTCAAGGAATGAGGAACGCAATTAAATGAAGAAATTTTTGCAAACGTCAAGTCACCACAGCACTCCAAGCCCTCCATACACTTCTTATTCACTATCTATCCATCATTCATCCATCTCATTTCATAATTTCAAGAACAAACCCTATCTCACCCTAAAAATTTATTGAAAAAATAAACAAAGCATCCTCTCCATTTTCACAAACCTACATCATTTCTCATCACTCCCATACAATTAGAAGAATATGAACGAAGAAGGAATGACTACAACAAGAAGGCAGAATGTTGTTAGAAGAAGGAAGAAAGAAAAAATTGTGCTAAAACCCAAAATGAAAGTTCCTAAGAGAGACCTAATCAAAACAGAGAACTCCAAGGCCATTAAGCAACCATCTAGGCCACAAGAGAGAAGAAGAAGGCAACAAAAGGAAATGAGGCATCTACCATCAAAACAGAACTCAAATTGTTGTGATGAAAAGGGACTTTACAAGAGTTCTCTAATCTCTTTCTACCTTTTTTCCAAGGCCTAAAAGATGTTATAGAAATGAGATAAAGGCATGGGAGTCAAGTTGAGGGCTTGTCCTAGGCTCAGACTATCATTTATGGCCAAAAAGGGTTTCTTGTAGTTTTAACAAGGTTTCCTGTAACTTTCCTGTAGTTTTGACAGGAATTACTAGAGGATGTCCTAGTTCTCATCTAAAGACATTTTGAAAGTTTCAGAGGTATCTAAATCATGGAACAAGGTAGTAGAAGGTTGATAAGGATGTGGAAGACCTTGCCAAACTAGAAAATATTCAAGAACCATCTTGAATAATGGGAAGAAGGAAAACTAATGGTCTCAAGAAACAAGGATTTTTCTATGCACAAATATGGTTTTTGGCTTTTCCTTGTAGAACTTACAGCCAAGATACTTAATGCACAAGAGAAAGGCCACCAGGGGCCATGAATGAGGCACAATGAGGTCACTAAGTTGCTTAGAGGATGAGCAACACTTTCAGCAGGGGGGGTATGATGGGTCTCTAAATTAGACATAAATTAAGGCTCATGTCTCTAAATTAAACATAAATTAAGGCCTATGACCATCCTTCAGCACATTAAACTTCTATTTTTGCATTAGATAATGTATTTTTAACGTTAATATATTCATTATGAAGGTTTATGAATACTTGTATATTTGTGCCTAATGTTATTTATTTTTATAGAATATTATGAGAATATTGGGCAGATTATGAAAATTTGGAGGAGGATATAATTTAGGGACTTGCTCCCTACTAAAGGAGAATCACTATTAAATAATAAATCAAGATATTATGGAATTATGACAGATTGTGGAACTCCAATGATTGAGAAAATCTAGGAATGTGTTCCCTCCCATTTAATGTAGATTCCTAGTATTGGGAACCAGATCCACTAATCAAGGGATTTTGGTGGGAAAATCTTCCTCCATTCATGGGGAATGATTCCTAATCATTTTTTATAAGTACCAAGTCAAATTTTCCTCTAGGGAGAGATTTTCATTAGCAATCTTGTGGAGAGAACTCGTATTTTTGCAGCTCCATTGTATTTTCTTGCAGGGATGTAATTGTATTGATGATAATAATGAAGATTGGTGTCATGTCCAGCTTCTAAATCTTGTTCTCCTCCATAGGTATCTAGTTTTCCTTGGGCTTGGCCATCCGAGGAGCCTCATAGCCATTTTGTATCATTTTCTTTCCTTCTTTTCACTTCTTATTCACATGCATCTCTTGTTTTTATTTCTTTCTATTTCTACATTTAGTATTAATGATTTCTTGTTGTAGGATTGGGTTAAATGGTTGATGTAAGTTATTTTGAAAGATCACAAGCATCATTTCATCCTTAGAAAATATTTTTAAGATCATAGTAATCATTGAGCTACTTGGATTAGTTTTCTTATTCCCAAATCTAGATTTCTGGAACTCCTTTGTGGCAACTAGTAGTAAATTTCTTCTATTTGTAAAGCATGCTAACGAGCTTAAATCAAGTTGATTCCACTTATATTAGATCAAAAAAACATTCTATTTCATAAAAAAATCTACCCCATTTCATTTTCACTTGATTAGGTTAATCATTTGATGGATTTACTAGCTCACTAGTTCTCAAATTTCTGATTTTTAGACTAGTAATTTTCTGCAATTTTTTAACATGGATTAATAGAGCTCTTTTTGAGTGATTCCACTTGGAATGGAGACCTAAGACATGCTAGTCAATAAAAAAATTTCTCCCATCCAATTTTGATTTGATTTTCTTGGTCATTCAATGAATTATAATGTTGTATAGTAAATTTGTAACATCCTGTAGTAAAACAGGGGATCCTGTAGGAGAACTAGTACATCTTGTAGGAAATCCTGTAGTGACCTGTTTTGAGCCTGAATTGAGAAGAATCATCATTGAAGCTGAGATTAGGCCTCTACTTGACCTCCATGCCATCAATACCATCTTAACACTCTTCCTCCATACCTATCTCCCTGCCAAAGAACAAGTGAGGATTAGCGTTTGCATTTATAAAACAAAAAGATTTTAAAAATGAGTTCTTTTATATTCACGCATACACATAATAGTTAATACTCCCTATATCAGACTCCATGCTCAGTTAGTTTAAATCATCACATGTGATAAAATGGTTAAGTTAGGTTTCTTTTACATTTAGTTCATGATCTTTATGCAATTAGAATAGGTTTCTTTCCTTGTACTTTATTTCTTGCAATAGGTTAAGGTCTCCATTTTGAGCATTTCATTTTTTGCAATTAGTTTAGGATTTGATTTCAGTACATGCAATCCATTACATCATGACATCAAAGGAATGAAAAATTTTATGCTGCACATATAGTGTTTATACCTCTTAAGTTTGTATGAACCCTGGGTTGATAATTAAAAGTTGGTAGCATTAGGAGTTGCAGCATTCTTGCTGCAATACCGAGGCTCATCGGTGGGATTATTGCAAACTCTCTTCTCCTTGACTCTTCTACTTTGTGCTTGGACAGATGAACTCTCAATGACCATAGTGATCATTTTATAACTTCTTCAGTAATCCTTCTATTGTGATTATTCTCTACATGAATCTTGCAGATACCATGGAATTACAGTTGTTCCATCACTGTAATCATTATTTTATGGATTCCTCAATAATCTTGCTACTATGATGATTCTTGACATAAATCGTGTAGCTATCATAGGAATCCTCCTAATCCATGCATTTTCTGCAGCACGGATTCTTGTCAGGTTGTTTGACATCAGTGCCAACATGTTGGGTGTGGAGCCTGATTATCTTTTGTATTCAAATGTCTCAGCTGGATGTATACCCCAGTAAGACTGTACACCCCTCCACGCAGGGGGGTGGGGGGGACCTTTCCCCCCCGCGGGGGTCTGGGGGGTCTGGGGGCCAACGATGAAAAATTGCCTTGTAAAACTCTAGTAATTTCTAGTCAATCTGGGATGTTCATTAGGCAGATGATCTAACAGTAGAAGTTATGTTTAATTTAGGGTTTTTTGCCCTAGAAGGAAACCCCTCACTATATATGAGGGAATTGTATTGCGTCTATGCATATCTGTATTCTGAGTGAGGAAGAGAGAGGAGATTGAGAGCAAGAGGGTGTTACAGCGGATCTGTTGTAGGTTGTATCTCTTTAGTTTGCTAGATAATATAATAAAGAAGTACTGGTCGTTTCTCCGTGGATGTAGCCTAAATTGGGTGAACCATGTATATCTGTGTCTCTCTTGTTTTATGTGTTTTATGTGTTTATATTTCTGCAATATTTTATGTGTTCCATTACTCTGTAATATATAATTTTCTAACAACTGGTATCAAAGCCAAAGGTCTATTTGGCTAATAAACTCATAGGAGAGAAGGGTTCCTGGTTCAAGTGGGAGCAATGGCAGAAGATGGTAGGTTTAGGGTCGAAAAATTCAATGTCCAAAACTACCAGCTGTAGAATATGCAGATGGAAGATTATCTGTATTAGAGAGATCTGTACCTACCACTGAGCAGAAAGACAAATAATCTGACGAGTATGACAGACACAAAATGGGATATTCTCGACAGAAAGGCACTTGGAACAATACGGTTGTGCCTAGCAGCATCGGTAGCGTTCAATATTTCAAAGCAAATGACAACACAAGGTTTAATGTCGGCATCAGCCAAACTATATGAAAAATCATTGGCGTCAAATAAGGTATTTCTTATGAAGCATTTATTTAATATGAAGATGTCAGAGGGTGGATCTGTTGCTGATCATTTAAATGATTTTAATGCAGTTACAAGTCAGTTAAGTTCTCTAGGGGTAAATTTTGATGATGAAGTTAGGGCTCTATTATTTCTGTGCTCATTACCAGAAAGTTGGAATGGTTTAGTTATGGTCATTAGTAACTCTGTCTCTGGATCTAGTACTTTAAAGTTTGATGATGTTGTTGGTGCAATCCTTAGTAAGGAAATGCGACGGAAAAGCTCCGGTGAGACATCAGGTAATGCTTTGACTGCAGAGACTAGGGGAAGAAAAATGGAAAGAGGAAGGAGCTTTGGATATCGCAGTAAGTCAAGAAAAGGTAGATCCAAGTCCAGATCGGGGATAGTGTGCTAGAAATGTGGGAAGAAAGGACACCTGAAGAAAGACTACAAGTCTCGGAAGGGAAAAGAAGGAGATGCACAGCAAGAAACTAATCATGAAGCGAATGTAACAGGTGATGTGTTGCTAGATGCTTTGATTCTTTCATTAGAAAATATTATTGATGCCTGGGTGATAGATTCAGGGGCCTCATTCCACGCCACACCTGATAATAAACATTTTCATGATTATGTTCAAGGAGATTTTGGACAAGTTCGATTGGGTGATGATAAACCCTGTAAAATCGTTGGAATGGGTACAGTTTTCATAAAACAGTAAAATGGAAATCAGTGGCTATTAAAGAAGGTAAGGCATGTTCTAGATCTGAAGAAAAATCTGATTTCAATAGGGCAGTTGGGAGGTGAAGGTTGCGTAACTACTTTCACAGATAAAACCTGGAAGGTCACTAAAGGATCCCTGGTAATAGCAAAATGAGAAAAGGTTGGTACATTGTATTTATGCAATGGTATTTCCAATTCTGTTAATGCTTTAACTTCTATAGGAGAAGATACTGCATTGTGGCATCATAGGCTCGGGCACATGAGTGAGAAGGGGATGCAGATTCTTCACTCAAGAAATTTTTTACCAGGTTTAAAGCATGTTGATTTAAAATTTTGTGAGAATTGTGTTTATGGAAAACAGAAGAGAGTCAGATTCCTTAGAGTTGGGAAAGAAAAGAAGAGCAAAAAATTAGAGCTTGTGCATATAGATGTATGGGGACCTACTAAGGTATCATCTCTTGGTGGCTCTCATTATTATGTTACTTTTATTGATGATGAAACCAAAAAAACCTGGATTTATTGTATTCGAATTAAATCTGATGTATTTGATACTTTCAAGAAATGGAAAGCTTTGGTTGAAAATGAGACAGGGAAAAGGTTGAAGTGTCTCAGATCAGATAATGGAGGTGAATATTGCAGCAAAGAGTTTGATAGCTACTATTCAGAGAATGGAAGTCGCAGAGAGAATATAGTTCCAAGAACACCACAAGAAAATGGTGTGTCAGAAAGGATGAACAAGACAATCATGGAGCGTGCAAGGTGCATGAGATTGCATGCAGGATTGCCTTTACAATTTTGAGCAGATGTTGTAGATACTGTTGTTTATGTAATAAATAGAGGACCTTCAAGTTCCTTGGATGGTGGTGTTACAGAGGAAGCATGGACAAGTAAAAAGGTAAAATACTCTTTTTTAAAGACTTTTGGTTGTGAAGCCTTTGTCCACATTAACAAAAAAAACAGAACAAAGCTTGAGGCAAAATCAAAGAAATGTACCTTTATTGGATATGGTGTTAATGATTTTGGTTATCTCTTATATGATTATGAAAATCACAAAATCATTAGGAGTAGAGATGTAATATTCAATGAAAAGGTCTTGTATAAGAATCAGTTGCAGGAAAAGAAACAAGAAAAAGAAAACAGACAATACACAGTGCTTGACGATATCACAGGAAAAGTGATGGTGCCTGAAAATCATAATGATCAACAGCTAGAACAACAACCACAACAGCAACAAGCACTTCAAACACCTGAAAGTGGTGTTAGAATATCTACCAGGATAAGTAGACCCCCTAAACAATACTCTCCTTCATTATATTATGTATTGTTAACTGATTCTGGTGAACTAGAATGTTATGAAGAAGCAGTGCAAGTAGAAACCAGGAAGAAGTGGGAGGAATCCATGAAAGAAGAGATGGACTCCTTAGCACATAACCAGACTTGGGACTTAGCCAGGTTTCCTGCAGGTAAAACAGCATTGCAGAATAAATGGATTTACAAGATGAAGGAAGAAGATGGAGGAAAACATAGGCACAAAGCTAGACTTGTGGTGAAGGGGTTTGCATAGAAGAAAGATATTGATTTTGATGAAATATTTTCTCCTGTTGCTAAAGTGACTTCAATCAGAACTATTTTAAGTCTAGTAGTAGTTGAAGACTTTCATCTTGAGTAGTTAGATGTAAAGACAACCTTTCTCCATGGGGATTTGGAGGAAGAGATATATATGCAGCAGCCACAAGGATATGAGGTAAAAGGGAAGGAGAAACTAGTGTGCAGGTTGAAGAAGAGCTTGTATGGCTTAAAACAGGCTCCAAGGCAGTGGTGTCTAAAATTTGACAGGTTTATGTCTGAACAAGGTTATACTAGATGTCACTCTGATCATTGTGTTTATCTCAAAAGGAAAAATGATGGCAACTATATTATATTGTTATTGTATGTAGATGACATGCTTGTTGCAGGTTCTAACATGCAGGAAATAAATGTGCTCATAAGGAAATTGGCAAACACATTTGCAATGAAGGATTTGGGTGCTACAAAACAAATCCTTGCTATGAGAATAACTAGAGACAAGAAGAATCGAAAACTAACATTGTCTCAAAGTGAGTACATAAAAAAGGTGTTGAAAAGGTTTAATATGTAGAATGCAAAACTAGTTAGTATACCTTTGGCTAGTCATTTCAAATTAAGTAAGGAGGCATGTCCCAAGACTTAGGAAGAAATGGCTCATATGTCTAAAGTTCCATATGCATCAACATTTGGAAGCTTAATGTATGCAATGGTCTGCACAAGGCCTGATATTGCACATGCAGTGGGAGTTTCAAGCAGGTATATGAACAATCCAGGAAAAGAACATTGGATGGCAGTGAAGTGGATTCTCAGGTATTTGAGAGGTACCACAAATCAAGCATTATGCTTTGGTGGTTCAAACATTTCTCTACAAGGATATGTTGATGCAGATATGGCAGGTGATAGAGATAACAGGAGGAGCACAACAGGGTATGTGTTTACTGTAGGTGGAACAGCTGTCAGTTGGGTTTCAAAAATCCAAAGTGTTGTTGCACTTTCAACAACAGAAGCAGAGTATGTTGTTGCTATAGAGGCTAGTAAAGAAATGATTTGGCTACAAAGGTTTCTGGATGAATTGGGTAAGAAGCAGGAGTTGGGCAGGTTATACAGTGATAGCCAGAGTGTCATACATCTTGCAAAGAACTCTGCATTTCATTCCAAGACTAAACATATACAGCTCAAGTACCATTTCATACGGTCATCATTGGAAGATGGACAGTTGAAGCTGGAAAAGATACACACTAGCCAGAATCCTACAGATATGCTAACAAAAGTTGTAACCAGGGAGAAACTGAGAATCTACTCAGTTTCAATTGGTCTTCAAGTATGATGAAGAAGGTGAGAAATAGCCAGGTCCAAAGTGGAGTCATTGTCTAGCAAATGAAGCAGCGGTGAAGTTGCTATAATCAGTCTCCAAGTGGGAGATTGTTAGGTGTGGGGCCTGATTATCTTCTGTATTCAAATGTGTCAGCCAGATGTATACGCCAGGAAGACTGTACACCCCTCCACGCGAGGGGGGGGTGCAAGGGGACTTGTCCCCCCGCGAGGGTACGGGGGGGTTAATCCCCCTTGGCTGGGGAGTTCGGGGGCCAACAGTCCCCCGGTAGGGGTTCGGGGGCAACACCCCCAAAGCTAAAAATAGATGAAAAATTGCCTTGTAAAAGTCTAGTAATTTCTAGTCAATCTGGGCCGTTCATTAGGCGGATGATCTAAAAGTAGAAGTTATGTTTAATTTAGGGTTTTTTGCTCTAGAAGGAAACCCCTCACTATATATGAGAGAATTGTATTGCGTCTATGCATATTTGTATTCTGAGTGAGGAAGAGAGAGGAGATTGAGAGCAAAGAGGGTGTTACAGTGGATCTGCTGTAGGTTGTATCTCTTCAGTTTGCTGGATAATATAATAAAGAAGGACTGTCTGTTTCTCCGTGGATGTATCCCAAACTGGGTGAACCACGTATATATGTGTCTCTCTTGTTTTATGTGTTTTTTGTGTTTATATTTCTGCAATATTTTATGTGTTCCATTGCTCTATAATATATAATTTTCTAACACAACATACATGCCAATACTAACACAACCACCACCAATTGTCCAACAAAACCCCCCTTTTGCATTGTTGGAAACACCACAAGCTCCCCCTCAAGTAAGGCATGATATGCTCTGATGCCAGTCTTCTCCCCCTTTAACATCAGTGGCAAAGAATACTTCTAGAATACTCCCCCTGAGCCATTGCAACCTACTCTCCCATGAGTTCCACATGCTGAGTAGCTACTACACCCACCAAAATGAATTCATTTGGAGGGAGGAGTCAAAACTCCTATCTCTTACCTGAGATATTCAAATGGTTCTCTTTCTAGTGGCTTAGTAAAGGTATCTGTCAGTTGTTTTTTAGTGGTTTCACATTCAAGTTTTACAGTGTTGGTTGCAACATGTTCCCTCAAGAAATGGAACTTGATAGGAATATGCTTAGTTTTTGAATGCATGACTAGATTATTGGAGATGTTGATGGAACTTGTGTTTTACACATTATTGGAATGGTATCAGTTAGCTCTACCTGTATATATTTCAAAGTTTTCTTCATCCATAGAATTTCCGTATAGAAGGTAGCAACAGAAATATACTTTGTTTTAGCAGTCAACAGAGAAAAGGAGGCATATTTCACGCTGACCCATGACACCAAAAAAATTTCCAAGAAGAAAGTTGCACCAGAAGTACTCTTCTTGTCATCAAGGCTTCCAGCTTAGTCTGTGTTGGGTGTGTTATATTCTTTCCATGATTAACCCCACGCGCTTAGGTGGGAAAACGCACCTATGGTTTTGTGCATGGGTTTTTCACATGGTTTTGGGCATGATGGTTTTATGCCCATGGTATCTTGTAGATCTGGTCAAGGGAACTATGTTTATGTTCTAATCTAGGGTTAATGTATTGGGATTTATGGATTGAGGGGATTTTCTCGGGCTTATGGTACACCCTATTCAGTGGGAGATCTATGGGATCAATTCTTGTGGTAAAATAAGATAGCGAGCAGTGGAAAGATAGAGATCGAGAAACTTAATGGTCAGAGTTTTGAGTTGTGGAAACTCAAGATAGAGGATTTTTTGATGGATAAAGATCAGTGGATCGTGGTAGATTAGTATTGTTGAATGTATCAAGGGAAGCCTTGGAGAAGGATTTGTGGGACAAGTTAGGGACTTTGTAACAATCTAAGTCTCTGGTGAACAAATTGTTCCTATGGAAAAGGTTGTATAACCTAAGGATGAAGGATGGAGACTCGGTGATAAAGCATCTAAATGCCTTTAATATTGTGGTAAGCCAATCATTATTTTTTGATATTAAAAATTTAGATGAAGATAAGTGCATCAGTTTGTTGTGTTCTCTACCAAATTTGTGGGATAGTCTAGTTGTTTCAATAGGTAGCAATAAAACTACCTTGCAGATTGATGAAATAGTCTCATTCTTGCTATCGGAGGAGATGAAACGAACAAATATGGAGGGCTAGAATGGTGATTCTTTCTTTGTATGAGGACGGTCCTAGAATAGAAACAAAAATAAGTCCTCGAGTGGAAGATCTAAATCTAGAGGGAGATGTAAATCTCCAAGAAAACCTGTAAAGGTGTGCTGGAAATGCGGAAATGAAGGGCACTTCAAAAAGGGACTGTAGATCTAAATCTCCTGAGAAAGGAAATGTATTTTATGATGCTCCTTCTGTAGAGGTGAAAACCAACTCAGATGAAGGTGGGTATGTGTACTTGGCTTCTTCTTCAAGCACACATGTAGATCATGAGGCGTGGTTGATTGACTCAAGTGCATCCTTTCACTTCACTCCCCAT
The DNA here is from genome assembly GCA_031772625.1 of Pinus tabuliformis. NCBI lineage: Eukaryota > Viridiplantae > Streptophyta > Pinopsida > Pinales > Pinaceae > Pinus > Pinus tabuliformis. The sequence goes on along the minus strand of CM062820.1, from coordinate 1,421,334,562 downwards.
AGGGAGTGGTTCTACGAGTATGAGAACATGATGGTGATGATGTGTTCTTAGAGGATGAAAAGAAGGCTAGAATCATCGATCGTGCGAAATTAAATTTGAAGTTGGAAGGTGAAAGGATTATAACACTTCCTCGTGTTTTGCATATTCTTGCATTGGCTAGAAATCTGATTTCTATAAGCAAGTTGGATGATGCAGGTGTAAAAATAGTGTTTGAGAAAGATACATGCAAGATGGTTCAGGGAGCACTGGTATTGATGTGGGGAGCTCGGATTGGAACTCCATATAAACTTTTGGGTAGCATTGTTATTGATGGGTGCAATAGTTTTTTGGTTCCTGAAAATGGAACAGAAAACCTTGTGGTCTCTGGAGAAAATACCATGCTTGGCATCCAAGGCTTGGACATATTGGAGAGAAGGGCCTTTTAATATTTCATGGTAATGGTATGGAAGAAGGTATGTCTAATTTCTCTTTGGATATCGATTTCTGTGAAAATTGTCTATATGAGAAACAAAATTGGGTGATTTTCCTCTCTGGTGCTAAGAGGGCGAAAGGGATATTAGAGCTTGTGCATAGTGATGTGCTTGGACCTATGTCAGTTCCATCATTGGGTAAGCCTGTGTACTATGTATCATTTATAGATGACTTATCAAGGAATACATGGATATATTTCCTCAAGAAGAATGTTGAAGTCTTTGACAGGTTTAAAGAATTTAAGGCTCTGGTGGAAAAACAGAGAGAGAAGAAGATAAAGGTGTTGAGGACAGGTAATGGTGGAGAGTTCTACAAGAAGGAATTTAAAGAGTTCTGTAAGAAGTGTGGTGTATCACGGTAGAAGACTACTCCAAACACACCTTAGCAAAACAAAGTTGCAGAAAGAATGAACACAACATTGATGGAAAAGGCAAGAAGCATGCTCAGTGGTGTCAAGTTAGGACAGGAATTCTAGTTAGTGGCAATGGAGATTGCATGTTACCTGGTCAATAGATCACCTTCATCAGCGTTGGAAAATAAGACTTCACAAGAGGTATGGACTAGTAAGAGACCCTCTCTTTCACATCTGATAGTATTTGGTTGTGATGCATATGTACATGTTCCAAAGGAGAAAAGAACCAAGTTGGATAGTAAATCTAAAAGTTGCATCTTTATTGGGTATAAGGATGGTTTAAAAGGTTATAAGCTTTGGAACCCAGAAACAAGGAAGTTTGTGTACAGTCAAGATGTGGTGTTTAGGGAGGTCAAAGATGTTATTAAACATGAAGTCCTACCAAAGGAAACTGAGAAGATAGAGTTTGAGCTAAAGGAGGAAGAATGAGACTCTACGACAGAAGAGGAATCAGAAGATGAAGAGCCACAAACTCTAGCTATGAGAAGATCAGTTCGAGAAAGAAGGTAGCTAGAAAGGTACAGTCAATCTGATTTCTGGTCAAATTTTTCTTTATCTATTACTGATGATGATCCCATAACTATAAGGGAAGTAGTAAATTCAAAGGATGGCAAACTCTGGAGAGAGGCCATGGTTGATGAAATGGCATCTTTGCACAAAAATGAGGCTTGGGATCAAGTGGTGTTGTCGGCTGGAAGAAAAACCATTAGCAAAAAATGGGTGTTTAAGATGAATATGAATGCAGCAAACAAGGTGGAGAAATACAAAGCTTAGTTATGAGAAAAAGGTTATTCCCATGTGTCGAGAATTGATTTTGGTGATATTTTTTCTCATGTTTCCAAGATAGATTCAATTAGATTACTTTTATATGTTGTTGTTGCTTTTGATTTTGAGGTAGAATAGATGGATGTGAAGATAACATTTCTTCATGGGGATCTGGAAGAAGAGATCTACATGAAGCAACCTAAAGACTTTGTGGTGAAGGGCAAGAAAGAACTGGTATGCAGGTAAAAAATTATTTGTATGGGTTAAAATAATCACCAAGGATGTGGTATCAGAAATTTGATACATTTGTATGAGGAATTCGTTTCACCAGAAAAAAAAAGTTGATCACTGTGTGTATTTTAAATTAATTAGTGACCGTGCTATTTCTTTAGTCTTTTACGTGGATGATATGTTGTTGATTGGAAATAACAAAGAAATTATCTAGGATTTGAAGACCCAATTGTCCTCCAAATTCGACATGAAAGATCTTGGTCTTGCAATCTATATTTTGGACATGGAAATTAAACAAGATTGGGCAAAGAGGAAGCTCTATTTGAACCAGAGGAAGTATGTCAAGACAATATTGCAAAGGTTTAATATGCAGGATAGTAAACCAATGAATGTTCCTATTCCTGTAGGTGTAAATTTATATACTAAACAGTGTCCTAAGACACAAGAAGAGGAAGAGGACATGTCTCGTGTTCCATACTCAAGTGTAATCGGTAGCCTGATGTATGCAATGGTTTTTACTAGACCAGACATTTCACATACAGTGGACTATTGAGTAGGTTTATGTCAAAACCAAGGAAGGAGCATTGGACAATAGTGAAGTGAGTTTTCAGGTATTTGCATGGCACTAGTGATTATGGCCTATGTTACCAAGGAAGTCCATGAATGGAAAAAATTTTATACATCCATGGCTTTGTTGATGCAGAATGGGTTGTAGATATGGATCAGAGAAGATATACAAGTGGGTATGTTCTTAACCTATTTCAAGATGCAGTCAGTTGGATGAGCAAGAGACAGTCTGTAGTAGCACTTTCAACTACAGAGGTAGAATACATGGTAGCCACTCACGAAAGAAAGGAAGTAGTTTGGTTGCATATATTGTGTTCAAGTATGGGGTTGGTACAACGAGCTATAAGGATAGACTGTGATAGACAAAGTGCAATTTTCTTGCAAAAGAACCATGCTTATCTTTCAAAGACAAAGTGCATTGATGTTCAGCATCACTTTGTAAAGGATATGGTTGAATACAAAAAGGTGTTGCTAGTAAAGGTGGACACGTTGAAGAATACTGCAAATGCATTGACAAAGTATGTGAATACTGAGAATTTTTCTTAGTGTAGAGAAACAATGGTCGTTGCAGGGCTGGACCAATGACTAAGCTTTCCTGTGACCCCCTATGTGCAAAATAAAACAACAAGTGGGAGAATGTTGGGTGTGTGTTATATTCTTTCCATGACTAGGCCCACATGCTTAGGTGGGTAGACCTACCTATGGTTTTGTGCAAAGGTTTTGCACATGATTTTGGGCATGATGGTTTTCTACCCATGGTATCTTGTAGATACAGACAAGGGAACTATGGTTATGTTCCAATCCAGGGTTAATGGATTAGGATTTATGGATGCTTTATCATGTATATATTCGGCATGTATATATATGTATTGTAACATTGGAAGGAATAAAATGAAAAATCAATCTGGTAGTATCAGTTTTGGGATCTAAGGGAAAATATCTGTGTATATACATTTTATGTTTTATACTCTCGCCATGTTTTATTTTATGTTTTTTAGAATTCGTTTGCAGGTAATTGTTGTACAGGGTTAAAACCTACAATTTGCATCTATGTAGGCCTTCATCTTGAATTCTTCGCTCTTCACATACCATAGTCCATACTTTGTTGTCCTTGAAGATATTTGAAAATCCTTTTGACAACAACAACATGAATCTCATGTGGGAATTCTTGAAATCTTGCCACAATCCATACTGCTTGCATGATGTTTGGCCTTAAAGTTGTCAGATACATTAATCTTCATATCATTGAAATGTATTCAGTCTAATTTTCTACCGATGTTCCATCTTCTTTGTACAACTTTCAACCTTTATTCATGGGTGTGCTAACTGGTTTGCAATCTTCCAACCCAAATTTCTTCAGAGTTTCCTTGAGATATTTGGATTGGGATATAAACACTCCTTGTGGAGACTAAGTAATTTGTAGACCTAGGAAGAAGGATAGTTCTCTAATCATAAGCATTTCAAATTTTGTTTGCATACATTTTGTAAATTGATGCCCTAATTGTTCCATATTGCTGCCAAATATTATGTCATCCACATACACCACTACTATTAGTAGATGGTCACCTTCAGTCTTTACATAAAGGTTACTATCAATTGTGCCTTTCTTAAACCCTTGTTGCTAAAGGTACTTACCCAGCCTTTCGTACCAAGCTCTCGGAGCCTATTTTAATCCATACAAGGCCTTCTTCAGTTTGTATACGAAGCCTTCATCAGAGGTGAGAAGAAATCCTTTTGGCTGCTCAATGTAAACTTCTTCTAAATCTCCATTGAGAAATTCATACTTCACATCCATCTAATATACCTTGATATTCTTATGGATAAAAAGAGCAAGAAAGATCCTGATAGCTTCCAGTCAAGCTAATGGTTCAAAGATTTCTTCGAAATCTACCCCTAATATTTGGGCATATCCTTTGCAAACCAAACGAGCTTTGCTCTTGATTACTTGACCTTGTTCATTCAATTTGTTCTGGAAAACCTATTTGGTTCCAATAACATTTTTTTCTCTCGGCCTTGGAACAAGCTCCTAAGTGTCATTCTTTTCAATCTAATCAAGTTCTCCATTCATAGATTTCACTCAGAACTTGTCTTTACTTCCTTGACAGAGGCTCTTGGGTTTTATCTGTGATAATAAAGCCAGATTCGCATAACTTGAATACCCAAAAAGTTTCCTTCTAGTTTGGACACCATGTCTTTGATCTCCAAGAATTTGACTCTCAGGATGTTCCTTTTATACATACTTGGAGGGTGTCTTTGGCCTTGAAGTCACACCTGTTATTGAGCCGATTTAATCACTGTAAATATGACTTAATCACAACCATTAATTGTCAACCCAGGGTAGGTCTATTTATTTTAAAGGAGTATGCATTGTTTGTGTCGATACACTTCAACCAAGATTAAAATTAAAAGGAAAAATGGTGTCATTCAATTTAATTGTAGAAAGTAACACTCATGCAGAAATCAAAAACATTCTACAGAAATGAAACGCACTTCATGTTACCAAAGGAAAGGCATTCCACACACCACACCAACAACTAATTTGGTTGACTAAATATTATGTTCAACCCAATCCTGTGTGACAGCATATCATAAATATGGAAATAGAAATAAACCCATCTTGTAAATTACACATTGACAGGAATAATTTCACACTTACAGAAAGGAACAATAATTGATATACCACTACACTATTGTTGCTACTGCAATCCCTACTAAAGAGGAGGGCCCTTCCTCCCTAGAAAGATGTAGGGATGAATTACGAATTAATAAAACTTCAACACCACAGCTGTGAAAGCATCGGCAATGCTACTCTTTGTATTAAGAAATGATTATGAATTACAAGATCAAAATAACGATACTTGTCCTTTGTTACATGGAACTAAGTTCCCTTTATAAGATTGACATGTCCAAAATAAGAAACAGATCAGTTATGAGAATCTCACGATTCTCATGTTGATCAATATCAAGAGAAAATAGAAATCATTACAACAAGTTCTCAATGCAAGGCTTATTGTTGTTACATCATTCTTCAAAATCACAATTGTCTTGATCCTCTAGCTAGCTATGGATAGTACAATCTTTGCGATAGTTATCCTGTGGAACAGTACCCACAATCCTTAGACAGTTGCAAAGTAGTCAATGTCTGCAGTGTAGCAACAATGCTTAAGGTGTAACAACAATGCCTAAGGTGTAACAGCAATTTGAAGTGTAACAACAGTGTTTGAGATGTAACAACAAGTACTCAAAATCTGTTGTTCATCCTTTGGCTATGGTCTTGGAAGCATCACCTGAAAGAAACAGAACCATAGAGACCTTTTTCCATAATCTCCTTGATTAGCCATCAAAAAGGATATCACCACATTCATATATAAAAAAAAAAATGGAAAAATAATATGTCATAACAAAAATGAATTCTTACAACCAAGAAAAAGGTAATTGTGATGTAAATTCCATGGGTTCAAAGGTGAAATGGTCAAGGATAGGGGGAAAAAGGTATCCAAAATATGCACAAATCCTGCACCCAACATCTCCCCCAAGCTGAAGCAATTGCATGTCCTCATGCAAAATACTTCAAAGCCTATTGTTATGCTTCATATGAAATTCTGTCAAATTATAAGCATTAGCAATATCCTCCTCAACAGCCCTATAACCTTGACTAGTCGTCAACTGATGTGGCCAAGATTCCTCCTCGTAATCACACAGTTGATACTGAGGCTGGTATTCCTCCATTAGTAACCAAATTAGAGGATATTTGAATCTAAGTCCTATCCAAAAGGCGCCCAATAAGTCTACAATCTGGGCATATTCTGGGACCCATGAAATAGCAACCACAAAATTTTGAAAACAAAATGGGTCGCTCTCCTGTAATCCTGCACTACTAACCTTTGTGCACTTGTAGCACCCTGTTAGTGCACGGCTCTTCATCTGCACAAAAAGGTTGAGGCAGATCTTCACAATCCTCCTCCTGTAGATGGCTAACTACTCCTTGATCCATGTGGATATTGGTGGCCACCCACCAAGTCCACTTAGACCCCCACCATTATTTCTTTCAGCTTTTCAGTTTCCTTAATTGTAGCACAATTTACTATTTTTTGTAGTTTTTCGAGTCCTGAACTTCTGGAGCTATTTTGAGGCCATAAACGACATTTTTTGGGAAAAATAGGAGTAACATGGGTCCATGGATGAATGTTGCTCTTCCCAAAGTTGTAGTTATTGGATAGATCTTTTTAATGACATATTGTGCACGTCAAACGGATATCATATGCCAAAGTTACGACCCTGGGAAGTTGATGTACCAATTTACCCAAACGGGGCCGACAGTTTGGTATTTCATCTTCTAGGGTTAGGTTTTTGGATGTTTAGGGTTTTCCATTTTTTCTCAACAATAAATAGGCCTTCGATCCTCATTGTAACACAGTTCAGAGGGAGGTAGCCGCCACATCTCTTCTCAGAGATAAGCTACCATCGCCCTAGCTAGCTTATTTCCATTTCTATTTGTAAGCATATTTCAATATTTTATAGTAATGAAATGAAGCATTATTTCTGTTGCATCTATATATGTATGGTTATATCTGTAGTTTTTTGCATTCATGTTTAAATCTGGATCACTCCTTGACATCCAAAACATTAAAAAAATTCCTAAAGAGGCGTCTCAGTTCTGTAGCCATAACTAGTTCAGCCCAGATCATTAGTATTTCCTTTTCTTCATTCATGTACAGCGAATTCATAGCCATATGCCAATCTATCTGATTTTTCATGAAGGAAATAAAGGCGCACAACTGCAAATCGCCCATGTAAGAAAGAATGTTCGCAACCATGTGCGTGCTGACATGTTCACAAATCATGTTATGAAGAAAAAGATCGCAAAGCAAGATTTGATCCTAAAAATTACAAGCACGAAAAACATCCAAAAAAGTTCAGGTATAATTACCCAAATAAGGTCTATTTTCATAGACCGCATTCAACTGAAACAAGAAAAATTGTTCCCACAGAAAAATTGGGTAGGCCAGAGAGGGTCTTCTACACCCTAACATATTTAGGGCGAGTTCATGCAACTTGTTTTTGTCATTTGTCAGATCCCGAACCTGATCCTGTAACAACTGAAACTACTCTTCTTTCTTCTTCATAGTTTCCTCTTTCCCTTGTCTTTCCCATTTTTCTACCAAATCCTTATCATCCCATTTCTACTTGAGCGAGTTTATAACTTTCTAGTGTGTCGCCAGCGAGATCACTCCGTCCTGCAATAGGAGTGCTTGTCAATTCCACTTCTACAATTTAGATATCAATAGAATTTTCTCAGAACACCATCCTAATTCAGGACCTTATGTTCCTCTACATGCACTATCACTTGGGGGTGTAACAGCATCCTGAGGATTGAGCTACTCCGTCTCAGTTGTTGGTTCTTGTGTAACAGCAGTGTCATCAATGGGTTCTTGTGTAGCAGTCTCTTCTTTTTATTCCTGATTATCTTCTACCTCTACTGTTGGTTGTTGTGTAACAACAGTGTCTTTGGCGGGTTCTTGTGTATCAGCTCTCGGGTCACCACCCATGGAATGCTCTATTTCAGTTGTTGGTTCTTATGTATCAGCAGCGTCGTCAACGGGTTCTTATGTAGCAGCTTCCCAGGGATCGGTTTGAGTCTCCATCGAGGTGGTGCTTGCAATACAAACTTTATATCTGGTTTCTGCTAGGTTTATGGTGCATGCCACACACACAGGACCTTGTGCAGAATCCACCCTCATTTTGTCCACTACTTCTACCAAGGTATCTAGGCCTTGAACCCTTGTTTATGCTTCATTTCCTTCTAATTTCTTCTTTAATTTTTCATTTTCCTCTTCTAAGATTTTGATTTTAAGCAGCAAAGACTGAGTCTCATTCTTACCTGGAAGAGGGTCTTCTTCTGGATGGAGTTGTTCCTCCTCTTTCTGCTTCCCTGTGTCCTTGCTCGGTCCTTTGCTGGATGAACGTGAAGGTTCCAGCTGCGAACTAAATTTTACCCTTTTCTTCTGTATTTTGTCACCTATTAGCTTCTTTAATGACCTTTTCTTGACCCTTCCCTCTGAAGATTGGCCTTTTTTAGTCTCCTCTGCTTCCTTTGGGGCGTCAAGGATTCAGTTCGCCTCTTGTGGGAGGTCCTTATCTTTCTACTCATGAATTCTTCCCAGCTTTTACCTTATTGTTCCAAAGTGTCCAGTATAATCAATTTAATCAAACCATGGTTGGTGACACAAGTCTCTGGGTGCGCAATAGTTTTTACAGTCTCCGACATGTTTCTAGTGTTCTCTAACAAAAATATGGAATGTTAACCAATAGCCTGTGCCACAGGTGTTTCAGTAGTGCAAAATGGTAGTTGAAGACAATCATTTCTCTTCCTTCACAGGTGATATACTTGATAATGTATAGGGAAACTTCTCCCCACGGCTGAGGGAGTGACAGTCTGTCAATTCCCCTACCCTTCTTCTCCAATTGTTCCTCTCCTTAAAGGAATTCAAACTTAAGAGAAGGGTCGTTGTTTTTCCTGCCGAACCATTGTTTCCCCATAGTCTGTAGTGATGTTACATGTGCAATCACTTCTTATGCGACTTCAAGCTTTAACCCTCAGACTTCCGTCTGATCTCCATGTAGGTTCTGAGTGAATTCCATGGCCATAGATCCCTCTGATCCTTTGAGTCGTTTGAAAATTTTGAATTAGCCCACTTCCTTAAATACCTCGCATGCCTCAGGGAAATTCTACAATGCTTTCATCAAAGTGGGTTCCTGTTGGACTGCTGCTCCTCCCATATTCACCCCAACACTTTTTACTCTTCTCTATCTCTAAGGATTTTGGAATGAAAGTGCAATACTTGCTGAGGTTGATGTTAGGCAATAAAAGGAAATTAAAATGAGGATTTTGGGTTAAGGAGGATCGTACTGCACACGGTATGGTTCCATTATTGTTTTAGATCATGGAGGTCTAGAATTAAATGCATTTCAATTCTTGGCATGATTGGAATAAAGGGGGTAATGATAACAAGGTTTTAATAATGATTACCAGTTTTAAATTTGAGATCATAGATTATGAAATGACTCTTCCTCTCCCCTGAGTTTAATGGGACGTCTGCCCACAGCCATATAAAGAGATGCCATATTTAATTTCCATAATTGTTTAATAGAGGACAGAAGTGATATACCTTTATGTGACATACCTGGCATGATGTGGCAAAAAACTATTGACAAAAATTGATCACAACAATGATGCGCTAGTTGTATGAGTTCTCTCACAGCATAGCGCTAATAAATACTCTTCTTTGCATATTGTAGCTGACGATTTTGTTAGTTTGGCTACTCACAAGTTGATAGTTGTTACACATGTAACAACAACTCAATTTCCACATTATTTGTACAATCGTCTCTTATTTACATACTTCTTTTTAAAATAGTTACAATGAGAATTTACAAACATATTCTAATAGAACTTCTAACAGCATAAAAAGTAGAATTTACATGAGTTACAAAATTTTGTTACAGAGAGAAAAGAAATGTGTAACAGCCACCAACAGAAGCTGGTTTTCAGCTGTCACAATCGGTTTTCCTGTGCCCCAGAAGAGGTTTTCACAGTCAGATTTTTTTTATTTCATTTTGCTGGGTGTAACAATTGCTAACAGAAGTTGGTTTTTAGTTGTTAGACTTATTGGGAAATTAAGAAATTGGTAGCACAGGGGAATTATCCCCTACCTTCATAATATGAAGGTTAGAATCCTTCACAACGTTGATGAATGATTCATTTGAAGCAGGTTTGTGATATAGCCAAAGACAGTGCCCATTAGGAAACAATGGTGTCCTAACACTATCAATGGTTACTAAATTTACAGTCCCATTATCAAATACTGCGTCAACTTCATAAGGACCTAGCCACCTGGTGTAGAGCTTCCCTTTAAAATCCTTAAATCTTGAATCATACAATAGAGCCCAATCTCTTTTTTGAAATTTCTTATTTTTAATAAATTTATCGTGCCACTTAGCTCTCTACTGCTGGACAAAGTTTGTTTTCTTAATAGTAGCTAACTATTTCTCAACTAGTTCATTAAGTTAATTCAATCATTGTTTTTGTGTTGTTGTCATATCTAGATTCACTTGGAGTGTTGTTCTCAATGTCTTAATTTCGAACTCTATAGGAAACAGAGGATTTTTACCATACACTAATTCATATGGTGAGAATCTCGTATTGTTCCTCCATGTAGTCTGATATGCCCACAACTCTTCTAGAATTTTATCAACCCAATTTCTTCGATGGATAGCTATGATATTGGTAAGAATGCCCTCAATAACCTTGTTGGTGCTTTCCACTTGGCCATTCGCTTACAAATGATAAGGCGAAGTGATTCTACAATAAATTTTATATTTTTCAACCAAGTTTTGAATCAAATGAAATGTGAATTGGGAGCCTCCATCTGTCACTATTTATATGGGTACTCCAAAGTAGACAAAAATTTCTTTGACCAAGAAGTCTAAAACCAACCTACTCTGTAGCTCTAGTAAATGCTTTCTCCTTGACCCATTTTGTGACATAGTCGGTGCAGACTAGAATGTAGGATTTATGCTGAGATGACGGGTGGATTAGTCCTACAAAATCTATAGCCCATTTCTCGAATGGTTCTAAAACTATTTGTCGTCGCAACGACATCTCATCTGATTGAAGTGATTGACCCAATCTTTGGCAGTGATCACATCCCTTCAAAAATTTCTTAGCATCCTGGAATATTGTGGGGTCAATAGTATCCTGTTGAGATCACCTTGTATCTTTTTTTCTTATATGCAAAGTGAACTCTGCAAGGTTCCTCATGGAAATCTTGAAGGATATCAAAAATTTCATCCTCCCTTACACATCTTCTAATCTGATGATCTGGCCCAATGTGATAGAGATTTCCTTCTATCCATGAGTATCTAGCACTTTGCTGAACGATCCTTTTCCTTTCCCTGTAGGATAGGCGTTGGGGGATTTTTCCTGGAGCAAGATAACTAGCTATGTTTGCATACCACTGTGAGTGAGCTAAAATAGCAAAAAGATATTCATCCGAAAAAGAATCTTCAATAGGCATGCTTTCACTACTAACATTCAATCTAGAAAGAAAATCAGCTACCACATTATCCTTCCAAGGTTTATCTAGGATAGTTATATCGAATTCCTATAACAGGCATAACCACCATGTAATCCTACCATTAGTGATTGGTTTGTTCATCAAAAAATGAATGGAAAAGTGGTCCGTGTGTACAAACACTTGATATCTTGTTATGTAGTTCCGAATTTTATTAATGGCATGCACTACTGCAAGGAATTGCTTCTCAGTCATCGTGTAATTAAGTTTAGCTAGAGTCAAGGTTTTACTTATAAAAATAAATTCCATATCGTTTCTTGTCCTCCAGCTAGCCCAAAACAACTCCCACAGCAGTATTAGATGCCTTCGTAGCTATGTGGAATGATAGATTTCAGTTTGGGCCCCGCAAAACAGGAGTTGCTGATACACATTATTTCAATTTTGCAAAGGCTTTCTTGCATTTCCCTGTCCATACAAATTCTACCTCTTTCATAAGTAAAGAAAATAAAGGAGATGCAATCCTTGAAAAAATTTCTATAAACCTCCTAGAGTACCCTGCATGACCCAAGAAACCACGTACCTCTTTTTGTGTCTTGTGAATTGGGATTTTCAATATTACCTCTATCTTAGGAGGGTCCAGTTTAATTCTATCAGCTGAAATAAGATGTCCCAGCACGATCCCTTCATTCATCACCATGTGAAATTTTTCTGTACTCAATGAAACATTAGTCTCAACACATTGTTCTAATACTTTTTCCAAATTAACTAATGTTGTTTCGAAGGCATCCCTGTAGGGTGTGAAGTCATCCATGAAAATTTCCAAACAGTCATTCAGTAGATCCGAGAAGATTCCTAGTATCGCCCTTTGGAAGGTTGTTGGCGTATTACAAAGTCCAAAAGGAAGAACTCTATAGGTAAAATTTCCCCAAGGGCAGGTAAAGGTCATCTTATCTTGGTCTTCCGAGGCAATCTGTATTTGGTTGTACCCACTAAACTCGTCTAAAAATGAGAAAATTTTCTTCCCAGACAAGGTATCAAGGACCTGGTCTATAAATGGCAAGGGAAAATGGTCCTTTTGGGTAGCCTTGTTAAGTTCTCTATAATCCACACAAACCCTCCACTTGTCGTTCTTTTTGGGGATAATGACAAGCGAAGATACCCATTGACTGTCAAAAATGGGATAAATGAAGTTGGCATTTAGGATTTTCCGCAATTGTTCTTTTACTACCTCCTTTAATGAAGGGTTCATACGTCGCTGCGGTTGTCTCACTGGATTTCAATCATCCTTCAAATAGATGTGGTGACTATATAGGTTGGGATGGATGCCCTTCATATCTGTATAGTCCCATGTAAACACCTTTTTGTACTTTTGTAACAATTGTAACAGCAAATAATGTGTTATGTTCAGCAGTCAAGTTTGGATTTACATTAAGATATTTACATGGTTCTATTTCAATAGGATTGTTGTTAATACTTGGAGCAGTCTTTATCTGTTCAAGGCTCAAATATTCTACAGCATCTCCCCCCCCCCCCCCCCCCCCCTCGAGTTTTCATTGGAAGTAACAAAAAGTGAATTACTAATGAAACCACTTATGATATCATCTTAGGTTTCATCCTTCCATTATTGTGCCTTCCTGAGGGTGAGAAGTGGCTATGAGTGATCTGTCTTGGGTTCAAATTAGTTCCACAAGGGATTTCCCGAAGTCATATCTGGTTTTTCTGGGGTATAAAGTCTAAGACTCTTTGTGGCTTGGCCATCAAAAATCATCATGGACCTAGGCCTGCATCCTATGAATGCATCTGTAGTGGCTAGCCACGACCTTACTAAAAGTAAAGGATTCTCCCCCAAGTTTGACTTAGTTTTTAAAATAAGGAAGTCAACAACATATCGCCAAGAATCTACTATAGTCACTACGTCTTCTATCATTCCCTCGAGTTTAACACAGGACCTATCTGCTAGTTCCAATACTATAGGTGTGTGTCTTAGTCTATGTAATCCTAATCTTATGAAGAGTTCTTTCATCATTAAATTAATGGTTGCCCCTAAATCAATCAATGTATTGATAATGGGCTTTCCAGCAATGTAAACAATGAAAGTAGGATTCCCTGGATCATTGTATTTGGTTAAAAGGGGTTGATTGATCCGAATGGAAAATGGCATCAACCCATGGTACTCATCCACCCATATTATTCATCGACCCATGGAATTTACCCATGTTATTGTAAATGGTATCCGCCCGTGGTATTGTAAAATCCAACCATGGTACTCACCCACCCATATTATTCATAGACCCATGGAATTTACCCATGGTATTGTAAATGGCATCCGCCCGTGGTATTGTAAAATCCACCCATGGTATTCATTCACCCATGGAATTGACCCATGGTATTGTAACTGAAAAATACTATAAGTAACAAGTCACATTTTGTAAAAGGACAGATTGTCCGCCACAATGTAGCCTTTACAGTTCAGAGGCATGTAGCCGCCACATCTCTCCTCAGAGATAAGCTACCATCGCCCTAGCTGGTTTCTTTCCATTTCTGTTTGTAAGAATATTTCAGTATTTTACAGTAATGAAATGAAGTATTATTTCCGTTGCATCTTTGTGTTTATGGTTATCTCGGTATTTTATTGTGTTCCTGTTTAAATCTGGATCAGTGGTATCAGAATAGGTTATGATTCCATGGGAATGAGGGTTTGATGCATATTTCAGTTTCAAATTTTGCAGCAATATTCAACAAACTTCAGGCATGTGCTACAACCTTCACAGAGAACTTTTCTTGGGTCAAGCAGGAAGAATTTTTCTTTCTTCATTTTTTTGCAGGAATTTTTTTTTTGGGCGGTGACTTTTCAGATCAGATCTGAAACATTGGGTACAAAATTTACAAAAAAAAATACCAGATCTGGACTCCTCTCGAAAAATCACCCAATTTCAAAAAACAAATGGGTCGAATCGGAGTTTGGATGTGGGAGATATCGCTGATTTAAAATCAGCTATTTTATCAGAATTTTGGTGACGACAGAACTGTTGCAGCGCGAATCTGAGATCTCAGAGTGCCCAAATAAGGATTTCCAACTCATGGGAAGATGCAAAATGATCCTTCTGCTTCCAAAAACAGGTTATAATAAATATTCTGAGTTATATTGGCCGAGTTATGTCCATTTTAATTCTGGAGCAACATTCGGAGTGGGTTTCCATTGGAGACGTGCCCTCCCACCCCACTTTAGTAGGCACCTGCTTCACATTCATCAGTTTCAACATAGCAGCATTCGGCTTGGGTTATTTGGAGACGTGCCCTCCCACCCCAGGCTATGTAGGCACCTGCTACTTCATCAGCAACCAACATCATGGTTATGGGTCAACCGCATAAAATCCTTGTCATCGAAGTCCATTTGCTAGGCCGCACACTGTCAGCATCACAGTTGGTCACAAGCATTACAGGGTATCTCTATCCTCGGATCTTCGTTTATCAAGGTTTTTGGTTAACCACATAAAACCCTTATCTTCAGTGGCTCTTCATATTCCACAAAGGCTTCGCAGGAGGGAACTTTACGCAATGGGGACCATTTCTTCTTAAGGAGGGAGGAATGATCCGAATGGAAAATGGCATCAACCCATGGTACTCATCCACCCATATTATTCATCGACCCATGGAATTTACCCATGTTATTGTAAATGGCATCCGCCCGTGGTATTGTAAAATCCATCCATGGTACTCATCCACCCATATTATTCATAGACCCATGGAATTTACCCATGGTATTGTAAATGGCATCCGCCCGTGGTATTGTAAAATCCACCCATGGTATTCATTCACCCATGGAATTGACCCGTGGTATTGTAACTGAAAAATACTATAAGTAACAAGTCACATTTTGTAAAAGGACAGATTGTCCACCACAGTGTAGCCTTTTACAGTTCAGAATAGTTCAGATGCATGTAGCCATCACATCTCTCCTCAGAGATAAGCTACCATCGCCCTAGCTGGTTTCTTTCCATTTCTATTTGTAAGAATATTTCAGTATTTTACAGTAATGAAATGAAGTATTATTTCCGCTGCATCTTTGTGTTTATGGTTATCTCTGTATTTTATTGCGTTCGTGTTTAAATCCGGATCACTAATCAATCATCGACTCAGACAACTTTCCTATCAAATGAATAATATCAGGGTCCTTAGGCTTCCTTCCAGGATTGTTAACACACAAATACCTTACTTTTTTTGCATAGACAGGCACGTCTCTGATAGCCTGTAGTAGAGGGATCTGTATGTGTAATATTTTCAACTCCTTGAGAAAATCTTAACCAGTTGTGAAGTCTTACCAGTTTCTGCCAGCCTTCGAGGATATGGAGGGTCTTTAGCTGTTATAGTCAAATCAGTTGTTACAGCTGTATCATATTTACTCAGACTGGCTGTTACAGGCGCAATAGTCCCCTCTGAATCAGTTGTTACAGGTGTGACAACAGCTTCAAAATCTGTAGAACCCCCCTTGGGTGACTCACACTCTTCTTCAGTTATAACAGGGGAGAGTTTTGGGTGAACTACTTTCCCTGACCAAAGATGGATTTCATTATACCCGACAGGAGTGATACAATAAGTCTGAAAGGTGGTCGAAGGTTCAATGTTCTGGGTTGCCTTATTGTTTGGGTTAGGGTTAGGTTGCACAGGTAATTGGGGTTGTATAGACGGTGTAGCAATAGGTGCTTGAAGAGGTGGCAGTTGCAACTGTTGTTGTGCTGGTATTGCCAGAAGAACTGGTCCTAGGGAATTTCCTCTCCAATTCTGAGTCCAAGGATATGGTTGTGATGGAGGGCATAGGAAAGGTGACGAGGAAGACCATTGATTCCAAGGTGAAGGATATTGTGTCGGAGGAGGGGCAGAGTACTTCCATGGAAATTTTTGAAAATTATGTGTACTATTCCATGGATTGAAAGAAGAGAAATCTTGAGGCATACTTAGGGGCCATGATTTCCATGGCTTCTTGGATCCAGTGAAGTAGGAAGATTGAACCTCCTTGCTTGAATACTTAAGCACAGCTTTCAATTGGAAAGCTCCGGGCAATGACCTGTGGAATGTGCTAGATCACAGATGTTGCACAGGGAGATGTTGTTTACCCTACATTCCTTCCAGGAATGCTTGTCCTTGCATATCGGGCAGAACATGGCTAAAGTTGCATTAGCCTCGTTCGGTTCTTTCTTCACTTGTGTTTTCATAATTTGAGCAGACAGGGTACTAAGAAGATCAGTTTTAAGATTCTCAAACAAGTTCCCGATTTCCCCCCTGGTCATGCCACCATTTGTAGATTTATGTATCTAGGCAAAGGCATCTCACACCCCACTTCTCCCCTTCGACAATCCTCTAGAGAATCTTAAACAAATATTTACTATCTCAGGAAATGGTTCCTAAGATATATCCTCTTTTCCTGATAGGTTAAGGGTATCGAGGCAGTCATCTCTCATACCCTGTATGAATATGGTCTTCAAGAACTCTTGATCTAATTCATTGTGTTTAGAGCTCTACAAATTGTAATGGAATCGCTCCACATAATCCTCCAAGATTTCTTCCTCCTTTTGTGTTATCTTGAATATTTCTTCCCGCAATTCCTTGGTTCTGCAATAATCCTAATACTTAGATAGAAATTTTTCTTTCATGTTGCTCCATGTTGAAATGGTAGTAGAGCACAATCCCATGAACCATCTCAATGCTACTCCTTTTAGAATAGTAGGGAATAAGTTCATCTTCTGAGCATCTAAAACATAATCATAGCTCCTGCACAAGACATCAAATTTAAACAAGAAGGTGTCAAGGTCTTCTACAGTCATCCCTTGGAAGGATGGAATAGATGACAAAGGAATGATTTTCATGGGAGATTCACCTTTGATATCCCTTATTGAAAACTCAAAGGTGGTGATGGTGGAATATGTTTGTGTTGTTGTCATTATTATCCCCCATTGTTGATCGTCTTGATCCTTGCTGTGACAGGTCTTCTGTAGACTGTCTTGGTGACTATATTGTTGATCCAGGTGGATATTGGTGGCCACCCACCAATTTGACTTGGACACCCACCATTGCTTCTTTCAATTTTTCAGTTTCCTTAATTGTAGCACAATTTACTATTTTTATCAGTTTTTCGGGTCCTAAACTTCTGGAGCCGTTTTGAGGCCCTAAACGACATTTTTTTGGAAAATCTACTGCGACCAATTTTGTATCTAAAATCGTCTTTCCCATCTTAGTCCTCAAAGAGATCTTTCCAATGGGTTATCATGTGTGTCAAATGAAGATAATATGACCAAGTCGCGACCCCGATAAGTTGGTTTTCCAACTCACCCCAACGGGGCCCATAAACTCTTGGTGTTACATCTCCTCAAGTTAGGGTTTTGGTTGTTTAGGGTTTGCTCTTATTGTTCAATAATAAAAGGGCCCTTGAGCCTCATTGTAAGGCAGTTCAGAGGCATGTAGCCGCCACATCTCTTCTCAAAGTTAAGCTACCATCGCCCTAGTTGGTTTATTTCCATTTCTGTTTGTAAGCATATTTGATGAGCCCCAAATTTGGTAACATTTTGGGCTCATTTGGACTAACTACCCTTGCTCAACCCTTCATTTTTCATAGCTTATGCATCATTTTTTTAGTATATTTATGTCATGTGTACGAATAAGGGCAGTCACTATTCCTAGGTGGCTAACACGTGCTTATTTCAGGGATTTTGACATTTAATGGAGCAAGACCACGCAGATAAGGGCTAGGAGACAGCCAAGATGGGGTTGAGGATTCATAGGAGGATTGTCCAAAGCATTAAATGGCCTTCCTTGGGATTTTCACCCCAACTCCAAGCTCTGACAGCCACCACAACTGGATCTAGAAGGCAGCCAAATGGATTTTGAGGAAGTAGCAGTTCACTCTTAGTTTGGTCAGCCAAGCCCCACTGATTTAGGAGGCCAGATTGGGGCCTCAAGATGTATAAATGATAGGGCTTTAGCCTTCGAAAAGGACTTTTGAAACCTTGTTGCACATTCTGGACTACAAGCTGCTAGCTCTGTTTTGCTCTTTTGTAGCCATTATTGGCATTATATTTGACTTATGATTGTTATCTTTTAATGGAAAGCAGGCAGATTTGAGTTCAGTTCTGAGTTCTTAAAGGAGCCATAGCTCTCGGGGTTGGACCCAACCTGAGAGCCTAAGGCCTCCTTCCTTTGTATTGTTATCTTTCTTTCAGCATTATGTTTTTTTCTTTACATGCATTCAAACACAGTTTGTTGAGTTAGATTGCTTGGTGTGGTTAAGTAGGACATAGGTAGAAGATAGAGTTGCATTAGCTGTTTAGAATAAATTGAAGAGATTGGAGTTGATAAAAGGTCCGGAAAAGGGTTGCTTGCACACTCATTTTCACCTCTTTCTAGGGGTTGGAATTGCAGACAGTGCTTCCCACCAAAACCATTGGTTTACACGTTCATGCAATCTGTGGTGTAATATTTTCATTTGTAGAAGTGTCCATGCGTTCAGATCTCTTGGAATGTTTCTTTTTTTCAGTACCATGCATGATTCTCCTTAGGAATAACGTTGCTGTTCATTGGTTTTATTAAACAGTTAGAATAGGTTAATACTATTTCGGTTATGTGCAGGATGTGGATGATTTGTTTCGTTTACACTGTGCAGTGCTACTCCCTCACTCTCTTGTCCTTCTAAGTCGTGCCCAGGCCAACTACTCATCTCCCAATTCGACCCCTTGTCTCTCAACTATTCTATTACCCTTGTTATTCTACCTTCTTCTGCCTTCCATTCCCTCTGCCCTCTTCAAGACAACCTAGCTTTGCACACCCCCTCTTCATCTCATCTCTCTGTCCCTAAGTCATTACAAACCCCTCTCCTACCTCCCTATCCACCCATGCAGCCTCTTCCACTCACCCATCACCCTAAAATCCGATTATAGAACATCCTGTAGGAATTACTGAACTTCCTGTAGAAATTCTAAACATCCTGTAGAACCCCTGCAGACTTCCTGTAGAAGCTCATAAACACGGTTGCTTGGCATCCAAACTTTATGAAACTCTCTGAAAGGATGTTAGGGACTCCATAGACCCTCTCTGAGCCTTCCTGACCTCTTCCAAGCATTTCCCCCCTTGATCTACCCCTGCACAGTAAAGATCCAGTTAGAAGCACATGCATAATAATTCCAACAACTTGAACAAAAATACAAAAATATGTTCTCTTCGGATCAAAGTAGTCTAGACACATGCATCTCACCTTCCTAGAAGTAATGGCATCTCTTTCAGTAGTTTGCATTCCCACCTTTGCATCAGTAGGACTAGCTGGTAGAATTAGGGTTTGCTAGGGTTTGTGTTTCTTGTTGGCTTTCAGTTCCTTTTTTCACATAGATTAGCTTCTTTTGATATTAGCTTTCGCCCATCAGTTCAACAGTTTCTTCTAAGAGCTCATAGAAGTTGGCTTGAGCCCCTAGCGGACTTGTGCCAGCTGACTAAGTGACAGCTGCGACAAGAGCTAGTACTTGTGCATACAGCACCGTCGCTTCCAAGTTTGTTACGAACTACCGGGTTGATAAAATTAGAGAAGGAAGCTCCAGGAGTTGTAGCATTATTGCTACAATACTGGAGCCCACCATCTTTTTGGCGCCGTTGTCGAGGAAGCGTCAGAGTATTGGTGATTGTTGCTTTTCGTCTACTTTCCTACTCTCGCCTTCTGCTAAGTAGTATTTCATTTCCATTCTGCAAAACTAGCATAGACATTTCCTGCTTTCATAGATTAACATTTCAATTCCGCAATTTCATTCCTGCAAGCGTAGATTAGCATTTCCATTCTGCAAAGCATAGCTTATCATTTCAATTCCTGCAATTTCATTTGAGCAAAATAGATTAGTTCTTTCATGCTTTCATTTCAATTCTGCATTTCCATTTCAGCAAGATAGTTAGTTGCAGTTCAATCTGTTTTAGTTTTGCAGGTACCAGAAAAAACAAAAGCAATCAACAGTCTTTTCATTTCATGCCTCGTAGAAACCGAGATAAAACAGGCAAATTCTTACCCAACACCCCCACCACATCACTAAGTCACCCTTCTCTCTTCTTTGACAGTGATCCAGAAGAACCAATAGGTGAACCTCCTGAGATATACGAAGATCCTATAGCAGAAGAAGAGTTAGAGACCACTCCATCTGAAGCTATGGCTGACAATAGGGGAGAAGATGAGAGAATTGAAGGTGCCTTCCCCATTCGAGAGACCAATGGAGACATGAAAATGAAGAACATCAGTCCCTCCGCTTTACCTCACTTCCATGGACTGACTACTAAAGACCCTGATACCTTCCTATTTGAGTTTGTTGTCCTTTGTCGAACCTATGACTATACTGAAGATGAGCAGAAACTAAAACTCTTCCCCTCAACCCTCAAGGATGCAGCATTACGCTGGTTCATGGGCTTACCTGGGAACAGTATCACCACTTGGGCTCAGATGCAGCAAGCCTTCAATACCAAATACCGGGACTACTGTAGGTCCAAGGAAACCAAGGGAGAAATCTTTCAGATGATCATGGGGAATGATGAGTCCTTAGAGGATTACGAGGAAAGGTTCCAGCTTAGCTATAAACGGGCCAGGTGCACACTTGACCCTAAATCTCTTAAGTTGGTCTTGCTCCGAGGAGTCCCGAAAGACCTCTTAGATACCCTTCACATGCTAGCTGGAGGAGATATTTACCAACTGCCTTATGAGGACATAAAGACTGTGTTTAGAAACCACTCTAGGGCAGCCCGAAAAAGAGGTAGAGGAAACCCCCTCTCAGCTGGTGTTCCTTTCTCCAAACATGAGTTTGCAAATCAATTAGAGGATCTCAAGAGTGAGGTGAGACAGACCATCGCCATGCAACTTGATACATTCCGAATCCAGCAGAAGAAAGAGGAAGTTGAGAGGGCTTTGGCTATCTTCTGCCTTAGGTGTACAAGGAAACACCCTAAGAATGAGTGCCCATTACATTCGGTTGAGGTATGTTTTGTCTGTGAGGAGGACCACCCCACAAACCAATGTCCAACCTTACCTGGGCTTAAATCCATGTATCAAGGGACAGAAGCGCCCACTGAACCTCTCTATTTCCTCAACCAAAGAAGGCCACATGGACCTAGACCTTACCAACAGGGGATGCAAGGGACACCCAAAACCTATTACAGCCCCAACCAATCTGCTCCTATGCCTTCCTGGGGACCCCCTGTTCATCCTTCCTGGTCTATACCTCCTCCATGGTCTTACCCACCTCGGTACCATACTCAACCCACTACTCCTTCGTTTCACTCACATGCCCAGCCACAGCCTCAGTGGAATGCACCTCAACCGGGGTGGAGGCCCCAGTACAATACTCCTCCCGCCATTTTGCCTCCACCACCAGCTCAACCACAACCATTACCTCCTGCTCCTCCAAGGCAGCCCCAAATGCCTGCTCAACCGAACCCGAACCCCAACAACAGACAGGCCCAGCAGGTATATATTGGGGAAACATCATGCTCTACCTATGCTGTGGAGATCCAGGAGATCAATCTGCGATCTGGAAAGACTCTTCCGGATCGCCAACCTCCTCCCCCAGAGGACGAAGAAGATAAACAGGAAAGTGAACCAAAGGCCATTCCACCCTTTCCTGAGAGACTAACAGCCACCACACAAGCCAACCCAGAGGAGGATGAGCTTCTGGGAGAGCTCAAACATTTGTGTGTGAAAATACCACTTCTCCAAGCCATCAAAGATGTACCGATATACAGCAAACTGGTTAAGGAAAAGTGTTTTAGACACCCAGGCAGGTGAAAAAGAGATGCTTCAACCATCAATGTCATAGGACAACTGTCTGATCTTATGTTGGGACAAGTCATCTGCCCAAAGTATTTGGATCCTGGGAGTCCTGTAGTGGATGTCCACATCAATGGCACCATCATACCTCATACGTTGATTGATCTGGGGGCTGCCATTAATGTGATGACCAGAGATACCATGCTCAAACTCAACCTTCAGGGTTCCTTGAGAAAGACCTCGACAGTCCTACAACTAGCAGATCGCTCCACCGTGACTCCCGAAGGGATTGTAGAGGATGTCTTGGTCTTTGTTGACTCTTGGGAGTACCCTGCAGATTTCTTGGTTCTGCAACCAAAGGCAAAGCTTACCGGATACCCTCTTATTTTGGGAAGGCCTTGGTTAGCCACTGCAGATGCTTACATACGCTGTCGTGCAGGAAACATGACCATCAAAAATGGTCCTATGTCCAAGCAGCTAGTCCTGTACCCTCCTGCCCAACCCTCATTAGAGCATGACTTACCACTTTGGTTGGAGGAAGGAGAAGAGGATGAGGTGTACTCACCACCTTTGTGCACCCTAGACACCACTAGGGGAGGCCTCCCAACCGAGGACGATTTGATTGAGACCTTGATCCAGACTCCACCTCCCAGTGCAGTGTCTTTAGAAGAATTGGTGGAGGGTGCCCAAGCCAGCACCTTAGTGGACCTTTGTGTGACCGACCCTGTCACTCCCAGAGTCAAAAATGTGGAGTTCGGTCCTTAGAGAACATTAAAGATCAGCTCCTCCCTATCTCCTTCCCAGGAAAAGGAGC
The DNA here is from genome assembly GCA_031772625.1 of Pinus tabuliformis. Taxonomy (NCBI): domain Eukaryota; kingdom Viridiplantae; phylum Streptophyta; class Pinopsida; order Pinales; family Pinaceae; genus Pinus; species Pinus tabuliformis. The sequence continues at coordinate 1,421,311,451 of CM062820.1, read as the reverse complement.
TGTGTAGTCTGTTGGCCAGTCATCTAGATGCTTTTGCTTGGAACTATAAGGAGATGAAAGGAGTCCATCCTTCGGTCTGTACCCATCACATCTACATCAAAGAAGGTTGTAAACCGGTTAGGCAACCCCAAAGGAGAATGAATCCAGCCCTTAAGGACATCATCAAGGAGGAATTACAAAAACTGTTAGATGCCGGATTCATTTACCCCATCTCGGATAGCGAATGGGTGTCCCCTTTGGTGTTGGTTCCCAAGAAAAACAGGAAGTGGAGAATCTATGTGGACTACCGAGAACTGAACAAAGCTACCAAGAAAGACCATTTTCCACTACCTTTCATAGATCAAGTGTTGGACGGACTGGCAGGAAAGAAGTTTTTCTCTTTCCTGGATGGGTTTAGCGGGTATAACCAGATCCAAATCAGCCCGGAAGACCAGGATAAGACCACCTTCACTTGTCCTTGGGGTACCTTTGCTTACCGAGTTCTTCCCTTTGGACTATGCAATGCTCCTGCCACCTTCCAGAGGGCCGTCTTGAGCATCTTTTCTGAGCTGGTCCATGATTCGGTGGAAATCTATATGGATGACTTCACTCCTTATGGGTCCAACTTCCAGGAAGCATTGTCCAATCTGGGAAAAGTCCTCACCAAGTGCATTGAGATGAACCTGTCCCTTAGTCCTGAAAAGTGTGAATTCTTGATGACTGAAGGGACCGTGCTAGGCCATACCATTTCTTGCCAAGGGTTACAAGTGGATCCTAACAAAATTGCTCTCATCAAAAAGGTTCCACCCCCTCAGAAGGTAAGAGATGTTCGAAGTTTCTTAGGATTAGCGGGATATTATAGGAGATTCATTAAAGACTTCAGCAAGCTAGCCTCGCCATTGTTTAGCCTCTTGGCAAAAGATGTTGAGTTTAAATGGACTGACGATTGTCAGAAGGCTCTGAATGAATTAAAGGACAAGTTGGTGTCTGCCCCAATCTTGAGAGGTCCAAACTGGGCCCTACCTTTCCACATCCACACTGATGCCTCGAACAAAGCCATAGGGGCAGCCTTAGGACAAGTTGAACAAAAACTTCCATATGCCATCTACTTTGTCAGCAAAAACTTATCCAAGGCAGAACTGAATTACACTGTAACTGAGAAAGAATTTTTGGCCGTGGTCCATGCACTGAACAAGTTCTGACATTATATCACTGGCTATCAAACATTTGTACATACTGATCATGCTGCAATTAGATATTTAATGAATAAACCAGATGTGAATGCTCGTATTATTAGATGGTTACTTTTGTTGCAACAGTTTGATTTGACTATCGTTGACAAACCAGGTAAAGAAAATGTTGTTGCTGACTTTCTGTCTAGATTGGATTTACCTGCAAATGAGGATGGAACAGTGGATGACCAGATGCCCGATGAACATCTGTTTGCTATTTTAGTACTCTCTCCATGGTTTGCTGATATAGAAAACTACCTTGTTTCAGCACAGTTCCCTCCGCACTTATCCTCAAGAGAAAAGAGCAGAATCGTCAGAAAGAGTGCCTCATTCACTTGGATCGGGGGCAACCTGTTCAAGCTTGGCCCTGATCAGATCTTAAGGCATTGTGTAAGGGAGGAGGAAGTCTTTGATATCCTCCTCACCTGTCATGACAGGCCTTGTGGAGGACATTTTGCAGCAAAGAGGACTGCCTTCAAAATCCTGCAGGCAGGCTACTATTGGCCCACGCTTCATCAAGATGTCAGAAGGTATATCAGCCAGTGTGACCGATGCCAAAGGATGGGGAAACCGACTCCAAGGGATGAAATGCCTCTCCAACCTCAAGTGACTCTTGAGCCATTTGAGAAGTGGGGTATGGATTTTGTGGGTCCAATCAATCCTCCCTCGAGGCAAAGGTCTTACATCATTGTGTGCACAGACTACCTGACCAAGTGGGCAGAAACCAAGGCAATCAAAGCAGCGACAGAAGAAAAGGTGGTCGAGTTCTTAAGAGAAAACATCTTCTACAAATTTGGCTACCCAAGAGAGCTAGTCACCGATCAAGGAAGCCAGTTCACCTCCAACTTAATTGAAGACCTACTAGCTCATCACAAAATCAAGCATAGGACTTCCACCCCCTATCATCCTCAAGAAAATGGGCAGGTGGAAGTCACCAATAGAGCATTGGAAGGAATCTTGACTAAGGTGGTGAGCAGCAGTAGAAAAGATTGGGCAGATCGCCTGTTTGAGGCCACGTGGGCTTACAACACCACTTGGAAGACCACAACTGGCTTCACACCTTATGAGCTGGTCTATGGGAAGAAAGCTTTGTTGTCAATTGAGTTTGAATACAACACCTTAAGGATGGCAGCTCAGCTGGACCTGGATCTCAGCCATGCCCAACAAGAAAGGTTATTACAGCTGAATGGATTGGACGAGCACCGAATGCAGGCCCTTCTTCACTCAAAAGTGGTTCAACTTCAGAGGAAGGTGTGGCATGACCAACACCTCAATGACAAGCAATTTCAGCCGGGAGATTGGGCACTGTTGTATGATTCCAGGCATAAAGATTTCAAGGGGAAGCTAAGAACCAGATGGCTGGGACCATATGCAGTGGAAAAATGTAATGACAATGGATCTGTTCTTATTCAAACCATTGATGAGGAGGCCATCCCTATGCTTGTCAATGGGCATCGACTAAAGATCTACAGGAAACCTCTCTCAAGACAAGAATTCATCAAAACTGTGGAAAAATCAGTGCTGGTCATAGATCAGGGTTTTGCCTCTGTTTTGGGCATACCTTGAAGATCTTAAAAAAAAAAAAAACCAAAAAACCAAAAATAAAAATAAAAAAGATCCTTGGGTGAAAACCTTTCTGAGGATCCCAAGGCAGATGGTAGGGGTGAAAACCTCATTGAGGCGTCCCTACTATCTTTCTAAAAATGTTTGAAAAAGACCCTTGAGTGAAAACCTCTTTGAGGCGCTCAAGGCAAACGAGAAGGGTGAAAACCTCATGGAGGCGCCCCTGCTGTCTTTCAAAAAAAAAAAAAACAAAAAAAACAGAGACAGCAAGTTCACAATGTGGCAATGCATGCAGGTTGCAGGTATTCTATGAAGGAAAAGAGGTCCCTCAACTCAAAGACAAGGGTCCTTATTATGCTACTAGGTGACCTCACCAGCACCCCCTCCGAAAACACTCATCTTCTCCAAGGTCTGGGCACGATTTGATCACAGTTTAGTCTTCTACAGGAAGCTACAGGACTTTCTACAGGAAGTTCTGTATTTCTACAGGAAACTTCCTGTAGAATTTTTGGACGGCCCAGAACTAATTGTGTGGGGAGATCTAACGACCGAGGTTCGGCATGGAGGCATGCAAGCTACTATTCTCTCCATCACACACCGCTATCGCCTCCTTCTACCACCCCAGTTGCCATGCAATGAAAATACCTGCACAGTCAAAACAGAACATTGAATTATCAGAGGAAGCGCTTCTCAAATGAAAAAAAGATGCAGAGATACCATGCAATACTTATCAAAGCCATCTGAGGGCCCTGCGATCATGGCTGTGATGCCACCGTCTCCACTGCCTCAGCATGCACCCGAGGAGGAAAAACTGCTACAGGACATCCTACAGGAATCCCGTAGCAGTTCATCCAGCTAGAGTGTACACCATCAAATCGCCTGCAACACATAGAGCGGGCACATGCAGCCGAGTCACAAGCTTCGTCATCAGCAGCCTGCGAAGAGGAACCCCCGTGCCTGTGCAAATAGCAACAGCGAGCAAATCTAATCACCATCGTCCTGAAACCTGAAAATCATGTCACGGCCGCACAGGTAAGTGCCTCGCCCTTTCTTTCGTCAAATTACATGAATACTACTCTAGAATGTTTGCAAGTATGGAAATGAACGGGTTGAGCAGTCGAATGGCCATTCAACTGGCCACGACGACCAGTCAGATGGTCTAGTCAGATTTGGAAAGTGGTGGTCGTGGCAAATAAAACGGGTAATAGACACGTGAGGAATGTCCAGTCGGGGAGAAGCGGCGATTTAACGGAAATGGCGGTGGCGGATCTGCAGGGAATGATGCGGCAGTCAGGGAGATTTGCAGTGAAATGAGTAGGTGACGTCGTCCAACGGTCAGGCAGGGACAGCTCACCCCCGCGCCATGAATTCCGCAGGGATTCAAATCCACCGCCTAGATCGCCACTCCACTCATTTATCATCAGCTGTTTTGAAGTCGAGTGAGTGTCCGAATTTCTCTGAAGCTCGTTACTCCAAGTCTTCGGCTTGTTCGAATGTCTGGTAGTGGCACAGAAGGCACAGAACCACTGCGCGCTACTCCTATAGGAAAGCTACGCTACAGGAAGCTCACTGCCACGAGGAAAATTGGTCCCTTCACGTTAAAGGTGGCGAATTGGAAAAGGTAAGCCTGAACCTGTTCCTCCCATGCAATTGATTTAAAGGGTGGCGAAGTCGACGTCTTCAAAAATGTAAAACTACAGTCTGAGCATAAAATTGCAAGCGTCATCTTCCTTTTGCATGAATTGTCGTCGAAGTATATGTGGGGTTTTCTACAGGATGTGATTTATAATTGAGCCCCTGTCAAGGCTCATCTGTAGAATATCTTCACGAATTGTGTGCATGACAGAGGCATAGTTCTACGCTCTGTCCCAAAGAAATCTGAAAGGCCATCCTTTGATACGCACCTGCCACCTCCAGCCTACATAGCAGGTTTTCACCATGCCGGGTGGATTCATCAGAAAGGAACCGACAGACTCAAAGAAACTAAGGGAGAACCCTGAGGTGGTGGAACTGTTCACTCGTGCGCGATGGATGTCGTTCTGCGACAAACTTCAAGGATATGATGATGAGGTGGCAGAGGAGTTCTTGCGAGCTCTGAAGCCAAAATCAAAAACGCTGGCCACTGTCAATTTCAGGGGTTTGAGTCTCAGACTCACCCCACAGTTCATCAGCAGAGTCACTGAGCTCCCAATGGGGGTACCGTGGGACAAGGAGGAGAGGAAATTAGGCCAAAAGGCTAAAAAGGAGTTCTTCCCACCAGAGGAGCAATTCTCAGAGGATAAGAATGGGGTGCGCAGAGCTAGTTTACAGCCACTTTGGAGTGAGGTCAGCCTCCAAATTATGAAATACATCACATGCGAAGGACGGTTCAACATTGTCTATGGGTACCATTTCCGGCTACTCACAGAATTAAGGCATCAGATGGACCTACCTGGAGAAAGCAAATTAAGTATTCCTTACTTCCTCCTACAGTCTGTGACTGAATGTGCCACCAAATTACGAGAGGACACGCCAGACCAGGTAGCTCATCATGGGCTCATTAAGCTCCTCGTGGAGGATGCACTCCACACATACAAAGTCCCTCTCTCGTGGGAAGCCTTCCGGAATCTGACTAAGGATGGCGATATCAAAATGTTGACCGAGGAGCTCACCTCCTCCAGCAGCGAGGAAAAGGAGTCAGTATGCACAGAGAAGAAAGGGAAAGGCCAAGAACCCACGGCCAAAGCACCGAAGAAAGAGCAAAAAGGGAAACAAGAGAAAAAGGTTGCCGAAGAGAAGGATGACAAATCCACATTGACACCCAGGGAGAAAAGGTTACAAAGTAGGGTGGACAGGACTGAGCAAGTCCACGTCAGTAAAGGCACCTCGACAGCAGCCTCAACCAAGTCAAAAAGCAAAACACCCTCAGCCAAACAGGCTAAAACGGTGCCACCTGTTTCTACAGGAAAACCAAAACCGGCTTCTACAGGAAGCTAGAAATCAGCTGATACAGGGCCTTCTACAGGAAGCCCTGAGAAAGGAAAACCAAAGGAAAAGAGAGCCGAAATTCTTGCAAGGGAGGCAGCCGCCGTGCTGGCCGCCCTTAGTACACCTCCTAAGACGAAGGAAAAGCGAAAGAGGGAGATCCCTCTGTATTTTAAAGCCCGAAGAAGTGTGAGAATCAAAACAGGGAGGCCATAGCCTCCATCCAGCAGCCAAATTACTATAGAGGATGCACCTACTTCGCCTAGGGAGAGGTCCCCCTCAAAAATATCAGTCACTTATGAGTGGGGGAGCCCGAAGACAACCACGTGGAAAGAGAGAATGGACAGGTTGGCTTCACAAGGCCGGCTACAGGATGCTGAGGCCGCTCTACAGGAAACCTTAGCCCGGCTTAAGGAGACAGAGAGAATGGAGGGAGAGGCACCCTCATCACCACCTAGGGAAGACGAAGTAGAGCCACCAAGAGAAGAAGAGAAAGAGCATATTCCGGAGCCTAGTCCCCAGCCAAGTCTGAGCTCATATTATAACTTCTTAGAAGCTGGAAAAATTATACCACAGAAATTCACTGTGCCACTTTTCTTCGCGTTGGAGGAAGAAAGAGTGAGAACTCACACGTGGATGAAAATAGCTAAATCAAAAGGAGTGGCTGATATAGGCCCCTTGGAGGAACAACTCAAGGAGGCACGAAAAGAATTAGCTATGGCTAAACACGTGGCAAACTGCCAGCGGGTGTTCCTACAGGAAGAGAACGAGAAACTTAGACTGCAGCTACAGGAGCTGAAGAAGGAAAAGGGCACATCCTCAGGGGACACTACAGCAGAACATCAAGGCAGAGAAGGACTGCAAGTCGGTCTTGGGGAGCCAACCTCGCATCTACAGGAAGGGGAACTGCAAGCACAAATCGAGATACAAGCTCTCAAATAGCAGTTGCAGCAAAAAGAGGCACAACTGGCTTGCATGGCCAGTTGGGCCATGGATGCTATACAATGCAGACAGCCGGCCAAATCCTATGGCCTGTACCTACGAGACCAGTGGCTGCAATTTCAAATCAACGCATTAGCGCAGAGGGGTATCTCCCAACTCCAAGACCCGCAGCAGTTCACAGCATTATGTAATAGCAGCTCATCAGAGGATAAGGCCAAACTCTCAGAGTTCTATCTCCATAATTTGGCCCTTCCTAACGTGACTACATGGGATCCCAACACAGTTGTAGGGGATATGCAATTGATGGCATTTGCCTCATGGTTGAACCATGAAGAAAAGAGGGCAGAAGAAGTCAAGGAGGTCATGGACTGAGAATTACATGAGCCACTACTGATCAGAGCAGAGCCAGGGGATCCCACTGCATTGATATCGGCCCACCAACACTTAGCCACCAACCCTCAAACTTTATTGAAATACATGGATCAGCAGGCACAGGCCATAGCACATTTCGAGGATATGGAGCGACTATTAGGGGACAACTGTGTTCATGCTTGCACCCGCCGATGGAACTCATTGTCCCACAGCCTTAAAATCAGAGAATACCATACTCCAACTCGAATGAGGGAAGCTCTAGCACGGGTGCCCCTCTACAAAAAGTCCATACAGAACCTTCAAGCCAGCTAGATTGGCCTCAAGCTAAGCCCACTTCTGCTGTTAGGATTGATGGAAGGCAGCACAGAAAAAGAAGAGAAAAAGCAGTGGGAAGAGGTGGAAAGGAAGGCTGGGTTCCATGCCAGTGAGGAGAAGACCACTTCAGAGGCCTGGGATGTGAGGGTGGCAGTGAAAGCAATGAAGGACAAGGAGCTGGATTAGTTGCTCAAGGATGAGCAATCATTTTAGCTGGGGGGTGATGATGAGCCCCAAATTTGGTAACATTTTGGGCTCATTTGGCCTAACTACCCTTGCTCAACCCTTCATTTTTCATAGCTTATGCATCATTTTTTTAGTATATTTATGTCATTTGTACGAATAAGGGCAGTCACTATTCTTAGGTGGCTAACACGTGCTTATTTCAGGTTTTTTGACATTTAATGGAGCAAGACCACGCAGATAAGGGCTAGGAGACAGCCAAGATGGGGTTGAGGATTCGTAGGAGGATTGTCCACAGCATTAAATGGCCTTCCTTGGGATTTTCACCCCCAACTCCGAGCTCTGATAGCCACCACAACCGGATCTAGAAGGCAGCCATACGGATTTTGAGGAAGCAGCAGTTCACTCTTAGTTTGGTCAGCCAAGCCCCACTGATTTAGGAGGCCAGCTTGGGGCCTCGAGATGTATAAATGATAGGGCTTTAGCCTTCGAAAAGGACTTTTGAAACCTTGTTGCACATTCTGGACTACGAGCTACTAGCTCTGTTTTGCTCTTTTGTAGCCATTATTGGCATGTTATTTGACTTATGATTGTTATCTTTTAATGGAAAGCAGGCAGATTTGAGTTCAGTTCCGATTTCTTAAAGGAGTCATAGCTCTCGGGGTTGGGCCCAACCTGAGAGCCTAAGGCCTCCTTCCTTTGTATTGTTATCTTTCTTTCAGCATTATGTTTTTTTCTTTACATGCATTCAAACACAGTTTGCTGAGTTAGATTTCTTGGTGTGGTTAAGTAGGACATAGGTAGAAGATAGAGTTGCTTTAGCTGTTTAGAATAAATTGAAGAGATTGGAGTTGATAAAAGGTCTGGAAAAGGGTTGCTTGCACACTCATTTTCACCTCTTTCTAGGGGCTGGAATTGCAGACAGTGCTGCCCACCAAAACCATTGGTTTACACGTTCATGCAATCTGTGGTGTAATATTTTCGTTTGTAGAAGTGTCCATGCGTTCAGATCTCTTGGAATGTTTCTTTGTTTCAGTACCATGCATGATTCTCCTTAGGAATAACGTTGTTGTTCATTGGTTTTATTAAACAGTTAGAATAGGTTAATAATATTTCGGTTATGTGCAGGACGTGGATGATTTGTTTCGTTTACACTGTGCAGCGCTACTCCCTCACTCTCTTGTCCTTCTAAGTCGTGCCCAGGCCAACTACTCATCTCCCAATTAGACCCCTTGTCTCTCAACTATTCTATTACCCTCGTTATTCTACCTTCTTCTGCCTTCCATTCCCTCTGCCCTCTTCAAGACAACCTAGCTTTGCACACCCCCTCTTCATCTCATCTCTCTGTCCCTAAGTCATTACAAACCCCTCTCCTACCTCCCTATCCACCCATGCAGCCTCTTCCACTCACCCATCACCCTAAAATCCGATTATAGAACATCCTGTAGGAATTACTGAACTTCCTGTAGAAATTCTGAACATCCTGTAGAACCCCTGCAGACTTCCTATAGAAGCTCATAAACACGGTTGCTTGGCATCCAAACTTTGTGAAACTCTCTGAAAGGATGTTAGGGACTCCTTAGACCCTCTCTGAGCCTTCCTGACCTCTTCCAAGCATTTCCCCCCTTGATCTACCCCTGCACAGTAAAGATCCAGTTAGAAGCACATGCATAATAATTCCAACAACTTGAACAAAAATACAAAAATATGTTCTCTTCAGATCAAAGTAGTCTAGACACATGCATCTCACCTTCCTAGAAGTAATGGCATCTCTTTCAATAGTTTGCATTCCCACCTTTGCATCAGTAGGACTAGCTGGTAGAATTAGGGTTTGCTAGGGTTTGTGTTTCTTGCTGGCTTTCAGTTCCTTTTTGCACATAGATTAGCTTCTTTTGATATTAGCTTTCACCCATCCGTTCAACAGCTTCTTCTAAGAGCTCATAGAAGTTGGCTTGAGCCCCTAGCGGACTTGTGCCAGCTGACCAAGTGACAACTGCGACAAGAGCTAGTACTTGTGCATACAACACCGTCGCTTCCAAGTTTGTTACAAACTACCGGGTTGATAAAATTAGAGAAGGAAGCTCCAGGAGTTGTAGCATTATTGCTACAATTCTGGAGCCTGTTAACACCCAGGTTGTTCCCTATGACTCCCAAGGGAATACGGCTGGGGTAACCACTAACCAATCTTTGGACTACAGTCTCTAGCCAAACTGTAATCAGAGAGGGCTCTCTCTTTATGATTTGTCTCTGTTTTGATAGTATTTTAGGCTAGCTATTATGCTCAGGTTTTGGTTTATGTTTTGGTTGAAGGACTTCTTTCAGTGCTTAAGATGTAGTGTTCAGACAGTAGTATATCATTGGGCAATGGAGTCTAGAGCTGTGAACTGTTTTGAAATGCTGGAATGATGATGTTCAGACTGCAGGGCCTATTGGGTATCTTCAACAAACAAAATTTGAACATAAGTGGTGGTGTGTGGTTAGCCAACAGAAAGCAATTAAGAATTCTCCATTAAGCTGGTGATGTGAAAGTGAAACATGTTGCACAGGAGCAAACTTGAATTCCTGAAACAAAGGTCACTGTGAAAGATATATTCTGATAGTGCAGCAATTAAGAATTACACTTATCAAGATTATAGCTGAAGAAAACATTCATTAACAACATAGATTGAGCTCAGGGTATTGCATGAATAAATCCTGAAGGATATTCTTTTTCTTTGTTGCTAAATACTTAGAAATTAGAAACATATATGGATTGTAAAAGATTGAAACACATAACAAAGAGAGTTACAGAAAACTTATTGTATTGTGAGGTACACAGGAATCCTGCAGTTTTCAACAAACACCAGAACGCATTCAACACTTCAGAACTTTGAGAAATTCCATCACTTTCTTTATTAAACTCTGAAAGGATTACAACATAAGAACTTATTCAAGAGAAATCAACAACAACCCTGCAAGCTTGTGCGAGGGGCAAATATATACAAACAGTATTACAAAATATCTAAGGCGTTGAGTCATCTGAGAAATGAATATTTCACCAAATTTGTACAGAACAGCAGATAAGAAGTTATTGCTGCCTTTAATACAACATAAATGCATCTTTCTATCTGTTAGAAGATATTTTGGCTCTTGGAGGCCACTGAGTCGGTTGTAGTGATCTGCATTAATGCTGGAAAATGCGCTTTTGGAGCTGCTCTGCTGTAGCTTCTCGGCCTGGACACCTGTAACTTCTCACCTTTCTTTGTTGGCAGTAAATTCTGCTGAGTTGGCTCAGCTTTCATCTTTAACGCATGCTGATTCTTTTAAACTGTCCTGTGTATGACAATTTGCATTTTCCATGAACAAAATTTATTGAACGGCTTCCTGTTTATAAAATCATCTGGATTGCCTTAGTCCACCATTCTTGTGTAGGTAGTTGATGCCTGAGAATTGCATCCATAGTCTCCTCTACCTCTGTATATTTATAAAATTGGGAGGCACTTCAAACAGGTGTTTAATTTCATTCATTTATAAAAAATAAACTTTCTACTCTGTTGTAGAGAGTTTGTCCTGTGGCTTGCCCTGTTTCCTCTGAGGTGCTGGGCTTCTCATTGATCTGACTTGTGGCAAATGCATTGACCCTCTTGGCATACTGCTCATGTGTGAACAGTCTCCCTGCGATGTTCAGTAAGCTAGGGAGCCCTCTGTTTTCTAATACCTGAAATTTCTCCATAAACCTGTTTACCTCAGTCTGCATGTCCTGGATTCTTCTCTCTAATGTCTGCACCAAGTTTCTCAGTGTAAGAACCCTCTTGATTAACTGAATGGTCTCAGTTCTGTTTGAGATTCCCATGGTAGCCAACTGAGTACTTGTTCTATTGTTAAGCACATTAATCATCTTGGTGGCCACTTCAGGCATGTTGCTTAGAGCAGCCCTTGATCTCTGAATTTCAGTCTGCGCTTTTGGAATGAGCTCTAACTGCTCATGGATTGTTTCAATATACTGCCATTGGTCATTAATAGATTGGCCAATATTAGCCCACAGCACTATTTTAAGCTCAGCCACAACCTTATCTAATTTGAGCTCATTCTCTAGCTCTTTGATCCTGTCTTTGAGGGCTTTTATCTCCCTGCCCTTTTCTGCCACAGACTGCTTGGATTTGTCATATCTATCATTTAATTTGGCCAATTTCTCCCTGGTCTCATTCAGCTCTGTCATTTGAGCTTCCAGGGCCTGAATCTCATTCCTTAGCTTTTGCATATCCAAGCTAGGGGCCTGCTCTGTTGTTGGTGGTGCTAAAGTAGATGGTGATGCTTGTTCAGTCTGTTGAGGAGGAGGAGTAGTAGTTGGAGCAGCTTCCTCAAGGTTAATGATTTGAGGAGGAGGCTGGGAGGTCCGACCTTCTTCTCTTTGTTTCAGGGTTGCTTGTAATGCTGCCTGTGCAGCCTCTGATTCTCCCAGCTTTTCTTGTGTCTGGATAAGCTGCTTATAGAGAGACACCAGCAAAGCTGTGGCATCTTGAGCATGCCTTTGTTGAACTACTTCATCTGTTTGAGGGTGAATTGTGGCTGGGAGTTTGATTTTTCTCCTTAAAGCTGCCATATCTACATCCCTCAATTTTAATATTTCTTGTATGCCCTTGATATCTTTGGGATCATGCCCAATCTCAATAATTATATCTTCTAAGGACCTTATTCTGTTGTCCTTTGCTTGAGAGGATGCCCTTTCTAATTCAAGTTGGGCAGCTGTATTATTAAGGCTATTTTCTAGCCTGTAGTTATCCAATGTCTTGTCTGCCAAGGAAGCATAGACCATCTCACCTGTTTGTTTATGCAATTCAATTTTGTCCATTGGGTGGATGTCCTTGGCCAGGACCTCAAGATTGGTCCTTAGGTAATCTGAAGGGGACTGTGGCTGCAAAGTAGTTGGTATGAGGTGACTCATGATCATCTTGCCCTCCTAGACATCATATGCCGACATTAGTCGTTGTTGGTTGGTGGGAGCCATTTTCAACAAATGGTTATACAGCTGTATTTTTATGGGCTCATTCCTTTTATTTATTTTAATGAACTACTGTTTAATGCTCAGTTCACCCTCTCTCAACTGGCTAGAGGAACTGACTTCTCCTCCCACTGTCCTCTCTTGTTCCTGTTGGAAGGAACTTGCAGATGCCTCCAAACTGGGCGGGCCCATACCCAAAGATTGCCCTCTAGGAATCTCTTCCTCTGAAAGGGGATTCATCCTGTGCCTCTTCTCACCATGACTTGTTGATGTAGTCAAGGGAGTCTCTCTATCCCTTTTCTTGCTTACATCCTCCTTTTGTGGAGTTTGGAGGACTGAGGTTTCATTAACAGCTTCTTGCCTAGGAGGTACTATGTTTTGAGCCTGCTGCTCAGTGAGAATTGGGGCCTCAACTGCCCCTTCTTGATGTGTGGGCTGCTCTATGTCATGCTGCCCTTCTCTTTGCTGTGATTCCTCTTGTTGCTGTTTCTCTACCTGCTGCTGCACTTCTTCTTGTTGTTCCATCTCTTTATCTGCTTGCCCTTCAGTCATGGGAGGTCACTGTTCCTTCTCCACCTGTTTTTCTTTGCCTTTGCTGGATGTCTGTTGAGCGTCCATGGCAGTTTTTTGATGTGTTGTTGAAGAAGAGGCGGCTGCTCCAAGTTGTCTTTGATATGATAAGGAAACATGTCCACAAGTTTCCAAGTCAGCCTCTTTTTGCATATTCCTAGCCTCTCTTTCTAGCATTTTCTCTCTAGAGATTGGCTCTTCTAGAGTGCCCTCTTTCCAGCTTAAAGAATTTGCATACTTTTCAATATGAGGCAGCCTAACATGTGAATAGTTACCCAATTTGTGTTTTATCCTCCTGAGGGAAATAAAATGATTACGGTCATAAGGTGACCATTTGAAACTGGTTTGCAATTTGAGGCCTGCTAGGATCATATCTGCCTCCTTCCATCCCTCCTCTCTTTTGTTGTACAACAAAGGGCCTAGCTGACTCCTTACCTTCAATTGTACCTTCTTGTTTTTGCTTTGGAAATGGATGTAGTCAGCATATCCAAACTGCCTGAAGTATTCTAGGGCAAACAATCTCATAGGGACATATCTTGGCAGCCTGTAAGGGTCCAATTCACAGCCATATACTCTGATCACTGTGTGGTGTTGGTAAAAATACCAATCACCAATGCTGTAGGATTTGGAGAGATGGAGAATTCTCTGCATGTCATCGGTTAACCTTGGAGGAGGGACACCATATAGCAATGTCATAGCTGGGTGAATGAACAGGTCTATAAATTCACAGTATGTGTATGGCGATTGAGAAACATGATGGAAAACTGGAGTCCAAAACACAACTGACCTTGGATTCCCCTGGGAATTAAGTTTCTTGAGGGGAATGGAGAAACTGTCTGGCTGATAAAACAAGAACAGGTGATAGATGTATGAGGTGTATCTGAACACCCTTTCCCTTGGTAGATTCATTAGCTGTTCATGGATCTTTTCTGCAATATAGGTGGCATAGTCATAGTGTACAGCTGGAGGCTTTCCAGGAGAAAACATGGACAGCATTGCCATTATAGTGTCATCAACATCCTCAATTCCTTTAAAGCCCAGGACATAGCTGATCAAATCCACTAGCATTCTGCCCAAGTCATTCAGGTAGTGATATCCAATAGGAGGAGTTCTCATAGTTTCAGAGCTTGGCTGTACAAATAGCTGGTTAATTTTGATAATCTGGGCACTTGACAAGTTACTCCCCTTCTTTATTAAATCCAACATGGAAAGAGGGGTCAATGGCCTTGCAATATGGAAATGCAGCATCTCATTTATGGTTTCTGGGGTAATAAAGAACAAAACTGAGCCTGTAGGACTGAGAACAGCTCTTTGGTAAGGATCATAGCATTCCTGGCACTTGTGGATCAAGTCTGGGAGGGCATTGACTTGAGGGAGGTTGTAAATGGGCAAATTTGAGTCCCAAATCCCTAAAATATCAGCTCCACCAAGGTGTTGGGCTTTCAATTCACTTAGCATGTGAATATTGAACTTGGAACCCATTGGAAACCAATCTAACATCTGATAATCTACATCTCCCAGGGCTTTCCATGCTATCTCCCTTTGAGGGGCATTCAGAGGCTGAACATTCAGGGCTATTGGTGTCTCCATAGCTAATAAGGCTTCTGATTTGTATGTAAATTGGTTCTGAATGATCAGAGCAACCCGGAGGAGTTTCTTTACAATGGAAGTGTGAATTTCAAGGAATAGAGGGCAAATGAACAGCTGCATCAATTGAAATACTGCTTTGAAATGTAAATAAGACCAATGTCTGGTCTCAATTTGTCTCTTTTAGCAGGTATGTACAGTTTGAGTGACTGGTTCACGATTGCGCTAACAGAGTACAGTTTTTTATGAAAATGTGGGCAAACAAGGCTCAGCGGGTGCTTTTCGACCTCACAGTTGTAAATGGGGGCTAGGCACAAGGATTTCGCCGGTGAATTATAAGTTTCGGTGTCTCTTAAGCTTTTTGAGGGAATTCACAGACAAATTAGGCGTATGAAGGATTTACAAGGGTAAATACCTGGTAAACAGCAAGCAACGGTCACGAATGTATGTAGAAATGGTGCGCCGGAGGTCTCCAAATCGATTTCAGCAAGGTGGTGCAAGTTTGGACGTGGAAAAACCATGCAGAGAAAGCAACATCGAATTGACAGAAAGTATGAAAAAACACGAAAATTGGCCAAAATATGGATTTTTGGCATATTGGCGCATTTTTTTGGATGACGTTAGCATGACGTCATGAGGTGGGGTCAAGGTCGGATGACGTCAACATGACGTCATCAGGTGATGTCGCGAGCTATGATTGGTCCACGGGGATAGTGAGGTGGCGGACATATCAGCGCGGGGGTGGACGAAGGAGCTGTTGCGGCGGCGGGGTGGCAGTGACGTGGCTCTGACGTGGGGATGACGTAGGCCCGGCAAAACTGGCGGTAAGCAAAAAAGGCGGTAATGGTTTTCTTGGACCGCCTACGATACGGCGATGGTTTTGTCAGAGGGCAACCCGAGAAATTGTGAGGGCGACGCGTGGCAGAGGCCTGACGTCACCCTCTGACAGTTTCTCAGGTACTAAATGTCGGATGTCGGGCCCAACCCGATATGTATAATGGTCGTCCGATCAAAAGCGCTCGATCGGACGGTTGACGGGTTGATGAGTTGCGCGGTTGATATGACAGCGGAAAATGGATTAAAATAATATATTTTTTGGGGTCTGCGCCCGGCGGAAAACCTTTGGGATATGGTGGTTTGCAATGTTTTCCAATGTATTTTTGGAATAAAAATAATGCGGGCGGATACTTTGGATAAGCGGAAAAAAGAGGGTTTTGATGTTATTTCGCAATTTAAAGCGGGTATGGGTAAAAATGGGTCTTTTATAAGGTTTTCTCAGCAAATGAAGGTTTTAATGGGCAAAATGAATTCAGAAGAGGGGAGGGGGGTTAGACTTAGGTTTATCAAAGTGACCAGATGTCATTTTGATCCCTGACAGAGAACATATGGCTATAATGCCAAGGGGAGGGATATTTATACAATGTTTGGGGTTTATACACCATGGTGTTATAATAATAGGGAAAGGGTAACATAGGGGAATTATACAATAAAGTTAGGGGTTAATATGGATGAAAAAGGGTGGATGAGGGGAGATACCACTAAGTTTGTTTGAAAATAACTTAGCTTAGGGAGTAGAGAAAAATGAAAAGAGTTTTAGACAAGAAATGTGGCTTTTAAAGGACTAAGAACCACCATAAAACCATCAATTCTTCCATGAATCTCAACTGATGATGGGATGTTAGTAATGAATGGGAAGAGGGGAAGAAGGGAGGTTAGACATGCTTCTTTGCTTTGTTGCCACCTGATGGAGAAGAACACCTTCTCAATTCATTGATTTTGCTTTGTGAACAAGGCTAACACACATGCAATTTGTAAGAAATGACATTTCTGCAACCCCAACTGCCTACCCATCTACTTGCCTAGCATTTTTTGTTTTCTTCTTGGAGGGTGCACTTAGGCTTGCAGACCCTTATTTGCCTTTTCTTTTCTTTGGCTTTTTTCTTTTGTTTTTCTATCTACTTCTACCCTTATTTCTTCCAAGGTCCCAGATTAAGCAGTTGGGAGCCTTACTTTCTCTACCTGAGCTACTTGTCTGCCAAGATTAAACAGTTTGGACAGACTTCTTTCTCTATTCTACAACTGGAAATTTAAAACATGGCATGATCCAGATTAGGCAGTTGGACCATCCATCAAAATTGAGTCTATATCAAGCTATATGCACAGCTTGTTTTCTTTTGAAAATATGGGATCTTTGCCCCATCAAAGCAGAGCATATTTGGACCTTTCCCTGCCAATCATGAAATATGAAACCTATTGGAATAGGTAGCTAACAGTGGCTCCACATGGGGATGGTTTTTCATTTGAAAGACCAAGAACAGCAGGTCAGATTGCCTTGTCCCTTGACTGCTTTTATCAAAATTTTGAAGTTTGCTACTTTGAAATGCCAAAATTGTGTACTTCCCTTCTTGGTAGACCTCTTGATCCTATTTACCTTTTTCTGGTAGTTAAGAAAACTTTGAGAAATTGCAATTTTACATCTTAACAGAAAATAATATATACATCTGGATATGTACAAGGGAAAACTCAGGCTGCACTTATGGGTGGTAGTCAAAATAGTGCTTCAGCATCCTGCCATTCACAGGACCTTCATCCAAGTCAGTTTCATTAAGACTTTTAAGGAAATAGGTATTGTTTCCTTGCACTGCTTGGATAGTAAATGGTCCTTTCCAAAGGGAGTCAAATTTTCCATGTTTTCCCTTATCCTCTCTTCTTGAATCCCACTTGAGGACTTTGTCACCAATGTTGAAATCTTCTGCCTTAGTTCTTCTGTCAAAGGCCTTCTTTAATTTTTCTTGTAGAACTTGAACTCTGCTGAAAACTTGGTCTCTAGTTTGCTGTAAACATATGATTTGATTGATCCTTCTTTGCATATCATTTGGTTCGGCTTGGCTTTCTTGAAGAAGTTTCATGACAGGCACTCCTAGTGATGAAGGAAATTTGGCTTCTAATCCATAAACCAACTCATATGGGCTGGTCCCAATTGATCTTTTGGTTGTTAGTCTATCTGCCCATAAGGCATTGACCAGCTTCTTATGCCAATTCTTCTTGTTTTCTTCCAACACCTTCTTTATGATGTTTACTAGGCTTTTGTTTGATGATTCAACCAGGCCATTACCTTGGGGATAGTATGCAGTGGAATGGCCCAAAGTAATATGAAATTTGTTGCAGAAATTCACCATATTTTTAGATCTGAAAGCAGCAGCATTGTCTGTTATTATTTTGTCAGGGCAGCCAAATCTAGCCAATATGTTGTTCTCCAAGAACTGAATGATAGTGGAATCATTTGCTTGTCTGCATGGAGCAGCTTCAATCCACTTAGTGAAGTAGTCTGTGGCTGTTAAGATCCATCTATGTTGGCCTGAAGATGAGGGATGAATTTCCCCTATGAAATCCAAGCCCCATTGTTGAAAAGGTCTCTCTGTTGCAATAGGCCTTAAGGGAAGTGGCAGTAACTGTCTCTTTCCCTCAAACACTTGACATTTATGACATGAGGTGGTGAATTTCTTGACATCAGAGAACATGGTGGGCCAGTAGTAACCAGCCCTCAGTATTTTATCCACAGTGGACTTCCAGTACAAGTGTCCACCACAGTCACCTGCATGAAATTCTTTTATGATATTGTTAGTTTCATTCTCAATTAGGCAGTTTAGCAATATCCCTTCATGGTTTTTCCAAAATAAATTTCCATCCATAACACAGAATTTAGAATCTTTCATTTTTAAGAACCTACATTTAGTTCTGGACAATCCTGGGGGAGCACACAGGTTTTGCAATACATAACATATATCAGAGTACCAAGGGGATTGTTCAAAGGCTACATTGATCTTTAGAGTCGCCAGCTCCGGTTCACTGTCCAGCTGGTTGATGTATAAGGCTTGGAAGTTTGCTTCTGTCATTAGTTTGGCCAAACCTTGCCCTTTTATTAGTTTTGTAGGTTTTATCTCAATATCAAATTCCAAAATGTTGGCAATCCACTTTCCTCTTCTGCCCTCTAAATTTTCTTGGGTGAGAATGTCTTTAACAATAGGACTTGGTACATAAGCTATAACATGTGAATAGAGGATGTAGATCCTAAAGTCTTTGATGGCCTTAACCAAAGCATAAGCTTGTTTCTCCATGATTTGGTATTTTAGGGGAGCATCTCTAAGAGCTCTACTAAAGAAAGCAATGGGTTTCTCATTTCCTTGGTCATCTTTCTGTAACAAAACAGCAGCAATAGTATGCTGGGAGGCAAAAGAGAAAATGATAAATTCTCTGTCAAATTGAGGATTGGTCAAGACTGGGGTTTGGGTAAGGGCCAGCTTTATACCTTCAAAGGCTTGGTTTGCTTCAACTGTCCATTTTACTTTTGAATCTTTCTTTAGCATGTTATTTAGTAATCTGATTAGTTCTGCTAAGTTTGGGATAAACCTTCTCAAGAAATTGATTTTTCCCAAAAATCCCTGCAATTCTTTGATATTTCTTGGGTGGGGCATTTGTAGGATAGCTTGTATCCTATCTGGATCAATTCTTATGCCATCCTTTGAAATGATATGTCCTAACAGCTTACCTTCTTCCAAACCAAATAGAGACTTCTTGGGATTCAAGGAAATTCCATATTTCCTACATGTTAAGAAAATTTGCCTTAAGTGTTTTAAATGTTCTTGGTCAGATTTTGAAAAAGGTGTGAGGTCATCTAAGTAAATGACTAAAAAGTCATGAATCTCCTTAGCAAAAGCAATATCCATTGCTCTTTGAAAAGTTGCCCCTGCATTTTTCAATCCAAAAGGCATTTTTACATATTTGAAAGTTCCCCATGGGGTTGTAAATGTTGTTTTGTCTTGATCATCAGGGTGCACCAGGATTTGATTGAAGCCTGAGAATCCATCAAGTAATGAGATCCTTGAGGCCCCTACCACTCTTTGGAGAATGTGATCCATCTTGGGTAAGGGATAGTTGTCTTTGAGGGATACTTGGTTCAGATTTCTTAGATCAACACACAGTCTTATCTCACCAGTTTTCTTTCTTGTAGGGACTAAGTTTGAAATCCACTCAGAGAATCTGATAGGTGCTATGATGCCTGCCTTGAACATTTTCTGTACCTCTTGTTCCATTGCTGGGAGAAGCATAGGATTGATTCTCCTCAATTTTTGTTTAAAGGGTTTTTGATCAGGCTTGAGAGGGATAGTATGCTGGATAATAGAGGTATCATAGGACTTTAGATCCTCATAACTCCATGCAAAGACATCCTGAAACTCTTTAAAGAGGTCAATGTATTTAGGCTTTTGATCAGGAGGTAGAGATGCAGACAATTTTATTATTTTGGGTTTGTCAATGGTACCAATGTTGCATTCTTCAATGGCTGCATTTAAGGGCTGCATTTTTGGTTTTCTGGGAATATCATTTGAATCAAAGATGTCCTCTAGTGGAGTTAGGCCTGTTGGCAGAAAATTGTCTTTCAGCTCTATGATTTCAGTTTCAGCATTGGCCACTTCTTCACAACTGATTGGTTGAATTTGCTGAATGTTTTCCTTGTTGAAAATAGTTGGGTTTAGCATTTGTTTTGCTGTTTTGGGTGACATTGGGTGGTTAGTCTGTTCAAACTGTATTTGTGATTGACTTGCTCCTTCAAGTATTTGTGATTGACTTGCTTTGTCAGTGTCAATATTTAATCCTGCAAATTCTTGTTGCAGCGTTAAGAAATTTTTTATTTGTGCATCATCCTCAAATACCTGCCAGTCTTTGACATTGTTTGGGACAGAAGGTCTGTGTTTTACCTCAGCTGTAAAGCAATGATGGGGCTCAAAAGGCAGCTTACAGGTACTTGCAAATGTGGCTAAACTATGAGCATGCAGATTGTGGGTTCTAGGAATTTTAGTGATTTGGAATTCAGAGAAAGAGTTTAGTACTTCAGCAACAGCAGACCTATAAGACCTTAATCTCTTGTCATTTGTGACAAAATTTCCCTTCACTTGTTGGATGACTAAATCTGAATCCCCCATAATTGAGACCTTGGCAGCTTGCAAGAACTTTACTAACTTGAGGCCTAGTAAAAGAGCTTCATATTCTGCCATGTTATTAGTACATCTGAAGTTTAATCTATAGGCTCTGCCTTCTGCATGACTGTTTTCTTTATTGTGTACCCAAACTCCAGCTCCTGCCCCTAATTTGTTGACTGAGCCATCAAATTCAAGGAACCATAGAATATCTTGTTGTGAAGGAGATTTAATGATCTTTTCATGTGCTGGCAATGTAAGTTGAAGTTCTGGTTTTTCATCTGGCTTGTCTTCTAGGACAGTCTCATCATTTGATTGAATATGCTTGACAACTAGAGCAGCAGCAGTGTCTAGTGATTGATTGACTGTTGTTTCATGGGTGGTAGTTCTTTCATTAGAGTCCTCCTCTTGTATGAGTATCTTGGTTTCACCATCGTTTTCTGAGAGAGTTGTGCTATCATTGAAGAGAATGTATGAGTCTATGTCTGAATGGACAGCATATATGGGAAAGTTTTGAGGCTTTTCTTCACTGTTGACCATGTATTTCATGAGTGTTTCTCTGTATAGTCTTTTTGGTTGCCCAAAAACAGAGATGGCGGCATATGACATGTCTAATTGTAGGGAACCTTGGAGTTTAGCTCCCCATGATCTTGATAACAGCATCCCATACTTGGGTGGGATGTCAGCAACTACCACATCCATTAGAATTGTTTTGTTTGGGTACTGAACAAGAGACACACGTAGATCTTTTATTAGGCCTAAGCACTTGACTTGGCTAGAATCAAAGGAGAACAGGTCCTTGTATGGTCTGGTAATATCCAGATTCAGTCTTTCCATGACTGATTTGGGCATCAGGTTGTGAGAGGCACCCGAGTCAAACATTGCATTGTGTAATATTTTGTCATGAACATGCAGGCTGACATAGAAAGGTAAAATGCCTACACCTGTTGTCTTTCCATCCACCTCAGGGCCAAAAAGTAGCTCTGGGGTATCATCCAACACATTAACATCATCTTTGTTGCTAGTGAGTTGAAGGGACTTCTTGATCTGTTGTTTATAGATGTCATGCTTGGCTAGTTCTGAGAGAGGAATTGCTATCTTTAGTTTGCCAATTTCAGTTTCTAGGTCAAAGGGTTTTTCAAATTGGCTCTTAGGGTTTTGGACAACAGTCCTTTCCTTGTTCACTACCTCTTCTTCTTGATTCTTATCTTGATTTTGGGACTTGTCCTTTTTACCCATCTCTTGAGGAGTAATATTTAAATTAGGGTGAGAGGATGAAGTAGCCATAGGCTGCTGTTTTAAGGACAATGGTTCAGTGATCTCTTCAATAATTACTTCTTCTGCAGGTGAATTTGTTTTGTCATTAGGCTCTGAGACTATGGCTCTTTTAGTCTGCTGATTATCCTTTGTCTTTTCAGGCTGATTTACATTCACAGTTCTGCTCCTTAGCTTGTATTGTTTATAGACTTCATAAATAGCAGTGTCATAGCCTTGTTTAAAGTCAAAGGATTCACCTGATTTGGTTGGGAACAACTTGATTACCTCATCCTCATGGTCTTCTTGTGTCAAAAAGACTTGACTTGCACCATCTAGACCCATTAAATTAATGTGAGAATCTTCATTGGGTTCAGTTGATGTGGAAGTTTCAGCATAGTTTTCTTGGAAAAGGGGTCTTATGTCTTGGTCAGCACTGGCCTTGCCAACATTTGGGTTTTGAGTTCTCCTAAAATTTGGATTCCTAGGAGGGTTGTTTTGTGGTGCTTCCCATCATGATTTTCTCTCAACCGATTCCACTCTATCACCCAATCTCTTCATTCCATTGAGTATTGCATCCAGTTTTTGATCAAAGGCTGAGGGTTCCTCTTTGAAAGCGGTTCTCTTTTCCAACCTTGCTCTGTTTCTTTTGGAAATCAGGTTAGCTTCCACTGTGACAGCAACCCTTTGGGCCTCTGCAAGGGTTTGAGGGTCTCTTTCCTTTAACTGATAGGCCATTTCAGGGTCAAAACCATCAGGGAATTTGTACAAGGCTAAATCAGGAGGGGGTCTTAAATTTTGTGGGATTGCGTTATATACATTGTTAAATGTTGCACAATACTCCAAAACAGTCTCTTAGGGACCTCTTTTGATAGTGTCATATTCCCCAAGTATGTGCAGAGGATCTTTCTTTTTCTCCCATCTGTTAGTAAAGGCGTGATACAGCTCATCAGGAGTTGTGATGGAATTTGCATTCAGGGATCTAAACCAAGTTCTTACATCCCCAGTTAGGCTTTGAACAAACATCCTCATTCTCACACTGTCATCATCTATTTCATAGGTCTCAAAATGGTCTTGCATCCTTTTGGCATGTTGAACAGTTGTCAAAGGGCCATTGGAGTCAAAATATGAGATTTTGGTTTGGTAGTCCTGGGTTAGAGCTGCAGCATTAGCTGGTATTTGCAAGGGTGCATACCTGTTAGCCATATTCACAGGGTTTAAGGGGTTGACAGGGATGAATGGGACTGGGGTGACTGGTATAACAGGGTTAGTGGGAGGGGTAGAAACTAGGATGTTGCTTAAAGGGGTATGTGCAGTGGATGAAGGTGTGAAAGGAGGGCTTTGAGATGTAGAAGGGGAACTGGGGGAATCAAGGGTAGATCGAAACAAAACCTTGATTGGAGTTGGAACAAGGTTTGGATAACCTGTTTCAGGAGTTGAGTCAGCAAGATTTTGCTGTCCCTGCTGCTTCCTGATGATCCTAGGGATTATATTAGGATTTTCAAAAACAGCTGGTGGTTCTGGGTCAGGATTTGACCTAGTATGTCTGGTTTTCCTTTTAGGAGCCAGTTTCTAAACTTCTTTTTGGTATTTTGCAGGATATTTTTGTGTCTACAGAGGCCAGACAAGATTTTGAACTTACTGTATATTTTCCAAAGCTAGCAGCAAAGGGAATGAGCAACTTTCAAGAGATAAACAGAAATTAGAAAATCTTGAGGAACTCCCCAGCGGAGTCGCCAATTATGTTAACACCCAGGTTGTTCCCTATGACTCCCAAGGGAATACGGCTGGGGTAACCACTAACCAATCTTTGGACTACAGTCTCTAGCCAAACTGTAATCAGAGAGGGCTCTCTCTTTATGATTTGTCTCTGTTTTGATAGTATTTTAGGCTAGCTATTATGCTCAGGTTTTGGTTTATGTTTTGGTTGAAGGACTTCTTTCAGTGCTTAAGATGTAGTGTTCAGACAGTAGTATATCATTGGGCAATGGAGTCTAGAGCTGTGAACTGTTGTGAAATGCTGGAATGATGATGTTCAAACTGCAGGGCCTATTGGGTATCTTCAACAAACAAAATTTGAACTTAAGTGGTGGTGTGTGGTTAGCCAACAGAAAGCAATTAAGAATTCTCCATTAAGCTGGTGATGTGAAAGTGAAACATATTGCACAGGAGAAAACTTGAATTCCTGAAACAAAGGTCACTGTGAAAGATATATTCTGATAGTGCAGCAATTAAGAATTACACTTATCAAGATTATAGCTGAAGAAAACATTCATTAACAACATAGATTGAGCTCAGGGTATTGCATGAATAAATCCTGAAGGTTATTCTTTTTCTTTGTTGCTAAATACTTAGAAATTAGAAACATATATGGATTGTAAAATATTGAAACACATAACAAAGAGAGTTACAGAAAACTTATTGTATTGTGAGGTACACAGGAATCCTGCAGTTTTCAACAAACACCAGAACACATTCAACACTTCAGAACTTTGAGAAATTCCATCACTTTCTTTATTAAACTCTGAAAGGATTACAGCATAAGAACTTCTTCAAGAGAAATCAACAACAACCCTGCAAGCTTGTGTGAGGGGCAAATATATACAAACAGTATTACAAAATATCTAAGGCGTTGAGTCATCTGAGAAATGAATATTTCACCAACTTTGTAAAGAACAGCATATAAGAAGTTATTGCTGCCTTTAATACAACATAAATGCATCTTTCTATCTGTTAGAAGATATTTTGGCTCTTGGAGGCCACTGAGTCGGTTGTAATGATCTGCATTAATGCTGGAAAATGCGCTTTTGGAGCTGCTCTGCTGTAGCTTCTCGGCCTGGACACCTGTAACTTCTCACCTTGCTTTGTTGGCAGTAAATTCTGCTGAGTTGGCTCAGCTTTCATCTTTAACGCATGCTGATTCTTTTAAACTGTCCTGTGTATGACAATTTGCATTTTCCATGAACAAAATTTATTGAACGGCTTCCTGTTTATAAAATCATCTGGATTGCCTTAGTCCACCATTCTTGTGTAGGTAGTTGATGCCTGAGAATTGCATCCATAGTCTCCTCTGCCTCTGTATATTTATAAAAATTGGGAGGCACTTCAAACAGGTGTTTAATTTCATTCATTTATAAAAAATAAACTTTCTACTCTGTTGTAGAGAGTCTGTCCTGTGGCTGGCCCTGTTTCCTCTGAGGTGCTGGGCTTCTCATTGATCTGACTTGTGGCAAATGCGTTGACCCTCTTGGCATACTACTCATGTGTGAACAGTCTCCCTGCGCTGTTCAGTAAGCTAGGGAGCCCTCTGTTTTCTAATACCTGAAATTTCTCCATAAACCTGTTTACCTCAGTCTGCATGTCCTAGGTTCTTGTCTCTAATGTCTGCACCAAGTTTCTCAGTGTAAGAACCCTCTTGATTAACTGAATGGTCTCAGTTCTGTTTGAGATTCCCATGGTAGCCAACTGAGTACTTGTTCTATTGTTAAGCACATTAATCATACTGGTGGCCACTTCAAGCATGTTGCTTAGAGCAGCCCTTGATCTCTGAATTTCAGTCTGTGCTTTTGGAATGAGCTCTAACTGCTCATGGATTGTTTCAATATACTGCCATTGGTCATTAATAGATTGGCCAATATTAGCCCACAGCACTATTTTAAGCTCAGCCACAACCTTATCTAATTTGAGCTCATTCTCTAGCTCTTTGATCCTGTCTTTGAGGGCTTTTATCTCCCTGCCCTTTTCTGCCACAGACTGCTTGGATTTGTCATATCTATCATTTACTTTGGCAAATTTCTCCCTGGTCTCATTCAGCTCTGTCATTTGAGCTTCCAGGGCCTGAATCTCATTCCTTAGCTTTTGCATATCCAAGCTAGGGGCCTGCTCTGTTGTTGGTGGTGCTGAAGTAGATGGTGCTGCTTGTTCAGTCCGTTGAGGAGGAGGAGTAGTAGTTGGAGCAGCTTCCTCAAGGTTAATGATTTGAGGAGGAGGCTGGGAGGTCCGACCTTCTTCTCTTTGTTTCAGGGTTGCTTGTAATGCTGCCTGTGCAGCCTCTGATTCTCCCAGCTTTTCTTGTGTCTGGATAAGCTGCTTATAGAGAGACACCAGCAAAGTTGTGGCATCTTGATCATGCCTTTGTTGAGCTACTTCATCTGTTTGAGGGTGAATTGTGGCTGGGAGTTTGATTTTTCTCCTTAAAGCTGCCATATCTGCATCCCTCAATTTTAATATTTCTTGTATGCCCTTGATATCTTTGGGATCATGCCCAATCTCAATAATTATATCTTCTAAGGACCTTATTCTGTTGTCCTTTGCTTGAGAGGATGCCCTTTCTAATTCAAGTTGGGCAGCTGTATTATTAAGGCTATTTTCTAGCCTGTAGTTATCCAATGTCTTGTCTGCCAAGGAAGCATAGACCATCTCACCTGTTTGTTTATGCAATTCAATTTTGTCCATTGGGTGGATGTCCTTGGCCAGGACCTCAAGATTGGTCCTTAGGTAATCTGAAGGGGACTGTGGCTGCAAAGTAGTTGGTATGAGGTGACACATGATCATCTTTCCCTCCTGGACATCATATGCCGACATTAGTCGTTGTTGGTTGGTGGGAGCCATTTTCAACAAATGGTTATACAGCTTTATTTTTATGGGCTCATTCCTTTTCTTTATTTTAATGAACTGTTGTTTAATGCTCAGTTCACCCTCTCTCAACTGGCTAGAGGAACTGACTTCTCCTCCCACTGTCCTCTCTTGTTCCTGTTGGAAGGAACTTGCAGATGCCTCCAAACTGGGCGGGCCCATACCCAAAGATTGCCCTCTAGGCATCTCTTCCTCTGAAAGGGGATTCATCCTGTGCCTCTTCTCACCATGACTTGTTGATGTAGTCAAGGGAGTCTCTCTATCCCTTTTCCTGCTTACATCCTCCTTTTGTGGAGTTTGGAGGACTGAGGTTTCATTAACAGCTTCTTGCCTAGGAGGTACTATGTTTTGAGCCTGCTGCTCAGTGAGAATTGGGGCCTCAACTGCCCCTTCTTGATGTGTGGGCTGCTCTATGTCATGCTGCCCTTCTCTTTGCTGTGATTCCTGTTGTTGTTGTTGCTCTACCTGCTGCTGCACTTCTTCTTGCTGTTCCATCTCTTTATCTGCTTGCCCTTCAGTCATGGGAGGTGGCTGTTCCTTCTCCACCTGTTTTTCTTTGCCTTTGTTGGATGTCTGTTGAGCGTCCATGGCAGTTTCCTGATGTGTTGTTGAAGAAGAGGCGGCTGCTCCAAGTTGCCTTTGATATGATAAGGAAACCTGTCCACAAGTTTCCAAGTCAGCCTCTTTTTGCATATTCCTAGCCTCTCTTTCTAGCATTTGCTCTCTAGAGATTGGCTCTTCTAGAGTGCCCTCTTTCCAGCTTAAAGAATTTGCATACTTTTCAATATGAGGCAGCCTAACATGTGAATAGTTACCCAATTTGTGTTTTATCCTCCTGAGGGAAATAAAATGATTACGGTCATAAGGTGACCATTTGAAACTGGTTTGCAATTTGAGGCCTGCTAGGATCATATCTGCCTCCTTCCATCCCTCCTCTCTTTTGTTGTACAACAAAGGGTCTAGCTGACTCCTTACCTTCAGTTGTACCTTCTTGTTTTTGCTTTGGAAATGGATGTAGTCAGCATATCCAAACTGCCTGAAGTATTCTAGGGCAAACAGTCTCATAGGGACATATCTTGGCAGCCTGTAAGGGTCCAATTCACAGCCATATACTCTGATCACTGTGTGGTGTTGGTAAAAATACCAATCACCAATGCTGTAGGATTTGGAGAGATGGAGAATTCTCTGCATGTCATCGGTTAACCTTGGAGGAGGGACACCATACAGCAATGTCATAGCTGGGTGAATGAACAGGTCTATAAATTCACAGTATGTGTATGGCGATTGAGAAACATGATGGAAAACTGGAGTCCAAAACACAACTTACCTTGGATTCCCCTGGGCATTAAG
This sequence comes from Pinus tabuliformis, assembly GCA_031772625.1. Lineage (NCBI taxonomy): Eukaryota > Viridiplantae > Streptophyta > Pinopsida > Pinales > Pinaceae > Pinus > Pinus tabuliformis. Next base: position 1,421,283,549 of record CM062820.1, on the reverse strand, counting down.
TTTCTTGAGGGGAATGGAGAAACTGTCTGGTTGATAAAACAAGAACAGGTGGTAGATGTATGAGGTGTATCTGAACACCCTTTCCCTTGGTAGATTCATTAGCTGTTCATGGATCTTTTCTGCAATATAGGTGGCATAGTCATAGTGTACAGCTGGAGGCTTTCCAGGAGAAAACATGGACAGCATTGCCATTATAGTGTCATCAACATCCTCAATTCCTTTAAAGCCCAGGACATAGCTGATCAAATCCACTAGCATTCTGCCCAAGTCATTCAGGTAGTGATATCCAATAGGAGGAGTTCTCATAGTTTCAGAGCTTGGCTGTACAAATAGCTGGTTAATTTTGATAATCTGGGCACTTGACAAGTTACTCCCCTTCTTTATTAAATCCAACATGGAAAGAGGGGTCAATGGCCTTGCAGTATGGAAATGCAGCATCTCATTTATGGTTTCTGGGGTGATAAAGAACAAAACTGAGCCTGTAGGACTGAGAACAGCTCTCTGGCAAGGATCATAGCATTCCTGGCACTTGTGGATCAAGTCTAGGAGGGCATTGACTTGAGGGAGGTTGTAAATGGGCAAATTTGAGTCCCAAATCCCTAAAATATCAGCTCCACCAAGGTGTTGGGCTTTCAATTCATTTAGCATGTGAATATTGAACTTGGAACCCATTGGAAACCAATCTAACATCTGATAATCTACATCTCCCAGGGCTTTCCATGCTATCTCCCTTTGAGGGGCATTCAGAGGCTGAACATTCAGGGCTATTGGTGTCTCCATAGCTAATAAGGCTTCTGATTTGTATGTAAACTGGTTCTGAATGATCAGAGCAACCCGGAGGAGTTTCTTTACAATGGAAGTGTGAATTTCAAGGAATAGAGGGCAAATGAACAGCTGCAGCAATTGAAATACTGCTTTGAAGTGTAAATAAGACCAATGTCTGGTCTCAATCTGTCTCTTTTAGCAGGTATGTACAGTTTGAGTGACTGGTTCGCGATTGCGTGAACAGAGTACAGTTTTTTATGAAAATGTGGGCAAACAAGGCTCAGCTGGTGCTTTTTGACCTCACAGTTGTAAATGGGGGCTAGGCACAAGGATTTCGCCGGTGAATTATAAGTTTCAGTGTCTCTTAAGCTTTTTGAGGGAATTCACAGACAAATTAGGCATATGAAGGATTTACAAGGGTAAATACCTGGTAAACAACAAGCAACGGTCACGAATGTATGTAGAAATGGCGCGCCGGAGGTCTCCAAATCGATTTCAGCAAGGTGGTGCAAGTTTGGACGTGGAAAAACCATGCAGAGAAAGCAACAGCGAATTGACAAAAAGTATGAAAAAACGCGAAAATTGGCCAAAATATGGATTTTTGGCATATTGGTGCGTTTTTTTGGATGACGTCAGCATGATGTCATCAGGTGGGGTCAAGGTCGGATGACGTCAGCATGACGTCATCGGGTGATGTGGCGAGCTATGATTGGTCCACGGGGATAGTGAGGTGGCGGACATATCAACGCGGGGGCGGACGAAGGAGCTGTTGCGGCGGCGGGGTGGCAGTGACGTGGGGATGACGTAGGCCCGGCAAAACTGGCGGTAAGCAAAAAAGGCGGTAATGGTTTTCTCAGACCGCCTACGATACGGCGATGGTTTTGTCAGAGGGCAACCCGAGAAATTGTGAGGGCGACGCGTGGCAGAGGCCTGACATCACCCTCTGACAGTTTCTCGGGTACTAAATGTCGGACGTCGGGCCCAACCCGATATGTATAATGGACGTCCGATCAAAAGCACTCGATCGGACGGTTGACGGGTTGATGAGTTGCGCGATTGATATGACAGCGGAAAATGGATTAAAATAATATATTTTTTGGGGTCTGCGCCCGGCGGAAAACCTTTGGGATATGGTGGTTTGCAATGTTTTCCAATGTATTTTTGGAACAAAAATAATGCGGGCGGATACTTTGGATAAGCGGAAAAAAGAGGGTTTTGTTGTTATTTCGCAATTTAAAGCGGGTATGGGTAAAAAATGGGTCTTTTATAAGGTTTTCTCAGCAAATGAAGGTTTTAATGGGAAAAATGAATTCAGAAGAGGGGAGGGGGGTTAGACTTAGGTTTATCAAAGTGACCAGATGTTATTTTGATCCCTGACAGAGAACATATGGCTATAATGCCAAGGGGAGGGATATTTATACAATGTTTGGGGTTTATACACCATGGTGTTATAATAATAGGGAAAGGGTAACATAGGGGAATTATACAATAAAGTTAGGGGTTAATATGGATGAAAAAGGGTGGATGAGGGGAGATACCACTAAGTTTGTTTGAAAATAACTTAGCTTAGGGAGTAGAGCAAAATGAAAAGAGTTTTAGACAAGAAATGTGGCTTTTAAAGGACTAAGAACCACCATAAAACCATCAATTCTTCCATGAATCTCAACTGATGATGGGATGTTAGTAATGAATGGGAAGAGGGGAAGAAGCAAGGATAATTTTAGGGGCGAATGTTCGCCCTTTGGCGAAATTAAGGGGTTTTAAATTTTTAGTGGGCGAATATTTTGTATCATAGTACATTTTTACAAATCACCTCAAATAGCCCACCTTATTTTAAGGGAGAGGGTAAAAAAGGTAAATTTAGCTCTTGAAATTAGGACTTACAACCTTCCATTCGCCCATTTTCAAGAATAGGTTTTATTTAAGTGAATCCATTCGCCCATTTTCAAGAATAGGTTTTATTTAAGTGAATCCTATGGGCCAAATACCATATTTATAAAAGAGGTATGGTAAATTAATAAAAATATAAATAAGTGAGAGGTATGGTAAATAAATAAACATTTTTTATATTTACTCCATAAGTCACCTTATATACATGTAAGGGTGTAAACAAATAAAAATATAAGTAAAGTGGAGGTATGGTAAATAAATAAAACGTCTTTTTATATTTACTCAAAAGGTATGGTAAATAAATAAAAATATAAATAAACTAGACGTATCATAAATAAATAAAACCTCTTTTTATATTTAGTCCATAACCCTCGTTCTATTTATGAAGGCTCAAGAAAGAGGTTTTATTTAAGTGAATCCTATGGGCCAAATACCATATTTGTAAAAGAGGTATGGTAAATTAATAAAAAATATAAATAAACGAGAGGTATGGTAAACAAATAAAACTTTTTTTTTATATTTACTCCATAAGTCACCTTATATTTACGAACACTAAAAAAATGGGTTATATTTAGGTGAAACCTATGGCCAAAATACTATGGGACAAATACCATGGACTAGATTGTTATTAATACCATGCAAAAAACCATTATTAACCCTAATATTAGAATTAATAAAAATAAAAATGGCACATGGTATTGACCCATGGTATTCACCAAAATGGCACATGGTATTGACCCATGGTATTCACCTGGAATGTAGCCTATTTAAATGGGGGAATTAAACCAGCGTGTAGCCTATGCTAAGATTCACTAGGACTTTACAAAGTTTTATTATTTAGTGAAATTATTTAGTGAAAGACTCGCCAAGATCTTACAAGATTTTATAATTGAGTAAAATATTCGCCATGCCTGGTGAGAGATTCGCCAAAAAATTATATATACATATTATATTATTGATAAAATCGCCTTCCATCTTTCCTATATACCATGGAGATTCGCCCATTTATTATATTTATAAATTTGGGGGGGTTCTTAAAATTTTCCCTGGGAAGAAGGGAGGTTAGACATGCTTCTTTGCTTTGCTGCCACCTAATGGAGAAGAACACCTTCTCAATTCATTGATTTTGCTTTGTGAACAAGGCTAACACACATGCAATTTGTAAGAAATGACATTTCTGCAACCCCAACTGCCTACCCATCTACTTGCCTAGCATTTTTTTTTTTCTTCTTGGAGGGTGCACTTAGGCTTGCAGACCCTTATTTGCCTTTTCTTTTCTTTGGCTTTTTTCTTTTGTTTTTCTATCTACTTCTACCCTTATTTCTTCCAAGGTCCTAGATTAAGCAGTTGGGAGCCTTACTTTCTCTACCTGAGCTACTTGTCTGCCAAGATTAAACAGTTTGGACAGACTTCTTTCTCTATTCTACAACTGGAAATTTAAAACATGGCATGATCCAGATTAGGCAGTTGGACCATCCATCAAAATTGAGTCTATATCAAGCTATATGCACAGCTTGTTTTCTTTTGAAAATATGGGATCTTTGCCCCATCAAAGCAGAGCATATTTGGACCTTTCCCTGCCAATCATGAAAAATGAAACCTATTGGAATAGGTAGCTAACAGAGCCCACCAATATTTCAGTATTTTACATTAATGAAATGAAGTATTATTTCCACTGCATCTCTATGTTTATGGTTATTTTCTCCCACTTGTTGTTTTCTTTCCACAAGGGGCCACAGGAGAGCTTAGTCATTTTTCCAGCCCTAAAACGCCCATTGTTTCTCTACACCAGGAGAACTTCTCAGAGCTCATAAATTTTGTCAATGCATCTGCAGTATTCTTCAAAGTGTGCACCTTTACCAGCAACACCTTTTTGTCTTCTATCATATCCCTCACAAAGTGTTACTGAACATCAATGTGCTTTGTCTTTGAATGATAAGCAGGGTTCTTTGCCAAGAAAATTGCACTTTGGCTATCACAGTCTATCCTTATAGCTTCCTGTACTAACCCCATACTTGAACACAATCTATGCAACCCAACTGCTTCCATGCTTGCATGAGTGGCTGCCATGTATTCTGCCTCTATAGTTGATAGTGCCACTACAGATTGTTTCTTACTCATCCAATTGACTGCACCTCCAAATAGGTTAAACACATACCCACTTGTAGGTCTTCTCTGATCCAAATCTCCAGCCCAGTCTGCATCAACAAAGCCATGAATATCCAACACTCTATCCAATCCTGGTCTTCCTTGATAGCACAAACCATAATCACTAGTGCCACGCAAATACCTAAAAACCTACTTCATTGTTGTCTTGTGCTCCTTCTTTGGTTTTGACATAAACCTGCTCAATAATCTAACTACATGTGCAATTTCTGGTCTAGTACAGACCATCGCATACATCAGGCTACTGACTGCACTTGCATATGGAACATGGGACATGTCCTCTTTCTCTTCTTGTGTCTTGGGACACTATTCAGCAGATAACTTTACACCTACAGGAATAGGAACCTTCACTAGTTTACTATCCTGCATATTAAACCTCTCAATATTGTCTCGACATACTTCCTCTGGTTTAACCAAAGCTTCCTCTTTGTCTGATCTCTTTTAATTTCCATGCCCAAAATCTAGTTTGCAGCACCAAGATCTTTCATGTCGAATTTGGATGACAAATGGGTCTTCAAATCCTGGATAATTTCTTTGTTATTTCCAACCAGCAACATATCATCCACATACAAGACCAGATAAATAACATAGTCACCAATTAATTTAAAATACACACAGTGATCTGCTTTGCTTCTAGTGAAGCCAAGTCCCCGTATAAATGTATCAAATTTCTGATACCACATCCTTGGTGACTGTTTTAACCCATACAAAGACTTCTTTAACTTGCATACCAGTAGCAACAGATAAAGGTAATCTAATAGAAGTTACCTTGGCAACAGGAGAAAAAATATCACCAAAGTCAATTCCCGGCACCTGGGAATAACCTTTTTCTACCAACCGAGCTTTGTATTTCTCCACCTTTCCTTCTGCATTTGTCTTCTTCTTGAACACCCATTTTCCGCCAATGGGTTTCCTTCCAGCCGACAACTCCACCAGATCCCAAGCCTCATTTTTGTGCAAAGATGCCATTTCATCAACCATGGCCTCTTTCTAGAGTTTTCCATCCTCTGAATCTATTGCTTCCTTCATAGTTCTGGGATCATCATCAGTAATAGATAAAGCAAAATTTGAATAGAAAGCAGATGGACTATACCTTTTTGGCTGCCTTCTTTCTCGAACTAATATTCTTACACCCGGAGTTTGTGGCTCTTCACCTTCTAATTCCTCCTCTCCTGTAGAGTTTGATTCTTCCTCCTTTAGCTCAAACTCTATCTTCTTAGGTTCCTTTGGTTGGACTTCATGTTTAATAACATCTTTCACCTCTCTAAACACCACATCTCGGTTGTACACAACCTTCCTTTTTGCTGGGTTCCAAAACTTATAACCCTTTAAACCATCCTTATACCCAATAAAGATGCACTTTTCAAATTTACTATCCAACTTGGTTCATTTCTCCTTTGGAACATGTACATATGCATCACATCCAAATACCCTCAGATTTGAAAGAGAGGGTTTCTTACCAGTCCATACCTATTGTGAAGTCTTATCTTCCAACGCTGATGAAGGTGATCTATTGACCAGGTAGCATGTTATCTCCATTGCCTCTGCCCAGAATTATTGTCCTAACTTGGCACAACTGAGCATGCTTCTTGCCCTTTCCATCAACGTCTTGTTCATTTTTTCTACAAATCCATTTTGCTGAGGTGTATATGGAGTAGTCTTCTATCGTGTTATACCACACTTCTTACAGAATTCTTCAAATTCCTTACTGCAAAACTCTCCATCGTTATCTGTCCTCAACACCTTTATCTTCTTCTCTGTCTGGTTTTCCACCAGAGCCTTAAATTCTTTGAACCTGTCAAAGACTTCAGATTTCTTCTTAAGGAAATATATCCAAGTATTCCTTGAGAAGTCATCTATAAATGATACACAGTACATAGACTTACCCAGTGATGAAACCTTCATAGGTCCAAACACATCACTATGCACAAGCTCTAATATCTGTTTTGCCCTCTTACCACCAGAGGGGAAACTCACCTGATTCTGCTTCCCATATACACAATTTTCACAGAAATCAAAATCTAGAGAGCTATTACTCATACCTTCTAGTATACCTTTACCATGAAGTATTCAAAGGCCCTTCTCTCCAATATGTCCAAGCCTTTGATGCCACAGCATGGTCTTCTCTCCAGAGACCACTAGATTTTCTGCTCCACTTTCAGGAACCACAAAACTGTTGCACCCATCAACAATAGTGCTACCTTGCAGCTTGTACAAAGTTCCAGTCCAAACTCCCCGCATCAATACCAGTGCTCCTCGAACCATCTTGCAGGTATCCTTCTCGAACACTGTTTTAACACCTGTATCATCCAGCTTGCTTACAGAAATCATATTTCTGGCTAATGCAAGAATATGCAGAACACCTAGAACTGTTCTAACCCTTCCACCTTGCAATTTCAACTTTACTTTTCTGCAACCAACGATTCTAGCCTTCCAATCATCCCCTAAGAAGACATCACCACCATCGTATTTATCATATTCGCAAAACCACTCTCTATGTGGAGTGAAGTGAAAGGATACACCTGAGTCAATCAACCATGCCTCATGATCTACATGTGTACTTGAAGAAGCCAAGTACACATCCCCACCTTCATCTGAGGTGGTTTTCGCCTCTGTAGAAGAAGAATCATTAGATCCCTTTCCTTTATTAGGAGCTTTAGATTTATAGTCCCTTTTTTAGTGCCCTTCCTTTCCGCATTTCCAGCACACCACCTTTACAGGTTTTCCTGGAGATTTAGATCTCCCTCTAGATTTAGATCTCCCACTCGATGACTTATTTTTGTTTCTGTTCTGGGACCATCCTCATACAGACAAGGCATCACCATTATGGCTCTCCATATTTTTCCGTCTCATCTCCTCCGTCAGCAAGGATGAGACTATTTCATCAAACTGCAAGGCAGTTGCATTGCTACCTATTGCAATAACTATACTATCCCACGAATCTGGTAGAGAACATAATAAAATGGTGCACTTATCTTCATCTGAAATTTTAATATCAACAAATAATAACTGACTTACCATAGTATTAAATGCATTCAGATGCTCTGTCACCGAGTCTCCATATTTCATCCTCAGGTTATACAGCTTTTTTCTGTAGGAATAGTTTATTCACCAAAGACTTAGATTGGTACAAAGTCCCTAACTTGTCCCACAAAGCCTTTGCCATAGCTTCCCCTAATACATTCAGCAATATTGAATCTAAGACGCACAATTGTATTGTGCTCTTTTCCTTCCAATCTAACTTCTTCCATTCTTCATCGGACACTCTCGTTCATCTAGTAACTGGATCTACCGGGATCCACTGATCTTTATCCACCAACAGATCCTCCATCTTGAGTTTCCATAACTCAAAACTCTGACCATTAAGTTTATCGATCTCTATCTTTCCACTTCTTACCATCTTCTTTCACCACCAGAATCGATCCCGTAGATCTCCCACTGAACAAGGTCTACCATAGGCCCGAGAAAAACCCCTCAGCAACAAAGGCGTCCCCTTGAAGCCAAAAAAACTTTGATACCAATTGTAGGTTTTAACCCTGTACATAAATTACTTGCATACGAATTCTAAAACATAGAAAATAAACAATGCGAGAGCATAACACATAAAACACATATACACAGAGATTTTCCCCTGGATCCCAAAACCAGGACTACCAGCTTGATTTTTCATTATATTCCTTTTAATGTTATAATACATATTTATACATGCCGAAGCATCCAATACCATGGACCGAAAACCATCGTGTCCAAAACCATGGACCAAAAACCATAGGTAGGTACACCCAACCTAATATAAGGGTCAAAAAAAAAATTTCCCGGGGCACTGCCCGCCCCCCTCAAACCCCCCAGTTCACTACGTGGGAAATTCGTGGAAAGAATATAACACAACCTAACATATATTTTTAATTTGTTGTGTTCCTGTTTAAATCCAGATCAATGGTATCAAAGTGGTCTACTTTTTTTCTCTGTTTTTTTCATGTCCCCAATGAGGTCGGGATATAAGGAGTGAGTGCTTGAACTGGTCGAACCTTTTCAAGACCAACCTTGCAAATCCCGATGGCCTCCCATGGCGGATGAAAAGAAAGATGAGGGGGCAGGAGATCCTATCAAAATCTTGCTCGAAGAATCCCTCGAGTGACAAAGAAATGCGATGATGGACAACTTTGCCCAAATCCTTTAGTGGCTACCCAGGGGCGACGCATCAGCTTCCAACAACTACTTTGGAAATGCAACACCGTTTAAGGTACAAGTTAATTTTGAAATCCCCATATTCAAGGGTCAGATAAATGCAGTTGTTGTCCATAAATGGTTAAATCTGCTAGAGGGTTATTTTTCTGTTCATGATTTTTCCAGTCGGGGAAAGATTTTTTTGCTCTTCTTAAAGCAGCCCCACACGTCAAGGACTGGTGGGAAACCTACTGCAATTAGAAGGATGAAAGTATAGGCTCACTATTTTCAGTTGCACCGACTTGGAATTCATTCTGGGATGCCATCAAGGAGAAGTAATACCCTATCAGAAGCTATGAGGATCAATACATAAAGTGGACCAGGTTGCGGCAGGGAAGGGACCAAGACGTGCTAGGGTTTACCAATATTTTCCATATCCTTCCTACAAAGTTGGGTATCAAGGATTCGGAGCAGAATTTGGTACTCAAATACAATGGCTGCCTGCACAAGTAAATCTAGGAAGAAATAGAATTCATGAACATCTCCTTGCTCCGCACGACATACCAATATGTCGTCAAGGTCGAGCAAAATTTTAAATAGAAGAAGCAAGACTTTGAATATGCGAATCTGAAGCAAGGGAAAGGTGCCCCCAAACCGCAGAACAAAGGACAAATCCAAGGCAGGGTAGCCCAAGACAACCCGCCAAAGCTGCAAGCAAAGAACAATGCGGTAAAGCCGAAAAAGGACAGGGGAAAGTGGTGTGAGTTCCATAAGAGCTCCACTCACAACACAAGTGAGTGTCGGGCCAAGCATTCACTGGTGGCCGAGCTAAAGGTTTCATCAGATGCATGTTCTTACTCTGAGTCAGAACCTGACAAGGGGAATGACAAAGGGAAGCAGATTATCAATGCGGAGCCCATTGCCACCATTTCCACCACGAAGATCTAGAAGGAGGAACCTGAAGATCTAGAGGAGGAGGATCATCTCTTCCACTCCCAGATGTGGGTAAAGGGCTCCCCGCTACAATTCATTGTCAACAGCAGGAGCCAAAAGAACCTAATTTCAGCAGAGGTCGTGAAGCAGCTGGGCTTACCGACCACAGCACATCCACAACCGTACACAATCGGGTGGCTTCACCAAGGACAGGATCTTTGCATGAGCCAACAGTTTCACCTTCCATACAACATCAAGCCCTTCACAGATGAGATATTGTGTTACATTGCTCCCCTTGAAGTTTCTGATGTACTATTAGGACAACCATACTTGTGGAAGAGACATGTTGTGTATGAATCAAGGCCCCGTGCTGATATTGTTACTTTGGGAAATAAGTTGTACAACATACTAAAGGTAGCACCGCCTCCTGCCATCTCTTTGGTTACTGCAAAACAATGCGGTAAGCTCATTTCCAAAATCAGAAAACGTGTTTTCCTAATGATATTCCATCAAGGAAAGAAGAATACAGTGGCCACGACCTCCAGACAAGGCCCCTTCGCACAACAACTACAGATGGACAAGGTCATGGAGGAGTACAAGGACATCTTCACCTCCCCCGTAGGGGTTCCTCTGCACTGTCAGGTCAAGCACTCCATTGATCTGACCCTAGGTGCGTTTCTGCCCAATGGACCAATCTATCGATGCTCCATTCTGGAGAATGATGAAATCAAGAGGTAGATTCAAGAGCTGTTGTAGAAAGGTCACATCCATCCGAGTTCATCGTCCTATGGGAGCCTGATCGTGTTGGTACAGAAGAAGGATGGGACTTGGAGACTCTATATTGACTAGCAGGCACTGAACAAGATCACTGTTCATAATAGGTACCTGATACCACAGATTGATGACCTCCTAGACCAATTGAAGGGGGTAAAATATTTCAACAAGATCGATTTGTAGTCAGGATATCACCAGGTACCAATCGAACCCTTCAATGTGTGGAAAACTGCCTTCAAAGCCAAGGAGGGCCTTTACAAATGGTTGGTTATGCCTTTCGGATTGACAAATGCTCCTGCATCCTTAATGAGGCTAATGAACATCTTGTGGCCATTCACCAACTCATTTGCAGTGGTATACTTGGATGACATCTTAATCTTTAGCTAGAGTTGGGAAGAGCACCTCCACCACATCTGACAGCTTCTCCAAACACTGCGACAACACAAGTTATGTACCAATTTGGAGAAATTCACTTTTGGCATGATCTAGGTTCAGTATCTGGGATACATTATTGATGAACAGGGGGTGCATGTGGATCCAACCAAGATCCAAGTCATTTAGGATTGGCCATCTCCAACCACTCTGATAGAGCTTCGCAACTTTCTAGGTCTTGCCAACTTCTACCATAGGTTCATGTTGGGATTTTCTCATATCACTTGGCCCTTGAGTCAAGTCACCAAGGGAGGAGTGAAAGCAAAATTCTTTTGGTCTGAATCTAAATAGAAGGCATTCACAAAGTTGAAAGATCACCTCTACGCGGCACCAGTGCTCGCATTACCAGACTTGCAACAACCATTTGAGGTTGAGACATATGCCTTTGACTATGCTATTGGGGCAGTCCTTACTCAACATGGGCATCTAGTGGCACATCACAGTGAGACACTTTCAGACACAGTCTAGAAGTATCCCACTTATGACAAAGAGATGTATTCCATTGTGCAGGCCTGCCAGCAATGGAAGCATTACATTTTGGGGAAGGAAATGGTCATCCACACAGACCATCGACCCCTGCAGTTCATACAGACCCAAGGAAAATTGCAAAATGATCGCCATCAGAAGTGTTCCACATACATGCAATAGTTCCATTTGAATATCAAGTATAAGAAGGGCAACACCAATAAATTGCAGATTGCCTCAGTCGACCACCGATCATGGTGTTAACCACCGTGCTCAACTCTTATGGGCACAAGACTTTTGATTGGCCACTTCTCTACAAAAGCAACCCATAATTTGGCCATACATACTAGACACACTTGGAGGGTCAAAATGTTCCATATTCTCACCCCAGGATGCCCTATTATGCCACGTGGGTCACCTTTGTGTTCCTTCAAGCGAGCGTGCCAAGATGATTTGGGAAGCACACTACAGTTGGGCTGTTAGACATTTCGGGGTTGAGAAAATGGTGTCAGTACTACAGAAGTATTTCTATTGGCTGAATCTTCAACAAGATGTCAGGAAGTACATCAGATCATGCACTGCCTATGCCATTGCCAAACCAACCATCAAGAAGCAAGGCCTCTACACCCTGTTGCCTACCCCTAGTCAACCTTGGGAATCCATCTCCATGGATTACATGTTAGGCCTTCCTTCCACTAAGCATGGAAACGACTATGTCTTTGTGGTCGTCAACAGGTTCTCGAAGATGGCCATTATGGCAGCTTGCAAGAAGAATATCACAACAGAAGCCACCACTGCTAAACTCTTCTTTGAACAAGTGTGGGTACACTTTGGGATGCCACAGTCTATCATCTCAGATTGTGACAGTAGGTTCCTTAGTACATTTTGGTCCAGTCTCTGGTCGATGCTAGACACCAAACTCACTAAGTCCACAGCCTTCAATCTTCAAACTGATGGCTAGACAGAGGTTGTCAACAGGATGATCGTACACATTCTGCGCATGTATAACTCAAAGCATCGACGCACATGGGATGAGAGCCTCCCTTATATTTAGCACAGCTACAACTAGGCTCTCCACAGCTTGACTGACCACAGCACTTTTCAGGTGGGCTTGGGATTCCAACCACTGTGTCCCATTGATGTGGCCATTCCATTTGCAGCTACTCACGCAGATTTGGCTCATGTAGAGTCTGAAACAGATAAGGCGAACAACTTCATTGAGCAAATCCAACATATTTGCCAGTAGGTCCATGAAATTGTGGAGAAATCAAATTCCAAGTACAAGAAGTGACATGATCAACATCGGGTGCCACACAAGTTTCAGGTGGGTGACAAAGTCTGGTTTCATTTGCAAAAGGAACGCCTTACTAGAGCCTATCGGAAACTTAGACCACTCCAATATGGTCCTTACTCCATTACCAATGTTGTGGGAGACAATGAAGTTGATCTCAGCATTCCTCCATTCCTTAGCCTGCACCCAATGTTCAATGTGGACCACCTTCGGCCATACTTTCCACCATTACTAGACACATTCGACATTGTAGAATAGCTCACAACCACAGAGTTAAATCCAGATTGCCTGGAACAAGATGCAAGTAATCAGATCATGGACACATAGATCAAGCACACAAGCTAGCAGAATATCCAACTGTATCGAGTTATCAAAGCAGGCCAACTCCTTCACCAGGGAAAGTGGCTCACCAGGGACCAAGTTCAGCAGAAGTTTCCTCATCTCATGGAGGAACTCAATGCAATGGGGACCATTACTTCCTAAGGGGGGAGGAATGATCCAAGTGGATATTGATGGCCCCCCACCAATTCCACTTGGACCCCCACCATTTCTTCTTTCAATATTTCAGTTTCCTTAATTGTAGCACAGTTTACTATTTTTAGCAGTTTTTCGAGTCTTAAACTTCTGAAGCCATTTTGAGGCCCTAAACGATGTTTTTTTGGAAATCTACCACCGGTGATTTTTTTTCTAAAATCATCTTTTCCCTCTTAGTCCTCAGAGAGATCTTTCCAATGGGTTATCATGCATGTCAAATGGAGATAATATGACCAAGTCGCGACCCCAGGAAGTTGGTTGTCCAATTCACCCCAATGGGGTCCATAAACTCTTGGTGTTACATCTCCTTGGGTTAGGGTTTTGGTTGTTTAGGGTTTGCTCTTATTGTTCAATAATAAAAAGGCCCTTGAGCCTCATTATAAGGTAGTTCAGAGGCATGTAGCCGCCACATCTCTTCTCAGAGATAAGATACCATCGCCCTAGCTGGTTTATTTCCATTTCTATTTGTAAGCATATTTCAGTATTTTACATTAATGAAATGAAGTATTATTTCTGATGCATTTCTGTGTTTATGGTTATCTCTGTAATTTTTTGCATTCCTATTTAAATCTGGATCACTTGTGGGTGAATATTTGTTAATTGATATCTCAGGCTACTTCGGGGCTGGTTGTTTTACTGTATTGCCCAAATCAGGATGTTGATAAGTCAATGAATACTTTCCTACCCCAGTCTCCTAGTGTTCCCCACCGGCTTCCCCTTGACCATCAGTCTGAACGTCCTGAGCACTAGCCTTCCACTATTGCTCCTAATTTGGATAATTAGTTTTGGGAGTGGTTATACTAGTTCTAGGATGATAAGGTCTGGAGACAGAGGAACCGGATGTTTCTATTCTTATTATGGGAGTAATAGCTCTTTGTGGCCCAGTTTTCCTTGCATCCCTCTAAGAATTTGACTATTCTTTTTCTGCTTTTGAGATCAACTCATGAATAAATGTTTTCCTCCCCAGATCTCTGCTCTTCTTATTTCTTTTATGACCTATTTTTCCTATGACTTATTAGAGTGGTTGTAAATTGAGATTTCTATTATTTCTACACTTTACACATGGACCATATGCGTATTTATTCAAATCCTAAGTGTCTCAGCTTATACAGTGGTGAGCCCACTCAAGTATATTAGAATGATGTGCGGGTTCTTACCTCTCGTCATACCACCCAACACCTGTAAAGCTAAGAGCACATCTAAAGAATCAAGGAATTCACACAACCTAAGTGTCCTAGTGACCTTAGGGGTGAGCCCGCCCAGGTATAATAGAGCGATGCGCAAGTTCTTACCTCTCATCTTATCACCCAGCACCTGTGCACTAGAAACACTCTATTGACAAACACACTTGGTTGATTGCATCGTCAACTCCTTTCCCCAGCAACGACGCCAAAATGTTGAGCCTATTTAATCACTATAAATATGACTGAATCATAACCATTAATTGTCAACCTAGGGTAGGCCTATTTATTTCAAAGGAGTATGCACTGTCTGTGTCGATACACTTCAGCCAAGAGTAAAATTAAAAGGCAAAACAGTGTCACTGAATTTAATTGCAGAAAGTAACACTGATGCAGAAATAAAAAACAGTCTACAGAAATGAAACCACACTTCATGTTACCAAAGGAAAGGTGCACCACAGACCACACCAATAACTATTATGTTCAACCCAATCCTGTCTGATAGCATATCATAAATCTGGAAACAGAAATAAACGCATTCTGCAAATTACACGGCGACATGAATAATTTCACACTTATAGAAAGGAACAATAATTGATCTACCACTATGCTACTGATGCTACTGCAATCCCTGCTAAAGAGGAGGGCCCTTCCTCCCTAATAGGGCTCAGGGATGAATTATGAATTAATAAAACTTCAATACCATAGCTGTGAAAGCATCAGCAACGCTACTCTTTGTATTAAGAAATCATTATGAATTACACGAGAAAAATAACGATACTTTTCCTCTATTACATGGAACCAAGTTCCCTTAATAAGATTGACATGTCAAAATAAGAAAGAAATCAATCATGAGAATCTCACGATTCTAATGTTGATCAATATCGAGAGAAAATAGAAATCGTTATAATAAGTTCTAAATACAAGGCTTATTGTTGTTACATCATTCTTCAAAATCACAACTGTCTTGATCCTCTAGCTATCTATGGATAATACAATCTTCATGACAGTTGTCCTGTGGAATAGTACCCACAGTCCTTAGACGGTTGCAAAGTAGTCAATGCCCCGAAATGTAACAGCAATGATTAAGGTGTAACAGCAATTCTTAAGGTGTAACAACAATTTGAAGTGTAACAGCGGTGTTTAAGGTGTAATAAAAAGTACTCAGAATTTGTTGTTCATCCTTTGTTTGTGGTCTTGGAAGCATCACTTGAAATAAATAGAACCATAGAGCTTTTTTTCCATAATTTCCTCAATTAGCCATCAAAAAGGATATCACCTCATTCATATCTAACAAAAGTGGCAAAATAATATGTCATAACAAAAATGAATTCTTACAACTAGGAAAAAGGTAATTGTGATGTAAAGTCCACAGGTTCAAAGGTGCAATGGTCAAGGGTACGGCGAAAAGGTATCCAAAATATGCACAAATCCTACACCCAACACCTGCTTCCTCACCTTCATTGTCTAAACATGTTTCCTCTAAATCCGCACACCTCAAATCTAAACTTTCTTCATCATCTGAGTTCGTATTTATTTTAGAAGACTCGGGTTGTGAACCTACTTCATCTATTATTACATCAATGCAATCCTCAATATTCTTTATCCGCTTGTTGTAACACTTATATCCTTTTCTTCAAGTAGAGTACCTGAGTAGTATCCCTTCATCTACTCATGAATCAAACTTTCTAGGATTCTTTTCATTCCTTTTAATGAAGCACTTTCTTCCAAACACCTTGAAGTGTTTAACTGATGCAGGTATTCCCTTCCATAACTCACAGGGAGTTTTATCACTATTAGGCCTAAGTTGAGTTATGTTTGACAGATACACTACTGCCTGGACTGCTTCTCCCCAGAAATTGTGAGACACTCCTTCTTCATCAAACGTTGCTCTAGCTATTTCCTAGATTGTTTTGTTCTTCCTCTCTACTAATCCATTTTTCTGAGGAGTTCTAGCCACTGAGTATTGCTTCCTAATGCCATGCTCTTAACAGAATTCCTCAAATTCTCTTGAGGTGTACTCTCCCCCTCCGGCTAATCTCAAGCATTTTATCTTGAAGTCTTTCTCACTTTTTACTTGAGATTTAAACTTCTCGAAATGATTGAATGCCTCTGATTTTTCTTTCAAGAGGAAAATCCAAGTGAGCCTAGTGAAGTCATCAATAAGCAACATGAAATACATCTCTCCTTTTGATGTGTTTTCTCTAGTTGTGCCACAAATGCCTGTGTGAATGAGCTTCAGAGGTCTGGATGAGGATAACTCTTTTGACTTGAAATGAGTCCTAGTCTGTTTTCCAAACTAACATGACCTGCAAATTGTGTTATCGAGCCTTGGCAGTCTTGGTAATCCACTCACTACTCCCATCTTGCTCACTTTTATCAAACTGTCAAAATTCATATTCCCAAGCCTCTTGTGCCACAACCATGCTTCACTTGTTTTTCTTAAATAGTAATTAACCCTCGAATCGTCAAACACATATCCATTATTGTGGTTTCTGATTGCTTTTCCCATCAATTTTCCATTCTTTACATTGTGGATCTCATAGTGTTTAGATCAAAAGGTCACATCATAGCCATTATCACATGGTTAACACTAAGAAGATTGTGCTTGAGACCTTATACATACAACACATTACGTGCTTCTATTTTTTATCAAGACTCACTACACCTTTGCCTTTGATTCTTGTTGGAGCGTTGTTCCCAAAGGTGACATTGTTTCCTCTACCTTTTATTTCAGTGACAGGAATTTACTTTTATCCCTAGTCATATGTTTGGAAAAACCACTATCCACATACCATTTGTTTTCTTGATTATGAGTTGATAAGGCAAGTCCACATTGCATGCACTTTTTAGTCTTTCAATTCCAGCTCCCATTATCCTTCTATATAGTTGATTATCTAACATATTGGGACTTATACAGGTGTTCAAACATGCATCTGCACTCATTGGATTTGTGTCAAAAATTATTACATTTGAAATTCTACTTCACTTAGCAAGGGAGAGAAGACATTTCGATTTCTGAGAGAGGAGTTTTGACGTTTAGAAATATTATGCATATTATATCTAGGATTTTCATCTCTTTCACCTTTCATCCTTCTACAATAAATAGCTTTATGTCAAAAGATATGTCACTTATAACAGTGGCCATAAAAAAATAGGGATGCCTATTTTTGGAAGCATTATGATATTGTGCAGGAAAATACCTTGGTCATCTAACTGGTTGGTTCATTCTCCATTGACGATCTCCTCTTTGTCCTACTGCTCTTTTGTCTTCATTAATTCTTTCATGATACTTCTTCCCATGGCTCTGTCGTTCTTCGAATCATGTGGACCTGATGTTTATCTTCCCCATAGAATATTCTTGTGGCTTAGAGTAACCCAGACTAGTTTTGATTCTTGAGGACCTTTGAATATTCGAGATTTGATTTAGTCTCCTTGTCCCTTCGGCAATTTTTTCATTTAAACCATTCTCAGTCGTTGTTCTTGTTAGGGTCCTATAATTTTAATAAGGTCACTTGATTATAGCTGATGCTTATTATATTTGAAATGTTGTAAATAATGTTTCATCCTCCAAACTATTTCCAAGAAGGGATCAAAAAGATCAAATGTGGTTAATTTTACATGAAATCCTAATGTTTGAGTTCATTATGTCTTTATCCAAAGTTTGGAGGAATTATGTATTATAACCAAAGTTTTATGCTGATGTCATAAGGGTCGAAAATGAAAAAAGAATTTTTTCGCTTGTGATAAAGTCTCGTGCACCATCCAATCGCCTTATCATCACTCCGTTAGATCAATGGTCAACCGGGTTTTTCGGCCCCCCCTTGCCATCCTACCTTTATTAGCGGGGTGGGGGGTCTAAAAAGTTGTTCTCCTCCCCACTGGACCCACTCTACATGTCATCACCTCGCCATTTCGGACCCCCACCCCTTCACAACCCGCTTAACACTTTGACCCCCCTCCGAAAACCGCCAACCTCCTCACCTTTTCCCGCCATAATCCACGCTCTTGGTTACGTTACCCTCCACTTTCACTCCACCTTCACTCCCCTACTGTCACATATCTCCTTCGCGCTAACGTCCACCTGCCATGTCCCTCCTCATTCTACACTCCTATTCTTCCACCTAATACTATTTCCTCCAACCATGTGTCTCCACATTATCCCCTACCTCCATTTCACCTCCCGCCTTCACATCATATCTCTGTTTCATGGCCAAGTAAAGATATGTTTTCTTTTCTATACATCACAGTCATTTCAAACATTGTTTATAAACAAATGAGAATGAATTTTCATAATCAGAAAGAGGTTTTTGTTTCTAACATCCTCATGTGCAAAAACATCTCTCAGTTTTGTAACAATTGTTATGGTTTGGAAGATTCAGATGAATCTTTGCAGGTATATTTTCCCAAATTTTCCTGTTTCCAGTTAGTGTTTTCAAATGCGGTTTATGAGAATGTGGAAATTAATTTTAAAAAATTGAAAGCGGTTTGTGTTTCCAACATCATCATTTACAAAAACCTCTCTCAGTTGTATAATATATATTATGGTTTGGGATATACAAAGGTATTACAAGACCCTATTTTTCAGAATTTCGGGAGGAAAAAACTCAAAGACAGTTAGTGACTTGGAGGCCACCTCATCAAATAAGAGTTGCTATCAAATTCGAATTGCTCTTCTTTGTCACCAGAAATCCACAAAGATAGTTCCAAGTAGATTCATTAGTTTTGAATGTCCTATATTTTAGTTCTATTTGTGTAAGACAGTTTGAGATATTTGTAAACAAATCTTGATATTTTTTCAAGATATTTTAGTTTAGAATTTGTATAAATACTTCATAGTTTGAAGTAATAGATGTTGATTGTTGAATATAATTTCCTCTGCGAATTGTAATTTTCTAGTTGCTAGAAGCATCAATAATACAAGGAAATTATTCACAAGATTCATGTGGTGTACGAATTGGTGATGTTTTTCTTTTGTTCATGTGTTTAATCATTGTTCCCTTTCTATGTCATTTCTGAAAAGATTAATTACATAAAAAAAATTGTGATGAATAGGATATGTTATACAGAACACCCTATTCTAGTTGTTAGTAATTTATATGTTTTCTTCTGAATTCAAATTAAGGAATCCTTCATCGCTCCTTAGTTTCTTCTGAATCTTTCATTTCTTTTGTTTCATAATCAATTTAAAATTCTGAAAGATCCAACTAGTGAAACTTAGCTTGCCCTGTGAAACTTCTTCAAAGTTTGACGCAGATCCAGTTAATCTTTAGACTCCATAGCCCAATGGAATTATAAAAATTTAGTCAACCTAGCAATCCAATCAAAAATAATCAGTACAGTAATAACTAGCCTAAAATTCACATCAAATATAGCGAAATTTAACATAGAGATCCATCTCTGAAGCTGGTAGGGCTAGATCCCAGCTTCCAAAGCGGTTTTGATGTTGTCCTATGTGTTTACTCCCTCAACCTCAAAAATACACAATGACAACATAGTGGCGACCATACTAGGGAACTGAACATTTCAGGTTCCTAAGAAAATCATATCAAGTTCCATATGTGATTACTGATGGTGGACAGTAATCAAACACAATAAGGTTTTATCATTCACCTCGCGACTCCATGTTTCAAGAATTTGGAGCTCAAAGTTTGCATGGTGACTCCCTTATCAAAGAAATATAGAATTGTAAAGCACTTATGATGACTCCATTCCTTTTTTTATTGTTTTCAAAATGAGTTGAAGAATACAACGCAAATATGCTCCTGTTGACAGATCAAGAATTCTAGGTTTTCCAAATCCCATGCCCAACATTGATTGGTTAACTTATATTCCATTGTTTAAAGATAAAAAAGGAGATGATGTTGTTGTACATTTATTGAGGTTTCATATGCACATCTGTAAGCTTAAATTAAAATTTCATGAAGATTGTCTTATGAAAATTTTTATGGCAACTTTGGAGGAAAAGGCTAGATTTTGGTATGAAAATCTGCCTGCTGCTAGTACATGTTCGCTAAAGCATTTTCATACTATTTTTGTGAAAAATACAAAGAGGATTATCCATCTTTGTTGCTAATTCAAAACTATTGTGATCATTTTGAAAGTTTTATTCAATATATGGAAGATTACTATGATGAAGATCAATTCACAAACAATGAAATACTAGAGGCTTTAGATGGAAATCCTTTTCGACATTATGAACAAAAAGTAGAATTCTTGCTTGATTTGTCTTCCCCTTGGGAAGAAACAAATGATGTATGTTGTGTATATGTTCATGAAGATTATCCATAGGAAATCACTCTTGCAGCACCACAACAAATTGATCAGCCAGAGGTTAAGGAAGAAATTCAATAGCCTAAACCCGATCAAGAAAAGGACAGCTGTAAAAAGTGGCAGGATATTTTAGATACCATTTATGAACACATCAAAATTGTGGTTGTCTCAATTGTAGAATATCAAATTGAAGAAAAAATCATTTTGCTAATCCTTTGGTCAGTTTATTGTAGGCATTGGTGAAGGGAGAATCTTCTATATTCATCAATGCAGCTATTGGATCCAGTGGAAAAGTTGAGTTTCCCTTTTCTGAATTTATTTTTCTACTTAACGAAGTGGAATTCAAACTTCAGTTAAGTGTCCATTTGCTTGAATGGTTGCACTATATGTTTGTTATCACTTGATATGGTAACCATTTTATCAGATTAGAGTAGGTAGCAGAGTGCAAATAAGCTCAATGCCTTGAGCTTTTTTGTTTTTCAAAGAATTATTTCTAGTTTCAGTTTCATATTGTAGTATAGCTCTCAATTTAGTGTATATTTCAGACTTCAATGTGCAGAATGGTTTTCATTTCAATTTTAGAGTTTTTTAGTAGTAGAGATTTTATGGCAGAACAGGTTGCAGGTTTTGGGATTAGCCCAATGGATCAAGCTACTAGTCTATGGTGTTCTTGGCGCCTCACAAGTTGAGTGACATCCCCAGCTAGAGCCACTATTAGGGTCCTATAATTTTTATAGGGTCACTTGATTATAGTTGATGATTATTATATTTGAAATGTTGTAAATATTATTTCATCCTCCAAATTATTTCCAAGAAGGGGTATGTTGTAGCGGCTACAACCACCCTCCAAAATTTTTCCCTAGCTTGGTTGTGGAGCCTCCCTACCAACCTTTCACAGTAGCATGTCTTGTCTTGTTAAGTACACAATCTTTAGCAATTTTCTTGCAGAATGACAGCCTGTCCATCAAAGCTTATTGCATCCCCCTCACAGGTTGTTTCACCAGACTTGGTCTAGCTACAAGCTGAGCAGCTTCCTCAAGAAATTTTGCAATTCTGGAGGGCAACCAGCCTTCCCTCTAGAAATTTCACAATTTTGTCTGGCAGCCTGCTTGGATCCAGAATTGAGCAAATCTTCCTGTCATTGTTCACTGGAAAAATTGTGTAATTCCTCCCAGCAGGATTGCTCAGCTCATAAATTGTGCAATCCTAGGCACCAGTCAGCTTCTCTGCCCAAAAATTACGCAAATCTTTTGGGCAACTAGCCCAGCTCCCTCCCAGAAATGCACATTTTTTCCTCCCAACTGAGCAAACTGTTGCATGTGCAGTTGAGTTGACCGGTTCCCTTTGGGACCGAGAAAAACTAATTTGCATGCATGGGTTGCTTCTCCCAATGCAGCATGCAAAGGCATCCCTTGATTCAGGGATCTGCTTTTAACAGCTGGAGGTTGCATGCAAGGATAATTTCATAAACCTCCCCACCAAGTGTGGCTCTTCCTAGAGTTGTGGCATGCACATCATATCATCAATTTTATCAAAATTCATGAACCAGACATTGTAGAGCTCATCCCTCACATCGACCTTGCAGCTTTGACATCCCAAATTGCATCTAGGAGTCATTGGCACATTCATCTCAACTGTTTTGGGGTAAGCCCTCCTTTCATTTCTTGTGTTGCATTCTTGTATCTTTTTGTATTTCTCTTTGTGTGATTGTTGTTTGCTTGATTTCAATGAGCACATGTTGTCATTTTGATGCATGTTATCTTGTAGAAGCATAATTTCAGCTTTCATTCACATCTCATTGTTGTCGCATGCATGACATTGTTTTGCAAGGATGGTCATCATTGCATCGACTCGCTTCACAGACATGCATGTATTCTCGTTTTTTGAATTCTGCACTTGTTGTTTGCATGAATGATCATTCACTCTTCTTTCCACTCATCTCATCATGCTTTCACACTTCTCATGTTTTCAGTCACCCATCGGTTGGACTAGGCTACCTTGGCCGGGACCGTGCCTTGCCCGGCTAGCACTGCACATTTCCGGAAGCGAAGACTCTACCTTCCCTCCATAAATTGTGCAAGTCTAGCTAGGCATTGACCTCCAAGTTTGCATTGCGTAATTCTTGGAGGCAGTGTCCTATTGGCCATAGAAAATGCACAATTCCATTTACTGGTTGCATGTCACTTCCGACTGAAATTGCGCATTACACAGTTTCAGTCATCAGCAGGATAGGCTAGACTGTGCATTGCATAGTTCTAGTAGTCAGTCAGCCTCCTGACAGCCTGGACTATGCCTTGCATAGTTTTGGCAGTCAATATCCCGACCTCCCAGCGAAAATTGTGCAACGTTCATGATCAGTCACACAAGTATGTTGCAAGTCAATTCTTAAGTTCATTTTGGTTTTCGACTGATATTTTTCTTGCCATGAGTGTTTCCATGTCTCTAGGTATCACAGGTGTTCATCTGCCTCTCAGTACCACAGGTACAATGGTTTCCAAAAGATCAGAGTCAAAGACACCGTTCAGAGCACACTTGGAAATGCAGTCGATCAAGTGTCTATGAACTTGCGTACCCACGAAGACATCAAGTTGTTTTTAGGCAAGGACATCAAGATATGACAGTAGCAGCATCATAGCAAGCAACACCATGAACAGCAGTTGAAGGCAGGACATCGAATGAAATGAACACAAGAGGAAAGTTGTTGATAACACAGAGTTGGAACAAAGTTGCAAGCTTGAACAAATCCACTTGTGATGAAAGCAACTTTGGAGATTGAGGCTATGAGGTGACGGTGGGACAAGACGATTGCACGAGAGCAAAGAAGAGAACAGAGAAGGAGTTACATTTGCTGAAGCAACAACTCAAGAAAGAACAGGAGTCACATAGATGAGAGAATGATTTGCAGCAAGAACATGTACAACAGCGGACGCAACATGCGCTCATGGATGAAACTATGCCCATATAAGTTATAGATCCATCCCAGCAGCTGGCACGGAGAAGACATGGTGAGAATTGTTGTTGATCGCATTCAAGGGAATTCAGCAACATGCATGGCATTTTGTGCACGCATATGATCTAACCTGTTTAGAATAGTCACCGAGGCAAAGACAAGAAGCAAGTCCGATTGGAGATGAACATGTAGTTGACAATTGATGTGCATGACCACTAGCACACACTGGAAGATCAGCACGGAAACTATGCATCAGTGTGTTGTTGCTTCGGCCACACCCAAGAAGACCATGTGCATGCTATCAAATGAGTTGGATGGAGGAGCCATACCAATGCACCCAGATGCAAGGGAGGCAAGAGTTCACTTCAGCAAGATGTCACCATGGAGTGCATGCACACCATCATGGATGACCAAGATTGGCATTAGCTCACCACCTTCACCATCACTTTCATGTCAAAGAGCTAGTCTCACCACAATGGACCGAGTGTCAGTGATGTCTTGCATGGCTTGCTCAAGCCATTATTCTCACATGGGCACATGTATATTGTAATGTAACGTCTTTTCAAGTGGAAGTTCAAGTGTCGATAGTTGGATGTAACAGTCATAGAGTAGATGAAGAATCATGAGGGTAAATGAATTGTCACAAAGGGGAGTGTCAAGGGCCACCCCACCTTTTGCTATAAATAGTACCTCATAACTCATTGTATAGGCTTTTGGTCAGCCAAGCTTTCAATAGCACTATCTTAGAGAGAGCTTGGATAGTATTGTAACGAGCCTTGGCTTCTTCACTACGCAGAGCTAGTATATCTCTTTGGGAGAGCAGGAGGTTGTGGATGTAATGTTCTGCTGTCGGAACTAGTGGTTAGACATGGATGTATTGTATGACTAGAACTTACACTTCTTTATATAATAGAGCCAACACATTTCATTATATGTTGTGTTGTATTATATGCTATCTGGTATACTCTAAATGATATATGTATTTTTTTGCTTATGCATGCATGTATGGACTATTCTATATTAGTATGTATGAATATTTTTTAAATGTGCTATTGGTTTAACCATCACTTTGGATTGGTAACTAAATTTCCCTCCATGTTGTGGAGCATCTTTGTGTTCCCTTCTTAACTCCATGCTATCATAGGTTTCCAAGGGGCACACTCACATCACTCTCCATGTGCTAGAACCGTTCATACACCTTCCTCGACTTACTGCAGCTGTCACACCCTTGCTACCTACAGAGACATCTTACTTGCCTCTGTGAGAAATCGCGATCAAGGCATTATCATACAACCCACTGCTAGGACTCCTACACCAACAGTCTGAGGTCTAATTGGGACCTCTTACTGGGGAGATCCCCTTACATGTTGGCAGGTCCAGCACTGTCAACATTTTGGCTCTAGAAGGAGGGCCAAATGACAAGTTGAGCCCTCACATCTGTTTTGAATCTCTACATATATATCATGACTACCTATAGAGTTTCTCTTCCAGAGTGCATGTCTTATGAAAATAACTTCATTATCTCATAAAATCTCTCGAATAACTTGTCACATAAAACATATGATGGTGGAGCCCATGTAGCCTTGGTTAGGTATGAAATTGGCATTGTAGGCTCATGGGAAAGACATGGAATCTTTGAAGAATACATGACCTGAACGTTGTTCGTCTACACGCTTCGAGGGCACCCAATGCACTGGTGTGACACGCTGCCCGAAAAATATATTCATTCTCTTGCTCATCTAGTTGCATAGATAAACCATGCTTTCAATCACTTTAACCATAAATCACTTGATCAAGAAATTCTGAATTTACGAAAAGCATTCGATGAATCCATTAATCAGTTTTACACACACTTTTGTAATCTTGCATACCAATTTCCCAAAGATGAAATTGGTTGGGAATTTATTTATGGAAGATTTGAGTATCTTCTTCGCATATCTGAACCCTACTCAACACACTTCGATGATGGATTTGTGCAATCATAGGTAGGCACAGAGTTTGTCACAAGTGACTGTCTGCCTTCACCTCATCAAACAGCTCCACCACTGCGGAATGATGTGGGAGATCATGCACACACATCTATTGAACTGTCAAATCCTCCCACTCCACCTACTCTTGAGATTTGTGTAGATTTGGCTTGCAAGCCTGTTGATTTTCATGTGGATTCATTCCATCAACTTCCGTCCCCACGTTTTGTTGATCCTCTAAATTGTATTGTCTTGTGTTCTTCCATTCCGAATTCCTCACCTATTGTGAACAAGGATCAAGTTGTCGACGGATTTGGTATTATGTAGCCAACCTGCACCATCATTCATGATGAGTGTGTGCGGGAATCTAAAGAAGAACCCGCGGTGAAGGATGACTCCCTTCCAGTTGCGCCTCATCTGCTTTATCCTGACATCCCTTGTGATTCTGCCACTGTTGATTTCCCCTATGAAAACCCATTTCTGGATGTTTCTACTTTCGATCATTCACAGGATGCATCAGATGTCAGTCTGTCATCACAGTGTGGATGGGAGACATCTTAATCAAAAAATCTATCCAATCAGTCATCTATCATTTCTGAAAACACAGAGGGTGAACCTCTTTGCTTCTCAACTACCCCTCTGCCCGATTCATCAAATCATGAGGATGTCGACAAACATCCTAAATTTTCCGATCTTGGTTGTCATGATCTCTCTGCTTCTTCATATGATCATGATGTTGATTCAATCGTTGTCAATCTATCTAAGACATTGGTCTACAATGATCTATCTGTCAACGAAGTCGAAACCCTCCAGACTATCAAGGCACTTCAGCCGGAGCAGATGGTTATGTCAGGCCCTCGCTGTCCTGAGGTTGGTTTCACTTCCGGTTAAGAAATTGTTGAAACACTCAAGGCTCCTCATCACTCTCTTCTTTGCATTGAAGATCAACCAAACACCCAGATTTCGCTTCCTCCACTTGAACTACACGATCCCATCGCTCATGCGTTGGAGGAATCTTACACAGCAAGAACACATGCACAATGTAATTGGTCTAACTTTCTCACGTTTGCTTGCTTGTCACAATCAAGGGAATGCATACACTCAACATCTGCACGTAGTGTAGCACAAAACCATGACAAGTCCACAGAGTGCATGTCATGCGCTTTCACTCATTCTTGTTCTGTGGACACTTGTAAGATCAAAGTGTGTCTGTCTTCATTGTTGTATCTTTCACATCTACTGGCTTGCACAGTAGTGTTGTTCGTGAACCATGCCTTCATCAACATGGGTCAACCAATGCATCAGTGGCTGCATTGGAAGTATCACTTCTCGTGACATGATCCATGCATTGTTAGCTTAGGAGTAGGAGTAGTGTTTTTTTTTTGAGTTGTTTGCTTGCATGCATCTTTGCTTCTTTCTTCATGTGTTTGTTTGCTTGCTTGTTTGTTTGCTTACTCTCTTTTCTTCCGCATTTGCTTCTTCTTCTTGCTTTGCTTTTTGGTTTGATTTCTTGTTATTATCCATAGGTTAGTTTCGTATGGACCATGTGCAACTCTTGAAACAAGTCGGGTAAAGTACAAGAGGACTTGTACAACTATCAACATTTGGTTATCTGTTGTCCACTCTCTTATGTAAGAAATTGTTGTCTCCAATCCATGATACGTCAATGGAAAATATGTACCATTTGAAGTGAACCTTGGTGAAAACACAACGCTTGCGCGCTAACTAGTATCACCTACTCTAGTCAGTTATTTTTGGGTTAATCCTTGTCAGCTCAATCAAGTAGAGTAAGGTGAGGGGGAAAACCTTAACAAGCACATCAAAGGTATACATAAACTATACTTCTCTAAAGGAGCAACCTCTTATGATCTCAATAAGTTGAGATCTCTCTTCTGCCTCTGAAATGAATAAGTGTTATGCACAGTTATGAAGATGAAAAATGAAAGAGTGAAAAAAGTTTGAAAAAAAAAAATTAAAAATGAATAAGGCGAAAGATGAGAAAGGCTTCTTGTGTAGAGAGGTGATGTAAGTAACTATGTTGGGGTACTAACCAGGCTCACTGGCAGCGGAGCCATGCTTGTGTTCCTGCTTGACTCCCTGGGGGTACTGTTCAGGCCTGCTGGCAGCGGAGCAACACCAGAGATGAAAGTAAGACTCTGAAGACTATATTGTTTTTGCATCATATACTCCTCAACCCCAATCGAAACAACTGTGTTGGCATGGCTTGGAATGTGTGTCAACCGACCAAGGGTTTGCAGGATGCTACATCTTACAATCAAGCAGTGTGGAAACCAAGATGCAGTTGAGTTGACTAGTTCCCTTCGGGACTAAGAAAAACCAGTTTACATGCATGGGTTGCTTCTCACAAGGCAACATGCAAAGGCATCCCTTTATTTATGGATCTTCTTTTAGCAGCTAGAGGTTACATGCAAGGACCATTTCATAAACCTCCCCATCAAGTGTCACTCTTCCTAGATTTGTGGCATGCGCGTCACATATTCGATTTTATCAAAACTCATGAACCAAATGCTGCAGAACTCATCCCTCACATTGAACTCATCCCTCACATTGACCTTGCAGCCCTGACATCCCACATTGTATCTAGGATTTTTCGGCACATTCAACTCAACCTTTTTGGGGTAAGCCCTCCTTTCATGACTTGTGTTGCATTTATGTTCCTTTTTGTGTTTTGCTTTGTGTGATTTTTGTCTGCTTGATTTCAGCGAGCGCTTGTTGTTGTTTTGATAAATGTTAGCTTGTAGAAGCATCGTTTCAATTTTCATTCGCATCTCACTATTGTCGAATGAATGACACTATTTTGCACGAACGGTAGTCGTTGCGGCAACTCACTGCACACACAAGCATGTTTTCCCTTTTTCTAAATCATGTACTTGTTGTTTGCATGAATGATCATTCACTCTTATTTGCACTCATCTCATCATGCATTCACATTTCTCATGTTTTCAGTCACCCATCGGTCGAACTGGGCTACCTTGGTTGTGACCGTGCCTTGCCCAGATAGCACTGCGCATTTCTGGAAGTAAAGACTTTGTCTTCCCTCCAAAAATTGCACAAGTCTAACCAGGCACTAACCTCAAGGCTTGAATTACGCAATTCTTGGAGGCAGTGTCCTGTTGGCCCCAGAAACTGTGCAATGCAGTTTGTTGGTTGCATGTCACTGCTGATTGAAATTGCACATTACATAGTTTCAGTCCTCAGCAGGACAGGCTGGATTGTGCATTGCATGGTTCTAGTAGTTAGTCAACCTCTTGACAACCTAGGTTGTGCCTTGTGCAGTTTTGACATTCAGTCTCCCAACCTCCCAGCGGAAATTGTGTGGCCTTCATGATCAGTCACATAGGTATGTTGCAAGTCAGTTCTCAAGTTCGTTTTGGTTTTCAACTTACAGGTTGCTTTCCATGAGTGTTTCCATGTCTCCAGGTATCACAGGTGTTCATCTGCCTCTTAGTAGCATAGGTACAATGGTTTCCAGGAGTGTAGAGTCGAAGACACCATTCAGAGCACACTTGGGAATGTAATCGATCAAGTGTCTATGAACTTGCCTACCCATGAAGACATCAATTTGTTCGTAGACAAGGACATCAAGATATGATGGTAACAGCATCATAGCAAGTAGCACGATGAATAGCAGTTGAAGGCAGCACACCGGATGCAACAAACGCAAGAGGAAGGTTGTTGATAACGCAGAGGTGGAACAAAGTTGCAAGCTCGAGAAGATCCACCTGTGATGAAAGAAACTTTGGAGATTGAGGCTATGAGATGACGGCACAACAAGATGATCATGCGAGAGCAGAGAAGAGAATAGAGAAGGATTTGCATGTGTTGAAGCAACAGCTCAAGGAAGAACAGGAGCTGCATGAATGAGAGAATGAGTTGCAGCAAGAACAGGTACAGTAGCAGGCGCAACATGCACTCACGGATGAAACTGCGCCCATACAAGTTATAGATCCATCCTAGCAGTTGGGATGGACCAGACATGGTGAGCATTGTTGTTGATTGCATGCAAATAAACCAGCAGCATGCATGGCATTGTGCACATGCATGCGATCTAACCCATTTGGCACACTCATTGAGGAAAAGACAAGAAACAAGTCTGACTGGAGTTAAGCATGCAGTTGACATTTTATGTGCATAACCACTAGGACACACTGGAATATCAGCATAGACACTATGCATCAGTGTGTTGCTGGTTCGGCCACACCCAAGAAGACCATGCGGATGCTAGCAAACGAGTCGAATGGAAAATCCATACCAGTGCACCGAGATGCAATGGAGGCAAGAGTTCACTTGAGCAATATGTCACCATGGAGCACACGCACACCATCACAGACGACCAAGCTTGGAATTAGCTCACCACCTTCACCATCACAAGCGTGTCAATGAGTTGGTCTCACGACAATGGACCGAGTCTCAGTGATGTCTTGCATGGCTTGCTTAATCCATTTTGTCTCACATGGGCACATGTGCACTGTAATGTAACGTCTTGTGAAGTGGAAGTTCAAGTGTCAATAGTTGGATGTAACAGTCATAGAGTAGATGAAGAGTCATGAGGGTAGATGAACTGTCACAAAGGGAATTTTCAAGGGCCATCCCACCCTTTGCTATAAATATTCCCTCATAACTCATTGTATAGGCTTTTGGTCAGCCAAGCTTCCGATAGGACTATCTTAGAGAGAGCTTGGACAGTATTGTAATGAGCCTTGGCTTCTCCACTGCGCAGAGCTAGTATATCTCTTTGGAGGAGCAGACGATTATGGCTGTAACGTTCCACTGTCGGAACTAGTGGTTGGACATGGATGTATTGTATGAATGGAACTTACACTTATTAATATAAAAGAGCCAACACGTTTCACGCATATGTTGTATTGTATTCTATGTTATCTGGTTTACCCTAAATGATATATGAGTATGTTTGCTTACGCACGCATGTATGGACTATTCTATATTAGTATGTATGAATCTTTTTGAAATGTGTTGTTGGTTTAACCATCACTTTGGATTGCTAGCTAACTTTCCTTCCATGTTGTGGTGCATCTTTGCTTATGTGTTCCCTTCTTAACTCCATGCTATCATAGGTTTCGAAGGGGCGCACTCACATCACTTTTTGTGTGTTAGAACCATTCATACCCCTTCCTTGACTTATTGCAGCTGTCACACCCTTGCTACCAACAGAGACATCTTACTTGCCTCTAGGAGAAATCGTGGTCAAGGCATTACCATACGACCCACTACTGGGACTCCTACACCAAATGGTCTGAGGCCTAATTTGGACTACTTATCAGGGAGATCCCCTTACATGTTGGCAGGTCCAGCACCATCAACAGGGTCAAAAAGATCAAATGTGGTTAAATTTACATGAAATCCTAATATTTGATTTCATTATGTCTCTATCCAAAGTTCGGAGGCATTATGTATTATAACCAAAGTTTTTCGCTCATGTCATAAGTGTCGAAAACGACAAAAGGAGTTTGTCACTTGTGGTTAAGTCCCTTGCACCATCTAGCTGGATGATTGTCACTATGTTAGATCAACGATCAGTAGGGTTCCCCCCCCCTTGCCATCCTACCTTTATTGGCAAGGGGGTCCAAAAAGTTGTTCTCCTCCTCGCCGGACCCACTATACGTGCCATCACCTCCCCATTTTGGACCCCCCATTCACAACCTACTTACTACTTTGACACCCTCTTAAAACCTCCAACCTCCTCACCTTATCCTGCCATAATCCACACTCCTAGTTACATTACCTTCCACTTCCGCTCCACCTTCACTCCCCTACTGCCACATATCTCCTTCGCGCTAACGTCCACCCGCCATGTCCCTCCTCATCCTACACTCCTATTATTCCACCTAATAATCTTTCCTCCAACCATGTGTCTCCACATTATTCCCCACCTCCATTTCACCTCCCGCCTCCACGTCATATGTGTGTTCCATGGCCAAGTAAACCTATGCTTTTCTTCCCTATACAGATCAATAATTTAAAACATGTTTTGCAAACAACTAAGCATGTAATTTCAAAATTTAAAAGAGGTTTTTGTTTCTAACATCCTAATTCACAAAAACCTCTCTCACTTTCGTAACATCTGTTATATTTTGGAAGATTCGAATGAATATTTGCAGGTATATTTTCCTGAATTTTCTTGTTTTCACTCAGTGTTCTCAAATGCGGTTTTTGAGAAGGTGGAAATGAATTTTCAAAAACTGGAAGAGATTTTTGTTTCCAACATCAGCATTTAAAAACACCTCTCTCGGTTTTATAACATCTATTATGGTTTTTGATATAAAAAGGTATTACAGGACCCTATTTTTCAAAATTTTGGGAGGAAAAATCTCAAAGACAGTTAGTGACTTGGAGGCCACCTCATCAAATAAGAGTTGTTGTCAAATTCGAATTGCTCTTCTTTGTCACCAGAGATACACAAAATTAGTTCCAATTAGATTCATTAGTTTTTAATGTCCTATATTTTAGTTCTATTTGTATAAGACAGTTTGAGATATTTCTAAACAAATCTTGATATTTTTTCAAGATATTTTAGTTTAGAATTTGTATAAATACTTCATAGTTTGAAGTAATAGATGTTGATTGTTGGATATAATTTCCTCTGTGAATTGTTATTTTCTAGTTTCTGGAAGCATCAATAATATGAGGACATTCTTCACAAGATTCATGTGGTGTACGAATTGGTGATGTTTTCCTTCTGTTCATGTGTTTAATCATTGTTTTATTTCTCTTTCATTTCTGAAAAGCTTAATTACATCATAGAAACCGTGATGAGTAGGATATGTTATACAGAACACTCTATTATGGTTGTTAGTAATTTATATGTTTTTTGTTGAATTCAAATTATGGAATCCTTCATTTCTCTTTAGTTTCTACTGAATCTTTCATTTCTTCTGTTTCATAATCCATTTAAAATTTTGAAAGATCCAACCAGTGAAACCTAGCTTGCCTAGTTAAACTCCTTCAAAGTTTGATGCAAATCCAATTAATCTTTAGACTCCATAGCCCAATGGAATTATAACTAATCAACCAAGCAATCTAATCAAAAAATAACCAGTATAGTAATAACTAGCCTAAAATTCACATCAAACATAGCTAAATTTTACAAAGATATCCCTCTCTAGTGTTGGCAAGGCTAGATCTCAGCTTCGAAAGTGGTTTTGATGTTATTCTATGTGTTTAATCCCTCAACCTCAAAATTACACAACGACAACATAGTGGCAACCATACTGGGGAACTAAACATTTCAGGTTCCTAAGAAAATCATATCAAATTCCAGATCTGATTATTGATGGTGGACAATGATCAGACACAAGAAGGTTGTATCATTCACCTGGAGACTCCATGTTTCAAGAATCTAGAGCTCAAAGTTTGCATGGGGACTCCCTTATCAAATAAATCCATAATTGTAAAGCACTTATGGTGAAACCATTCCATTGTTGATTGTTTTCAAAATGATTTGAAGGATACAATACAGGTATGCTCCTATGGATAGGTATGCTCCTATTGGGGTTTCATATGCACATCCGTAAGCTTAAAGTCAAATTTCATGAAGATTGTCTTATGAAAAATTTTATGGAAAATTTGGGGGAAAAGGATAGATCTTGGTATGAAAATATGTCTGCTGCTAGTATATGTTCGTTAAATCATTTTCATATTTTTTTTGTGAGAAATATAGAGAGGATTATCCATCTTTGTTGCTGATTCAAAACTACTGTGATCATTTTGAAAGTTTTATTCAATATCTGGAAGATTACTATGATGATGATCAATTCACAAACAATGAAATACTAGAGGCTATAGATGGAAATCCTTTTCAACATTATGAACAAAAAGTAGAAGTCTTGCTTTATTTTTCTTCCCCTCAGGAAGAAACAGATGATGTATGTTGTCTATATGTTCATGAAGATTCCGCACAGGAAATAATTCTTGCAGCACCAAAACAAACTGATCAGCCAGAGGTTAAGGAAGAAATTCAATAGCCTAAACCTGATCAACAAGAGGACAGCAGTAAAAATCGGCAAGATATTTCAGATACCATTAATGAACACATCAAAACTGTGGTTGTCTCAATTGCAGAAGATCAAATTGAAGACAAATTCCTTTTGCTAATCAGCAAGTAAAGGTAATTGAGCATATTGTTGAACATTCATTTGTTGATTTACAACAGTCTTGTGATCCAAAAGAAGAATCAACAGAGCGTAATTCTCTTGATCCACAAGAAGATCTTGTCTCCAATTCTCTTTCATGTTATATCTTGTCTCAAGTTACAGCCCTTGATGATGATAATAAAAGCTCTCAATCATTATTTTCTTCCTTGAAAGTTAAAGAAGAAAGGCAAAATATTGATGCAACTACCTTGTAAGATTTTGTGTGACCAAGTGAATGATAAGGATTTGCCTGTTGCATATGATATTGTTGTCATATTTGAGTAGATTCAAGAGAATTCAAAAAACTTGACTACAATGGATAATAACAAGGAAAAACAATTTTAAATCATCCTGAAGATCTTATGTTGCATGTTTTCCATGATCATTTGGTCAGTTTATTGCAGGAATTGGTGAAGGGAGAATCTTCCATATTCATCAATGCAGCTATTGGATCCAGTGGAAAAGTTGAGTTGCCATTTTCTGAATTTATTTTTCCGCCTAAAGAAGTGGAATGAAAACTTCGATTAAGTGTCCATTTGCTTGAATAGTTGCATTGGATGTTTTTTTTTTATCATATTCGAGTAGGTAGCAGAGTGAAAATAAGCTCAGTGCCTTGATCATTTCTGTTTTTCAAAGCATTCTTTCCAGTTTCAATTTCATATTGCAATATAGCTTTCAGTTCAATGTATATTTCAGATTTCAGTGTGCAGAATGGTTTTGATTTCAGTTTGAGAGTTTTTCAGTAGCGGAGATTATATTGCAGAATAGGTTGCGGGTTTTGGGATCAGCCCAATGGATCACACTACTAGTCTACAATGATCTTGGCACCTCACAAGGAGAGTGCCATCCCTAGCTGGAGCCACTATTAGGGTCCTATAATTTTTATAGGGTCACTTGATTATAGTTGATGATTATTATATTTTAAATGTTGTAAACAATATTTCATCCTCCAAATTATTTCCAAGAAGGGGTAAAAAAGATCAAATGTGGTTGATTTTACATGAAACCCTCATATTTGAGTTCATTATGTCTCTATCCAAAGTTCGGAGGCATTATGTATTATAACCAAACTTTTCCACTCATGTCATAAGGGTCGAAAGTGAAAAAAGGAGTTTGTCACTTGTGGTTAAGTCTCGTGCACCATCCAGTCACCTAATTGTCACTCCGTCAGATCAATGGTCAACAGGGTTTTGTGGCCCCCCTTTCCATCCTACCTTTATTGGTGGGGGGGGTTCCGAAAAGTTGTTCTTCTCCCCACCGGACCCACTCTACGTGTCATCATTTTTCCATTTCAGAAACCCCCCCCCCCCCCCTTCACAACCCTCTTACCACTTTTACCCCCCTCCGAAAACCACCAACCTCCTCAACTTTTCCTGCCATAATCCATACTCCCAATTACATTACCTTCCACTTCTGCTCCACCTTCACTCTCCTACTACCACATATCCCCTTCACACTAATGTCCACCTGCCATGTCCCTCCTCATACTACACTCCTATTCTTCCACCTAATCATCTTTCCTCAAACCATGTGTCTCCACATTATCCCCCACCTCCATTTCACCTTCCGCCTCCACATCATATGTTCGTTTCATGGCCAAGTAAACTATGTTTTTTTTCCCTATACAACATAGTAATTTCAAACAAATGAGAATGAATTTTCATAATTGCAAAGACTTTTTTGCTGCTAACATCCTCATGCACAGAAACCTCTCTCAAATTTGTGACAGTTGTTATGGTTTGGAAGATTCGGATGAATCTTTGCAGGTATATTTTCCCGAATTTTCTAGGTTCCATCCAATGTTTTCAAATGCGGTTTATGAGCAGGTGGAAATGAATTATCAAAAAATGAAAAAGGTTTTTGTTTAAAAAATCATTTTTTACAAAAACCTCTCTCATTTTTCTAACATATATTATGTTTTTGGATATACAAAGGTATTACAGAACCCTATTTTTCATCATTTCGGGAGGAAAAAGCTCAAAGACAGTTAGTGACTTGGAGGCCACCTCATCAAATAAAAGTTGCTATCAAATTCGAATTGCTCTTCTTTGTCACCAAAAATCCAAAGATAGTTCCAAATAGATTCATTAGTTTTGAATATCCTATATTTGAGTTCTATTTGTGTAAGACAGTTTGAGATATTTGTAAACAAATCTTGATATTTTTTCAAGATATTTTAGTTTAGAATTTGTATAAATACTTCATAGTTTGAAGTAATAGATGTTGATTGTTGAATATAATTTCCTCTGCGAATTTTTATTTTCTAGTTGCTAGAAGCATCAATAATACGAGGACATTCTTCACAGGATTCATGTGGTGTCTGAATTGGTGATGTTTTTCTTTTGTTCATGTGTTTAATCATTGTTTTCGATCTCTGTCATTTCTGAAAATATTAATTACATAACATAAATTGTGTTGAATAGGATATGTTATAAAGAACACCCTATTCTGGCATTTAGTAATTTATATGTTTTCTACTGAAGTCAAATTAAGGAATCCTTCATTGCTCCTTAGTTTCTACTGAATCTTTCATTTCTTTTGTTTCATAATCCATTTAAAATTCTGAAAGATCCAACTAGTGCAACATAGCTCGCCCTGTGAAATTCTTTCAAAGTTTGATGCAGATCTAGTTAATATTTAGTCTCCATAGCCCAATGGAATTATAACAATTTAATCAACCAATAAATCCAATAAAAAACAATCATTACAGTAATAAATATCCTAAAATTCACATCAAACATAGCTAAATTTTACAGAGAGATCCTTATCTGAAGCTGGTAGGGCTAGATCCCAACTTCCAAAGTGGTTTTGATGTTGTCCTATGTATTTACTCACTCAACCTCAAAAATACACAAAGACAACAGTTCTCTCAAGATCATTTCTTAGAGAGACAGCCTCTGCTTCAAGACTCTGACAGTTGTCTTCCCATTCTTGGATCAGATCTTGAACAACCTCTTCTTTTTGTTTAGCCTCCTCCAGTTTAACGTTCAAAGAAAAAAATATCATCTTTGCATGTTTGTGAGATCATTTCCCTACTTAACTTGAGCATCTCCTGTTTCAACTACATGTTCTCCTCTTCTAGTCTCTTATAGTTTCCTTTTTTTTCTTCTAGTAGAAGGACTAGACTATCTTTGCTCTTGATAGCTTCTCAAGCTTTTCTTTTTGATAGGAAAACTCCTCCTTTAACCCATCGAGGGCACTGATGAGTTCCCCTTCAAGTTCCACTACTCCTTCTTCTTCTTCTTCAGAGTCCATAATACCTTGTTTCTTGGAGTCTATTTTGAAGGCCATAAGATTATACTTATCTAACTCATTCTCCGATGAGTTTTCACTACCTAACTCTAGTGTTGAGTTATCCTCTTTGGAGTAGAACTCCTTTTTCGTATAGATCTTTCTCTTCTAATGTGTCTGAGACTTGTTTCCAAATTTTAGATCATCCTCCCTTTCAGCCTTTTATTTATAAGGGCATTTGGATGAGAAAGGTCCAACTCTTCCACTATCAAAACATTTATAGGGAAACTTCCCTTTATATTTCCCTGAGCCACGCTTCAGTTTTCTAGCTAGTTGATCCAGCTCCTGATCAAATTCATAGCTAGAGAAATCTTGAAGATTTTTATGCTCCTTGCCCTTTCTAGATATTTTGAATGTTTTTTCCTTATGTTCAGACGTTTCTATTCCTACTCTCATATCATAGGCTGTGAGAGTACCATGCAGTTGGTCCATCTTGAGATCCTTTAAATTAGCCATCTTTTCAATAGCTGAGACTTTGGCATTAAACCTCATGGGTAGAGATCTTAATATTTTCAGAACAATCATCTCTTCCGTGACCTCTTCAGCAAGTCCTTTGATCATATTAGTCACTTCATCAACTCTGAGGAAGTATTTTGCTATGCTTTCATTCTCATTCATTCTAAAGCTTTCAAACCTCATTCTGAAAGTCTAAAGTTTCTCTTGCTTGACTTTGTCATCTCCTTCATGACTCTGATTAAGATTTACCCACACATCCTTAGAAAACTTACAGTGCATAACTTTTACAAGTTTTGATTGACTAAGGCCAAAGAAAATGGCATTTTTTGCTTTAGCATTGTTCCCATATAATATTTTACCATCTGCATTAGTGGGAGCAATATCAGGGACATTGTAGTCTACTAGTACTGAAGTCCAAACATCTACTCCTAGGGACATAAGATACGCTTTCATTCTCACTTTCCAAAAGGCATAGTTTGTCCCATCAAATATTGGTATTCTACTCGAGTAAGCCTCTTGACTTTCTTGCCTAGACATAATTCCTTATAGATCTACCTTCCAGTGATTAGACTATTGTTGAAGCAACCTATGTTGTGATACCAATTTTTGAAATAAGGAATTGTT
Source organism: Pinus tabuliformis (assembly GCA_031772625.1). Lineage (NCBI taxonomy): Eukaryota > Viridiplantae > Streptophyta > Pinopsida > Pinales > Pinaceae > Pinus > Pinus tabuliformis. Next base: position 1,421,245,219 of record CM062820.1, on the reverse strand, counting down.
GGGGGGGTGAATTAGTAATTATGAAACTCTTATCTTTTTCTTATTATCCTTACAGTCCCTTTTTATTTTCTTTTACTTGTGAGAGAATTCATTCACAAAAGCAGTGAACCAACAATATTTCAAACACACATGATCATACAGCAATATCATGAGTAGCACACACACATTTGACACAACATTTTTCACGTGGAATCCCAGAGGGAAAAAACCACCAAATTTTTTGTTTGCTTACGATGTAAATTTAGCACCCACTTAATTACATTTGTTTGTTTGTGAGCACCCACTCACAGGAGGCACCGACCCCCTTTGGTTAGAAAGTGCTAACTTTCCAAGAGGCACCAACCTCTTTAGTATGCAGGCACCGACCTACTCTTACCATAGTTCTACTATTTCATACAATTTTCAAACTAAAAACAGAGGAATACAATAATACAAGTAAAATACCAACAATGGTTGTTTGCAGGTTCAAATTCTACACTCTATCTTCTGTGCTCACATGCAACAAGTCTTTTCTTGTTGCTCACAGCAACACTTCCTCTTTGCTTTGCCTCCTCTGTCAAGGGATCTCTACAAACTATTCTTTGGCACTTGATGTTGTATAACATTGTGTCCTCCTTGGTGCTTCGACCTATTTGTCTCAACGCACACCACTCACACCACAACTCACTTTTAATTTTCTCAACTCCCCACTACTCCATTGCAAACGATGGTTTTGTTCCGTTGAGTTACTCTATGCAAGGAAGTCTTTATAATCTGTCCTTTAGCTTCCCAACTGTGCTTAAGCATGGCTCCCCTTGCCCCTATTGCATCTCCTGGTAGTTTCTTGTCATAGTACCCAACCTAAGATGGACCTTGCAGTTCTTCATCGTCTAACTGTGTAGAGATCCATGTTGAGAAATTAATTCTTAGGTGACCTGCACACTCCTGCGAGAGTACCGTTTTCATTTATCGATCCACAGATCTTGAAAAATTACAGAGGTGACTACTATGTTCTCATTTATCACGACCATTCATGCACGTGAAGCAACCTATATTCATCTCTACCACAAATGTCGTCCTTGAATTCCTGCCACAGAGTCTTCTACTGGTGTAGTCCATTTCAACCATTGATACGTCTGAGCCTCTAGAGTCTATTCAATTTCATAGTTATCGACCCAAACAAAATTTAACTTGTTGTACTACATTATCGGAGAAACTCCACACCGTAACTTCACAAAGATAGAACGTTACGATATTTCTCAACCCCAATATCCTTAACAACCGTGACACTTAACTCATTGGACATTTCTCCTCCATGGAACTGACAATTGTGACCTACTGCTTAGCTTTTAGGAGTTAAGGCATTTTTTTTCTGCTAGGAGCCAATCTTCCTTCACTAAATGCTCTACACCCTTGGTTCTTTGGTTTCTCAAGACCAAGAGCAAACCTAATATTAGAAGCCCCTTTCATTGTAACTTTTTGAAATCATTTGAACTGAAGTTACAGGGTTTTCATCATCTAATATGCCAACCTTCAATATAACGTCATCACTCCATGTGGCAGCTTCACAGTGATGATGCGTGTCACCTGAATCTGGCACATTAGGGCACCCAATAACGTTGAATCAGCCTTCCACATGTCCTATTATATTGCCACATCATGTTGACGTCAGATTCCACTTTAGCTCCTCGGAACCAATCTCATGTTGTCATGTGTCCTATCGGAGGAGAGAGAAGAGGGCCCATCAGACCTTGGATTTGCAACAAAATCCTTTTTTAATCTTCTTCGACATTCCTCGATGCTTTATAGTACTATTGGAACTACTAGACATCGTAACTTATTAGAGTACCTTAGTTACGAAGTTTTGATATTCTGATGTCCTAGTCCTCTGATATCCTGATATTTCAATGTCCCAATCCTCTGGTATCCTGATATTTTGATGCCTTAGTCCTTTCGATAACTCAAGGTTCCAACCTTCAATATGCAACCTACTCCAATTCTCTGAGGTTTTGATATCTGATGTGTCGATGTCCTAATTTTCTGATCTTCCGTTGTTCCGATATCCGATATGCTTGGTATGTTGATCTTTGATATCCCAATATCTGATATGATGACCTCATAGGTTCTGATATCTAATATGATTTGTATGCTGATCTCCGATATCCTGATATCCAATATGCACACCTCAGAGGTTCTGATATTCCTTCCTTCCTTAGGCTTCAAATCCCTGGACTTCGGTAGATCATATATTTTTATCTAGGAAACCATTTTTAGACTTTTGCATAACGTTGGAAACCTCTTCTAGAGAAATTTTCATTTGATAGGGTCTGATGTAGGCATTGAGTCCCTTTTCTACTTGTTGGTTGACTGCAAACTCTCTTCTCCTTGATTCTTCTACTTTATGCTTGGACAACTGAACTCTCAACCACTATAGTGATAATTTTATGGCTTCTTTCGTAAGCCTACTACTGTGATGATTCTCTACACGAAGCTTGCACCTACGATGGAATTCCAGCTGGTCCATCACTGTAATCATCATGATTATTCTCGACATAAAGCCTGCAGCTACCATAGGAATCCTCCTGAGCCATGCATTTGCTGCAGCACGCAATCTTTCTTGGCTAGTTGACATCAGGGTCAACATGCATGCCAATACTAACACAACCACCACCAATATTCCAACACTTCCCAAGTCAATATCTTGTCCCTATTGATTTTTCAAGTGTAATAGAGACTAGCAAAATATTTCTGAAAACTGATAATTACTTCTAATGATGTTGATCTTCTTTGAAATATTCTAATATATCATTAATAAATTATATTTCAAAATTTCAACCATACAAGAAAAGTAAAACTGTAGAGATCACAATGCGCAAAGAGAGCACAAGATTTACCCTGGGAAAATCACAAAGGGGAATAACCAAGCAACCTTTTAAATAAAGAAATTATTCTATTCAAAAAGAGGCACACCTAGACCTTATAGTCATCAACTAGGTCAAAATGACCTTCAAAGAATCTATTTTCAAAATTGGTCTTCCCCTCCAAGTCAAGCCTTCAAATATGATCCAGCACCTTGCCTTTTGATCTACACTAGGTTGAATTTGGCCACCCGATTCTATGTAGAAACCTAGAAATTTTGGCCCCTGTAGTTGCCCAAAATTCCATCCCCCTACAATAGAACTACTCGGAAAATATGCGAACTAGGAGAGAAAGAGAGAGAGAGAGAGAGAGAGAGAGAGACTATCCACACATATGAACTTGATAGAGATAAAAAGAGATGCAATTCATCCTTATTTTCATCCTCCTTGTTATTCTTGTGCTTTTTTAGGATCCCCAATTGCTTGAGAGAATGTGAATTGATGCTTCAAGGAGGAGTTTGAGCTGCCTTTATATAGTGATCTGGGTGGGTTGAATGGGTGTGACTCTTCCATGCCAAATTGACTTGGAGGGAGGTTGAATTGACAAAATAGGAGCCAAAATTTTCAAATTTCAAATTTCAAAATTTCTTCTTTTAAAAGTATAAATAGGATTTGACTCAAAATATATTTTTCTTTTGACTTTATCATCTAAAATATGCTTTATAGTAATATATACATCAACAATCAAATATAATTTATGAAAACTGGCCATAGTTACAAAATTCAACACTCCCTCTTAACTAGAGGGGCATTCATAATTACTTCCATAGATGTTCTCAAGTTGAAAATTTTCTCTAAGAAAAAATTATATCAAATCATCTTCATCAACATATCATCATTAGCATCATCATCTAACCATTACATCCACCAGTTTCCATATCTTGGTCGATACCTAACCTATGGCATATCATTAGCATCTCAGGACACACTCTCTCATAGTAATCTGGTCCTCAAATACAAAGGCCTCTCACTAGGCCAAGATGTTATGAAATTCACTAAACCCTCCTTAGGAGTATTATCAGTTACTTAATCAACTGCCTTGGGGAGCACTATGGGCCTTGATGCTGACAGACCTCACTCGACCCTTCCTGGGGAGTAATCTGGGTCTTTATTCTAAGATACCACACTCAACCCTACATGGGGATTAATCTAGGTCTTGATTCTGAGAGACCACACTCAACCTTAACTGGGGAGTAATTTGGGTCTGTTCCTTGAGAGGTACTCACTCGACCGTATTTTAGGATCACTCTAGGCTTCTCAGACCATTCTCCCTATAGGGATAAATTCCACCCATACCAATGTCACATCAACATTTCCTCTCAACGAGAGGAGTAATATCCACAAGCCCTAGCTTATACCTGAAGTACACAAACTTCTCTCTGGACAATGCCTTTGTCAAAATATCAGGTGTCTGCTCATTAGTGGAGACATAATTGAGCCTCACTTCTCTCCTCTGCACCATGTCACATATTTAGTGGTACTTGATCTCAATATGATTCAACCTATCATGGAACGCAGGATTCTCTGAAATATTCACAAAACTTTGATTATCACAAAATATCACTGTCAGTTCCAGCTCCTGGTTGAACATCCCTGCAAACAACTTCTGAAGCCATATTGCTTTAGTACTTACTTCATTGGTTGCAATATATTCTACTTCTATGGTGTTGAGCGAAATAGATATCTACTTCCCACTCATCTAAGATATCATAGTGGAGTCCAAATTGAAGTATACCCCTAAAGTACTCTTCATGTCATCAACACTCCCTATCCAGTCAACATTTGTATATCCCTTAAGTTTTATAGCATATCTAAAACCATAATCCATAGTACCATGTAGATATCTCAAAATATGCTTTGCTACAATCTAATGCTCATGTATCAATTCCACTTGGAACTAGCTTACTTTGTTAACTGCAAAGAAAATTTCATACCTGGTATTAACCAAATACATTAGTGAGCCAGTCAACTATCAGTGCATATGGATCTACCAACTTGGATTCGGAACCTCTCAACTTATTTAAGTTAGTTACCATGGGAGTAGTCATAGATTTATAGTCCATCATACTAAATCTATGAAGGATCTCAATAACATGCTTTCCTTAACCAAGGAAGACTTCTCCAAGTTTCTTCCATACTTCCAATCCCAAGTAATAATGCATTAAATCAAGATACTTCAAATCAAACTCAAAGGCCAAATTCCTTTTAGATTGAATGATAACAGGCTCAACACCTATTAGAAGCAAATCATCAACATATAATAATATAATCATAGATGCATTCTTCACAATCTTGAAGTAGAGGTTTAAATCAGCATCACTCTTAGTAAATCCAAGTCTCATCATGAGCTATCAATTCAAGCATACCAAGTTCTTGAAGCTTGCTTGAGCCAATACAAGGCCTTCTAAATCCTACAAACATGAGATTCATTTCCATGCACCTCAAAACCTTGAGGCTTCTCTATGTACACCTCTTCCTAAATTACACCATTGAGAAAAGTAGTCTTCACATACATCTAATGTAAATTCTATCCCAATGACGTAGCAAGAGAAATAATGGATCTAATCAGGGTGTACCTGGCAACTGGAGCAAAGGTTTCATCATAATATTCTCCCTGTTTCTGGGAAAACTCTTTAGCCACAAATCATGCCTTGTATTTTTCGACACTTCCATCTGCAGCATGCTTGATTTTTCATATCCACTAGGAAGTTACCATTGACTTCCCTTCTAGTATCGGCGTAATCTCCCATACATCATTATTCATGATGGATTGATATTCTTCATCCATGGCCTCCTTCCTTACTTGCTGACTAATTGCTTCTTCATAAGTGGAAAATTTTTCATCAATAAGATTAGTCATAAATGATCCATTACTAGAAAACCTTTTAGGTTTCTTACTTTCTTTAGAAGTTCCATATGGAGATGCATGCCCTTCTACTTATTCCAATGTAGATCTAAGCCATGTTAGTCTCTTCTTGATCTCAGGAACAATAACTAGTTCAACAAGTTCGCGAGGCCCTTCTAGCTCTTTAGGACATTATATATAACTTGAAATTTTTTCCTTAAAAGCCTCATGCTTTACTTCATCGTACGAGTCCATGGAAACTTCCTTAGACTTCCAATATGCAACCTTATCATCAAAGGTGACATCCAAGATGACCTCAATTTGATGTTTCTCTAGAACGTATATTCTTTAGGCATTTGATGATTCGTTGTAACCGACAAATATACCTTTTTTCATAAAGGTTCTAACTTCTTCCTTTTAACCTTAGGAACATGGATGTAAATAGGACAACCAAAGATTCTGATCTGCCCAACCTCTAGCTTTCGACTTGAGAACACTTATTCAAGATTCATATCTTCCAGAATTTGGTGAGGACTTCTATTATGAATGTATATAGCTGTCAATGATGCTTCCCCCATACGAACATTGGAAAATCCTTGTAACATCCTTGGTAAAAATTCATGTAAGAATATATAGGACCATAGTTGATGGGACACATATTCCAAGCTGAATTTTGGGCAAAACATCCTAGTGGGTGTTCATTTCAGTTATTATGGCTAAAGGAAATTGGCAAAGGCAATGGAAAAGGATTTGGAAAGGAAAAATGGCATTTTTGTCACATTTATTTATGAAAATAATGGAAATTAGGAGAAAAGGGTGGTGAAAGGTCACAGGTTGGATGTGAGGAGAAAAATGAAGGAAAATAATGGAAAATGAAGAAAATACAGGCCTCATTGATAAAAAGGCTTCTAAGTATCAGTTGGCAAGCTTGGTCAGTGAAGCTTCTGCTCAGGTTTTGCATTGGATCAAGAAAGGCAAAGAAGGCAAGATGAAGGAGCAAGAAAGGAAGAGTAGGATCAAGTAGCTACAAAAATATTCTTTGCAAGCATCAATTTTCATGTGTGATTTCCTTTCTATATTTGGCATGCATGGTATTGAATGTGGTTCTTTTGCTATTATGGCATGTGTTTTTCCAGGTGTGACATTGTTTTCAGCCTAGCCTTGCCATTTCCGGATAGCCATGGCGTGATGGGGTTCTCATGTTTTGGTTAAGCTGGATTTCCGAATGCATTCGACACTGAGTGAGGCAGATCTCTGAATGATAGAGCACATGGCCTAATGGTCCTTGAACTAGATTGTGGATCATGGTAAATCCACTGGCCTAGTGACCCCTGAGCCAAACTATGGGTTGTGGTAAAGCCATGATTGTGTTGCCTCAGTGGTCCTAGGAATCATTGCCAGTGAATGACAGGATATATGATAAAGCCAAGAGGTGGTTTTCTCTTTGTTGGGCCTATTACTGTAGGGTTTGGGATATGCAGTAGAGCCTAGAGAGTGGGTCTCAATTTAGGGCCTAGTGATACAGGTTTGGATTATGGTAAAACACTGAGATACTAGGAGACAGGAAAATTCCTCATGGTGTAGGTGGATAAATTAGTGGCAACCATGCTTTTTTGGCCTAGTGATCGGGTGGAGATCATTGTAAAGCCTGTTATGACATGTTTATTGTGTTGGCATATTGATCTGGGATGTATTATGGTAAAGCCTATCTTCTATTAATGAGGGAGAGGTAGTCTTTTGTCGAGATGCACTTGTTGGTTCTTTGGTTTGAGTCTCACATTCATGCTTGGAATATGGCACAGGGGTGAATGGATGAAGATAGATTTGGCTCAGCCATTCTATGCTCGGGTGGAACATGGTAGTCCCATCCCGGGTTTGGATTTTGCATCATTAATGAGAGGTTATTTATCCTTGTATTTATATGAGTATTATATTGATTTATATGTGCATCATATGGTTGTGATTTCATTGGTATTTATGTTGCTATTATGTTGGTTATATATGTGTTTTATGGCAGTGGCTATGTATGGCTGTCACCATGTTTTTACTTGTAAATGAATGGACAACATATCTATGAACTAATAGATGATAATGTAGCAAATGATATGAGGGAGAAATGGTTCTTAGAAATTCTCATATAAGTATGAGATCCCTATGCTTAAATCTGTTATTTACACCTGTAGATTACATATTTGTAATATGTTTGACGAAATGCCTGTCATGGCTAGTAGGGGTCTAGTTAAGGGCTTGTTCAACTATTTTCTTTTGAATCAGTGTTTCCCCGTTATTTTACTATTCTGGAGATGTCATTCAATTCTAGGCAGTGACCTGGGCTCTGGGCCTAAACAAAGTGGCTCAAAACCTGGGCACATTGGCACAACACTGGACAAAATAATCCTTGGACAACGGCATGCCTATAGCATGAGAGAGTCTAGAGCCTCCTGGACGTTGGCAAGCCTATAGCATGAGAGCGTGCTGAGATCAAGTGGTTAAAAAATTCATTGGGACCCAGGGGCAAGCTACATGAAGTGTTGGGATGGTTCTCATGGGTCTTGTAGCTGATGTTGAAGGTTTGTATGTTGTGTTTATGTTGATTCTATTTCCTTAAGGTCACATAGGAGGTTGAATCTAACCATAGTAGCCTCTTGTCGCATGTTTAACCCGGCTGGCCAGTTACTTGGGTAGATGTGGGAGGAAGGTGTTACTGAGTGGTATCAGAGCATAGTTCACCCAAAGGACTGGATGTGCAGTGTGTTGGTCATGCATTCATGTCGGTTTCATATGTGTTCTGCATGCTTGTAGTCCATCTACTTGTTGCATTTTCATGGTGTTCATCATGGTTGTAGTGATGTCGCCATGTGAACGTTGATGGTGTTTTCATCATGAGTGTATGGTTGTATATGCATTTATTATGCATGTCGATGTCTATATGTTGTTATGCATACATTGTCATGGTTATAGTTATGCATATATAGTAGGTCAAACATGCATTGTGAGGTCATTGTATGCAATTAGGCCATCATAATGATATTATTATGTTATGATGCTAATGTGTTGGTTGAGATAGAGCAGGAGATGCAGATCATTAAAGTGAAGTTGCAACATTGGACCGCAAGGCAAGAGCAAGTCATCATACAGGTTTGTATGTTGGGAATGTAGGTATGTAGGTTAAGGATTGTTATATTCATTATGGCTATGTGTATGCCTTTAATTCTATTTATGTTATGGTTACATACATGATAGATACTAGTTGATTAGTGTAGGCATATCCACATGTGTCAGATATTCATGAATGTTAGTGACATGTGGTTGTATGCATTACTAGTGATTTTTTATGTTAGATAACTTGATGATTAGGTTATATGTTTTTTATGAACATGATATATAATGTGATATTCTTATATGCTAGTAAACTTGATGATTAGGGTTATTACATTAAGACCTTGATGTTATATGTATCATACTAAGTTGGATTGTTCTATGCAAATGGTTAGGGTTATGACATTCAAGTATGAGTTAATATGTTGTGATAGTATGTTATACTAATCTAGAATGATTGTGCAGATGTGATTATTATGTATGCATGACAAATGTTTATGATCTTATGATGTGAACATGTTAGTTAGTTATTGTTATGGATATCATGATCTTAATTATGTTTGAGCTGATATGTTGTGAAGTTATATCATTCTAATCTAGCTTGATTGTGTAGAAAAGATGGCCTCCCCTAAGATACATTAAGGTATGAATTTGCTTATGTCATTTATTTTGTGCTAGAATGTTTGATTATGTCGTCTATTTGATGTTTGAGTGTTTGATTATGTCATCTAGTTGATTTATTTAATATGGTATGTTTTCAATTTTATTGAATCTTTGATGAATTGCATAATATGACTATGTGTATGCAAGATTTCTTGAAGGAATGATATTGTTTTAAGATGATTGTACTAACACATGTGTTGAGACAGTTGATATGTACTTGAGTGTAATAGGTGGAAGTTGTCATATGTCTAATGACTATGAGTTGACTATGGGTTATGACATGGTTGTTAGACTTGGTAAAGCTTTTCAAATTGATAGATATGATTGTCTTTATATTTGGAACATGTGGTTGACATATGTGAGAAGTTGCAGGGAAACATTTTGGTATTAGCCTAACAAGGTAATAGTTGATGTGTTTATATAACTAACAGTTGGGTGATGTGACAGTGCATAGTACCCTCAATTGCAGCAAGGAAAAGGTCAAAGAAAGGAACTGGGAAAGAATTATTTTGGATAAGTTTGGAAACCCTAATTCCAAATGAATGAGTGTTTTGCATATAGAAATTCTTCTTAACCTTAATCTTGTCTGACATTATGTGGATATCTGCTAGATTCATGAACTTGTATTTGACAGGTATATTAACTAGTCTATAGTTACAGGTGGATTTGCCAAGGGATTTGGAGTCCCTTGAGAGATGGCGTGGATGTGTTCAGTTTCAAGAAATGTGCTTGGCACAACAAGGTAAGGTAATCAGTGTATTGTTGTGTTTATTTATGCACTGACAGTTATGTGGTGATGGCAGTATGATGCAAGGGATTGCATGGAAAAGAAATTTCTATGGAATCTTGAAGAAGGCTCAAGTTGAGATTTCCCTGAGAAGCACTAGGAACCATGGGGATCGAGTCATGGTGTTTGTATCTAGTCTTGTGATTTTTGTCTTTTGTGATTTGTTGTGCCTAATTGTGGCTTTGTTTATGTCTGGTGTATGGACATATTGCTTTGTTGTGATGTCGTGTTGTTATTGGTTTTCATGGTTTTCTCTTGTTTTCTTCTTGGTCTTGTCTCTTATGTTTTTAGAGGTTTGGGAATTGGTTGGGAAAGAGGAAAGTTAATAAAGCTAGGGGAGAGATGTGTGGAACTTTATAGGTAAGATAAGATGAATCCCAGTGCATAAGCAAAGCGGAAGGTAAGACTATGACAGTCGGTTAGAATGGTTGGGTCCATTGTGGAAAACAGACGGTGGCAAGATAGTCTTGAGAAAGGTAACAAGAAAGGTGAAGTAAATGGATCTGAGATGTCAGATGCCTTGGCTATGTTGGGAATGATTGTTCTCAATGTTGTGCATGGTGTGCAAAGATAAAGGGAGTTCTCTTAATCTTGACCTTATGATATTTGATAATTATGTTGTGATCATGTTTATGATAATGCTTATATATATGCATGTATATATGTATGTATGTATGTACTCGTCTAACAGGATAATGATTGTTTTGTGTTTATGTATATGTATTTATGCATACAGTTGTATGACAAGGTCATCAGGAATCGTTATTGTGGACAAATGATTGCTTATGCAAGTGAATGACATGAAGAGATTCTTGGTTCGTGAAGAATTGGGTGGGAAGAGTGGTCATGACAAATATATGAGGTCAATATCATGTGGATATGAATTAATATTGTATGCTTGTATTATTCCTATGTTTATGTTATGACAAGTAATGTTCAGGGATACATCAGTTAAATGAAAGCAGTGTAGTTTGCGGCATCTTGGGACAAGCATGGATAATACACTAGAAGCAAGGTTGCTTGGTAGAGGCAATGTGGTTTTGGATGTGTGATAATATTGTTGTGCATACATCATATATGTTGTACATGTTGCATCTCGAGTGTTGTGCGCATGCAGTGTTGTGTATATATAGCATGTGTACGTTTTTTATGCAATGTTATTTACAGGGTGGTACAAATAGTGTTGTGTGAATATTGCATATATATTGTTGGGTATAGACAATATTATGTACATGTTGGAAATGCAGTGCTATGTACATGTGGTGTTGCGTGCATGTTTTACATGTGGTGCTATGTACATATGGTGTGCTGAGCATGATTGTACAAGTGGTGTTGTGTGCATGTGGTGTCGTGTACATGTTGTACAAGTGGCGTTGTGTGCAGGTGGTGATGTGTACATGTCGTGCATGTGGCGTTGTGTACATGTGGTGCCGTTTACATGTCATGCATGTAGTACTGTGTACATTTGGTATTGTGTACACGTTATACATGTGGTGCGATGTACATGTGGCGTTGTGTATGCGTTGTGTAGGTGGTGTCATGTACATGTTATGTTGTACACATGTTGTGCAGGTGGTGCGGTGTACAGGTGGTATTTGTGTGCATGTTGTACATATGGTACCAGTGTACATGTGGTATTGTGTGTACGTCATACATGATGTGTTTTGTGCATGCGGTACTATGTATGTGCATTGTGTAGTTGTGGTATTGTGACATGTGTATTCATTGTGTTGTACTCTATGTATGTATATGTATTATGTTGTACATTAGGTGTAGTTGTATGTATTGTATTGTGGTGTACACTGAATGTAGGAGTATGTATTTTGTTATGTTGTACACTAGGTGTAGATGTATGTTTGGTATGCTAGGTGTAGGTGCACATATTGCATGGTGTTGTATGTCGTGTGTCGTTGTATGCGTGTGATGAACACTATGTGTATGTGCACATGGTTGAGGAGAAGGCATTGGGTGTTGGTCGAGTCTGATAACTGATCCAGTGTGCGTGCGGAATAAGGACAAAGGTAGAAGCTAAGGATTGATTAATGGATAAGTATCAATATTTTATTTCAGTTTTATTATGCATGTGATTTATGATTCTGGTCTATGATGATTACATTTGATCTATGATTATGTTTTATGATGGTTACATGTGATTTATGATTTTGATCTATGATGGTTTTTTTTTGAGCTAACCTGATGTGATATATTTATACATGATGATTTGGTCAAAGATGCTAGTTTGACTTGTTGTGACAGGAAGTAAATAGGATTGCAAGTGTACCTTATTGATGAGCTACTAATGAGGTATGATTTTAAGTTATTTCAATTTATTTTGAATCTAATGGAAGTTATTTTCTTGGTACAGGAAGCACAGAAATTCCTCGTTGGGTGGTTGAAATTGACTGCAAGAATTAGTAGTAGTAGCAAAAGGAATTGGAAAAAGAAACAGTATGTTAGTAAATCATTCAGGAGCAGGGCCATTGTGGGAGACTGGTACCCAATAGTATCCATTGATTTCCACGAGCATGATATGACCGGTATGATGGTTTTGAGGCAAGTATATGCCTTGGTTGTTTTACCTTCCGATGTGAGGAATCCTTGATAAGGGATGGATCACCTAGGATAGGGGATGTCGGGGAAATTGGAAGGTGAGTGACTGCATGGAAGGGGTGACTGGATTTCCTAAGGGACTGTGTAGTAGAGAATGGAAGGTCAAGGATGGATTTGGTTTGGTCATTAGCATTTCCAGATGGAATCATATCTACATTGGGAAAGTGCCCTGGAACAATGAGTCGGTAACTATTCCCTGAGAGGACAAGTGGCATAGGATTATAGCGCTGGAAATTGGATGCGCCTTTGACTTTGGTAGTGGATTCTAGACTTCCTGGGAAGGAGGTGAATCCTGGTATTACTTTTAGGGTGGAGGTGTGAGCCTCTGGATACCCTTGTTGTTGATGCAGGCATTGTATCCTTTATTTGTTGGTTGAGGAAATGTGCATATGTGTATATGTGTGTATTATTGTAAATATTGTATTGAGCTGGATTTATAAATCTCCATAGAAAGTATGATTATTTGCTGCGTGAATAATATGTGTATGTGTGTATATGTGGTTGTTATTATAAATATCCTAATGAGATGTATTATAAAGCTCCAATAAACAGTAGGTTTGTCATGTTTTAGCAGATGGTCATTGTAAATATTGCAATGAGTTGTGTTATAAAGCTCCACGGGCAGTATGTTTTGTTTTCAGTGGTCTTGCTGGTTATAGGTGTCATTGAACACAGAGGACGGTGTTCCCCTAAGGGGGAGCGTTCTATAACAACCTTGGTAAAAATTCATGTAAAATTATATAAGGCCACAGTTGATGGGACATATATTCGAAGTTGAATGTTGGGAAAAACATCCTAGTTGGTGTTCATTTAAGTTATTATGGCTAAAGGAAATTGGAAAAGGCAATGGCAAAGGCATTGAAAAAGAAAAATGGCATTTTTGGCACATTTATTTATGAAAATAATGGAAATTAGGGGAAAAGGGAGGTGAAAGGTCACATGTTGCATGTGAGGAGGAAAATGAAGGAAAATAATGGAAAATGAAGAAAATAGAGACTTCGTTGATAAAAAGGCTTCTGAGGATCAGTTGGCAAGCTTGGTATATGAAGCTTTTCCTCATGTTTTGCATTGGATCAAGAAAGGAAAAGAAGGCAAGAGGAAGGAAGGAGCAAGCAAGGAAGAGTAGGATCAAGCAGCTACAACAGTATTCTTTGCAGGTATCAATTTGCATGTGTGATTTCCTTGCTATATTTGGAATGCATGGTATTCCATGTGGTTCTTTTGTTGTTATGTCATGGGTTTTGCCAAGTGTGATAGTTTTTTCAGCCTAGCCTTTTCATTCCGAATAGCCATGGTGTGATGGGGTTCTCATGTTTTGGGTGAGATGGATTGTTTGATGTATTTGAAGCTAAGTGAGGTGGATCTTTGAATGATAGAGAAAATGGCTTAGTGGTCCATGAATGAGATTTTGGATCATGGTAAAGCCACTGGCCTAGTGATCCCTGAGCCAGAATGTGGGTTGCGGTAAATCCAGGATTGTATTGTCGTGGTGGGCTTAGGAATCCTTGCCAGTGAATGGCATGCCATACGGTCAATCCAAGAGGTGGTTTTCTCTATGTTGGGCATAGTAATCTCAGGTTTGGGATATGCAGTAAAGCCTGGAGAGTAGGTCTTGGTTTAGGGCCTAGTGATATGAGTTTGGATTACGATAAAGCCTGAGAGACTAAGAGATAGGAAATTTCCTCATGATGTAGGTGGAGAAATCCAATGGCATCCATGATTTTTTGGCCTAGTGATGAGGTGGAGATCATGGTAAATACTGTTATGACATGTTTATTGTGTTGGCCTAGTGATCCGGGATGGATTAAGGTAAAGCCTAGTTTTTATTGATGAGGGCGATGTGGTTTAGGCTTAGGATGCCCTCGTTGATTCTTTGGTTTGAGTCGCACATTCATGCTTGGAATATGGCACGGGGGTGAATGGCTGAAGAGATATTTGGCTTAGCCATTCTACGATCGGGTGGAATGTGGTAGTCCCATCCCAGGTTTGGATTGTGCATCATTAATGAGAGGTTATTTCTCCTTGTATTTCTATGAGTGTTATATTGATTTATATGTGGATCATATCATTGTGATTCATTGGTATTTTTGTTGCTATTATTTTGGTTATATATATATGTTTTATGATAGTGGCTATGTATGGATTTCATTGTGTTTTTACTTGTAAATGAATGGAAAATGTATCTATGACCTAATAGATTATAATGCAGCAAATGATATGAGGGAACAATGGTTCTTAGAGATTCTCATATAAGTATGATATCACTATACTTAAATCTATTATTTACACCTGTAGATTACATATTTGTGATATTTTTGATGAAATTCCTATCATGGATAGTAGGGGTCTAGTTAAGGGCTTGTTCAACTATTTGCTTTTGCATCATTTTTTCCCCTATTATTCTCCTATTCTGGAGATGTCATTCAATTCTGGGTAGTGACCTAGGCTGTGGGCCTGAAAAAGTAGCTCAAAACACGGGGACGTTGTCATGGCACTGGACAAAATAGTCCCTAGACATTGGAATGCCTATAGCATGAGAGCTTCTACAGCCTCCTGGACTTTAGCAAGCCTATAGAATGAGAGTGTCCAGAGGTCAAGTGGTAAAAAACTTTAGTGGGACCCAGGGCAAGCTGCCTAAAGAGTTGGGATGGTTCTCAAGGGTCATGTAGTTGATTTGTAAGGTTTGTATGTTGTGTTTCCGTCAATTCCATTTCCTTAAGGTCACATAGGAGGTTGAATCTAATCATAGTAGCCTCTTGTCACATGTTTACCCTAATTGGTCGATCACTTGGGTAGATGTGGGAGAAGGGCGTTACAAACATGATCATGCATCATAGCCTTGACATATTTTTCAATGGAACTATTCTTTCTTGCTGCCAAACCATTTTGTTGAGAATTAACGGGAATAATCAACTCCCTCTTAATCCTAGCTTTCTATACAAAGCCACAAGTTCTTTCGAGGTGTATTATCCTTCATTGTCAAATCTCAAAATATTGATCTCCTTATCTGTCATGTTTTCCACTTCATATTTGAACTCCTTAAATTTGGTGAAGAAACTCATCCTTGGTCTTCAAGAGATAGATCCATGTCTTACGAGAGAACATCAATAAATGTCCCATAGTACAGTGAACCTCTAAGTGATCTCACAGGAATATGACCACATACATTAGAGTGAATCAAATCCAAAACTTCTTTAGATCTATTGTCACTACTTATAAATGGCTTCTTAACATTCTTCCCAAGTGCACAACCTTTACATACACCTTTATGATCTATCTACAATTCAGGAACACCTGAAACTATGTGATTCAGCCCAAGTAATTCTCTATAATGAAGGTGACAATATCTATTATGCCATAGTTCACTTGGGTTAATTTCATCATGCCCTAGAGCTTTAGTTGGTTGACCCATGAGCCTATACAATCTCCCTTTGAATCTGAATAACCCTGGAATCATCTACACTAGAGCCCTTGGACTATACAAGTACTTTTGCATCCAAAAATGCTACTCTATATCCTTTATCTTCCAAACATGAAATAGAGACTAAGTTATTTTTCAAACCTTGCACATATAGAACATTATTGAGATGGACATTGTTACTATATTCTAGCTCAATGGATGCCTTTCCAACTCCTTTGACAACATAGTTGTGGTTGTCTCGAAGCTCTACCCTTCAAGATAGTCTTATTTCCATTATGTTAGTAAGATTTCCACAATCTCCTGTCATATGTTTTGAAGCACCACTATCTACCACCCACATATCATCATCATCTACAATAGATCTTGTTATAGTGGAAAAGTAAAAGAAATATTGTCACCTATAGGCTTATTTGGAAGTTCATTGTCAATATCAGTTATGGAAGCATGTTGTTTTCCTTTTCTCTTTTTATTAGCCACTTCAAGACAAACCCTTTTATAATTTCCAAATTTCTTACAACCATAGAATTAAATTTTTGACATATCCTTGTTCCTTTGGGGAGGAGGTGAACTTCTTCCTGAATTATTGTTTTGAAATCCAAACTTCTTCTTTCCTCTAGTCTTCTTCTTGAAACGAGATGTAAATTCTTGAGAAGCTTCTTCCTTTCTATCTCTTGATATAAGCCTTGATTCTTCTTGAGCACAAGAGGTCCATAGTTTTTCAAATGAAGGAGCTTATTTCCAGCTACTTATATCTGTTGCAAATTCATCCCATGATCTAAGTATACCATTGAGTGTTGTAGTCATGAGTTCCATCTTAGAGAAAGTTTCATCAATTGCTTGATGAAGTTATAGTGTCATATTTTTTCATCCTTATATCACAGAGCTCCTTCTTCAAGTTCATGGTTTAACCAACATTCTTGATAGTAAACAGATTAGTAATGGCATCATACATCTTCGTGAAAGTATCAAACTTTGCAATGTAGGGGATTAGATGATCTTAAAAGGAATCCATAATAAGACTCATGGTAGTGATGTCATCTTCCTTGAACTTTTCCTTCCCTGCATTGTTTTTTGGTTCAACAACTTTTCCTGCCCCAATATCCAAGACTTTGTTCTTTACAAGAATACGATCAATCCTAGTCTCCCAAACTCTGAAGTTTAAGGCCCCTTCTAACTTGTTCTTTCATTTCATAGAGGAATCCATAGATGCAAATAAACAAGAAGGACTTTAACAATAGTGATCTCAAAGTAGGGTTTCTTCAAAGGTGATCTTAGTGTTCCTTCCTTCACCAAAGCTTTGGTACCATGTTGATTTTTCAAGTGCAATAAAGATTAGCACAATATTTATGACAATTGATAATCACTTCTAATGATGTTGATCTTCTTTTAAATATTCCAATATATCATTACGAAGTTATACTTTACAAATTCAACAATACAATAGCAATAGAGAAGAAGAGATCATAACGCACAAAGAGAGCACAAGATTTACCTTGGGAAAACCCAACAACCTTTTCAATAAAGAAATTATTTTGTTCAAGAAGAGACATGCCTAGACTTTCTAGTTATCAACTAGGTAAAACTAACCTTGAAAAAATCTATGGTCAAACTTGGTCTTCCCCTCCAAGTCAAGCCTTCCAATCTAATCCAACACACTGCCTTCTGATCCACCCTACATAAAATTTTGGCCTCCTTATTCTTCCCAGAAACCTAGAAATTCAAGCCCCTACAATTGCCAATATTTTTTACCCTCGATAACAGAACTGCCTAGAAAATATGTGGACTAAGAGAGAGAGACTATTCACACATGCGAGCTAGAGAGAGAGAGAAAGAGATGTGATTTTCCTTCTTTTCAACCTCCTTATCTTTCTGGTATTTCTCTAGGATTCCCAGAAATTATCTTACTTGAGAGAGTGTGAATTGGTGCATTGAGGAGGAGGTAGAGTTGCCTTTATATAGTGATCTAGGTGGATCAAATGGGTGTGACTCTACCAGGGATGAATTGACTTGGAGGGAGGCTAACTTGACAAACTGGGAGCCAAAATTTTCAAATTTCAAAATTCAAATTTTCTTCTTTTAAAATTCCAAATGGAACTCGACTCAAAATATACTTTTCTTTTGAATCTAGGATTTAAAATATGCTTTACAATAACAAATATATCAAGGGCCAAATATACATTATGAAGACTAACCATAGTTACAAAATTCAACTGCCAGTTAAGGTTAACCACATGATGTTTCTTATTTTCATTGGAGTTGGAACTTTCCATAATGGTTTTCACCACTAGGATAGGGTGTGTTGAATCTCTTTTGAAATCATTGATTTGTATCCTAACTTGATTGTGTATCTACCTAGTGAAGGTTTATTTACCATACTAGTGGATTTTATTCCCCTTTAATTCTCATGTGACTTTTAATTAAAGCTTCCACATATTGAGTCCACTAATGTGCATTAATTCCTTCTACTTCCACTAGATTGGCGCTCAAACAACTTTCTTTCCAAATATATGTTGTCCTAGGATTTTCCACTTGTGATAAATTCAATATATCTATATCATGTAATATAGTTGGTATTTCACTTAATACTCTATACAAATTTCCACATTCAACCCATGGATCAACCCCTAGTCTTACTTATTCCCTATTTCCAATCTTCCATGCTAGCCAGTTGCCTATAGGTGGAAATACTTACACTAAAGTCTTCCAAAATATTTAGCATTGTTAAAAATGTTTGCTTGCCTTCCTTATCTTGTCAACCATAAAAAGGGATTTTATATACTTTTGACAAATAAATTGTTTACATAGATTTCCTTAGATATTAATGTCACACTTTTTACAATAAATGTTTTCCCAAAGAATGGCATGTTTTTTAGAAGTTATTCCCCTATTCCCATGGTCTTGACAAATGAGTCCACTTAACTCATGGAATGAAAGCTTTTTCCTAATTTCACTATATAAAATAAAAAATACTTTTCTCTTGGATTTTTCAAATACTCTATGAAATGTAAAACAAATTATACTAACAAAATGGGATGGCTTAAAATATTAATTTAATTAGAATTATTCATTTTCTTTAGATAACTATCTGTTACATCACATAATCATGGTTTGATATTTTATTAATAAACCAATTTAAACTTTTATCCCATATCCATTTGGTTTCAAAAAAAATCTCAAATATCTAATCTTTAAAACAAAATTTTATTCATCTACAAAATTCAACACTTTTTATCATATAATAATACAAATTAGTCTTTCATCATAAAATATAAATTATATTTTTGAAACAATAAAATTATCAAAATAAAATTGATAACACTTAAAGCTATATCTACCTATATCTACCTTGATGCTTCTTGTCTCCACCAATACTTATCCCCTTCAATCATCTGATAAATGCAAAGAGAAAACTAACCATCCACCACCCATCATGACCAAGACAAGACTTTTGTCTTTTTTAAAGATTCCAAAACTATTTAATCTTTCTTTGATAGTATTATGTTATTTTTGTTTTATAGTATTATATTATGAAAAATGAGATATTTATTAAAAAGACAAAAGACACCTTCTCTGGTCATTTTATTAATTTTGTAAACTTCATTTTTTCATATATAATTTTTTTCACAATAAAATAAATTAACTTTAGATTTTGTTTTTTTATTCCGATATTTTGCTTTTTAATAACAAAAAAATATTAAATAAATTAATTTTAATATATATAATATGAAAAGTGTTAAATAAATAAAAATATTAGATAAAACCAATTATATATATATATATAGATATATGTTTTTTAGGGTTGGTTTAATTGGTCAAGTTTTCGTAGGTAAGGCACTTTTGCTATTGAAATATCACGAGTTCAATTTTTTCAACTCTATTAATTAGACTTTGTAGTTGAGTTGGCAAAAAGTGAACCAAGATGTTGAGTTATCTCCACTATGCAGAGGATCACCATGAGGACCAAGGCAAAAAACTAGGATGATAGAGCAGACACACGCAGAAGTATCAAGAAAGCATGAAAGCAACTCCGAAGAGCAGAAAGTGAGATATGGAATCCTTCATCTAGAATGATAATTGGTTGTTATAGAGAGGAATTTTCACTGACCATGTTGATTAGGGTAGCATTGATAACCACTTCTCCATTATGAGGTGCAATGGAGTCAATGTCCAAATTTGTGGCGATGTAGCGCTCTATTTTATTCAGGGGCACTGCAATTTCATCTATATCATATCGGATATCCCTCATTATCCTTTTAAATTCCTCCTTACCAACAAAGAGCTTGTAATTATCCACGTGTTTATCTCGTAGCACCATGTGCAGTGGAGTATCCATCTTTCTATGTTGAAATACCGAGTGTAGAAAGTATAGCCTTCGCTTCCTCTGTTTTCCTGGGTCCGGTACCCATTTGGCTTTTCCAATACAAACTTCAGAAGGGTCGAAAATGAAAAAAAGATTTTGTCACTTATGGTTAAGTCTCGTGCACCATCCAGTCACCTAATTGTCACTCCATCAGATCAATGGTCAACAAGGTTTTTCGGCCCCCCCTTTCCATCCTACATTTATTGGCAGGGGGTCTGAAAAGTTGTTCTCCTCCATGCTGGACCCACTCTACGTGTCATCATTTTGTCATTTCAGACCCCCACCCTTCAAAACTCGCTCAAGGTTTTGGCCCGCCTCCGAAAATCACTAACCTCCTCACCTTTTCCTGCCATAATCCACGCTCTCAATTACATTACCTTCCACTTCTTCTCCACTTCACTCTCCTACTGCCACATATCTCCTTCACACTAACATCCACCCGCCATGTCCCTCCTCATCCTACAATACTATTCTTCCACCTAATCATCTTTCCTCAAACCTTGTGTCTCCACATTATCCCCCACCTCCATTTCACCTCTCGCCTCCATAATCATATGTTCGTTCCATGGCCAAGTAAAACTATGTTTTCTTCCCTATACAACACAGTAATTTCAAATAGATGAGAATGCATTTTAAAAATTGGAAAGAATTTTTTGTTTCTAACGTCCTCATGCACAAAAACCTCTCTCAAATTTGTAACAGTTGTTATGGTTTGGAAGATTCGGATGAATCTTTGCAGGTATATTTTCTCGAATTTTCCAGTTTTCAGCCATTGTTTTCAAATGCGGTTTATGAGCAGGTGGAAATGAATTATCAAAAATAGAAAGAGGTTTTTGTTTAAAACTTAATCGTTTACAAAATACTCTCTCATTTTTCTAACATATATTTATTTTTGGGATATACAAAGGTATTACAGAACCCTATTTTTCATAATTTTGAGAGGAAAAAGCTCAAAGACAGTTAGTGACTTGGAGGCTACATCAAATAAAAGTTGCTATCAAATTCGAATTGCTCTTCTTTGTCACCAGAAATCCACAAAGATAGTTCCAAGTAAATTCATTAGTTTTGAATGTCCTATATTTAAGTTCTGTTTGTGTAAGACAGTTTGAGATATTTGTAAACAAATCTTGATATTTTTCAAGATATTTTAGTTTAGAATTTGTATAAATACTTCATAGTTTGAAGTAATAGATCTTGATTGTTGAATATAATTTCCTTTGCGAATTTTTATTTTCTAGTTGCTGGAAGCCTCAATAATACGAGAACATTCTTCACAGGATTCATGTGGTGTACGAATTGGTGATGTTTTTCTTCTATTCATGTGTTTAATCATCGTTTCTGATCTCTGTCATTTCTGAAAATATTAATTACATAACATAAATTGTGTTCAATAGGATATGATATACAGAACACCCTATTCTAGTAGTTATTAATTTATATGTTTTCTATTGAAGTCAAATTAAGGAATCCTTCATTGCTCCTTAGTTTCTACTGAATCTTTCATTTCTTTTGTTTCATAATCCATTTAAAATTCTGAAAGATCCAACTAGTGCAACCTAGCTTGCCCTATGAAACTCCTTCAAAGTTTGATGCAGATCCAGTGAATATTTAGACTCCATAGCCAAATGGAATTATAATAATTTAATCAACCAAGCAATCCAATAAAAAACAATCATTACAGTAATAACTAGCCTAAAATTCACATCAAACATAGCTAATTTTACAAAGAGATCCCTATCTGAAGTTGGCAGGGCTAGATCCCAACTTCCAAAGTGGTTTTGATCTTGTCATATGTATATACTCCCTCAACCTCAAAAATACACAACGAAAACAGTTCTCTCAAGATCATTTCTCAGAGAGACAACCTCTGCTTCAAGACTCTGATAGTTGTCTTCCCATTCTTGGATTAGATCTTGAACAACCTCTTATTTTTGTTTAGCCTCCTCCAGTTTAATGTCAAAGAAAAAATATCATATTTGTATGTTTGTGAGATCATTTCCCTCCTTAACTTGAGCAGCTCCTGTTTCAACTACTTGTTCTCCTCTTGTAGTCTCTCACAGTTTCCTTGTTTTTCTTCTAGTAGAAGGACTAGACTATCTTTGCCCTTGATAGCTTCCTCAAGCTTTTCTTTTTGATAGGAAAACTCCTCCTTTAACTCATCAAGGGCACTAATGAGTTCCCCTTCAAGTTCCACTACTCCTTCTTCTTCTTCCTCTTCAGAGTCCATAATACCTTGTTTCTTGGAGTCTATTTCGAAGGCCATAAGATGATACTTATCTGACTCATTCTTCGATGAGTTTTCACTACCTAACTCTAGTGTTGAGTTATCCTCTTTGGGGTAGAACTCCTTTTTCTTAGAGAGATTTCTCTTCTGATGTGTCTGAGACTTGTTTCCAAATTTTATATCCTCCTCCCTTTCAGCCTTTTATTTATAAGGGCATTTGGGTGAGAAAGTTCCAACTCTTCCATTTTCAAAACATTTAAAGGGAAACTTCCCTTTATATCTCCCTGAGCCACGCTTCAGTTTTCTAGCTAGTTGAGCCAGCTCCTAATCAAATTCATAGCTAGAGAAGTCTTGATTATTTTATGTTCCTTTCCCTTTTTGGATACTTTGAATGTCATTTCCTTATGTTCAGACGTTTCTATTCCTACTCTCATCTCATAGGTTGTGAGAGTACCATGTAGTTGGTCCATCTTGAGATCCTTTAAATTAGCCATCTCTTCAATAGTTGAGACTTTGGCATTAAATCTCATGGGTAGAGATATTAATATTTTATGAACAATCATCTCTTCCTTGACCTCTTCACCAAGTCCTCTGATCATATTAGTCACTTCATAAACTCTGAGGAAGTATTTTTCTATGCTTTCATTCTCATTCATTCTCAAGCTTTCAAACCTCATTCTGAAAGTCTAAAGTTTCGCTTGCTTAACTTTGTCATATCCTTCATGACTCTGATTAATATTTACCCACACATCCTTAGCAAACTTACAGTGCATAAATTTTACAAGTTCTAATTGACTAAGGCCAAAGTAAATGGCATTTTTTGCTTTAGCATTGTTCCCATATAATTTTTTACCATCTGCATCAGTGGGAGGAATATTAGGGACATTGTAGTCTACTAGTACTGAAGTCCAAACATCTACTCCTAGGGACATAAGATATGCTTCCATTCTCACTTTCCAAAAGGCATAGTTTGTCCCATCAAATATTGGTATTCTACTCTAGTAATCCTCTTGACTCTCTTTCCTAGACATAATTCATTATAGATCTACCTTCCAGTGATTAGAATATTGCTGAAGGAACCTATGTTATGATACCAATTTTTGAAATAAGGAATTGTTGAGGGGGGCGTGAATTAGTAATTATGAAACTCTTATATTTTTCTTATTATCCTTACAATCCCTTTTTATTTTATTTTACTCGTAAGAACATTCATTCACAAATGCAGTGAACCAACAATATTTCAAACACACATTGTCATACAACAATCTAATGAGCAGCACACACACATTTGACACAATGTTTTTCACATGGAATCCTAAAGGGAAAAAACCACCAAATGTTTTTTTTGTTTATGATGTAAATTAAGCACCCACTTAATTACATTTGTTTGTTTGTGAGCACCCACTCACAGGAGGCACGGACCCCCTTTGGTTAACAAGCGCCAACTTTCCAAGAGGCACCAACCTCTTTAGTATGCAGGCACCGACCTACTCTTACCATAATTCTACTATTTCATACAATTTTCAAACTAAAAATAAAGGAATACAATAATACAAATAAAATACCAACAATGGTTGCTTGCATATTCAACTTCTACTCTCTATCTTCCGTGCTCACATGCAGTAGGTATTTTCTTGTTGCTCACAGTAACACTTCCTCTATGATTTGGCTCCTCTATCAAGGGATCTCTACAAATTGTTCTTTGGCACTTGATGTTGTATAACATTGTGCCCTCCTTGGTGCTTCGACCTATTTGTCTCAACGCACACCACTCACACCATTTCTCACTTGTAATTTTCTCAACTCCCCACTTCTCCATTGCAAACTATGGTTTTGTTCCATTGAGTTACTCTATGCAAGGAAGTCTTTGCAATCTGTCCTTTAGCTACTGTACTTAAGCATGGCTCCCCTTGCCCCTATTGCGTCTCCTGGTAGTTTCTTGTCATAGTACCCAACTGTTTGGTCAATTTAGTGTCCTAAATTTCTCTACATAAATTATGAATCCAGGTATCGTAAACTGATGAAGTGTAGTGCACTGTTTGTGCTAGCTAACCCTTCTTACTTCGTTGTTTTTATGTTTTATGTTGTTTTGGGGGGTTTTTGGTCTTTTAATTCCTAATGATTTACAATGTAAATTATCAGAACTAAATCTAACTTTCGTAAAGACTTCTCAAAATCTAAAAATGAAAACAGAGCTAAGAAAGATTTGGAAGCAAAGCTAAGAAAGAAATGAAAACAAAGTTTCTATTCTTATTTTACCATTATTTCCAAATCATGAATTAAAACTAAAAGTGAAATTTGCAATTGATGTCTAACTAATTACAGAAATAAAACTAAATGAAATGCTTGGTTACTCTACCTCTCAATTTTGGGAGAAAGTCCCCTTGGGATGACATTTGAGTAATTATGTACTTCATTAATCTAAGAGAAAGCAAATACAAAGATGCAGAAATAACTCATTGCATAGATGAAATGTTCAACCACTTAGTTAAGGATGAATTATCAACTTGAAGGGTTTTCCATAAACATTCATTAACACCATGAGTCAGTAAACTAAAAATGAAATGGCAAAGAAAGTAAATGACATTGATCAATTTAATTGAGAATTTAAACTAGCAAAACAGTAAATGAAGTAAACGATCCAACAGTGTATCCTTATCATTCTTCAATCCTACTCTCATCTTGAAACAAGATTAGTTTCTAATTGAAGAAACAAGATTACACTATTGAGTTATATCTTCTAAACTATTGATAAAAACTAAAAAGAGATCAAGCTAACGGAAACTGCTCTAAATTATAAACATTTTTAATAAGAAAATGATGGAAATTGCATTATAAACATTATTAGTAAGTCCATTTTCCATATAACAAGGGTTATGCAGGGTTCGGGTCATCACTGGGACAACCATGACTGCCTTACATCATCATAATGGGAGGGAAAGATACAGATAATGCTACTCTAGTGCTTCCGGCCTGCTCTTCGAAACCCATTCATTCACTGCTTTTTGCTTAAAGAATACCCCTTGCACTAGGAAGCACAAGCCCCTCCGGGACCTTGTTTCATCTCATAATTATGGGTCCCCAACGATCTCTATCCAATCTTTGATGGTTGGTCGGACATAGCAAATTATTATAAACATTGTTTTAGAAACAAAATGATGAATTTATAGTTAACAAGAAGAAGAAAACTAAAATGAAGTGAAACCTTCTTCAATGCAAGGGCCCTGTGCAACTGATTAGGCTACGCTTTCTCAATCAACTCCAAGAAAATTCCTTCAGATGTTCATAAAAACATGCGGTCTTCTCATATTAAAACAGGGACACAAAATGCCCAAAAATTACAGAGTCTTAGAAATTCGATTTCACAATAAAATTATTACTATTACTAACTTCTTCGATCCTTTACATAGGTATTTATAAGAAAAATCATATAACTATTTGTGGAGAAAAGCATGCTATAGCCAAACACGTAGAAGACAGATATGCGGAATTTCTTCCTCAGCTGCGGGAAAAATAAATCCAAGACATGTGGGTGTTGGATTCATTTGTACAAGTGGCTATTAGAGTCCGTAGGTATAGGTAGTTGCTCCGGATAACACTTCCCATCACTATGAAACACATTAATTAACCACGAAACAGAGTCCTATTACCTTCGGTCTCTTTGTGTTTGACTTATCCATTCACCGTAGTCTTATGCCATCTTCTTTGTCGACCTGGGCTGAATGAATAGGACAAGATCCATGTCATGATGATTTCAAAGCTACCCATGTGGCTAGTTCCTCCTTCTAACACCTGGAACCTATTAGAGCATGAAGGTAGGTGCGGAACAGCCGATTAGCTACAGAATAGGCTGTGTTCCGTAGCTAATATACAAAAATTTATTCAAACAACAAAACATAAAAGCATAACATGTAAATCACTAAATGTCCTTCTCAAGACAGTATATACCGGTTATTGGTGATGAGATTGCATCTTTCTTATGGAAAAACAAAGAAAAGGAATGAGAAGAGTTGCTAGGGAAAGAGTAATTTTGAGGCTCAACACCAACCAGAGATGGACCTTGCAGTTCTTCATCATCTAACTGCGTAGAGATCCATGTTGAGAAATTAATTCACAAGTGACCTACACACTCTTCCGAGAGTCCCATTTTCATTTATCGATCCACAGATCTTGACAGATTACAGAGGTGACTGCTCTGTTCTCATTTATCATGACCATTCATGCACGTGAAGCAACCTATATTCGTCTCTACCACAAATGTCATCCTTGAATTCCTGTCATAGAGTCTTCTACTAGTGTATCCCATTTCAAGCATCGATACCTCTGAGCCTCTATTCAATTTCACAATTATCGACCCACACAACATTTAACTCGTTGTACTACATTATCGGAAAAACTCCACACCGTAACTTCACAAAGATAGAACATTACGATATTTCTCAACCCCAATATCCTTAACTTCTGTGACACTTAACTCTTTGGACATTTCTCCTCCATGGAACTGACAATTATGACCTACGGCTTAGCTTTTAAGTGTTAAGGCATTTTTTTTCTGCTCGGAGCCAATCTTCCTTCACTAAATGCTCTGCCCCCTTGGTTCTTTGGTTTCTTAGGACCAAGAGCAAACCTAATATCAGAAGTCCCTTTCATTGTAACTTTTTGAAATCATCTACACTGAAGTTATAGGGTTTTCATCATCTAATATGCCAACCTTCGATATGACGTCATCACTCCACGTGGCATCTTCATAGTGATGATACGTGTCACCTAAATCTGGCACATTAGGGAACCCAATAATGTTGAATTGCCTTCCACATGTCCTATCATATTGCCACATCATGCTTACGTCAGATGCCATTTCAGCTCCTTGGAACCAATCTCATGTTGTCATGTGTCCTATCTAAGGAGAGAGAAGAAGGACCATCATACCTTGGTTTTGCAACAAAATCCTTTTTTAATCTACTAGACATCATAACTTCTTAGAGTACCTTAGTTAAGAAGTTTTGATATTCTGATGTCCTAGTCCTCTGATATCCTAATATTATGATGTCCCAATCCTCCGATATCCTGATATTCTAATGCCTTAGTCCTTTCGATAACCCAAGGTTCCAACCTTCGATATGCCACCTACTCCAATTCTCTGGGGTTCTGATATCTGATGTGTCGATGTCGTGATTTGCTGATCTTCCGGTGTTCCAATATCTGATATGCTTGGTATGTTGATCTTTGATATCCCAATATCTGATATGATGACCTCATAGGTTCCGATATCTAATATTCTTTGTATGCTAATCTCCAATATCCCAATATCCAATATGCTAACCTCAGAGGTTCTAATATTCCTTCCTTCCTTAGGCTTCAAATCCCTGGACTTCGGCAGATCATATATTTTTATCTATGAAACCATTTTTAGACTTTTGCATAAAATTGGAAACCTCTTCCAAAGAAACTTTCATTTGATAGGGTCTGATGTAGGATTTGAGTCCATTTTCTACTTGTGGGTTGACTGCAAACTCTCTTCTCCTTGACTCTTCTCCTTTTTTCTTGGACAGATGAACTCTCAACCACTATAATGATAATTTTATGGCTTCTTCAATAAGCCGACTATTGTGATGATTCTCTACACAAAGCCTGCACCTACCATGGAATTCTAGCTGGTCCATCATTGTAATCATCATGATTCTTCTCGACATAAAGCTTGTAACTACCATAGGAATCCTCTTGAGCCATGCATTTGCTGCAGCAACATTCTTTCTAGGCTAGTTGACATCAGGGTCAACATACATGCCAATACTAACACAACCACCACCAATATTCCAACACTTCCCAAGCCAATACCTTGTCCCTGTTGATTTTTCAAGTGCAATAGAGACTAGCACAATATTTCTAATAATTGATAATTACTTCTAATGATGTTGATCTTCTTTGAAATTTTCTAATATATCATTAATAAATTATATTTCAAAATTTCAACCATACAAAAAACCTTTCAAATAAAGAAATTATTCTATTCAAAAAGAGGCACACCTAGACCTTATAGTCATCAACTAGGTCAAAATGACCTTCAAAGAATCTATTTTCAAACTTGGTCTTCCCCTCCAAATCAAGCCTTCCAATATGATCCAGCACCTTGCCTTTTGATCTACACTAGGTTGAATTTGGCCTCCTAATTCTATGTAGAGACCTAGAAATTTTGGCCCCTGTAATTGCCCAGAATTTCACCCCCCTGCAATAGAACTACCCAGAAAATATGTGAACTAGGAGAGAGAGAGAGAGAGAGATACTATCCACACATATGAACTTGATAGGGATAAAAAGAGATGCAATTCATCCTTCGTTTCATCCTCCTTGTTCTTATTATGCTTTGTTAGGATCCCCAATTGCTTGAGAGAATGTGAATTGATGCTTTAAGGAGGAGTTTGAGCTACCTTTATATAGTGATCTAGGGGGGTTGAATGGGTGTGACGCCTCCATGGCCAAATTGACTTGGAGGGAGGTTAACTTGAAAAAATAGGAGCCAAAATTTTCAAATTTCAAAATTCAAAATTTCTTCTTTTAAAAGTATAAATAGGACTTGACTGAAAATATATTTTTCTTTTGACTTTATCATCTAAAATATGATTTATAGTAATATATACATCAAAAATCAAATATAATTTATGAAAACTAGCCATAGTTACAAAATTCAACACTCCCTCTTAACTAGAGAGGTATTCATAATTACTGCCATAGATGTTCTCAAGTTGAAAATTTTCTCTAAGAAAAAATTATATCAAATCATCTTCATCAAGATATCATCACTAGCATCATCATCTAACCATTAGC
Source organism: Pinus tabuliformis (assembly GCA_031772625.1). NCBI lineage: Eukaryota > Viridiplantae > Streptophyta > Pinopsida > Pinales > Pinaceae > Pinus > Pinus tabuliformis. The sequence goes on along the minus strand of CM062820.1, from coordinate 1,421,215,488 downwards.
ATCCACTAGTTTCCATATCATGGTTAGTACCTAACCCATGGTATATCATTAGCATCTCAGGACACACTCTCTCAGAGTTATCTGGTCCTCAAATACAAAGGCTTCTCACTAGGCCAAGATTCTATGAAATTCACTAAACCTTCCTTAGAAGTATTATCAGTTACTTAATCAACTATATTGGGGAGCACTATTGGCCTTGATGCTGACAGAGCTCACTCGACCCTTCTTGGGGAGAAATCTGGGTCTTTATTCTAAGAGACCACACACAACCCTACATGGGGATTAATCTAGGTCTTGATTCTGAGAGACCACACTCAACCTTAACTGGGGAGTAATTTGGGTCTGTTCCCTGAGAGGTACTCACTCAACCCTATATGGGAATCACTCTAGGCCTCTCAGACCATTCTCCCTATAGGTATAAATTCCATCCATACCAATGTCACATCAACATTTTCTCTCAACGATAGGGGTAATCTCCACAAGCCCTAGCTTGTCCCTGAGGTACACAAACTTCTCTTTGGACAACGCCTTTGTCAAAATATCAGGTGTATGCTCATTAGTGGAGATATACTTGAGCCTCACTTCTCTCCTCTGCACCACGTCACATATTTAGTGGTACTTGATCTCAATATGCTTCAACCTATCATGGAACTCAGGATTCACTAAAATATTCACAAAACTTTGATTATCACAATATATCATTGTCGGTTCTAGCTCCTAATTGAACATCCCTGCAAACAACTTCTGAATCCATATTTCTTTAGTACTTACTTCATTGGTTGCGATATATTCTACTTCTAATGTGTTGAATGAAATAGATATCTGCTTCCTACTCATCTAATATATCATAGTGGAGTCCAAACTGAAGCATACCCCTGAAGTACTCTTCATGTCATCAACACTCCCTACCTAGTCAACATTTGTATATCCTTTAAGTTTTGCAACATATCTCAAACCATAATCCATAGTACCATGTAGATATCTCAAAATATGCTTTATTGCAATCTAATGCTCATGTCTCAATTCCACCTGGAACTAGCTTAATTTGTTAACTGCAATGAAAATTTCATACCTGGTTTTAACCAAATACGTTGGTGAGCTAGTCAACTGTCATTTCATATATGGATCTACCAACTTGGATTTAGAACCTCTCAACTTCTTTAAGTTAGTTACCATGGGAATAGTCATGGATTTATAGTCCATCATACTAAATATATGAACGATCTCAATAACATGCTTTCCTTAACCAAGGAAGACTTCTCCAAGTTTCTTCCATACTTCTAGTCCCAAGTAATAATGCATTAAATCAATATACTTCAAATCAAAGTCAAAGGCCAACTTCCTTTTACACTGAATGATGACAGGCTCAACACATATTAGAAGCAAATCATCAACATATAGTAATATAATCATAGATGCATTCTTCACAATATTGAAGTAGAGGTTTAAATTAGCAACGCTATTAGTAAATCCAAGTCTCATCATGTAGCTATCAATTCGAGCATACCAATTTCTTGAAGCTTGCTTGAGCTGACACAAGGCCTTTTTTAGCCTACAAACATGAGATTCATTTCCATGCACCTCAAAACCTTGAGGCTTCTCTATGTACACCTCTTCCTAAATTACACCATTGAGAAAAGCAGTCTTCACATCCATCTAATGTAAATTATATCCCAACGACGTAGGAAGAGAAATAATGGATCTAATGGAGGTGTACCTGGCAACTGGAGCAAAGGTCTCATCATAATATTCTCCCTCTTTCTAGGAAAACTCTCTAGCCACAAATCATGCCTTGTATTTTTAGATACTTCCATCTGTAGCATGCTTGATTTTGTATATCCACTTGGAAGTTACCACTGACTTCCGTTCCAGTCTTAGCACAATCTCCCATACATCATTATTCATGATGGATTGATATTCTTCATCCATGGCCTCCTTCCATACTTGCTGACTAGCTGCTTCTTCATAAGTGGAAAGTTTTTCATCAATAAGGTTAGTCATAAATGATCCATAACTAGAAAACTTTTTAGGTTTCTTACTTCCTCTCGATGTTCCATATGGAGATGCATGCCCTTCTACTTATTCCAATGTAGATCTAAGCCATGTTAGTCTCTTCTTGATCTCAGGAACAATAACTGGTTCAACAAGTTTGCAGGGCCCTTCTGTCTCTTTAGGACATTATATAGAACTTGAAATTTTTTTCCTCAGAAGCCTCACGCTTTACTTCATCGTAGGAGTCCATGGAAACTTCCTTAAACTTCCAATATGTAACATTATCATCAAAGGCGACATCCTAGATGACTTCAATTTGTTGTTTCTCTGGAATGTAGATTCTTGAGGCATTTGATGATTCGTTGTAACCAAAAAATATACCTTTCTTTCCTAAAGGTTCTAGCTTGTTCCTTTTAACCTTAGGAACATGGATGTAAACAGGACAACCAAAGATTCTCATATGCCCAATCTCTAGCTTTCGACTTGAGAACACTTATTCAAGAGTCATATCTCCAGAATTTGGTGAGGACTTCTATTATGAATGTATACAACTGTCAATGATGCTTTTCCCCATAAGAACATCCAAAAATCCTTGTAACATCCTTGGTAAAAATTCATGTAAAAATATATAGGACCACGGTTGATGGGACACGTATTCCAAGCTTAATTTTGGGCAAAACATCCTAGCGGGTGTTCATTTCGGTTATTATCACTAAAGGAAATTGGCAAAGGCAACGGAAAAGGATTTGGAAAGTCAAAATGGCATTTTTGTCACATTTATTTATGAAAATAACGGAAATTAGGAGAAAAGGGGGGTGAGAGGTCACAGGTTGGAAGTGAGGAGGAAAATGAAGGAAAATAATGGAAAATGAAGAAAATAGAGGCCTCATTGATAAAAAGGCTTCTGAGGATCAGTTGGCAAGCTTGGTCAGTGAAGCTTTTGCTCAGGTTTTGCATTAGATCAAGAAAGGTAACGAAGGCAAGTGGAAGGAGCAAGAAATTAAGAGTAGGATCAAGTAGCTACAACAATATTCTTTGCAAGCATCAATTTTCATGTGTGATTTCCTTTCTAGATTTGGCATGCATGGTATTGCATGTGGTTCTTTTGCTGTTATGGCATGGGTTTTTCCAGGTGTGACATTGTTTTCAGCCTAGCCTTGCCATTTCCGGATAGCCATGGCGTGATGGGGTTCTTATGTTTTGGTCAAGCTAGATTTCTGAATGGATTCGACACTGTGTGAGGCAGATCTCTGAATGATAGAGCACATGGCCTAGTGGTCCCTGAACTAGATTGTGGATCATGGTAAAGCCACTGGCCTAGTGACCCCTGAGCCAAACTATGGGTTGCGATAAAGCCATGATTGTGTTGCCTCCGTAGGCCTAGGAATCCTTGCCGGTGAATGGAAGGATATACGATAAAGCCAAGAGGTGGTTTTCTCTCTGTTGGGCCTATTAGTCTAGGGTTTGGGATATGCGGTAGAGCCTAGAGAGTGGGTCTCAGTTTAGGGCCTAGTGATCTGGGTTTGGATTATGGTAAAAGCCTAAGAGACTAGGAGACAAGAAAATTCCTCACAGTGTAGGTGGATAAATCTGGTGGCAACCATGTTTTTTTGGCCTAATGATCGGGTGGAGATCATGGTAAAGCCTGTTATCACATGTTTATTGTGTTGGCCTATTGACCTGAGATGGATTACGGTAAAGCATATCTTCTATTGATGAGAGAGAGGTATTTTTGCCTCGGGATTCCCTTGTTGGTTCTTTGGTTTGAGCCCCACATTCATGCTTGGAATATAGCATGGGGGTGAATGGATGAAGAGAGATTTGGCTCAGCCATTCTACGCTCGAGTGGTTATATATGTGTTTTATGACAGTGGTTATGTATGGATCTCATCATGTTTTTACTTGTAAATGAATGGACAACGTATCTATGAACTAATAGATGATAAGCAGCAAATGATATGAGGGAAAAATGGTTCTTAGAAATTCTCATATAAGTATGAGATCCCTACGCTTAAATCTGTTATTTACACCTGTAGATTACATATTCGTGATATGTTTGACGAAATTCTTGTCATGGCTAGTAGGGCTCTGGTTAAGGGCTTGTTCAGCTATTTGCTTTTGAATCAGTGTTTCCCCATTATTTTTCTATTCTGGAGATGTCTTTCAATTCTAGGCAGTGACCTGGGCTCTGGGCCTAAAAAAAGTGGCTCAAAACCTGGGGACATTGGCACAGCACTGGAAAAAATAATCCTTGGACAATGGTATGCATATAGCATGAGAGCGTCTAGAGCCTCCTAGACATTGGCAAGCCTAAAGCATGAGAGCGTGTTGAGGTCAAGTGGTCAAAAACTTTAGTGGGACCCAGGGGCAAGCTGCTTGAAGTGTTGGGATGGTTCTCATGGGTCTTGTAGCTGATGTTGAAGGCTTTTATGTTGTGTTTCCATCGATTCTATTTCCTTAAGGTCACATTGGAGGTTGAATCTAATCATAGTAGCCTCTCGTCGCATGTTTACCCCGGTTGGCCGGTTAGTTGGGTAGATGTGGGAGGAGGGCATTACAGAGTGGTATTAGAGCATGGTTCACCCAAAGGACTGGATGTGTAGTGCGTTGGTCATGCATTCATGTCGATTGCATATGTGTTCCTTATGCTTGTAGCCCATCTGCTTGTTGCATTTGCATGGTGTTGATCATGGTTGTAGTGATGTCGCCATGTGAAGGTTGATGGTTTTTTCGTCATGAGTGTATGGTTGTATATGCATTTATTATGCATGTTGGTGTCTATATGTTGTTATGCATACATTGTCATGGTTATAGTTATGCATATATAGTAGGTCAAACATGCATTGTGAGGTCATTGTATGCAATTAGGCCATCATGATGATATTAGTATGTTATGATGCTAATGTGTTGGTTGAGATAGAGCAGGAGATGTAGATCATTAAAGTGAAGTTGCAACATTGGACCTCAAGGCAAGAGAATGTCGTCATACAGGTTTGTGTGTTGGGAATGTAGGTATGTAGGTTAAGGATTGTTATATTCATTATGGTTATGTGTATGCCTTTAATTCTATTTATGTTATGGTTACATACATGATAGATGCTAGTTGATTAGTGTAGGCATATTCACATGTGTCGGATATTCATGAATGTTAGTGACCTGTGGTTGTATGCATTGCTAGTGTTGTTTTATGTTAAATAACTTGATGATTAGGTTATATGTTTTTTATGAACATGATATATAATGTGATTTTGTTATATGCTAGTAAACTTGATGATTCGGGTTATTACATTAAGACCTTGGTGTTAAATGTATCGTACTAAGTTGGATTGGTCTATGCAAATGGTCAGGGCTATGAAATTCAAGTATGATTTAATATGTTGTGATATTATGTCATACTAATCTAGACTGATTGTGCAGATGTGATTATTTTTTATGAATGACAAATGTTTATGATCTTATGATGTGAACATGTTAGTTAGTTATTGTTATGGATATCATGATCTTAATTGTGTTTGAGTTGATATGTTGTTAAGTTATATCGTGCTAATCTAGCTTGATTGTGCAGAAAAGATGGCCTCCCCTGAGATACATTAAGGTATGAGTTTGCTTATGTCATCTATTTTGTGCTGGAATGTATGATTATGTCATCTATTTGTTGTTTGACTGTTTGATTATGTCATCTAGTTGATTTATTTAATATGGTATGTTTTCAAGTTGATTGAATCTTTGATGAGTTGCATAATATGACTATGTGTATGCAAGATTTCTTGAAGGAATGATATTGTTTTAAGATGATTGTACTAACACATATGTGTTGAGACAGCTGATATGTACTTGAGTGTAATAGGTGGCAGTTGTAGCATTATGTCTAGTGACAATGAGTTGACTATGGATTATGACATGGTTGTTAGACTTGGTAAAGCTTTTCAAATTGATAGATATGATTGTCTTTATATTTGGAACATGTGGTTGACATGTGTGAGAAGTTGCAGGGAAACATGCTTGGTATTAGCTTGACAAGGTAATAGTTGATGTGTTTATATAACTAACAATTGGGTGATGTGACAGTGCATAGTACCCTCAATTATATCAAGGAAAAGGTCAAAGAAAGGAACTAGGCAAGAATTTTTTGGATATGTTTGGAAACCCTAATTCCAAATGAATGAGTGTTTTGCATATAGGAAGTCTTCTTAACCTTAATCTTGTCTAACATTATGTGGATATGTGCTAGATTCATGAACTTGTATTTGACAAGTATATTAACTAGTCTCTAGTTACAGGTGGATTTGCCAAGGGAATTGGAGTCCTTTGAGAGATGGTGTGGATGTGTTCAATTGCAAGAAACGTGCTTGGTACAACAATGTAAGGTAACGAGTGTATTGTTGTGTTTATTTATGCACTGATAGCTATCTGGTGATGGTAGTATGATGCAAGGGATTGCATGGAAAAGAAATTTCCATGGAATATTGAAGAAGGCTTACGTTGATATTTCCCTTGGAAGCACCAGGAACCATGGGAATCGAGTCATGTTGTTTGTATCTAGTCTTGTGATTTTGGTATTTTGTGATTTGTTGTGCCTGATTGTGGCTTTGTTTATGTCTGGTGTATGGACATATCACTTTGTTGTGGTGTCATATTGTTATTGGTTTTCATGGTTTTCTCTTATTTTCTTCTTGGTATTGTCTCTTATGTTTTGAGAGTCTTGGGAATTGGTTGGGAAAGAGGAAAGTTAATGGAGCTAGGGGAGAGATGTGTGGAACCTTATAGGTAAGATAAGATGAATCTCAATGCATGAGTAAGCGAAGCGAAAGGTAATACTATGACAGTCGGTTATACTGGTTGGGTCCATTGTGGAAAACGGACAGTGGCAAGATAGTCTTGAGAAAGGTAACAGGAAAGGTGAAGCAAATGGATCTGAGGTGTCAGATGCATTTCTATGTTGGGAACGATTGTTCTCAATGTTGTGCATGGTGTGCAAAGATAAAGGGAGTTCTCTTAATCTTTACCTTATGATATTTGGTAATTATGTTGTGATCATGTTTATGCTAATGCTTATATATATGCATGTATATATGTATGTATGTATGTATGTAGTCGTTTGACGGGATCATGATTGTTTTGTGTTGATATATATGTATGTATGCATACAGTTGTCTGACAAGGTCATTAGGAATCGTTCTTGTCGACGAATGATTGCTTATGCAAGTGAACGACATGAAGAGATTCTTGGTTCATGAAGAATCGAGTGGGAAGAGTGGTCATGACAAATATATGAGGTCAGTATCATGTGGATATGAATTAATATTGTATGTTTGTATTATACCTATGTTTATGTTATGACAGGTAATGTTGAGGGATACATCAGTTAAATGAAAGCAATGTGGTTTGTGGCATGTTGGGACAAGCATGGATAAGACACTAGAAGTAAGGTTGCTTGGTAGAGATTGTGGTTTTGGATGTGTGGTACTATTGTTTGCATACATCATATATGTGTACATGTTGCAACTCGGATGTTGTGTGCATGCGGTGTTGTGTATATATAGTGTGTGTACATGTTTTTTATGCAATGTTATTTACAGGATGGTACAGATAGTGTTGTGCGAATATTGCATATGTAGTGTTGGGTATAGACAATATTATGTACATGTTGAATATGCAGTGCTATGTACATGTGGTGTTGTGTATGCATTGTGCAGGTGGTGTCATGTACATGTGATGTTATACACATGTTGTCCAGGTGGTGCAGTGTACAGGTGGTATTTGTGTACATGTTGTACATATGGTACCAGTGTACATGTGGTATTATGTGCATGTCATACATCATGTGTTTCACGCATGCGGTACTATGTATGTGCATTGTGTAGTTGTGGTATCGTGACATGCGTATTCATTGTGTTGTACTCTATGTATGTATATGTATTATGTTGTACATCGGGTATAGGTGTATGTTTTTTTTTGTGGTGTACACCAAATGTAGGAGTATGTATTGTGTTATGTTGTACACTAGGTGTAGATGTATGTGTGGTATCCCAGGTGTAGGTGCACGTATTGCATGGTGTTGTATGTTGTGTGTCGTTGTATGTGTGTGATGAGCACTATGTGTATGTGCACATCGCTAAGGAGAAGGCACTGGGTTTTGTTCGGGTGTGATAACTGATCTGGTGTGCGTGCGGAATAAGGACAAAGGTAGAATCTAAGGATTGATTAAAGGATAAGTACCAATATTTTATTTCAATTTTATTATGCATGTGATTTATGATTCTGGTCTATGATGATTACATGTGATCTATGATTCTGGTTTATGATGGTTACATGTGATTTATGATTTTGATCTATGATGGTTGTGTTTTGAGCCAATCTAATGTGATATATTTATACATGATGATTTGGTCAAAGATGCTAGTTTGACTTGTTGTAACAAGAAGTAAATAGGATTGCAACTTTACCTTATTGATGAGCTACCAATGAGGTATGATTTTAAGTTATTTCAATTTATTTTGAATCTAATGGAAGTTATGTTCTTGGTACAGGAAGCACATAAATGCCTGGTTGGGTGGTTGAAAATGACTACAAGAATTAGTAGTAGTAGCAAAAGGAATTGGAAAAAGAAATAGTATGATAGTAAATCATTCAGGAGCAGGGCCATTGTGGGACACTAGTACCCAATAGTATCCATTGAATTCCATGAGCATGATATGACCTATATGATGGTTTTGAGGCAAGTATATGCCTTGGTTGTTTTACCTTCCGATGCGAGGAATCCTTGCAAAGGGATGGATCACCAGGGATAAGGGATGTCGGGGAACTTGGAAGGTGAGTGAATGCATGGAAGGGGTGATTGGATTTCCCGAGGGACTGTGTAGCAGAGAAGGGAAGGTCAAGGATGGATTTGGTTTGGCATTATCATTTTTAGATGGAATTATGCACATTGGGAGTGCGCCCTAGAACAATGAGTCGGTAACTGTTCCCTAAGAGGACAAGTGGCGCAGGATTATAGCGTTGGACATTGGATGCACCTTTGACTTTAGCAATGGATTCTAGACTTCCTGGGAAGGAGTTGAATCCTGGTATTACTTTTATGGTGGAGGTGTGAGCCTCTGAATTCCCTTGTTGTTGATGTAGGCATTGTATCCTTTATTTGTTGGTTGAGGAAATGTGCATATGTGTATATGTGTGTATTATTGTAAATATTGTCTTGAGCTAGATTTATAAATCTCCATAGAAAGTATGCTTATTTGTTGGGTGAAGAAAATGTGTATGTGTGTATATGTGGTTGTTATTATAAATATCGTAATGATATGTGTTACAAAGCTCTAGTAAACGATATGTTTTTCATGTTTTAGAAGATGGTCATTGTAAATATTGCAATGAGCTGTGTTATAAATCTCCATGGGTAGTAAGTTTTGTTTTCGGTGGTCTTGCTAGTTATAGGTGTCATTGAACACATAGGACGGTGTTCCCCTAAGGGGAAGGGTTCTGTAACAACCTTGGTAAAAAATCATGTAAAATTATATAAGGCCACAGTTGATGGGACACGTATTCGAAGCTAAATGTTGGGAAAAACATCCTAGTTAGTGTTCATTTAAGTTATTATGGCTAAAGGAAATTGGAAAAGGCAATGGCAAAGGCATTGAAAAGGAAAATGGCATTTTTGGCACATTTATTTATGAAAATAATGGAAATTAGGAGAAAAGGGAGGTGAAAGGTCACAGGTTGCATGTGAGGAGGAAAATGAAGAAAATATAGACCTCGTTGATAAAAAGGCTTCTGAGGATCAGTTGGCAAGCTTGGTATATGAAGATTTTTCTCAGGTTTTGCATTGGATCATGAAAGGAAAAGAAGGCAAGAGGAAGGAAGGAGCAAGCAAGGAAGAGTAGGATCAAGCAACTACAGTAGTATTCTTTGTAGGTATTGATTTGCATGTGTGATTTTCTTGTTATATTTGGCATGCATGGTATTCGATGTGGTTCTTTTTCTATTATGTCATGGGTTTTGCCAAGTGTGACAGTGTTTTCAGCCTAGCCATTACATTTCTGAATAGCCATGGTGTGATGGGGTTCTCATGTTTTGGGTGAGATGGATTGCTAGATGTATTTGAAGCTAAGTGAGGTGGATCTTTGAATGATAGAGCACATGGCCCAGTGATCCATGAACGAGATTGTGGATCATGGTAAAGCCACTGACCTAGTGATCACTGAGCCAGAATGTGGGTTGCGGTAAAGCCAGGATTGTGTTGCCATGGTGGGCCTAAGAATCCTTACTAGTGAATGGCACAACATACGGTAAAGCCAAGATGTGGTTTGCTCTCCGTTGGGTCTAGTAATCTCGGGTTTGGGATATGCAGTAAAGCCTTGAGAGTGGGCCTCGGTTTAGGGCCTAGTGATATGATTTTGGATTATGGTAAAGCATGAGAGACTAGGAGATAGGAAAATTCTTCATGGTGTAGGTGGTGAAATACGACAGCATCCATGATTGTTTGGCCTAGTGATCGGGTGGAGATCATGGTAAATCTTGTTATGACATGTTTATTGTGTTGGCCTAGTGATTCGGGATGGATTAAGGTAAAGCCTTGTTTTTATTAATGAGGGTGAGGTGGTTTAGGCTCAGGATGCCCTCGTTGGTTCTTTGGTTTGAGTTGCACATTCATGATTGGAATATGGCACGGGGGTGAATGCCTAAAGAGGGCTTTGGCTCAGCCATTCTACGGTCAGGTGGAATACGGTAGTCCCATCCCAGGTTTGGATTGTGCATCATTAATGAGAGGTTATTTCTCCTCATATTTCTATTAGTATTATATTGATTTATATGTGGATCATATGGTTGTGATTTCATTGGTATTTTTGTTGCTATTATGCTGGTTATATATGTGTTTTATGATAGTGGCTATGTATGGATTTCATTATGTTTTTACTTGTAAATGAATGGACAACGTATCTATGACCTAATAGATGATAATGCAGCAAATGATATGAGGGAATAATGCTTCTTAGCAATTCTCATATAAGTATGATATCACTACACTTAAATCTATTATTTACACCTGTAGATTACATATTTGTGATATTTTTAACGAAATTCCTATCATGGCTGGTAGGGGTCCGGTTAAGGGCTTGTTCAACTATTATCTATTCCATCATTTTTTCCTTGTTATTTTTCTGGTCTGGAGATGTCATTCAATTCTGGGTAGTGACCTAGGCTCTGGGCCTGAAAAATTGGCTCAAAACCCAGGGACATTGTCATAGCACTAGACAAAATAGTCCCAAGACGTTGGAATGCCTATAGCATGAGAGCTTACAAAGCCTCTTGGACTTTGGCAAGCCTATAGAATGAGAGTGTCCAGAGGTCAAGTGGTAAAAAACTTTAGTGGGACCCAGGGGCAAGCTGCCTGAAGAGTTGGGATGGTTCTCAAGGGTCATGTAGTTGATTTGTAACGTCTGTATGTTGTGTTTCCGTCAATTCCATTTCCTTAAGGTCACATAGGAGGTTGAATCTAATCATAGTAGCCTCTTGTCACATGTTTACCCCATTTGGTCAGTTACTTGGGTAGATGTGGGAGGAGGGTGTTACAAACCTGATCATGCATCATAGCCTTGACATATTTTTCAATGGAATTGTTCTTTCTTTCTGCCACACCATTTTGTTGATAATTATAGGGAATAATCAACTCCCTCTTAATCCTAGCTTTCTTATAGAAAGCCACAAGTTCTTTTGAGGTGTATTATCCTCCATTGTCAAATCTCAAAATATTGATCTTCTTACCTATCATGTTTTCCACTTCATCTTTTAACTCCTGAAATTTGGTGAAGAATTCATCCTTGGTCTTCAAGAGATAGATCCATGTCTTACGAGATAAGTCATCAATAAATGTCCCATAGTACAGTGAACCTCCAAGTGATCTCACAGGAATAGGACCACATACATCAGAGTGAATCAAATCCAAAACATCTTTAGATCTATTGTCACTACTTATAAATGGCTTCTTAATTTTCTTCCCAAGTGCACAACCTTTACATACACCTTTATGATCTATCTACAATTCAAGAACACCTGAAACTATTTGATTCAACCCAGGCAATTCTCTATAATGAAGGTGACCATATCTCTTATGCCATAGTTACTTGGGTTAATTTCATCATGCCCTAGAGCTTGATTTGGTTGACCCATGGACCTATACAATCTCCCTTTGTATCTGAATAACCCTGGCATCATCTATACTAGAGCCCTTGGACCATACAAGGGCTTTTCCATCCACAAATACTACTCAATATCCTTTATCTTCCAAACATGAAATAAAGACTAAGTTATTTTTCAAACCTTGCACATATAGAACATTGTTGAGATGGACATTGTTACTATATTCTAGCTCAATGGATGCCTTTCCAACTCCTTTGACAACATAGTTGTGGTTGTCTCAAAGCTCTACCCTTTGAGATAGTCTTATTTCCATTATGTTAGTAATATTTCCACAATCTCCTGTCATATGTTTTGAAGCACCACTATCTACCAACCACATATCATCATCATCTACAATAGATCCTGTTATAGTGGAAAAGTAAAAGAAATATTTGTCACCTATAGGCTTCTTTGGATGTTCATTGCCAATATCAGTTATGGAAGCATGTTGTTTTCCTTTTCTCTTTTTATTAGCCACTTCAAGACAATCCCTTTTATAATTTCCAAATTTGTTACAACCATAGAATTAAATTTTTGACATATCCTTGTTCCTTTGGTGAGGAGGTGAACTTCTTCCTGACTTATTGTTTTTAAATCCAAACTTCTTCTTTCCTCTAGTCTTCTTCTTGAAACGAGATGTAAATGTTTGAGAAGCTTCTTCCTTTCTATCTCTTGATATAAGCCTTGATTCTTGAGCACAAGAGGCCCATAGTTTTTCAAATGAAGGAGCTTATTTCCAACTACTTATATCTGTTGCAAATGTATCCCATGATCTAAGTAGGGGATTAGATGATATCAAACTTTGCAATGTAGGGGATTAGATGATATTTAAGGTAATCCATAATAAGACTCATGGTAGTGATGTCATCTTCCTTGAACTTTTCCTTCCCTGCATTATTTTTTGGTTCAACAACTTTTCTTATCACAATATCCAATACTTTGTTTTTACAAGAATACGATCAATCCTAGTCTCCCAAACTCTGAAGTTCAAGGCCCCTTCTAAATCGTTCTTTGATTTCATAGAGGAATCCATAGATGTTAATCAACAAGAAGGACTTTAACAATAGTAATCTCAAAGTAGGGTTTCTTCAAAGATGATCTTAGAGTTCCTTCCTTCACCAAAGCTTTGGTACCATGTTGATTTTCCAAGTGCAATAGAGATTAGCACAATATTTATGAAAATTGATGATCACTTCTAATGATGTTGATCTTCTTTTAAATATTCGAGTACATCATTACGAAGTTATACTTTAGAAATTCAACCATACAAGAGAAGTAGAGAAGAAGATATCATAATGCACAAAGAGAGCACAAGATTTACCTTGGGAAAACCCAACAACCTTTTCAATAAAGAAATTATTATGTTCAAGAAGAGACATGCCTAGACTTTCTAGTAATCAACTAGGTCAAACTAACCTTGAACAAATCTATGGTCAAACTTGGTCTTCCCTCCAAGTCAAACCTTCCAATATAATCCAGCACACTACCTTCTAATCCACCCTACATCAAATTTTGGCCTCCTTATTCTTCCCAAAAACCTAGAAATTCAAGCCCCTACAATTGCCCAAAATTTTGACCCCCTGTAACAGAACTGCCTAGAAAATATGTGGACCAAGAGAGAAAGACTATTCACATGTGCGAGCTAGAGAGAGAGAGAGAAAGAGATGTAATTGTCCTTCTTTTCAACCTCCTTATTCTTCTTGTATTTCGCTAGGATTCCCAGAAATTATCTTACTTGAGAGAGTGTGAATTGGTGCATTGAGGAGCAGGTAGAGTTGCCTTTATATAGTGATCTGGGTGGGTCGAATGGGTGTGACTCTGCCAGGGCTGAATTGACTTTGAGGGAGGCTGACTTGACAAACTAGGAGCCAAAATTTTCAAATTTCAAAATTCAAATATTCTTCTTTTAAAATTCCAAATGGGACTCGACTCAAAATATATTTTTCTTTTGAATCTAGGATTTCAAATATGTTTTACAATAATAAATATATCAAGGGCCAAATATACATTATGAAGACTAACCATAGTTACAAAATTCAACAGTCACTTAATGTTAACCACATGAAGGTTCTTATTTTCATTGGAGTTGAAACTTTCCATAATGGTTTTCACCACTAGGATAGGGCGTGTTGAATCTCTTTTGAAATCATTGATTTGTATCCTAACTTGATATTGTATCTACCTAGTGAAGGTTTATTTACCATACTAGTGGATTTTATTCCCCTTTAATTCTCATGTGACCTTTAATTAAAGCTTCCACATATTGATTCCACTAATGTGCATAAATGCCTTCTATTTCCACTAGATTGGCGCTCAAACAACTTTCTTTCCAAATATATGTCGTCCTAGGATTTTCCACTTGTGATAAGTTTAGTATATCTATATCATGTAATATAGTTGGTATTTCATTTAATACTCTATATAAATTTCCACATTCAATCCATGGATCAACCCCTAGTCTTACTTATTCCCTATTTCCAATCTTCCATGCTAGCCAATTGCCTATAGGTGGAAATGCTTACACTAAAGTCTTCCAAAATATTGAGCATTGTTAAAAATGTTTGCTTGTCTTCTTTATCTTGTCAACCATAAAAAGGGGTTTTATATACTTTTGACAAATAACTTGTTTACATAGATTTCCTTAGAGATTAGTGTCACACTTTTTGCAATGAATGTTTTCCCAAAGAATAGTATATTTTTTAGATGTTATTCCCCTATTCCCATGGTTTTGACAAACGAGTCCACTTAACTCATGGAATGAAAGCTTTTTCCTTATTTTACTATATAAAATATGAAATACTTTTCTCTTGAGTTTTTCAAATACTCCTATGAAATGTAAAACAAATTATGCTAACAAAATAAGATAGCTTATAATATTGATTTAATTAGAATTATTCATTTTCTTTAGATAACTATCTATTACATCACATACTCACCCTGTAGTATTTTATTAATAAACCAATTTAAACTTTTATCCTATATCCATTTAGTTTCACTAAAATCTCAAATATTTAATCTTTGAATATAAATCATTCTTCTGAAACAAAATTTTATTCATCTACAAAATTCAAAACTTTTTATCATATAATAATACAAATTAGTCTTTCATTATAAAATATAAATTATATTTTTGAAACAATAAAATTATCAAAATAAAGTTGATAACACTTAAACCTATATCTGCCTTGATGCTTCTTGTCTCCTCCAATACTTATCCCCTTCAATCATCTGATAAATGCAAAGAGAAAACTTACCATCCACCACCATCATGACCAAGACAAGACTTTTGTCTTTTTTAAAGATTCCAAAACTATTTTCCAAAAAAAATCCATAATCTTTCTTTGATAGTATTATATTATTTTTGTTTTATAGTATTATATTGTGAAAAATGAGATATTTATTAAAAAGACAAAAGACACCTTCATTTTATTAATTTTGTAAACTTCATTTTTTTCATATATAATATTTTTCATTGTTGATAAATAAAATAAATTAACTTTAGATTTGTGTTTTTTTTATTTAAATATTTTGTTTTTTAATAAATAAAATTAATTTTAATATATATATATAATATGAAAAGTGTGAAATAAATAAAAATATTAGATAAAACTAATTATTTATTTATTTATTTATATATATATATATATATATATATGTTTTTGAGGGTTAGTTTAATTGGTCAAGTTTTTGTAGGTAAAGTATTTTTGCTATTGAAATATCACGGGTTCAATTCTTTCAACACTCTCTTAATTACTTTGTAGTTGAGTTGGCAAAAAGTGAACCAACATGTTGAGTTATATTCACTACGCAGTGGATCACCATGAGGACCAAGGCAAAAAACTAGGATGATAGAGCAGACACACGCAGAAGTATCAAGAAAGCATGAAAGCAACTCCGGAGAGCAGAAAGTCAGATATGGAATCATTCATCTAGAATGATAATTGGTTGTTCTAGAGAGGAATTTTCACTGACCATGTTGATTAGGGTAGCATTGATAACCGCTTCTCCATTCTGAGGTGCAATGGAGTCAATGTCCAAATTTGTGGTGATGTAGCACTCTATTTTATTCAGGAGCACCGCAATTTCGTCTATATCATATCGGATATCCCTCATTATCCTTTGAAATTGCTCCTTACCAACAAAGAGCTTGTAATTATCCACATGTTTATCTTGTAGCACCATGTGCAGTAGAGAATCCATCTGTCTATGTTGAAATACCGAGTGTAGAAAGTATAGCCTTCGCTTCCTCCATTTTCCTGGGTCTGGTACCCATTTGGCTTTTCTAATACAAACTTCAAAATCAGAATGATATATTTTGTCACCAAATTCTCTTGCTTCCAGTAATGTTTCAAAGAATACCATGATACCAGTTGTAATGTTTTATCTCAAATATTGTCTTAATATGATTGCTTTGACATTAATAAGCAGTTTCATCTACAATCAATAGATTGTTACAAATTTTGTTGGGCATGGCATATAGGACTTGTTTGTTTGGGAATTGTATAGGAAAAGTCTTTTGTAAAGTTTGTTTGCATGTTCTCATTTGGTATGGTGTCGGGACAACGTTTAATCAGTCATAGGGGAGGATCATCAGGGGCTTCCTCTTCCAGACAATGTCGTCTTTTTGGTTGGGAACCGGTGGCCAACTTCTTCGATATTATGCCTCTGGAGATTCGAAAGGAGATTTGGACCTTGGAAGCAAGAGAATTTGGTGACAAAATGTATCATTCTGATTCTGAAGTTTGTATTGGCAAAACCAAATGGATACTAGACCCAAGAAAATGGAGGAAGCGAAGGCTATACTTTCTGCACTCGGTATTTCAACATGACAAATGGATGCTCTGTTGCACAAGGTGCTACGAGGTAAACAGGTGGATAGTTACAAGCTCTTTGTTGGTTAGGAGGAATTGAAAAGGATAATGAGAGATATCTGATATGATATGGATGAAATTGCAGTGCGCCTGAATAAAATAGAGCGCTACATTGCCACAAATTCGGACACTGACTCCATTGCACCTCAGAATGGAGAAGTGGTTATAAATGCTACCCCAATCAACATGGTCAGTGAAAATTCCTCGCCAAAACAACCAGTGATCATTCTAGATGAATTATTTCATATCTGACTTTCTGCTCTCTGGAGTTGTTCTCATGCTTTCTTGATACTTCTGAGTGTGTTTGTTTTATCATCCTAGTTTTTTGTCTTGGTCCTCATGGTGATTCGTGACGTAGTAGATATAATTAGTTGTCAACATCTTGGTTTTTTATATGTGTGGTGAATTCTTAAGATTATATATTAACTCTAGTCAATCCATTGTCGTTGGAACAATAGATTTTTTTATTCATTTTTTTTGAAATTAGGTTGTTGGGTCTAACTTCAATGTTGGATGGAATAATAATTTGACCACTAATAAGATGCTATCATCAAAATTGTGTAAAGCTCAATAAAGCTTAAATGCCATTTAAGATAATTTAATTCCCCAAAAATCTCATCATCGACCCCTCCCATCAAATTTAATCCTATAACCCCTCGGTTTTTAATTTCAGCCATCTCAAATCCACCCTAAATTCAGAAGAAATAACCCGAAAAGGGGTCATATAGGTGGTCCATATAGTGCTCCGTGAAGGAATAATTTTTTTGCCTAAATAAAGATTCAGAACCTTGTAACGCCCGGATATAGGAAAAAATACACCATTCTTACATGCAGTTACTCCCAGAAGAACGAGTTCCTCGTAACAGAGGGAAATTTTTACTACGCGTTTAAAAGTGAGTCCTTCTGTAGTTTAAAGGGGAAACAGAGCATGTCCAGTAAAAATAACCATTTTGAATCAATTATTGAAAATCCGTGAGGGTTGATATTCTTCTCTGTTCTCCGTAAACCAAAATTCTTCCAGAGGCTACAATGATTCTTCCAGAGGCTAGATTCATCCCTTCCCTTACGATCTCTGATCATCCGTATTGCTCATTGATTCGCTTAAGCCAAGGGGTTACATTTTCAGTTTGAGCTAGAGCCTGGACACGTTAAAAGTATTTGTGCCAGGTCTTTCAGTTATTTAATATATGGGATGAGAAACAATGGCTGCTACTGTATGAGAGAGAATATTATCTTGAGGGAAACTCCATGAGCTTGAGAAAAAAGGACATTTTTGTGTTGATAATTCAAAAATAATAAAAATTTATTTATTTTTGAGGTGTAAATTAGTTGGTTTGTGTGGAGTTTAATTTTTATTAGTTTCTAGTTCAAATTTAATAATTATAAGTTAAGATTAAGAATTAAGCAAGTAGTAATCAAGTTTTACTATTAAGCAATTTTAAGACTAATTATAAGTTTGATCATTAATCAGGCTTAAGGTTGATCATAATTTAATTGTTAGTTAATTGTCTAACATAATAAGCTACAAGATATTAGCCTATTCGTGCAAGGTGTGGGTATATAGTTAGCTTACCATACCTCATACGAATAATAATAATAATACTTTTTTTTTTCTGTAAGCTGAGGGAGAAATTCTATTACTTGAACATAGTAAAACATACAAACAAGCTATATACAAAGAGCACGCATAATAATAATACTTATTAGAATCAAGCACACAGAGCAATCATTCAGCTAGTAAATTATTATAAAAATGTAAGATAATAGGATCAGGTAGAGGCATTACACCCTTTGTCCCATATATATATATATATATATATATATATATATATATATATATATATATATATACACACACACACACACATTGCATTCATTAAATGTTATCATTTTAAGGGACAAGATTCATTAGTTGTCTAAAATTCATGTATCTATCTTATTACAATCTCATCAAGTCATTTATTGTGGTTCACTTTCAAAAAATTATAAAATTAAAGATTAAATTTCTAACTAGTTGTCCTTCATTCTTCAAATACTTATAACAATATATTTTCACCTTTGTACTCAATCTACATGTGATTCCTTTGACTAACCTCCAAACACTCTTCGGAGAATATCTCTATTTAATCCTCTTAATACATGAATATAACAAATAGTAGTGAACACAACTTCCATTCCTTTTAATTTCTTAAGAATGGGTGCCAATAATAGACTTTCCTAATCATGTATATGCCATTCATTCCTACCATTTAGTCACCCATTACATATAGACACATGATGCTATGATCTCTAACACTTTTAAAAGGAAATTTTGAAGTCACCAATTATGAAAAGTTGTTTGAAATAGAACCCAAGTTTAATGTAAATGGGTATCATAAAGAAATAAAGATGTGAATCTTGACTTCCTTTATAGAAGCCACTCAATGTACCAAATTTCTCAGTGGGAACTTTTATTATATGCCTCGGATTTTTAACTTTCATTTATTTCTTGAGCCCTTCAAAACATGACATATCTTTACAATGCATTGAAAAGAGGGAATGTATTCATCACTACAAAGAGTTAAGTTTCTTACCAGAAATATGCCTCAAGCAATCACTACAATGCTCCAACAAATTTAAATTCCTTTTATTAAACCAATTCTAAAGGAATTTTCGATAGTATCCCCTCGCCATATCATGTTGTAACTTGTAAAGCTTTCCAATTCCATCTAACTTGATTTTATATATGGAAAACACAATAGTAGATTATCAATAGTTTATCTATCATTCTTACAAATTACATACCTCTTAAATCACTTGTATAGTATCTATTTGTGGGACTTCCCAAGTCAATACCTTGTCCTTTAAGGCCAACCACATGAAGGTTCTGGTTTTCATTGGAGTTGGAACTTTCCATAATGGTTTTCACCACTAAGATAGGACATGTTGAATCTCTTATGAAATCATTGATTTGTATCCTAACTTGATAGTGTATGTACCTAGTGAAGGTTTTTTTACCACACTAGTGGGTTTTTTCCCCTTTAATTCTCATGTGACCTCTAATTAAAGCTTCCACATATTCATTCCACTAATCTGCATAAAGTCCTTCTACTTCCACTAGATTGATGCTCAAACAACTCTTTCCAGGTATATTTGGTCTTAAGATTTTCCACTTGCGATAACTTGAATATATCTATATCATGTAATATATTGGTATTTGGTCCTAAGATTTTCCACTTGTGATAACATGAATATATCTATATCATGTAATATAGTTGGTATTTCATTGAATAGTTTATATGAATTTCCACATTCAACCCATGAATCAACCCATAGACTTCCTTGTTCTCTATTAACAATCTTCCATGCTTGTCAATTGCTTATAGGTGGAAATGCTTGCACTAAAGTCTTCCAAAATATTGAGGCATTGTTAAAAATGTTTGCTTTGCTTTTATCTCATAAACCATAAAAGGGGGTTCTATATACTTTTGACAAATAACTTGTTGACATAGGTCTCTTTAGAGATTAGTGTCACACTTTTTGCAATGAATGTTTTCTTGAAGAAATATATACATTTTTTAGATGATATCCCCCTTATTCCTATGGTTTTGACAAATGACTCCACTTGACTCATGGAATGCAAAAAATTCCTTATTAGATACTTTTCTCTTGGGTTTTTCAAGTACTCCTATAAAATATAACCCAACCCATGCTAATAAAATGAGATCCCTATAAAATGTAACTCAACCCATGCTAATAAAATGAGATCCCTATATTGATTTAATTGGAGTTTCTTTTCCTCTTTGGATAACTATCTATTACATAACATATTCCCCTTTGGTATTTTATTGATAAGAAAATTTGAACTTTTTATTACATATCTGTTTGGTTTCAAAAAAAATTCAAAAATTTTTTAAACAAAATTTTATCCATCTACAAAATTCAAACTTTTTTATCATATAATAATACAAATTGGTTTTTTCATCATAAAACTATAAATTATATTTTTTTAAACAATAAAAATTATAAAAAAAATTAATACAAACACTCATACCTTAGACTCGATAACGACCTATATCTACTTAGATGCTTCCGGTCTCCTCAAGCAACTATTCCCTTCAATATATCATGAATGCAAAGAAAAAACTTGACCATCCACCCATCATGACAGAGACAAACTTTTGTCTTTATGAAAACCAAATATTTATAATAAAACAAAAGAAAGCCTCTCATTTTATTAATTTTGTAAACTTTATTGTTTTCCATATATAATTATTTTTCATTAAAAAGGAAAAATAAAATTAATTTTAATTTTTTGTATGTTGTATTTTGTATTTAATTTTGTTTTTTAATAACTAAAAATATTAAATATAATTAATTTCAATATCTATATAAAAGAAAAGTGTGAAATAAATAAAAATTATTAGATAAAATTAATTATAAATATTATATAGGTTAATATGATTTTTAAATATTTAATAAAAAATGGAGTCGTTTTTAGTGTGATTTTTAGCACCTTTCGAAAACCCCTAAAACATTTGTATTGTGCAAGAGTTACATATATGAAATTATATAATTTATATATATTTAAAAAAATTATATAATTTATATATGTAAAATGAAAACATAACATAAAATATATTAATTTATTTAATTTGAAAATGAATAAGCTATATGACATAAGGTGAGGAGACAGATTTTTTTTTGTTTTTTAATATTTATTTTGGGAATCTTTTATGAGATGAAATATATAACTTAGGCTATATGAAATATGAAAGATTAACGATTATTTTTGGAATATTATGATAGAAATTAAACTAGTGAATTAAGATATTTTTGTGGATCAAGCAGAATTAAGAAAGGAGGTTCAAAAGGTAAAGGAAGCTAGGAAGGAAGGAAAATGGGCAATAATCAGAAATAGCAAAGCCGTTATTCGAGATAGAAACCAAAAAGATAATAATAAATCACAATTCAACATGCTCTGGATTCTTTCTTGGAACTGTCGGAGCTTTCCATGGAAGAAAGGCCCCAAGCTAAGTTGGATCTCGAATGATGTTGATATTATTTTTCTTGTTGAAACTTGGGAGCATGAAGAATCTAAGGTCCCTAACATAGATGGCTTTACACTATGGTCTACTTGGAATAAACGGTCCTCCCGTAGAGGCATTGTTACATTAAGAAGAACATCTCTCCCATGCTACCATTTATAAAAACGACCCTTACAACCAATATAGTTGGATAGAGATTACTGACATTTATGATAAAAAGACATACATAGCAATCTGTTATTTCCCCCCCATCAATTGTAACTTATATAAGAAAAAGAATCTAGATAAAAATAGTCCTTACAATGGTTTAGAGAATGATATTTCTAGCCTAAGGAATGAAGGTAATATCCTTTTAATGGGTGACTTTAATGCTCAAACTTCAAGCAACCAAGCTATCCTTCTAAGCAATCATTCCAACCCTAATCCTCTTTGGTTAGACAAAGATCTTCCTCTGGCTAGCTAGTACAAAACGAGCTCTGAAGACTGCGGGGAGAATTTGTTTGGGTCGGAGCTAGTCAAGCTCTGTAGTGCTCAGGATCTCATAATTTGCAATAGTCTAAAGAAGTGGCCCAATTCTAGCCAGATGACCTACATCCATGGGCTTGGTAGCAGCGTGGTAGACTATGTTATCTCCAATCTCCCTTTATACAACGAAATAATAAATTTTGACATCTTAAATGACCACGAGCCTGACTCTGATCATAGGCCTTTACTTATAACTCTCAATTTTGTCATGCATAGAGATCCCATAGAAGATAATACTTATAGCCAAAAGAACTTAATCTTTGATAGAAATAAAAAAGATCTCTTTCTAAATGAATTAAAAACTAATTTGATTCCTTTATCTAGTATAGACAACATAGAAGAACTCTATCATAATTTTACTACAACCCTCTCATATTCTATTAACAAGTTCTCAATTGAAGTTTCAAGTAATAAAAGAAATAGCAAAACCAACCCATGGTATGACAAAGATTGTAAAAGTGCGAGGAGAGCAATTAAGGAAGCTGTTGATGAATCTCTTAAAATTGACAAGATAAAAATATACAAAGCCCTAACTAAAAGGAAAAAAGGCAATATATTCGTAAAAGACAAGAGAATATCTTACACCTCTCTAAGGTAGCTCCTAAGAAATTCTGGAGGCAGATTCTAACTAGGAAAACTAAAGATAATAATAAAATTGCTTTACACGACTGGAATTCCTATCTTAAAAAGCTTTATGAATCTCCAAATGTCATGGATAACTTTGAAACCCTGCTCACTACAAAAGAAGTTTTCTCATTAGAAGACATTGATTTTGGGATTAATCATTTGGCTAATGGGAAAGCTAAGGACATTGAAGGTTACCAAGCGAAAATCCTAAAAATTGGAGGTCTTGTCCTCATCCCCCACATCCACAAGCTTTTCAATCAAGTGGTCAAGCAAGGGTTCCCTAAACCATGGACTCAAAGCCTCATTATCCCTATTTTTAAAAGTAGGGATACAAATAACCCCTCTAATTAGCAAACAATTATGATCAGCCCTCTCCTAGCCAAGTTATATGGTATTATTTTGGAAAATAAGTTGAGCATATGGCTTGAAAGTGAAGGTAAGCAGGCTAAAGTCCAAGCGGGTTTTAGAAGGCAGCACTCAACAATGGACCACCTCATTGCGCTTAGGATCATTGTGGAGGAATTTTGCAATGATAAATCCAATCTCTTATGTTGCTTTGTGGACTTTAGAAAGGCTTTCTATACGGTTCCTAGAAACAACCTATGGAATAGATTAGAAGAGCTAAAGGTTCCTTTTGAGTTGAAAGTTTCCGCTATAAGGTTATACGAGAATGTAATTGCCAAGTTAAAGAGCAATGAGGGGTGGTCGAAAAATATTAAGTGTAATATTGGAGATAAAAAAGGTTGCCCCCTCTCCTCTACCCTATTTGGCATTAACATCAACAAGCTAGAAGGTTGTTTAGAGGAAGCAAGATGTGCCGGCATGATCTTAGCTGGGATAGTCATCATCCTTCTTCTCTACGCTGATGATATCGTTCTTCTCACAAGGTGCCCATCTGATCTTGATAAGCAACTTAGACTTCTTAAATATTTCTACTCTACCATGGGTATGATTGTTAATACTGAAAAAACAAAAGTTATGATTATCAAATCCAAGAAGGACACTTACGCTAATTTTATGTATGACAATAGTAACTTGGAGGAAGTGTCTTCCTACAAGTACCTAGGAATTGATATTCATCACAAGCTCAACTGGAACTATAGCATTGAGAAAAGGATTAATGGGGGGTGGAAAGCTTATTTTGGTCTTGAAAATAATTGTAAAATAGCAAACCTCGTAATGTGAGATAGAAAGAAGTTCCTCTTTGAAACTTTAGTCACTCCGGTTATCTTTGGATGTGAGGTTTGGGGTTGTAGCATCTCTAGAGAATCTTGGAGAAAGATTGAGCAAATCCATAAGCGTTTTATAATGTATAACCTCAAAATTAAAAGCAACACACCCTATCCTATTCTCCTTGTAGAAATGGGTCTTTCCCCTATCGAGAGCCTAGCTATGACTAGGATTCTGTTGTACAAGCACAAACTCAATAACATAGGAGACCATAGACTTCCTAAACTAGCTTTAAATTCCAGCCAAAACCACCTAAGGCTCAAGCGAGACTGGTATAAAGACACTAGGGCCTGTTTAAATCATTGGGAGATCAATGAGAATGTTGCATTGCAAAACATTAATAACATTAAAAATATTGTTACTTCTAGTTCAAAGAAAAAATGTGGTGTGAGAAAGATTTAGCAGCTAAAAGAAAATTATGCTGTTATAAGGAGGTCATCAACCCCACCCTAGAAGATCAAAAGTATCTCTCTATTTTAACTAGCTCAAAGAAGAAAATTAATATAGCCAAGATTAGAACGAATTCTCATGAGCTCCATAGTGAAACGGGTCGTTGGGCAGTTCCTAAAACACCATGGATGGAAAGGTTAGGCCATCTCTGTGAGAATACGAACATCGAGGATGAAAATCACTTCCTCTTAGAGTGCCCGCGTACAACCACATTAGATCTCAATTTCAAAATCTTTGTTGCAACACTGACCTTCATAGCCTTTTACGATGTCAAAATTATAGTGAGCTCGGAAGGCTTCTCTCCAAGCTTTTTAAGCATAGGAATAAAATCTTAAATCAAACTAAATAATTCGTTTCTTTAGGCCAACAGACCAAAGTTTGTTCTCAGTGGATATTAACCACCACCATCATCATCATCATCAAAAAAAATATTTATTTATTTATTTAATTTTTTATAAGATGAATATATAACTTAGGTTATATGTAAAAGTCTTAAGTTATTTGAGGTGAAAGTTGAAGACTTTTTTGGAATTTTATAGATAAAATTTGAATTAGTAAATCAGGGTATTTTACTTAATGTTTTAATATTTGGAAATATTTTTTTTGGGGTGAAAAATGAAATTGTAAATATGGATATTCTTTTGAGTTTTTAGGTTTTCAAATATGATAGTGTTTTTTATTTAAGGATGTCCAATGATCATGTTAAGTGTATAATGATGAAATTATTTAATATAATTTTTTATTTACAACTATAAGTAAAAAGACCTTGTAATTTGAAGTAAATTTTCAAGTAAATCCAATTTTAATTTGAATTGATTTTAGTGAGATTTTTTGGAAGTTTTTTCGGTGAGTTTTTTTTTTTTTTTTTTTTGTCTAATTTCTCTAAAATCCAGTAGGAATTTATTGAAATGACAAGTTTGATGGGTAACACTTGCACAATGGAAGTGCCCAAGGTTTTTCAAGGGGCTCAATCCATATATATAGTCAAAAAACCAGTTTAAATAACACAAATCAAGATTTCACCTCAAATCTTTTTGCCTAAATCCAACACCAAAAAGTCCAAAAAATCACACTAAAAACAACTCTATTTTTTTCTTTTAGCAAATCTCAAATCAGTACCTAATTTCAAAATAGAGACCCTCAAGAAAAAAACCCTAATTTCATATGGAATTTTTTTTTTTTTTTTTTTTTGGTGAAAGCTATAATGGTTTTTGGGAAATGTCAATGGCTACATTCATCCCTTCCCAGTACGATCTCTGATCATCCGTATTGCTCACTGATTCGCTTAAACTCTTACCTGGTTCGTACGAAAAGTCAAGGGATTACATTTTCAGTTTGAGCTAGAGACTGCACACTTTAAAAATATTTGTGCCAAAATCATTGAGTTCCTTAATATATTGGATAAGAAACCATTGCTGCTACTGTATGAGAGAGATAATATGCGAAACTCCCTGCAGCTTGAGAAACGGGGAGATGGTTTTGTTGTTTATGGGTTACTTAATTTTTAAGGGATTTCAATTGAAGATCAAAGTTATTTTGAAAGAATTAAATTAAAGCCGTATAAAAAAAAAATGGATAATAATGTTTTATTTTTAGAATAAAAAGAGAAAATAGAATAATATTTTTTTAAATAATAACCTTCTATTTAGTTAAAATAGATAAAAATTTGAAAATAAACAAATTTACAATTACCCTCAACATAAACTCATCCTATTTATATGAAATATATATATATAAACTGTAAACAAATTTACTTTGCTGATTAATGTTACCCGTCTAACTGGATTTGGGACAGCTGCTGAGATATATGAATAAGCATTGTCTCCAGATGCTGCAACTCTAAGGGGCGCTGATTCTCAAATAGAATACTTTGCAGCTGCTCTGCCAGCAAGGGTTCCAGAATGAGAATTGGAGTGGTGGGCATTTGAAGCTTCAGGTAAGAAGCTTTGAAATTCATCAGCATGTAACTAGTTATGTGTACAAGTTATGAGTTTCATTAGCAGGTGAAAATTGAATCTCTGAGTGATGGAGGATCCTCCATTATGTTGACTGCTATTTATCACATAACTTGAGTCAAGGAGAAATTAGAAATCGTGATCGGTAATTTTTACTAAACTTGTGTGTTTATTTTAATGATGAGTAGAGCTTCTACCTAAACTTATATATTTATTTTAGCGATAAGTAGAGCATCGACCTAAAATAATTTTAGTAATGAAGATTCACACTTTCTCAAAAAGAAAAAATGGATTCACAACAAATAGCCAATTTTCCATTAACCCAGAGAATCAAGGCTTACATAGCCAATTTTCCATTAACCCAGAGAATCAAGGCTTACATATAATTTCTTGTATCACAGCTGTTGGCTTACCAACAAATGTGGGCTGTTCATCACCGGGCATCACCACCACCACTTTCTCTGCTTCTTCCTTATAATCAGTATTATAGTCAGCGTTCACACTGGAGAGCCGAGTTGAATGCTGCTCCATATAAGTTATCAGCTGAATGCTATTAGGGCGGGATAACTTCCAGAAAAAGTATATTAAAATCAACGAACTAAAAGCTATTATCAGCAGCATGGCACACACTCCACTGAATATATACAAAGGAACTTGCGAGTATAATGCAGAATAATCGGTCGCCCCATTACTCTGGCTGCAGTTTTTCATTGGATATATCTATAGTGCTCCTTGTTTCTTTCTCTGAAACTGAATATTGACACCAGAGCTAGTTCTACTAGCAGAGACTCAATAAACATAACCCCAATTTTCAGCCAGGGTTTAATAAGCGGGGATGGGGGAAAATGCAGCTGGTGTGTATCCATCTTCCGATAAGAATTGAAGAATTCGATATGTGCACGATTCCTATATTATTTAATATCAATTAAGTGGAGATGTGGATAAGCATTATCTGATATATACACGTTGGAGACAATCTCCATGGCTCTTTTGTGTTTTTTATTTGTCTGTTTCCACGCAAAAAGACAAGGGGTTATGTGAGTTACGTCCTAAGTTTGTAGTTGAAAATATTTTAGTTATGACATAGCTGATTTTCATTATTGGAAATGTTTATTTTTATATGTTTAAATTTTATGGGGGAGGGGTTAAAGATGAAAGTAATTTTAGGGAATTAAAAGTTTAGTATAATTTTGGTGATGAGCACTCAATTTTGGGGTGATAATTATTTTTCCATCAAATAAGTAGGCAAGCTTTTGCTTAGGCTTAGCTTAGTAATTAAAAAAAAAGTTAACTTTTCACATGGAAAGAAATTTGGAGACTAGAGTTAATGGAATTGATTTTCTACATAAATCAAACTTTCAATCCACCCAAATCTCCCAAGTTAGACATCAAAGAAGCTACTAGAATTATGAGTCATGCATCTAAGAATGTCACAATAAAACCACATGCAATAGCCCTCCTCAACATTGAACTTCTAATAACTCTCATCCCTCACAAGAATAAATATGAATATATAGGTATAATTTTGAAAAGTGTACTCTTAGTAGGATGCAAATGAAGCTATCATAGTGGGTCAATTAGACTCTGCAATAGAGCACATGGTTGGGTGACCTCATAGAGTTAGCACAATGAAGGCATGTGTTATACCATAAGCCAAGTCTGATGGGACCAAAGTGGGGAATGACACTACCCCTACATTGGTAAGGCATGTGTTATGTCATAAGCTAGGCATGTGTTATGTTATAAGCCAAGTTTGATGGGACCAAAGTGGTCAATGGCACTACTCCCACGTTGGTACTGCCCTCAGCATTAGCTGTGAGGGATGGGATGAAACCAAATGCCCAAGACAATGTGCCACGGGTCAAAAAGGATGCATTTTAAGGTTACAAGGGATTTAGGTTCCCCTTTGTGTTTGCATGTTTGGGTTGACACTTGTAAATACAATGCATAGCCATTGATGATTGACATAATGTCATGGGAGGGAGAAGGAGATGAAGACCTCCCCACCACACAATTTATATGTAAAAATTCCTCGTAAGTCAATCCCCAAATTACTATAAAGGAGTCTTGTAACATTGAAGCATATTTATTCCTTTATGTTGAACAATATGAGTCCTTTGGTAAACTTATAATACCTTGGCCTCATTATTGGAGGTGTGACCAAGTCCTTCAAGTGTTAAATTGCTATAAAAGAGTCCTATATAGTCAAGCACATTTCATTCCCCTAATGTTGAGCAATGAGTCCTTGGTAAACCTATACTGCTTTGGCCTCATTATTGGAGGTGTGACCAAGTCCCCATGTGTATTTGAATCCCTAATTTCCTTGAGGATCTAAGATGATCCTCCTGACACTTTTGTCATGTAATATTCAAACCTTTTTCAAAACACAAGTGATTTTCCCTTTGGATGACATTGAATTAGAGGTTAAGCATCCGTTGAAAGGGAAACATGGGACATTGAATGGTTTTAAACAAAATGCTCAAAATTGGAGTATTTGCTCAAAGTTGTTAAATGCACATTAATTGAATAGACATGATATGATAAATCATTGAATACATTTTCATTCACAAATATGTACATATTAATACATATGTCCAACCTTTGATTTCATATTCCAAGAGGTATCTTGTACTTCTAGGACTGTTAGATTTCTTACACATCAACCCTCACATATTAGGTGTCCAACATGCCCCTGCACTTAATCCAAAGGGGTGTATATGAGTCCAAGAAGAGAGTTGAAATATAAAAATACAAAAATGCATGGCAACCATGGTTGAATGTGCTCTTTGAAAAGCTGGTTTTTAAAGAAGACCACAAACCCAATGAGGTGGGAGAACTCAAGGTCTCAATCCGTGGTGGTTTAAGACTTACCAACAACTTTGGAACTAAGGCTTGATGTAATTGCGCAGAGAGGCGCTTTACAGCCCTATATGGGGTAGATCTCACATAAAAACATAAACCTAATGTTTAACATTTAACATTTTTAATCTAATGTTGGCCTATTTAAAAATCAATCTAATTATTATTATGTATAAACACAATATAAATTTAAAATATAAATAGTTTTACGAACACACAAGTATGGTAAATAAATATTAATATAAATAAATCAAAGGTATGGTAAATAAATAAAAATATAAATAAACTAGAGGTATGGTAAATAAATAAAACGTCTTTTTATATTTACTCCATAAACCTCTTTATATTGAAACATCAAAAAAAAGGTTTTATTAGTTTCTGTATTCAAGCTTTTGTGATCCATAATGAATTAAGCAACGTCTTTTGGTAGAAATCACATAAGACAAATTTTTGGTTGATTTGTTCATCATCAGGACCACATGAAGAGGAAAACCATGGCAAAGGCTTAAATAGAGAGCAATGTTTATATTTGAACAATAATATTTAAATTATAATATTAAATTATTAATATATTAAAAACAAATATTATTAAGTAATGGCTATATTAAACCGCAATGATATTAGTTTATTAATTTATTAAAAATATTAATAGGTAATCAAATATTACTAGTTTTGAAAAATAATATTTAAACAATGATATTAGTTTATTAATTTATTAAAAACAAATATTAATAAGTAACTGCTATATTAACAGTTAGCTTTTGAAAAATAATATTTAAATTAATTTATTAAAAAACAAAATCGAAGTCAAACTCTAAACAATGAGGGAAGTCAAAAATTATAAAATGGAGTCAAGACCAATGTCATTTAATAAATAAAATAATTAATGGAAATAAAATAAACTAAATTAAAAATAATTAATGGAAAATTAAATAAAATAAAATAAAAATATACACAATTCAAAATATATATATATATATATATATATATATATATATAGATATATATATATATATATTCAAAGAAAAGTAATCAATAAATAAAATAGGGTCAACAATAAAATATAGGTGAAGCCTATGGGCCAAATACCATGGGACAAAAAATTATTAATACCATGGGCCAAATCACATATTTATAAAAGAGGTATGGCAAATAAGTAAATATAAAAGAGGTATAGTAAATAAATAAAAACATATCAAATAAGGCTAGAAATTAACATTTGTAATCTAATGTCGGCCCTATTTAAAAATCAATCTAATTATTATTATGTATAAACACAATATAAATTTAAAATATAAAGAGTTTTATGTACACTCAAAAAGAAGTATGGTAAATAAATAAAAATATAAATAAATCAAAGGTATGGTAAATAAATAAAATTATAAATAAACTAGAGGTATGGTAAATAAATAAAAACATCTTTTTATATTCACTCCATAAACCTCTTTATATTTAAACAATACTCAAAAAAGAGGAAGTATGGTAAATAAATAAAAATATAAATAAATCAAAGGTATGGTAAATAAATAAAATTATAAATAAACTAGAGGTATGGTAAATAAATAAAAACATCTTTTTATATTCACTCCATAAACCTCTTTATATTTAAACAATACTCAAAAAAGATGTTTTATTAGGTGAAGCCTATAGGCCAAATACCATGGGACAAATAATTATTAATACCATGGGCCAAATAACATATTTATAAAAGATGTATGGTAAATAAGTAAATATAAAAGACTTATAAAGAGGTATGGTAAATAAATAAAAACATATCAAATAGGATTAGAAATCAATATCTAATTATATACCAAGCATATGGGCCAAAGACCATGGTAAATAAAAGAGATATGTTAAATAAATAAAAATATAAATAAACGAGAGGTATGGTAAATAAATAAAACCTATTTTTATATTTACTCCATAAGCCTTTCTATACTTATTAACACTCAAAAATGAGGTTTTATTTAGGTGAAGCCTATGAGCCAAATACCATGGGCCAAATTATTATTAATACCATACAAAAAAACATTATTAACCCTAATATTAACATTAAAAGATTAATATCATTATTCATATTAATATAGTATAATATCAATATTATTAAATTTAATAACTTTGGATTAATAAAATATTAAATTTGTTATATTATAATATATATTAATATATCATGATATATATTAACTCTAGATATATATTGGAGGGAAGAACAAATACATAGACTGATAGAGGTGGAGAGATAGGGGGAGTGACAAGGGAGAAATGGAGATAAATGGAAGGAGATGGGAGAGGAATATTGTAGAGAGAGAGATGGAGAGGAGTGAGAGAGGTAGAGAAGGGTAAGAGAGGGAGACGGAGACACAAATATAGAGGGAGGGAGATAATGAGAGGATTGGAGGGTAGAGAGAAAGAGAGATAGGGGAAGAGAGAGGAAGGTAGGTGATAAAGGGAGAGAAAGGACTTGTGAGAGAGGAGGAGAGAGGGAGGGATATAGAGTTGGAGTTGGAGGGGGGGAAAGGGAGGAAAGAAGAAAGAAATAAAGAGTGAGAAGTGGAGACAGAGAGGGAGTGACAAGGGAGAGATGGAGAGAGAGTGTGTATGTTTAGGGGTGAGATAAAGAGATAAAGAAGTAGAGAAGGACAGAGGGAGGGATATAGTAACATAGTTGGAGAGAGAGAGAGAGAGAGAGAGATGGGGGGAGAGAGAGGGAGGTAGGAGAGAAAGGGAGAGAGAGAGGAAGTACAAGAGAGCGGACTTGAGAAAGAGGAGGATAAAGGGAGGGCGAGAGGAGGAGAGAAGGATGGATAGGGAGATGGAGTTGGAGGGGGAGAGAGGGAGGGAAGAATGAATACATAGAGAGTGAGAAGTGGAGAGAGAGAGAGAGACTTACAATGGATAGGTTGAGAGGGAGTGTGTATGTTTGGGGGTAAGATAAAGAGACAAAGAAGGATAGATGGAGAGAACGGGGGAGAGAATGAGAGAGGAGAGAGGGAGGGATATAGTAATAGATTTGGAGCGTGAAGAGAGAGAGAGGGAGAGAGGATATGAGAGAGTGGAGAAAGGGAGGGAAAGAGATATGGAGTTGGAGTGGAGATGGAGATGGAGTGGGAGGTAAGAAGGAAGAAATAGAGAGAGAAAGGTGGATAGAGAGAGAGGGAGTGATAAGGAAGATGGAGAGAGAGGGAGAGAGGACAACGGGAGGGAAGAGAGATAGAAGCGGGGGAGAGGGAGAGAAGGGAAAGAGAGGGAGAGAGAGATGGAGAGAGGGAGGGAGGGATAGATATATAGATTGGAGAAAGATAAGTAGTAGGGATAGTGAATTCTAGAGCAAGTCAAGTGCATTTGAAATTCCCTGACAAAGGGAGATAGAGATATAAATGGAAAGTGAAGAGAGGGAAGAATAGTAGAAGAAAATAGTTTGATATTAATCACAATGAAGACTATTTTTAATTGACTATATTCTTATTATTCACATTTTCTATCATTCAACACTATCGTTCATCATTTTCCATCATTGGAGTTATTAACAATATTTATAATCTCAACAAACTGAGGTAACTAAGAAAATTTAAAATTAAAATGACCAGATTAATATGAGATATATTTAACATATTTAAAATGATTATATTAATATTAGATGAATTTTCATATTATTGAAAAAATTAATCATATGCTTGTTAGATTTTCTTTAGCCACAAACGAGTGAAACAAGCTTGGATCAATCTTAACTCCGTATCTGTCAAGCACCGAGAGGGATCAAATCTCTCGAGGTACAAACCTTTCCTCAAATTTCACACTCAAAAAAGAGGTTTGTACCTCAAGAGATTTGATCCCTCTCAACTCTTGATAGATCCGGAGTTAAGATGGATCTAGGCTGGTTCCTAGAACAATTATGAATCTGGCTAGATGTTGAAGTATTATATTGGTGTAAGTGATGGCTTATAATGGATTATAGATGACCACAAACTATTGTCGCATAAACAGAAGCCTTCTACAGGTGGTGGTTTAAGGTAATCCACCAACCAAAAACATGCACATGGAGTATTACTCGTCTCTGGCTACAACTTTGAATCTAACTATATGATGTGGATTGGATCATTATATTGTGTTTCATATATATCAATTCTTTCAGAGTGGAAAAAAGTGGAGGAATGAGCTCTCATGACCATTTTTACTAGTGGGACCTAGTTTGACAAGTTGAGGTTTGAAACCTTCTTGGATCATTTTGAGGTATCAAAAAACATTTTTTGGGGGGTAAAACTTTTCCACTTTAACGTCTCATATTTTTATCCTATTCTACACATAGAGACCTTTCCAACAGTGAAATAATTGTGTCAATCAAAGTCTTATGCGAAATTTATGCCACTCAGAAGTTGGCATTCCTATTTTCACCACCATAATTTGAGAGGGTGCCACATCAACCACAATTATTCATGAAAAAGGGGATTATGATGTAGAAGACACTAGAATATTCTATATTGTAATTATGGTTAAGAGTTGAGGCAATCAAACCTAACCACTAGTAGGTTATCAGGTTGTGTTATAACTGGGCCACTAGGAGGAAAAGAGATTTCATTCTTTTGAGTGCATTTGTTCCATAGTTAAGCAAAAATAGCTGAGAGGGATAGGAGATAGAGCACACAAAGAGGATTTTTACACTGTAGTATCCCACAAGCCACAGGCCATACTTATTTGTACTCGCAGAAATTTACTATTCAGAGAAAGAGAGCAGAGCGGCCTCACCTTCCAATTGGGTTTTTCTCCTGAAAGGGTTTCCTAGGTCATATCTTGTGTCAAATGTGTATGTGAGCTTTTATTTCATTGTTCTCTATTTTCTGCATAATTTGAATTTTCATGTATATTCCATTAACAATAATTTACAGATCTATAAATCTAAAGAGAAATAAAATTGCAATAGTGTAAATTTTGAATTTTTAAGTAATTTTTATCATATAAGTTGTGACAAACTGTCCAGTTGAATATTCACAATAGTTTACAGATCATATTACTACTAGAGTAGGTTTATTTGTGTATATTATGGATATTATTGTGGGCATTTGCAGGGGATCTAGATTGGTTGGGCCAAAAGTCGTAAAACCCTAATCATGGCCAACAAATTTGTGAATAACACTTCTGATCATGCGGAGGAGAGGTTTTCCTAGTTGGAACAACAAGTCGCAGATATAAATCATAATGTAAATATCCTCATGGCTACCCTGAGCAATAAGCTTGGGATATTCAGAGAATATGGGGGTTCTAATGTAGAGGACAAATCAGAGGGGGGATTAGGAGGTCAGGAAGAAATAGAGAATCATCCAAAGAAAGAACTTGGAAAATATCAACCCAATTCAAGTGCCATGAATCAATCACAACCCATGTTTAAAATGGAAGAAAAGGTTGATATCTGATCCAGGTGGATATTAGTGGCCACCCACCTATTCCACTTGGACCCTCACCATTGTTTCATTTTAGTTTCCTTAATTGTAGCACAACTTACTATTTTTGGTAGTTTTTCGGGTCCTAAACTTCTCTAGTCGTTTTGAGGGACTAAAAAATGTTTTTAGGGAAAACGAAGACACTGAAAAAGTTTCAAATCAATTTACTTTTTTTTTCGGCCTCCTCTTCAATATATTCAAAACGATGTATTATGATAGCCAAATGGCGATCGTATACCAAAGTTATGGAAGTTGATGTACAAATTTAGTCAAACGGGGCCCATAGTTTTGGCGCTTCATCTCCTAGGGTTAGGTTTTTGAATGTTTAGGGTTTTCCATTGTTTCTCAATAATAAATAGGCCTTTGAGCCTCATTGTAACATAGTTCAGAGGTAAGTATCCACCACATCTTTTCTCAGAGATTAGCTACCATCGCCCAAGCTAGTTTATTTCCATTTATGTATGTAAGCATATTTCAATTCTTTGATATTAATGAAATGAAGTTTTATTTTTGTTGTATGTCTGTGTTTATGTGTATATTTTTATTTTGTTGTGTTCTTTCATAAGTCCGGATCAATATCAAGTTGTACCACAACGATATCGATGTTCTAAAGTTAAATCATTGGTTGCAGTAACTAGAAGTGTGTTTTAGTTTCCATCAAAAAGAGGAACAACAAAATATTTCATTTGTGTGGCTGAAATTATAGGGCCATGTCTTGACTTGGGGGGAAACCACACGAAGACCTTGAGGTTGGAGAGAAAACCTCCAGTGACTAAGTGGGAGGACTTCAAAATCCTCATAAAGTCACTTTTTTACCCTATTAGGTGTGTCTAGGACCAGTGGACCTAGTGGCACTACTTTAGGCAAAAGTCAGGCAAAGTGTGTAGGAGTAAACCACATATTTTATAAAGATGACCATACTATTGGGTATATCCCCAAAGAACCTAGATGTACTTATCAAGTATTTGGGGGGTGTACATTTCCATTTGTGGGAGCAATCGATGTTGTTCAAGCCCAAATCATGGACAAGGCTTGTGTACAAGAACTGTACCTGGAGAACATAGGCTTGAAGAAAGTGTAATCAAGTGGATTGAAGAATAAGGAACAACAGGACGTGTCTAAGGAGCGAAATAAGAAACAGAAAGGGGGAAAGATAAAAGGATAACAGCCACAACACACCATTGTAAATATCCCAACAACCAATGCAACATTGACGACCACACAGAGGAGAAGTTATGGAAGTTGCATCCAGATCTTAACCCAAAGAACAAAAAGAAAGACAATAAGAAGAAGAATCTCATGGCCACTAATGTGAGCAACCAAGTTGAAAGCATCTCAGATGTGGATGAGAAAATTGTTTGTATGTCAGTGCAGAAGGAGTTGAATCTAAGTAGCCTTTAGCAATAGGACGATAAAGAAATGACCAAACTCTTCCATATAAAGATGCAAGTCAAGAAAAAAAATATTGATGGTCCATTTGACTCCAGATCACAGGAAAATATCATTGCAGTAAAGCTGGTCAATCATTTGGGATTGGAATTTTGTGATCATCCAAGCCCATATCTACTGGGATGGGTAAATAAGGATGCAAGGCTTAAGGTAAGAAAACATTGCAAAATGATATTTTCCATTAGTGTTGATTTTATTGATGAAGTAGAACTAGATGTGGTTCCCCTTGATGTATGCAAAGTCATGTTTGGGAGTCCCTACATGTACATGTGAGATGCAATATTCATGGGGAGTTCTCCTATATGCTCCCTGCCCCTTTATCCCTTGGTCCTCCTTATGGTTTACCAAACCCTAAAATATATTAAAATAACATTTGAATTAATAACAATAATAAAAAATGTACCTATTTACTCTTTCAATCTTTAAATTTATATTAAAATTAAAATCATTTTAATTATAATTAGACCTTAGTTAACTCAATCCTAATTAAAAACCAAAAAAACTCTATATATCAATTCATAAAAATTAATAATAAAGATATATTAGTAATCTAAAAGAATCAAATACTTATGAACATCATTCACAAAATATCTTAATAAAACAATTGATGAGCCTCATCATTGAGTAATTATATGGGCCTAAATTGGCCTTAATTCACCTCCTAACTTAGTCAAACCAACTATTCTCACAACTTATTGCATACTTTTGATTATATGTTGTTTATGAAATGATTTAGAGTTGGATATTTGGCTTTGTGGTCTAATGTGCATGTAATGCAGGAATAAAGGATAAAAGCAAAGAAAAATGCAGGTATAAAGGATAAAAGCAAAGAACTATGGCAAAGACCTTGGTAAAGACTCGAATGGGACAAGGGAGAGTAACTATAGGAGGTAAATCCTCCTCATTTACTACCCCTCCATTCGAATATTCCACCATTAGCTCAGAGTGCACACAGCCATCACTTTGAAGACTAAAAGATAGCCGAGCAAGGGAAAGGGACAGAAACCAGTTTTTCTTGAGTTATAGGCCAAGCCTCCCTAATGGGAAGAAAGTCATTAGAGACTTCAAATGTATAAATAGAGAGGCTTAGGACCTCAGTAGGATTCAGACTTCTATTGTAAAACTCTATTTTATTTCTGAGCTGCAAAGACTTGTGACAGTTTTCTCTATAATCCATGGTTTTTATAATAAGAATGAGTTATGTTTAAGCCAGCTCTGAGTTAACTCCGAGGACTGAAGCTATTAGGTTAAGGCTCGACCCAAGTAGCCAAAGCTCCTATTTACTGTACATGTATGCTAGCATAGTTTCCTGGTTTTCATTGTTTGTTTAAATAGATTTCTAGTTTTGTTCAGTTGCTTAAGTAGGATTCATGGTTTTTCTGGTTATTTGCTTAAGTAGCTACATTTTCATTACAGTAGTGTAGAGTAGATCAATTGTGTTGTAGTTTACTTCCATTTGTGCCTTCTTTTAGTTTATAGGTTAGTTAGGTTAAAAAGATCACTATTAGGTTGTGCGTAGGTGTCTCGGCCTCATCTCCTCCCTTTGGGACCATGACTTGAGGAAGAGACCCTTTAGCAGCCCCAAAAACACAGGTCTTTAGTTCTCACATGGGCTATGGAGTTCATTGTTTAATGCAGTTATTTGTTCACCCGCACTAGTTTTCTCTATCATTTTCATTTAAAACCGCCTTTAGCATGTTCCTCATGCATCGCTTCCTCATCATCTGATCACCAACAAACCTTCACAATCACCACCCGCTTCACTATTTTCTCCAACTATTGCCTCACGTGGAGTCCACCACTTACTTTATGAACTTTAAGTCCCCACCGCCAATCTGCCTTGCCTGATCCTACGGCTATCGCCTCACCCGATCACTTTAGGTGCTTTAAACCGCCACCGACGATCTGCCTTGCCTGATCTGATGGTTGTCGCCTCACCCGAT
Organism: Pinus tabuliformis; assembly: GCA_031772625.1. Taxonomy (NCBI): domain Eukaryota; kingdom Viridiplantae; phylum Streptophyta; class Pinopsida; order Pinales; family Pinaceae; genus Pinus; species Pinus tabuliformis. The sequence continues at coordinate 1,421,176,952 of CM062820.1, read as the reverse complement.
CACCAACTAACTTGGCCGATCTCCACCGTTGATCAGCCCCGCTTGATCCAACAGCTATCGTGCAATCTCGTGCAAAGTAGTGCACGAACGTTATCCACCCGAGAGCACGCGAGAAAAGTGGTTTTCTTTTGCTACGTGTCGCAGAGTAAGGCTAATCGCATGAAATTTCCAAATACTGCTTACAGCCTGAAGGGCGTGCAAGAAACTACTTACCGCCTTAGAAACCTGCTCCCTCATTTCCGCACGTTTCTTTTCCCCGCGATATGATCTCCGTCGTCCATCTCTTGACTTCACCCGTGCAATAAGATCTTATCCGTTCATCACTCCTGTTAGCCTCGTTTATCCATCTCTTGACTTCGCTTGCGCAATTAGATCTCGACCGTTCTTCTGCTTTGTTCCCTTGTTCGTCCATCCATTCACTTAAGCCTTCGCGATAATATCTCCATCATTCATCCTATTAGTTAACTTTGTTCGTGCATCTATCTACATAACCTCCTACGATCCAATCTCCATCATTCATTTGCCTTTCACCCGACTGATCCAATAGTTCTTATGCACTATTGCTCCCTCACGTCCTCCTTTCACTGATTTCGACTTCTGATTGCTTTTTCTACTTGAAACCCGATTTAGCCTAAGTTTCTTTGTTACACCTTAGTCTAGTTTTGATGCTCTTTACTTATATAACTTATATAATTAGCATTAGGTTAGTGTTAATTTAGCAATTCTGCTTAGCATAGCTATTTAATTGGTTAGATAGGTTATGGTGTAAGTTTAGCATTTCATGTTGTTTTCTTCATTACTGCAGTAGAGTAGCTCTCTCTTAGAATATGTTTGTCTCCTTCCATCAAGGAATTAAGCTTCTTCTGACCCTATAGAATTTTGGCTTAGAACCCCTAGGTATTTTGCCAGAAAAACAGTGACAACAGGCAGGACCTTCACTTCTACTTGTGCATATAGCACTGTCACCTCCAAGTTTGTACGAACCCCAGGTTGATAAGTAAAGCTGGTAGCCCTGGGAGTTGCAACATTATTGTTGCAATACCTAGGCTCATCACTTTTTGGGGTCATTGTCGGGGAGGTGTCTAAGTAGAAGTAATTATTGCTTTCTTCTATTTTCTAGTCTCCAACTTTCTTTTCTTCTACTTCTAGTCTTCAATTTTCTTCCATTAGTTTATTTCTACAAAAGTAATCTAGTAGCTTCCTTTCTTTCATTTATCATTAGTTGCTTTCCTTTCCATTCTGCAAGTACTTTCTAGCTTTAAAGAAAATCTTACAAAACATTTCCTTTCATGCCTCATAGGAATAGGGACAATTCAGGGCAATTCTTGTCAAATACCTCTACAAAATCCAACAGACAACCTTCTTTCTTCTTCAGTGACGGTGAATTGGAAGACCCTTTAGGTGAGAAACCTTACCTATTTGAGGAAGCTACAAAGGAAGAAGAAGAGGAAGAACCCATTCCTACTAAACCAATGGTTGAAAACCAAAATGACAGATGAAATAGAGACAGAATTGAGGGTGCCTTCCCCATCAAGGAAACCAATGGGGACACTAAGATGAAGAATATAAGCCCCTCTGCTATACCTCATTTCCATGGCCTAACCACAGAGGATCCTGACACCTTCCTATTTGAGTCTGTTGTTATATGTTGAACCTATGACTATACTTATGATAAGCAAAAGTTAAAACTATTCCCATCTACCCTTAAGGATGTATCATTGCGCTGGTTCATGGGTTTACCTGGAGATAGCATCACAACTTGGGCTTAGATGCAACAAACCTTTAACAACAAATATAGGGACTATTGCAGTTCAAAGGATACTAAAGAAGAGATTTTTAGGATGACCATAGGCTAGGATGAATCCTTAGAAGACTATGAAGAAATATTCCAGCTCAGTTACAAAAGGGCCACGTGCACACTTGACCTTGAGTCACTAAAACTGGTCCTGCTTAGATGAGTAAGGGAGGATCTTCTGGATACCTTACATATGATAGCAGGAGGATATGTCTACCACTTAGCCTATGAGGATATTAAGATTGTCTTTAGAAACCATTCTAGGGCAGCCAGGAAAAAGGTTAAGGGTAGTCAACCTATGGCCAGTACATCATCCTCTAACTTATCCATCAAGGGTGAAATTGGAAATATGCTGGAAGATTTCAAAAGTGATATGCTGCAAACCCTGGCCTTGCAATTGGACACCATGAACATCAAAAGGAAGCAAGAGGAAGCAGATAGAGCCTTAGCCATCTTTTGTCCTAGATGCACCAGGAGGCATCCTAGGAATGAATGTCCATTAAACTGTATTAATATTTGCTCAGTCTGTGAAGAAAACCACTCCACAGACAAGTGCCCTTCTTTACCTGGACTCAAAGTTGTATATCAAGGAGTTGAAGGGGTCACTGAGCAGATTTTCTACATCAACCAAAGGAGACCTCCTGGGCCTAGACCATACCAGCAGGGTATGCAAGGGTCATCCCATGCATATTACAACCCCAACCAAACCACAGTTATACCTTCTTAGGGACCCCCTACTCATCCTTCCTGGTCTACACCCCCTCCTTGGTCCTATGCATCTCAGTATCAATCCCAGTCAGCCAGCCAGTCATTTCAACCTTATGTTCAGCCACAACATTAGTGGAATACCCCACACCAGGGGTGGAGGCCCCAATTCAACAATGTTCCAGCCTTATTGCCTCCACCACCTACCCAACCACAACTCCTGCACTCTGCTCCACCTAAGCAACCCCAGATGCCTGCCCAACCAAATCCGAACCCAAACAATAGGCAAGCTCAACAAGCATACAGTGGAGAGACATCATACCCAACTTATGTTGTAGAAATCTAGGAGATCAACCTAATATCTGGGAGAATTCTCCCTGATAACCAACCTCCCTCTCCACATGGGGAGGTTGAGGAAGAAATAGAGGAAAGAAACCTTAAAGTAAATCCACCCTTTCCTGAGAGATTAGCCCAACCACTCTAGCCTACCCCAGAAGAAACTGAACTTCTGGGAGAATTGAAAAATCTATGTGTAAAGATCCCCCTTCTCTAGGCAATCAAAGATGTTCCTATTTATAATAAGTTGATTAAGGAGAAGTGCTTCAAGAATCCAAGAAGAAGAAAAAGGGATGCCCCTACCATTAATGTCATTGGGCAGTTGTCTGACTTAATGTTGGGGCAGGTAATATGTCCAAAATATTTGGACCCTGGAAGCCCTGTAGTAGATGTGCACATCAATGGCACCATTGTCCCACACACTCTGATTGATCTTGGGGCTACCATTAATGTGATGACCAAGGACACCATGCTCAAGCTCAACCTCCAAGGGTCATTGAGGAAGACCACAATAGTTCTGCAACTTGCAGACCGTTCCACAGTCACCCCTGAGGGAATTGTGGAGGATGTGATGGTCTCCATTGACTCCTGGGAGTACCCTATAGATTTCCTAGTTCTCCAACCTAAGGCTAAGCTTACTGGTTACCCTCTCATCCTTGGGAGGCCATGGTTGGCCACAGCTAATGCTTACATTAGCTGCAGAGCTGGGAATATAACCATCAAGAATGGGCATATGTCTAAACAGTTAGTCTTATACGCTCCTGCTGAACCTACCCTAGAGCATGATTTACCTTTATGGTTAGAGGAGGAGGAAGAAGGTGAGGTTTATTCTACCCAACTTTATGCTTTGGAAGCAACCATAGGAGGAGGACAGCAAGATGAGGATGACTTAATTGAACACCTACTCCAAAGTTCAACTCCTAGTTCATTACCATTAGAAGAGGAAGTAAGTGAAACCTAGAGCAATCATCCAATTGACTTATACTTGGCAAATTCCAACCCACTCCATGTCAAAACCATAGAATTTGGCCTAGAGAGAACTTTGAAAAGTAACCCATATCTTTCTTCTTTAGAAGAGGAAAAGCTATGCAACATGTTGAGAGAACACCTAGAAGCCTTCGCTTGGAGTTATAAGGAAATGAAGGGAGTACACCCCTCAGTGTGTACTCACCACATATACATTAAAGAAGGTTTCAATCCAGTTAGGAAACCACAAAGGAGGATGAATCTAGCCTTTAAAGACATAGGCAAAGAGGAACTACAAAAATTGCTAGATGCAGGATTCATTTACCCTATCTCTGATAGTGAGTGGGTATCTCCTTTAGTGTTAGTTCCCAAGAAAAATGGTAAGTGGCGGATTTGTGTTGATTATAGGGAGTTTAACAAAGCCACAAAGAAGGATCATTTTCCCCTACCCTTCATTGACCAAGTGCTAGATGGCCTGGAAGGGAAGAAGTTGTTTTCCTTCCTAGATGGATTCAGTGGGTACAACCAAATCCAAATCTACCTAGAAGACCAGGATAAGACCACATTCATCTGTCTTTGGGGTGCTTTTGCCTATAGGGTCCTTCCTTTTGGCGTATGCAATGCTCCTGCCACTTTCCAGAGAGTAGTCTTAAGTATTTTTGTTGAATTAGTACATGATGCAGTGGAAATCTATATGGATGACTTTACACCTTATGGCTGTGATTTTCAAGAAGCCCCAACTAAACTACACAAATTATTACACAAATGCATTGAAATGAATTTGTCTCTCAGTCCAAAAAAATGTGAATTCTAAATGACTAAAGGGATTGTGCTAGGTCATTCAATATCTCAGCAAGGACAATAGGTGGACCCAAACAAAATAGCAATCATCCAAAGGGTACCACCTCCACAAAACTAGAGATATGTTAGGAGTTTCTTAGGGTTAGCTAGATACTATCGAAGGTTCATAAAGGACTTCAGCAAGTTGGCCTCTCCTTTGTTTGGGTTGTTGGCCAAAGATTCTCAGTTTATATGGTCAAAGAGCTACCAAGAGGCCTTAGACATTCTAAAGGGTAAGTTAACCACTGCACCAATCCTTAGAGGCCCAAACTAGGCCCTCCCTTTTCATATTCATGTCAATGCCTCACACAAAGCCATAGGAGTAGCCGTAGGTCAGGAAGAGAAGAAATTTCCCTATGCCATCTATTTTATCGAACCTATCAACGGCTAAGCTGAATTATATTGTGACCGAAAAGGAACTCCTAGCTGTTGTGCATGCATTAAACAAATTTAGGCATTACATTACATGCTATCAAGCATTTGTGCATACTAATCATGATGCAATCAAATATTTAATGAACAAACTAGATGTGAATGCTAAGATTATAAGATGGTTGATTTTATTATAGCAGTTTGATCTAACTATTGTTGATAAGCGTGGTAAGGAAAATGTTGTTGCTAACTTTCTATCTAGGATGAATCTGCCTGCAGGTGAAGAAGGAATGGTGGATGACCAGTTACCAAATGAGAATTTATTTGCTATTTCAGTTATCTCCCCATGGTTTGTTGATATAGCAAACTATTTGGTATCAGCACAGTTTCCACCAAACTTGCCCTCCAAAGAAAAGAGAAAGATAGTCAGAAAGAGCACCCCCTTTACCTAGATTCGGGGCAATCTGTTCAAACTTGGCCTATATAAAATCTTAAGAAGGTGTGTAAGGGAAGAGGAAGTCTTTGACATCCTTCTAACCTGTCATGATGGGCCTTGGAGGTCACTTTGCAGCAAAGAGGACAGCATTCAAAGTTTTGAAAAAGTATATTAGTCAGTGTGATCGGTGCCAGAGGATGGGAAAACCTACTCCAAGAGATGAAATGCCCGTACAACCTCAAGTGACTTTCGAGCCATTTGACAAGTGGGGCATGGACTTCATTGGGCCTATCAACCCTCCTTCAAAGAAAAAATAGCACATCATTGTGTGCACTAATTATTTGACTAAGTGGGTTGAAACCAAGGCAATTAAGGCAACAACAAAAGAGAAGGTTGCTGAGTTCCCAAGGGAGAATATATTCTACAAATTTGGGTACCCTAGAGAGCTAGTCACAGACCAAGGCAGCTAGTTTACCTCTAGCATGATTGAAGAACTTCTCAGTGATAACAAAATCAAGCATAGGACCTCCACTCCTTATCATCCATAAGCTAATGGGCAAGTGAAGGTGACCAACAGGGCATTGGAGAACATCTTAACCAAGGTGGTGAGTAGCAGCAAGAAGGATTGGGCAGAGAGACTAGTTGAGGCCACCTAGGCCTATAACACCACATGGAATACCACCATTGGATTTACACCCTATGAGCTGGTCTATGGAAAAAAGGCTTTGTTGTTAATTGAGTTTGAATATAACACATTGAGGATGGCAGCCCAACTAGATTTGGATCTCAGCTATGCACAGAAAGAAAGATTGTTACATTTGAATGGCTTGAATGAATTCAGAATGTAGGCCCTCCTACATACAGAGATAGTTCAGCTTCAGAGGAAGATCTGGCATGACAAGCACATCAAGGAGAAGAAATTTCAAGAAGGAGACTGGGCATTGTTATATGATTCAAGGTATAAAGACTTCAAGGGCAAGCTAAGGACAAGATGGCACAGACCTTATGTGGTGGAAAGATGCCATGATAATGGTTTAGTGCAAATCAGAACTATTGATGAAGAAGCCATTCCATTGCTAGTTAATGGACACCGATTGAAAATGTACAAGAGGCCTTTATCAAAACAAGAGTTCATAGACAATATCAATAAGACAGTGATGATGGTGGAGCAAGTTCTAGCTCCTCCCTCATCAGGACACTGAAAAAGAAAAAAGAACAAGGATTCAAGTGAAAACACCCATGAGGTGCCTGAGTCACCTTTGGGTTGAAAACCTTGTGAGGTGGCCCAAGGATGAGAAAAGATGAATAAAAAAGAAGATCCCTGGGTGAAAACCTTCCTTGAGGTGCCCAGGGCAGATATCTAGGGTGAAAACCTCTCTGAGGAAGCCTAAGTGTTTTTTATAAAATATATATATATATATATATATAATAATAAAAGAAAAAACATAATTGTTATTTGCAGGTGTGTGAGAAAGATAATAAAGGAGAAAAGAAAAGATCCAAAGGGAACCCTGCCTCACATATATTCATCTCCTCCACTCCTTACCATGCATCCCTCCATCAAACCCATTGTTTTTCACTTCATTGCTTCAATTCAGGTGAAGATTGTGTTTTCTACAGAATCACCTCAACCATTATCATCATCCTTGCATCCACATACACTCCTACTCCCTCTTTCCATTCATTATAGCATCCTCATAGCACTAGCTAGCAACATGATCAAGAAATTCTAAGGGAGACACCAAACATTGCCAATTGGTAATCCAGGAGCTCCACAGCAGCAACAGCATCAAATCCAGGAGTTCCACAGCAGCAGCAACATCAGATCTTCAGTCACAAACACCTACAAAAGCTAATAAACCATTAGCAGATAGCATAGGAGGAAGAAGAATGACCATCAGCAACACCTCTGATCTTTGACAACTGCAACATGGCATCAAGACCACACGTAAGTATCCCACTCACTCACTCATATGCATCATTTGATAAAAAGTTGTAAAGGTTAAGAGGTAGTTGGTTTATAAGTTGAAAGGTGGAAAAAAGGAAATTCTTTAATAAGTCAAAAGAGAATGCAAGAGTCCATAGATACAATATTGTTATGGCAACCATTTGAGAATTCTTGAAGAATTAAGATTTGGGGTAGAAACACCAGTTCACCAAAGACTCAGCATACCCTATTTCTTGATGCAATCACTCATAGACTCCAGCAGCAAAGTAAAGGAAGGGAATTCCCAATAGTTGGCTCACCATGGTTTGATCAGAATCCTCATTGAGGATGCCCTCCAAAACCTCAGGATCCCTATAAAATGGTCAGTCTTCAGAGACTTACCAGCAGAGGATGACATCAAAACCCTCATCTATGATGTTAGTCCTTCTGTCAGTGAGGAGGAGGAAAAACAAGAAGAAGATACAGAGCTAGATGGGATGAGATGGATGAAGAAGAAACTAATATAGAGGAACATGTTGAACTACAAGGAGGAGGATGCTGAAATAGAGGAAGAAACTGATGGAGAGACGAAAGAACAACAAAAGGAAGAAGATAAGAAAAACGGAGAGGACAGCTGCAGGAAAAGAAATACCAACTAGCATATATGGCCAGCCTCTCCTTGGAGGCCATCCATTGTAGGATGCTAGCTAAATCCTATACTCTTTACCTTAGATAACAATGGCTGCAATTTCAGATTAAAACGCTAGCACAAAGGGGCACCATGCCATTTCAAGATTGCAAATAGTTTATTGATCTTTGTGATCAAAGTGCACTAGAGGATAGGGCCAAAATGGTTGAGTTTTACTTGCATAACATGGCCCTCACAGATATGAATATTTGGGAACCTAATGTAGAGCTAGGAGATCTACAATTAATGCCTTTGGCATCATTGATGAACCATGAGAAGTCAAGGGTTGCAGAGATGAAAAGAATATTGGCCAGAGAGAAAAATAAACCTCATTTTACCAGAGTTGAACAATCAAACCCCATTGATCTAAAATGGGGCACTAAAGGCTTCTTATCAAACTTACAAGAGCCTCTCCCACTCCAAAGCTTATATATTCCCAAGATCTATGCTTATGATTAATAATTTTCACTATTAAGTACTTGAAATGGGTGTATGCTTGTATTTGTCTTTAACTGTTTATTTGCTTTAAGTTTATTTGCTTAAAACTGATATGTAGCGTATAACAGTGAAACAGTGCAGCAAATAAACATCATACACATAGCAAAAAGATGCAGCAAGTAAACAAACCATAAGACAGCAAACTTAATAAGGAGTTCACCCGGATATCTTGGGCTACGTCTCCTTGAGCTCTAATCAACTCGATTAGGCTCTTTGGTATTATGGCTTAAATACTTTTACAAGTTCCACACTTAACTCCATTGGTTTACAACTGAACCTATGGGTTTAGAATACCATCTTATCCTGCTGGTTGTCCATACTTTGCAGGAAGATCTAGGCTTCTCTGGACTAGATTCCTTCAATCAACGCTCTGGGCTATCTTGAGCTCCTGGCTTGCACCAACTCCCTCAGAATTCTTTTAATTGTCTTTGGAATTCCTTCTTCTGTCTTCAGCACACATCAAACACCAGCAATAGAGTGATCATTTCAATCTCTTTGCTGTTCTGACTTCATTACAGCTTCATGGCTTGTAGAAATCCATTGAGCCCTTTGGCTCTATGACTCTGCCTCCAACCTCTGGTGGCTATGCCTCTGTCAGCACTTTAGCTCTGCCTTCCAACCTCTGGTGGCTATGTCGAGCTTCTCTGATCTTCTTTGAGCTTCCTCTGAGCATTACTCTGCCTGAGCCTCCAAGAATCCTCTTTCTTTGTGCTTTCTGTGTTTTTCTCGGCCTATGCACGAATCCCTGTCAATTCTGTTCTCTGTGTATTTGTAACCATTTAGTTACAATCCTCTAATGCCTGGAACCCCGATTTTTTCCCAAAAGAATCAGTTTGCAATTGGAAAGGAACCGACGGGCACGGGAACCTGATCATTTGGCCTTCCCCCTGCCATAATCCCAAAAACAGCAATATTACGGAATACACAAGCAAACCGATGAAAAACACATCATGGAGCATTTTTCCGGATTTCAAATTATATTCAATCGTATTTATAATCCTATCGAGTCTGCACATATCGTAGTATCGCAATCGCATTGTGTAATGCTTAAAACCCCAATAGACAGAAATACAAAGAAATACATTGAAAAACAGATTAACCCGAATCTCAAAGAACAATAAACTTGCCACTATAATGTCGTCAGGTCCACCCATCGCAATCGCATGTCACATAGGCCCCGCTCCTTTGTATTGTGGCATCCCGATTCACCGGTCGTCGATTGCCGATCAGCGCTATTGGCGCATCGCACATCAGCACTATCGCATATCGACGAGTCACATGGTCATGGGTCTTGGTCCTTCAACCTTCCCAATTAGCGATCACCGATTCAATCACAACCGTTGATCCCTTTTATTCATCCGACGGCTACAATGGAAGCACTCATCGCAAGACTTTAAGCTATGGGTCCCAGTTCTTCTCTCTTGGTTTGTTGTGATGCAATCTTAGCAGTTAATCTAGACCGTTGATCTGTGTTTTAACCTGATGATTCACATTGAACCCAAAATGGCAAACAGTCCGCTCAATCTCTGCTGTTGATCCTGCGATCTCCAATCCAATGGTTGACAGCTTTTTCGGATGGCCTACTTACGCATAGATCACCCGCCAGAAAAAGTGGTTTTCTCTCTCCTGTTGCATGCTACGTGTCGACCAATGTATGGAATCGGGTTTAACCCTTCCAATACCATTTACCACCCGGCGCCTGCCCGAAATACCGTTTACTGCCTTCCTCCCATAACTCAAAAGGTTTTAGCTTGATTTCTATAAATTCTTTGGATCCACTTGACCGCTACAGCCCACATTCTTTATTTGAATTTCAATGTAAAATTCACTTTATAAAGGTTTAGCGCTTAACAAATTTTTTTAGCGCATAAGGCTAATATTAACCCTTAGGCCAAATTTAATCAGAAATGCCTCCTTTTCTAAGGACATTGGGCAAATCTTCTTTTTACAATAACTCATTTTTCCGAAGTCCGTTTTGGCCCGTTCAAATTGTGTTGGATTCATAATGAAACAATCTACGAAATGAGACTATTTTCAAAATCATCCAATGACTTTCATTTTTCCTATGTGAGGAAAATTCATAGACTTAAAAGTCTATGTTAGATCCATTTTGGATCACACCTTCCCACTAAAAAGCTTTTGGACTCCAAAAGATAGATATACTGATATGAACAGTAAATGAGAGTACCTCGCCCTCTTCTTTCAGCATTCACTTGCCTTGCATAGTGCCTCTGAACCAAAGCCTTTGAACACTTCCTTCCTAGATTTGTTGGTCCTCCTGGGAAGAACTTTCTTCCTCCTTATCTTCCTACAGAACTCCTGCTAAGAAGCTCACATAAGGTAGTTTGAACTTTTCTTCCTTGATCATTGATCCAAGGTGGCTCAAACCAATGTGAAGTTACATCTGCTTCACAAAATTTTCGTTTGTACCTGTTTGACATACTGTCAACAATAAATGTTAACAACAAAAGGATTACAGACAACAACTGGATGGTCTAAACTCTTTCTTCAACAGAAGAAATAGATTTCACATCTTGTGAACGCCTCCATGTCTTTACATCTGCATTTACAAATGATGGACTAGATAACTAGCCCGATATTACATGTATGTTTAAAAACAAAGCAATCAACTCTTCAAGTTAATCACACATACATGTTCAAATACAAGGAAATCATCAACATCTCCGTGTTCATGCACATCATTCTCATGCATGCATTTCATCCTTCAACTTTCACTTAAGTACACTGTACTTTCAAAGCTGACATGAAATATACTATTTCATCCTTCAACTTTCACTTAAGTACATTGTACTTTCGAAGCTGAAATGAAAATAATGTTGCAGCAATAAAGTGAGTCTCCTACTCAACTTTTCCATTCACCTTCTTGGTAAAATCCTGCAACTTGTATTCCATTAGCAAAGAAATGAAAATAGATGCATTATATCAATAGAGATGCAATCTTAATTAGATAAGAATTCTAACCATTTCTTACCAATCCATTTCAAAGGTGCTACCTTTTTCTGCACATCAGCATCAACATGTGAATCATTCTAAAACACATCAATCATGGAATCTTTCTTTTCATTCCTGCCATTCTCTCTTTCCAACTTCTTCAAGTTTCGTGGAAGCATTGTTGGATTCAGAGTCCAACATTTTGCAGCAATATGTACTTGCTTATGGCAGTAAGTGCAACACATGTGCATCTTCTTGACAGCATGATTTTCCTTGTCCAGTGGACCTTTGGCTTTCTGCTTCCTTTCCTTCAAAATTTTCCTGTATGTGGCCATTCTCTTCCAACATCTATAAACATTATGGTTATCCAAACCACAAAAGGAACATGCAATTCTTTTCCCATGCTTATATGGAAGTTTACCATGCTGAACATAATCAAAAGAAATATGATTAGAACCAGATTTATACCTTTATCTTTCACCTTTATTGACTTCATCAGGAGGTGAATCAAATGAATAAGTAGCTCCCTTTGGAACACCATCAGCCTCTTCAATGGTTTCAGAGTTTCTGTTAGCCTCCTATACCAATAGGGTTTCATTTTTCATGATTGACAGTGGGAGTGCCAAAAATGTTCATCTTTGATGATACAAAGGTTCCATTTTTGTGAAAGAAACAAACAGTTAAAACATGTAAAGAGGGTATGCCTTAAAAGAATAATCAAAAGGCAAGAAAATGAATTGGTCAGAAAAAATAATTGAAATGAACCCCAAAGAAAGACCAGGAAAGTGGCCAACCCAAATGCCACTGCTATCTTGATGGATGGCTCAACAGTTCAAACTGGGCCATGCCATGTTTTAAATTGCCTGTTCTAGACTAGAGAATGAATACCTGTTCAAGCAGTTCAAGCTTGACAGATGAGTAGCTGGATAGAGAAAGGAAAGAGCCCATCAGCTTAATCTGGGCCCTTGGAAGATATAAGGGTAGATTTAGATAGGAGGGTAGCAAAAAGAAAAGAGCATATGAGGGTTTGCAAGTCTAAATGCACCCTCCCTGAAGTAACAAAAAATGCTAGGTACTAAGCTGGGTAGGTAGCCAGAAGTTGCAGAAGCTTGATTCTATTCAGTTTTGGCCTTGATCAAGAAGGCACATATTAGCATTTGCAGAGGTATCTATGCAGCATTTTGATGAAAAAATATGGAAGCATGTCTAACTTCCCCTGTTTTCCCCACAGACTCTCTTTCTAACATCCCCTTGAGGGCTTTAGGACCTCCCTAAATAGTCCTTCTTGTATTTCTCCTTGGAAAAATTCATGACAAGTCTTGACCTTCTTCTCCGAAAAGAAGCCACATTTCTGGTGTAAAACCATTCCTCACTTTCAATCTTTCACATCCCCAATTCACATTGACTTCTAACCCTATTATCTAACTCCCTAAGTGCTCCTCTTCCCCTACTATTATAGCATTATTGTGAAAAAACCAAAAAAAATATGTAAATACCCCCCCTTGGGCATTATAGCCATATATTTAAAGTTCGGCAAACGTTACAGAATCAAAGGCTTTCATGTATTTAGTTCATTCTATAATTGGGGATTAAATTAACATTTGGTTGGTTTAATAACCCTTATCCACCTTATAAACTGCAATGTCGTATTCTCCCCGCTTATTATGTGAATTTTTGAAAAAACCCACTCTAAGCCGTTTTTCCAATGTTTACATTGCGGCGCGCTTCACCAAAAAGCAGAAAATATTTAAAAAAAAAAACCCGCCGGGTCCCGCCGTATCGCACTGACATATTCGCGGCCCGTCATCCGTCGGATCCGGGCCCTCCCATCCGACGGTCCACGTCGATTTCGGACCTCCCCCGATCGCCGTCCTTTACCGCCCGAAATCTGTCAGAGGGTGACGTAGGGCCTGGGACGCGTGCCCATTTGTTACTGGATCGGGTGGCCTCTGACCATTACCGGGCCCGTACCTTAAGCGGTCCGATAATACCGCTAACCACCCTTTGTTACCGCTCTCCCTTTCCGCTCCACGTCGTTGTCGCATCAGCGTTACGTCAGCCTCCATTCCGCCATTTTTTCGACCTGTCCGCCACGTCACTTGTCCATGTCAACCCAATCACCAGTTGACACGTCATTCCTCTGTACCCGACCAGACCAATGACGTCATGCTGACGTCATCCATCAAAAAGGCGCAAAAATCGTTTTTTTTTTTCCATTTTCTTACCAAACGCGCACTGTATTTCCTGCATGCCGTTTACGTCGTCTGTCTGCCAACTCCAAAGTTCGCTCCCTAGCTGCCGGCACCGTGAGTTCAATCAGCCTTCAACACCGTCGGCCACACAGTCCCCAGGTATTTATCAATTCCCTCTACATACCTTGGTCCTTCCAAGTTCACTGTATTAAACGAGAGGAAAGGAAAAAGCATAAGAACTGCTAAAAAATTCCTAAGCAGGAAGAACCTCCATCTCCCACTTTAAGCCCCAAATTCACTTATAGGGGCTCCCATTGTTCAAAATTTACCAAGCTCCCACAGCTTCTTGCGCATTTACGACTTAAAGCCATTAGCAGACAAATTCCACTGTAAAAGCAGCACTCAGTCCCAGCATTGGCTCTTTTAACCTCTCTCAGCAGCATTTTAACTCTGTTTCACCCCAATTTACCCGTGTTCTCTCTGCAAATTGCCTTATCCATTGAAATTCACTGCTCTGTGTTACCTTTTTCAGAAATTCAAGTTCAATACAACTCCAAATAACAGTTAAACAATGGAGACCCCTGTGGCGTTGAATATTGCACCTCTGAATGCCCCACATAAAGACCTAGAATGGTTGGCCCTTGCTGACAGAGATTATCAAATGAAAGAAACAGTTGAACTATGTAACAAATATCACATAGAAACCGTTTGTGAGCTAAAGAAAAAACACAGAGATGGTACTGACCTCTTGGGAATCTGGAAGTCCCACTTACCAATCTATTATCTCCCTCAGGTGAATGATTTCCCTGATTTGATTCACCAATGTTGCACAAGTTATGACCCCAATCAAAGGGTTGTTCTAAGTCCTTCAGGCTCTGTATTATTCCATATCACTCTTGAAGCCATCAACCAAATGCTACAGTTTCAATCTGCAAAGCTAATGACTCCTCTTTCTATGCAACTTTTGTTGGAGCAAGGTGCCAAGCTGTCCAACTCACAAATTACAAGAATTGGCCAATTGTTCATGCTCCCAGATTTCCAGCCCCGGCAACCTCCCCCTTATCTACATGTCTGGTTCAATGACATAGGGAGACTGCTAGTAGACATGATATCCTCCATCTTAGGATTCAAAACCAGTGAGTTTGTGGATGAGACAACCCTTGTAATGCTATCCATGTTCACTCCAGGACAGCCCCCTGCTGTCCAGTATGACTATGCTACATTTATAGCCGACAAGATTCATGAACAGTTCATGAACCTGGAGAGAGAGAGGGTATTCAAATACACCTCCTATATATATCATCTGCTATTGTACAATCATCCTGATAGCTTTCCTGTTTTCCTCAAGAAGCTAGATGCAAAGGGAAACAGAAGATCTGTAATGTTCTGGACATCAGTCTGTCATCATATTCATTACTCACCATACAACTACTGTGAGTTCATTGACCTGTTCATTCATCCAACCCTATCCCTGCTGCAGATTTCCCCTCCTCCTAGACTCACCGATGATATGCAGAAAATCCTCCAACTTTCAAAGAACTATAGCATTGGAGATTGGTACTTCTACCAAGACCACACAGTGATCAGAATATATGGCTGTGAGCTAGCCCCATACAGACTGCCAAAGTACATTCCCATGAGACTTTTTGCATTAGAATACTTCTGGCATTTTGGCAATGCAGACATGATCCACTTTAATAGCAGAAATAAGAAAGCACAGCTGGGTCCATTTATCTTTAACAAGAGGGAAGAAGCTTGGGAAGAGGCAGACAAAATTCTAAAAAGCCTCCTTCTCAAGACAAGCTTCTATTGGGCACCGTATGACCCTAACCATTTCATAAGCCTCAGAAGAATCAAGTATAGGCTTGCTACCTATGATCACTTTAGCATTCCAGAAATTGAAAAACATGCTAACCAACTAGAGTGGAGAGAAGGCACATTAGTGGAGGATTATTCTGAAGAGGAATTAGCAGAAAGAGCCATTAAGAATTTAGAAAAAGCAGTTGACTTGGAATATTTTGGACAGGTTTGGTCTTCAGCCCCTCAGCATCTTGGAGAAACTGCCTCATCGTCCACTGTTCCCCAGCAGTCTGCCAAAGCAACTGATCAAGCAGCAAACATGGCTAAAGGCAAAGCAGTACAACAAGAGGAGTCACCTCCTAATTTAGAGCAGCAAGTAGAACAACAAGAAGGCATGGCTAAGGTACCTGCCTCCACAGAGCAGCAAACACAAGAGAAAATCCCTCCAAGGCAGGAGGTAACAGTTGAGTCTACAGTTTTACAAACACCAGCTAATGAGGAAAGAATGAGGAAAAAAGATAGGCAAAAGGATACTCCTCCTACTACTTCGACGGATCAGCAAGGTGAGAAAAGACAAAGGTTAAATCCCTTTTCGAAGGAGGAAACGTTAGAAAGGCCAACCGATACTATGCTCCCTCCTAGCATTGAAACATCGGCCAGCTCCTTGCAGCAAGAACAAGAGATGCCACATGGGGCAGAGGTAAGTTCTTCAAGGCAGCGGTCCAAGGCGGACTCTAGCATCAAGAAGCAGTTCATAGACATCAAGAAAAGAAATGAGCCTCTCAAATACCAGATCTACAATCAACTCTTAAAGATGGCACCAACTAATCAGCAGAGGCTAATGTCAGCTTATGATATTCAAGAACAAAAAATGACTCTCAGTCATTTTAGGCCTACTATGCATCAACCTCAATCAGCTGTTGACTATATCAGAACCAATTTGGAGATTTTCGCCAAAGACATCCACCCCATGGACCAGATCGAGCTACACAGGCAAACAGGGGAGATGCTCTATTCCACATTGGCTGATAAAACTTTATTAGCACACCAATTGCAAAATTCTCTACACAATACTACTGCTTAGCTAGAATTAGAAAAGGCATCATCTCAAGCCAAGGACAACAGAATCAAGTCCTTGGAAGAAATTATTATAGAGCTGGGACATGATCCAAAGGACCCTAAGGGTGTGCAAGCACTATTGAAGAAAAGAGATGAAGACATAGCAGCTCTGAGAAAGCATATCAAGCTGCCAGCTACCCTTCACCCTCAGACTGGAGAGGTTGCAGAACAAAAGAAGGATCAGGATGTGGTTGCTTTACTCCTGAGTTTATATAAGAGATTGATGGAGACAGAGGGTGCATTGGAGGTAGCATTAAAAACAAAACAAGGTGAAGTACCAACTCAGCCAGCATAGACATCTGCATCCACTGAAGGTGTGCCACTTGCAACTACTGCAGCAGGTCCTCCCACCAGACAAACATCAGAGGCAGGCCCTTCAGGCTCAGCACCAGCTACAGAAGTGACAGCACCAACAACAACATCAGAACAGGTGCCCAGCCTCAGCATGCAGAATATGATGAAGGAGCTTGAAGCACTAGAAGTACAGATGGCTGAACTGAATGAGACTAAAGAAAAATTGGCTGCTATTGAAGAAAAATATGATAAATCAAAGCAGAGCATAGTTGAAAGAACAAGAGAGGTAAGGGCTCTTGAAAAAAGAATAAAGGAACTAGAAAAAGAGCTTACTCTTGATAAGGTTATAATTGAAGTTAAGAAAATCCTGTGGGCCAACATTGGTCAATCGATTACAGACCAATGGCAGTATATTGAAACTATCCATGAGCATATGGATCTCCTAGGCAGGGCCCAATCAAAAAATCAGAGAGCCAGGGCATCTCTAGGGAATATGCCTGAAATAGCCAACAGAATGATTAATGTCCTTAACAATCGCACTGGCCCCCAGCTGGCAGGAATGGGTATCACCAATAGAACTGATACTATTTTAATAATAAAGAGGGTGCTTACCTTAAGAAATTATGTGCAGACATTGGACAGAAGGTGTCAAGAAATGCAGGCAGAGGTGAATAAATTTATTGAAAAAATCACAGCATTGCATAACAGAGGTCTTCCCAGCTTGGTAACTAGTGCAGGAAGGTTACTATCACATGAGCACTATGCCAAAAGGGTCAATAGCTATGCCACAAACCATATCACTGCATCAGCAAGTGCCCCAGAGGAAGCAGGGCCTCCATCTAGGCAGAGTCTCTATGACAAGCTAGAAAATTTGTTCTTTATTATGAATGAGATTAAACATCTTTTTGAAGTACCTCCAAACTATTACAAATACACTGAGGCAGATGAGACCTTAGGTAAAATCCTGAGACACCAATTGCCTACGCAGGAATGGTGGATGGGCATGATACAAACTTTGTTGTGAAGAAACAGGTTTATTTACCAGGTTTTTGTGTATCGATCACAAGTCAGCATTTTCAAAATATTGATATAGTTGCTCTGACTGGGAAAGGAGCGGAAAAGGCCAACTCAGCAATCAAATTTGGTGACCAAAGCAGGACCTATAAATGCAGATGACGGGGCTAAGGCAGCCGCACCATGACAAGGCAGTAAAAGGTAGATTTCTCAAAATCAATGCAAAGCACTCGGCCGACCCCGGTTGCCTCCAAAAGTCAAAGGATTTCTGACAGAAGTGGACAGCCATTGATTATTCATTTAAAGTAGCAATAACTATTGCATCTACTATTTTTGAGAGTGGATAAAGAAAGTTATTAAGCAAATGACTCATCGTTAAGATATTTTTGTAAAAACAGTTGTACATATATCCCCACGCATAAACTTGTTGGGGTTGTTGATTCTCTTCTGAAGAGATATACTGTAATTTCAAACTTTCAATACAAGAAGCTGATGGAATTTCTGAAGTTCTGCGTTGTTTGAAGTATTGTGATGAGATTGCTTGCTGCTGCAGGATTCCTACGTTATTTCATGTTACAATAAGTTTTCTGAACCGTGTCATTATGTTCTCTTCTCTTACATAATCCGCCTATGCTGTATATTTCTTAGTCTTAGCATTAGAGAAAAAGAATAGTTCAGGATTTGTTTATTGAACACCCTAAACTCAATCTCTGTTGTTAATCATGTCTTCTTCAGAATTAGTTATGAATGTGAAATTCTTAATTGCTCACATTTACACTGAATCTTTCATAGTAAATACTGTTCAGGAATTCTGAGTTGCTCCTGAGTAATATTTCATTTCTCCATATCACCAGCATAGTGAAAGATTCTTAGTTGCCTCTCACTGGCTGGTAACAGTCTATATTCCCAAATTTGAAGATTGTTTCATGAGTGGCCATCTGGCCCTGCATTATCATCATTCTCACTAAATATCTCAAGCAACACATAATAACAGACTCCAATGCCCAATGGACTAAAACCCCCTGTACATTGCATTTCAGTTGTTAGAATATATCATTCAACCAAAATTTAAACAAAATTCAGTGCATCATAACTAGCCTAAAACACTACAAAACAAAGCTAAATTCTAAAGAGAGAGCCCTTTCTGATTGCAGGTAGGCTAGAACCTGCGATCCAAAGATTGGTTTGTGGTTACCTCGGCCGTATTCCCTTGGGAGTCAAAGGGAACAACCTGAGTGTTAACAGTTTCCACAACTCTCTTGTTCAAATGTATGCTTATGAACACCTTCTTTCTACAAAGTATGCTTCACACTATTGCATTCCCCAAGAATACAATCTTCACACTCATGATGTAGAAGACCTGCAATGAAACTCCTTCTTGGAACTGTTTCAATTGTCTTCATGGTAGCTTTGGAACTTTCTCTATAAGATTGTCCATAGCCAAGACCCAAATACTTGGGCCTTTCCTCAACCATTATTGTCTCAACAATACCCTATGCATGTTCGCCCAATCCTTTTCCTTCATAGCCCATCTTGGACATTAACTTGGAACCTATGCCTCTGGTATGTTTTTCAAAAGAACCAATATAAACATTCTTAGAGGAAATTGAAGACAAACTGGAATTATTTACCTCTTCTTCAAGCTGATACTTGACTAAGGCTTCTTTGGCAACAAAGAGTTGTGTCTCCAACTCATGCATCCTTTCCAGGTTCATATTTGCAATATGAAGTTGTCTCTCCATTTCCTGCAATTTGTCAGAAAGCAACTGATTCTCTTCCTTCATGGAATTCAACTGCTCTCTAAGTATGATGCTCTTCCTTCCATCCTCATACATTTCTCTCACCATATCCATCATGATGAATAAGTCTTGCTTCATGTCTTCATCAAAGAATCTTGTGAAGAAAGAAGAATTTGAGGACTCACTTGTAGAAGTTGTCATTATCAAAATGAACAAAATAACTTCAAACAAGATTAACAAAGAGCTTATTCAAGCAACCTTTTGCAACAAACCTCTTGTGCTTCAAGGATTGCTTTGAGGTCCTTTGGGATAAGAAGAATGCCTTCAGCCCTTCTTCCTTCTTGTCCTCTCCTGGACTTAGCTAACAACAGCTTTACCTGATCCTTTGCAAACTCAAACAATAGTTAGTTTACAACAATCAAACACCTTTCAAGTCAACCAAGCATATAGATTGCTCTATTAATCAAGCATTCTGATCTGATACCATTTTCATCATGATACAACCTACTTCATGATACAACCTGCTCTGGTATAACTTACTATGATATAACTAGCTCTGATACCACCTTCTTTGAAGGTGGGGTTAATCAACCTGATGCTCTGATACCACCTGATCTGAAATGGGGCACTAAAGGCTTCTTGTCAAACTTACAAGAACCTCTCCCACTCCAAAGCCTATATATTCCCAAGATCTATGCCTATGATTGATAATTTGTGGAATGAAGTACTTGAAATAGGTGTATGCTTGTGTTTGTCTTTAACTGTTTATTTGCTTTAAGTTTATTTGCTTAAAATTGATATGTAGCATATAACAGTGAAACAGTGCAGCAAATAAACATCATACACATAGCAACAAGATGCAACAAGTAAACAAACCATAAGAAAGCAAGATTAATATGGAGTTCACCCAGATATCCTGGGCTACATCTCCTTGAGCTCTAATCAACTCGATTAGGCTCTTTGGGATTATGGCTTAAATTCTTTTACAAGTTCCACACTTAACTCCATTGGTTTACAACTGAACCTATGGGTTTAGAATACCATCTTATCTCGCTGGTTGTCCATACTCTGCAGGCAGATCTAGGCTTCTCTAGACTAGATTCCTTCAATCAGTGCTTCGGGCTATCTTGAGCTCCTAGCTTGCACCAACTCCCTCGGAACTCTTTTAATTGTCTTTGGAATTCCTTCTTCTATCTTCAGCACACATCAGACACCAACAACAACTTGATCATTTCGATCTCTTGGCTATTCTAACTTCATTACAGCTTCATGGCTTGTAGAAGTCCATTGAGCCCTCTGGCTCTGCCTCCAACCTCTAGTGGCTATGCCTCTATCAACGCTCTGGCTCTACCTTCCAACCTCTGGTAGCAATGTCGAGCTTCTCTGAACCCCTCTGAGATTCCTTTGAGCGTTACTCTGCCTGAGCCTCTGAGAATCCTCTTTCTTTGTGATTTCTGTGTTTTACTCAGCCTCTGCATGAATCCCTGTAATTATGTTCTCATTGTATTTGTAACCATTTGGTTATAGTCCTCTAATGCCTGAAACCCTGACTGTTTCCCAAAAGAATCAGTTTGCAATTGGAAAGGAACCGGCGGGCACAGGAACCCAATCGTTTGGCCTTCCCCTTGCCATAATCATGAAAATAGCAATATTATGAAATACACAGGCAAACCAATGAAAAACACATCATGGAGCGTTTTGCCAGATTTCAAATTATATTCAATCATGTTTATAATCCTATCAGATCAGCACATATCGTTGTATCGCAATCGCATTGCGTAATGCTTAAAAACCCAATACATGGAAATACAAAAAAATACTTTGAAAAATAGATTAACCTGGATCTCAAAGAACAATAAACTCACCACTATAATGTCGTTGGGTCCACCCATTGCAATTGCATGTCACATAGGCCCCGCTCCTTTGTATTGTGGCATCCCAATTCACCGATCATCGATCGCCAATCAATGCTATCGGTGCATCGCACATTAGTGCTATCACATATCAACGAGTCACATGGTCATGGGTCTTGGTCCTTCAACCTTCCCAATTAGCGATCATTGATTCAATCACAATCATTGATCCCTTTTATTGATCCGACGGCTACGATGGAAGCGCTCATCTCAAGACTTTGATCTATGGGTCCCAATTCTTCTCCCTTGGTTCGTCGCGATGCGATCTTGGTAGTGAATCTGTACCATTGATCTGTCTTTTAATCTGACGGTTCGCACTGAACCCGAAACAGCAAACAGTCCGCTCAATCTCCATCGTCGATCCTCCAATCTCCAATCCAACAATTGACAACATTTTCAGATGGCCTACTTGCGCGGAGATCACCCACCAAAAAAAGCGATTTTCTCTCTCCTGCTGCGTGTTATTTGTCGGTCAATGTATGGAATTGGATTCAACCCTTCCAATACCATTTACTACCTAGAGCCTGCCCGAAATACCATTTATCACCTTCCTCCCGGAACTCAAAAGGTTTTAGCTCAATTTCTATAAATTCTTCAGATCCGCTTGGCCGCTACTGCCCACGTGCTTTATCTGAATTTCAATGTAAACGCGCTTTATAAAGCTTTAGCGCTTAACAAAGGTTTTTAGCACATAAGGCTAATATTAACCCTTAGGCCAAATTTAATAAGAAATGCCTCCTTTTCTAAGGACATTGGGTAAATCTTCTTTTTACAATAACTCCTTCGTCCGGAGTCTGTTTTGCCCGTCCAAATTGCGTTGGATTTAGAATGAAACAATCTACGAAATGAGACTATTTTCAAAATCATCTAATGACTTTCATTTTTCCTCTATGAGGAAAATTCATAGACTTAAAAGTCTATGTTAGATCCATTTTGGATCACCCATGGCCCTAATCAGCACCCATAATCTAATTGCAAATGATCCTCAACTAGCACTTAGATATCTTGGTTCCCAAGAGCAAGCAATTTCACATTTTGAGGATATGTTTAGGTTGCTAATATGATAATATACATGCCTGCTAAAGGAGATGGAACACACTTCCATAGAGCTTGAATATCAGAGAATATCACTCCCCTCAAAGGTTTAGAAAAGCACTCAACAGAACACCTATGTATGAGCAATCAATGCAAAGGTTAAAGGTCAATTCGATAGGCCTAAAACTCAGTCCACCACTACTCCTAGGGATGCTAGAAAGGAGATAAGAAGAAGAGGAAAAGAGGCAGTGGGAGGAAGTAGAAAGGAAAGCAGGCTTCTATGAACAAGAATAAGAGACCACAGCAGAAGCATGGGATGTCAGAGAGGCTACCAAAGCCATCAAGGACATGGACATTGACTAAGTTGCTCAGAGGATGAGCAACACTTTCAGTAGGGGGGTGATGATGAGCCTCATCATTGAGTAATTATATGGGCCTTGATTCGCCTTAATTCACCTCCTAGCTTAGTCAAACCAACTATTCTCACAACTTATTGCATACTTTTGATTATATGTTGTTTATGAAATGAGTTAGAGTTGGATATTTTGCTTTGTGGTCTAATGTGCATGTAATGTAGGACTAAAGGATAAAAGCAAAGAAAAATGCAGGTATAAAGGATAAAAGCAAAGAACTATGGCAAAGACCTTGGTAAATACTCGAATGGAACAAGGGAGAGTAACTATAGGAGGTAAATCCTCCTCATTTACTACCCCTCCATTTGAATATTCAACCATCATCTCGGAGTTCACACAGCCATCACTTTGAAGACTAAAAGACAGTTGAGCAAGGGAAAGGGACAGAAACCAGTTTTTCTTGAGTTATAAGCCAAGCCTCCCTAATGGGAAGAAGTCGTTAGAGACTTCAAATGTATAAATATAGAGGCTTAGGACCTCAGTAGTATTCGAACTTCTATTGTAAAACTCTATTTTATTTCTGAGCTACAAAGACTTGTGACAGTCTACTCTGTAATCCATGGTTTTTATAATAGGAATGAGTTCTATTTAAGCCAGCTCTAAGTTAACTCCGAGGGCTTAAGCTCTTGGGTTAGGGCCCGACCCAAGTAGCCAAAGCTCCTCTTTACTGTACATGTATGCTAGCATAGTTTCCTAGTTTTCATTGTTCATTTGCTTAAATAGCTTCCTGGTTTTGTTTATTTGTTTAAATAGCTTTCTGGTTTTATTCAGTTGCTTAAGTAGGATTCATGGTTTTTCTGGTTATTTGCTTATGTAGCTGCATTTTCATTACAGTAGCGTAGAGTAGATCGGTTGTGTTGTAGTTTACTTCCATTTGTGCCTTCTTTCATTTTACAGGTTAGCTAGGTGAAAAAGATCACTATCAGGTTGTGCGCAGGTGTCTCGGCCTCATCTCCTCCCTCTGGGACCATGACTTGAGGAAGAGACCCTTTAGCAGCCCCAGAAACACAAGTCTTTGGTTCTCGCATGGGCTATGGAGTTCGTTGTTTAATGCAGTTATTTGTTCACCTGCACTAGTTTTCTATGTCATTTTCATTTGAAACCACCTCCAGCACATTCCTCATGCATCGCTTCCTCGCCATCTGATCACCAATAAACCTTCAAAATCACCGTCCGATTCATTATTTTCTCTAACTGTTGCCTCGCCCAGGGTCCACCACTTACTTTATGAACTTTAAGTCCCCACCATCAATCTGCCTCGCCTGATCTGACGGCTATCATGTCACCTGATTACTTAAGTACTTTAAACCCCCACCGTCAATCTACCTTGCCTAATCCGACGGCTGTCACTTCACGCCAACTAGCTTGGCCGATCTCCACCGTTGATCAGCCCTGCCTGATCCAATGGCTATCGCGCAATCTCACACAGATTAGTGCATGAACGTTATCCGCCTGAGAGCATGTGAGAAAAGTGGTTTTCTCATGCTATGTGTCATGCAGTAAGGCTAATCGCGTGAAATTTCCAAATACTGCTTACAGCCTGAAGGGCGCGTGAGAAACTACTTACCACCTTAGAAACCCGCTTTCTCATTTCTGCACGTTTCTTTTCCCCATTATATGATCTCCGCTGTCCATCTCTTGAATTCACCCACATGATAAGATCTTAGTCATTTGTCTCTCCTATTAACTTCGTTCGTCCATCTCTTGACTTCACCCGCACGATTAGATCTCGGTCATTCATCTTCTTTGTTCCCTTGTTCGTCCATCCATTCACTTAAGCCTTCACGATAATATCTCCACCGTTCATCCTGTTAGTTAACCCTGTTCACCCATCTATCTACATAACCTCCTACGATCCAATCTCCACCGTTCATTTTCCTTTCGTAGAAAATTTCTACAATTCCAGCTCTGATACCATGTAGAAAATCTATTGTGTAGGTTAACCCGATAATGCAATATAAATCAAAGAATTATACTATAACCTACTTCTACCATAAATTTGTAGAAGCTTAAATATCGAGCTGAATAATATAACCAAAAGAAGAAGAATCAATCACATAATACACATGAAAATACTTTGGGGAAAGCCTCAGCTAAAAACCCCACTATCTGTATTATCATACAAGGTGGAAATACATAAGAATTATACAAAGCCTTAGCTCTCATAGCTAGCCAGCTCTCAATACTATCCTCACAGATGCTCATAGGCAATCTTGGCTTCTCACAAGCCTTCCTCTCTGCCCTCTAAGCTCCTATTTCCTTGCGTTGTTCCTCTAGGATGATCTCCTTCAACCAAGTGGAAAAACTCGATTTACCAAGTGGATTATCTCCTGATCTCACACACTGTCAGAACTGCACAATCCTCAAGGAATGATGCCTTAACTGCATGCATGAGTTTTCTTTATAAGAAAACACATGCAACTAATAGTACATTGTCCTTTGGGTGGTTCTTGAGGATGGGAGCTCTGAGAGGAAAAACTAGGGTTCAACACAGGAAGCGACAGAAGTAAGCAGATAACCATGGAAGGGAAAGGAGGAGGGAGCTCCACTCCCTCCTACAGTAATGTGGTTTCAAACAGAGGTAGAGCAGCGAATAGAAACAAGCCTCAAAACCCCTCGGAGAACAAGACAAAAATTTATGACACCCAGAAGGTGGAGGGCAGCAAACCCCATGAAAAGGAAGGGACCCACGAGGAAGTCCGACAGGAGGAGAAAGCAGAAGACAGAGGTCAGGGATATGAGAATAAAGCCAATATGGGGCCCTGTAAACCAAAGTCTAATATTAAACCGAGGGTAATCCTAAATGATCCAGCTCTGCAAGAGCACAAAGATCATATGACAAACTATGCGATAATTTGCAAGTTTATGGGAATCTGGCCGACGGAGAAAGCTTTGTACACTTGGATAAAATACACCTGGAAACCAAAAGGAGAGTTAAATATACATCTTGGATCCAAAGGTTTTTTTACGGTGGTATTCACGAACTTGGAAGACAGGGACAAAATTTTTGAAGGAGGACCATACTTCTATGCGGCTGCTGGTCTCTATATGTGACCATGGACGATGAACTTTGTTCCAGAGCGAGAAACATTCACATCAGTCCCGGTATGGATCAGACTATACTCCTTACCTTTA
The DNA here is from genome assembly GCA_031772625.1 of Pinus tabuliformis. Classification (NCBI taxonomy): domain Eukaryota; kingdom Viridiplantae; phylum Streptophyta; class Pinopsida; order Pinales; family Pinaceae; genus Pinus; species Pinus tabuliformis. Next base: position 1,421,150,783 of record CM062820.1, on the reverse strand, counting down.
GATTATTGGATGCCAGAATCTTTAAAAGCTATAGGTAATAAATTAGGTCATTTTTTAAAGATTTCAGAGGCAACTCTCCAAGGAAGGTATACCTCCTTTGCCCGCATATGTGTTGAGATGGACTTATCAGGAGCACTCCCAGATGAAGTCATCCTGGAAGTCTATGACGATGAATGGGTTCAAGCAGTGGACTATGAACACATACCATTCAAATGTCGCAAATGTCATGAACATGGACACCTACTCAGAGACTGCCCTCTTAATAAAAGGGAGGAACACCAGAAAACCAACAAAGGGAAAGACCCCACAGGTTTTATCAAAGTGGGAGGAAAAGGGAAAGGAGGTGGAAAAAAGACCCAAAAGAACCCTAGTGAAAGCAAAGAAAGAAGTCATAACAGTTTTGAAATCTTAGAAGAAGTAGAAGAAGAGGAGGGAACTCAAATGAAACCAGAGGACCAGGAAGAAAGGGGGAAAGGAAAAGAGATTAGCATGGAGATCACTCAAGAACAAAATGAACACAAAACAGACCCATTGAGTACCATGGAAATAGAAAGAGACCATGATATGACTCAAAGTGAAAGTGGCATAGAGGACCAAGACTTACAGGAGATCCTTGAGAGGGAGAACCTTGAACTAGAAAAGTTTCTAGAACAAGGAGGCAACAAGGGAATTAACTCTCTACCACAGGAGGAAGTTGATAGGGTGCAACAGCTATTCCTTAACAGGTCACATCAAAAAGCTCTAGGAGCCAAAAGAGGACATGATAATCAGGAAAACAAAGGGGTTACCTCATTGGGATTAATAATAGGAAAATCGGCAAAAAACCCAGGCAAGAAAAGAGGAAGAAAGAGACAGAAAGAATTGCTACTAGAATGTGGAAAACTCATGATTGACTCAGGCAGGATGAAAGATCTCTCCAGTTACTCCTTCACAAACCCCCCTCAATGAAGCTCACAACCTGGAACATTAGAGGACTAGGGAGTAGAAGGAAACAAAGAAATCTAAGTAATAGAATCAAAGAGGAAAAACCAGACATAGTGTTCATACAGGAAACAAAATGCTCAGTAGAAAAGATCAGAGAAAAGCATAGCAGATGGTTAAATAGATATGAGTATCTTGAGGTCAAAGCAACTAACTCAGCTGGAGGCATTCTCACTCTATGGAATCCTCAGAAATTTGGTATTCTTGATGCGGAGGCATCAAGGCACCACCTTTCTTTGATTATCCAACCAGTGGGTGATAGGGAGTGTTATATGATCACCAATGTCTATGGACCTCAACCACTGGAAGATAAACTCCGGCTCCTCACCTCTCTGGAGGAAATGAAAAAAAGACACCCAGCATTACCCTGGATTCTAGGGGGAGATTTTAACATGATCAAATCTCACAGAAAAAAAAAGGGGGAACCAGAACACTTGGTCGAGATTCAGTTGCCTTCCAGAACTTCCTCACCAATATGAAACTGGTGGATATGGACACTGGCAATGGAATTTTCACTTGGAACAACAAAAGAGGGGGTTCTACCCAAGTAGCCTCAAAATTAGATAGATTCATAATCTCAGAAGAACTTCTTCTCACTGGAAGAAGCCTGACAGCGTTCATCCTACCTTTTGGAGGTTCAGACCACTGGCCCATCCAACTGGAAGCTTCCTTAACTGGCAAACCAAGAAACAGACCCTTCAGGTTTGAGAATGTCTGGCTCACTCACTCTGATTTCCTCACAAACATTGAGAAGTGGTGGAAAGAAGAGCTACACTTTCAAGGCACGAAGATGTTCCTTCTACATCTCAGGCTCAAACACATCAAAGGTAGACTCAAAGAATGGAATAAAAATGAATTTGGAAATATCTTCAAAGCTAAAGGAGAAGTGGGAAAGAAATTACAGGAAATTAACCAAATTCTCATTACAGAAGGCTTCACAGAGGAAAGAAAAGAGCTTGCAAACTCACTTCAGCATGAATGGGACAACAAATGTCTACAAGAGGAAATCTTCTGGAGATAGAAATCTAGAGTCCAATGGATTAAGGAAGGGGAGAGAAACACCAAATTCTTTCACAAATCCACCATAGCTCATAGAAATAACAATAGGATTTTGAAACTCACAGATCCTCAAGGAATAGAAAAAAATACACATGAGGAAATGGAAGATGTTCTAGTCCAGCATTTTCAGAGAATTGCTAAGGAAACTATAACAGACAGATCCCAATTCACGAGAATATTTACTCAGTATATTCCTAAACTGGTCTCCAGGGAAGACAATTATAATATCAACAAACCAGTAACAGAGGAAGAGGTCGAGGAAGTTATCAAAGAAATGCATAATGGGAAAGCTCTAGGCCCTGATGGCTTCAATGTGGACTTCTTCAAAACATGCTGGAAAATTGTAAAACAAGATATTCTGGAGGTAGTGGAGGACTCAAGAAGCTCTAAATCAGTATTGAGGGCACTCAATGAATCCTTCATTGCCTTAATCCCCAAACAGGAAAGAGCCACCTCTCCAGACAGGTTCAGACCCATAGCATTATGCAATGTGGTGTACAAAATCATTTCCAAAGTCATTGCCAACAGACTCAAGCCCCTCCTCCCAACTCTGGTGTCAGAGGAGCAAATGGGTTATGTGGAAGGGAGACAAATTCTCAATAACATAATTCAAGCTCATGAAGTGGTTCATTCCCTCAAAACCAACAAGCAAGCAGGGATGATAATACAGCTGGACATAGCGAAAGCTTATGATAAACTAAGCTGGGCTTACATAAGGGAGGTTCTAAAAGCATATGGCTTTGACCATAATTGGATAAGGTGGGTCATGGCTCTTGTCACCACTGCCAGTTGTTCAATTCTTCTCAATGGCTCTCCTTCCAAAACCTTCAAGCCTACAAGAGGTCTCAGACAAGGTGATCCTCTTTCCCCTTTCCTCTTCATTCTCATGATGGAAGGGTTAGGTAGAGAGATCAGAGCTGCCAAGGAGGAAGGAAGAATACAAGGACTGAGACTCACTCAAGATGGAGACACGGTGACACATCAGCAATTTGTGGATGATACTATGCTGCAAGGCATACCTACAGTCAAGGAAGCCAAAGCATTCAAGAAAATTTTGTATGAGTTTGCAATGGCAGTTGGCACTGAGGTAAGCCTCTCAAAATCAAAGATCTTCTTTTTCAATACTGATATTTCTATTCAGATAAATCTCTCCAGAATTTTAGGCTTTCAAAGAGATTCACTACCCTCGAAGTATCTAGGAGTTCCCCTCACCGACAAACCGTTGAACAAGGACATCTGGGAGTCAGTAATAAACAAATTGAAAGACAAGATTAGCAAGTGGACAAACAGAGCCCTGAACCTAGCAGGGAGGCTAGTCCTCACTAAGGCGATCCTCCAAACCATCCCAATCTACATGTTATCAGCCCTTCCGGCACCAATAAGAGTCCTTCAACAACTTAGAAACATGCAAAGATACTTGGCTCTGGTGGCTTGGGATAGGATATGCAAACCCAAATCCCATGGTGGCTTAGGTCTACATGACCCAGGCACTCTAAACAAAGTTCTAGGAGCAAAAGTGTGGTGGAGATGGCTAAAGGAAATACGCACCCCCTAGGAGAAACTATGGAAATAAAAGTATGCAATGAACTGGTAGGAAACGACCCTCATAAGAATGACAGGACAAGTAAAAGGTTCTCAAATTTGGAACAGGGCCTGGGAGAATAGAGACTTAGTACAAAAACACAGTTTCTGGGAGATCAAAAGTGGAAATATGGCCTGGTTCTAGGAGGACAATTGGCAGCAGGAAGGTAATATTAGCTACGAGGAACTAGAAAGTATCCAAACAGATACCATTAACAAAGGATTAAAGAAGGTTAGTGACTATTGGGATAAGTCAAGGAACAATGGCAAATGGAGAATATGGAAACTTCCAGATTACAATGAGCTGACCATGCTGAAAACTCAAGCTCAAGCCCTGGAAGATATTCTGGTAAAAAGGAAAATCCTGACCTCAACCTCAGATGACCAATTAAGATGGGGAAGAAATAATGTGGGTCTCTTCAACCTCAAAGAAGCCAAAAGAATAGCTACAGGTCTTAACTTTCCAAACACTGACAAGACTTGGAAAGACCTTTGGAATAACCCACATTGGATGAAGATCAAACTGTTCAGGTGGCTGGTTCAACAAGACAAGATTCTAACATGGGAGAATCTCAGAAAGAGAGGTTTTGCTGGCCCCTCAAGATGTCACCTATGTGGTTAGCAGGAAGAAACCACAAATCATCTTCTCAATCTCTGCTCCTTCACTTCAACACTATGGAACTGGGTTGGAGACGTCTTCAAGCAGACAGACAGGAATGAAAATAATATCATTGTTACGCTGAAAAATTGGAGAAGAAATTTCTCAGACAATGAGACAACAAACACAGCCTGGGCTTTGACTCCAGGGTTCTTGATCTGGAATGTATGGAAAGAGCGCAACAACAGGATTTTTAAAGATAAAAAGGGCCCAGTGAGTAGCATCATAACGCTAATCCTTAAACAACTCAAGGAGACAGTCAACACCCTTGGGGGATTCTCTACAGGAAAGCACATTGGACACAGAGACGTGAGCATCCTGGAAAGGTTGGAGCTTCAAACACATATCCCTCAAAGACCTCATCAGACTACAAAGCATACTTCAGAAGGAAAGGCTTTCTGGAAACCCCCTCCATAGGGTTTTTTAAAATTCAACATAGATGGAGCCTCTAAAGGCAATCCTGGAGATGTAGGTTATGGAGGAGTCATGAGAGATGAGGAGGGAAACATACAAGTAATATTTCACAGTCATCTGGGAAAAGCCACCAACAATATGGCTGAACTCATGGCTATGGAACAATGCTTGGAAATACTAATAGAGCACAACACGCATAATGTTATCATCGAGGCTGACTCAGAATTAGTCATCAATTCGGTCAAGCGGATAGGCTCAGGATCAGCACCAGAGAAAATCTCAAGCCACTGGAGGCTTCTACAGGTCTATTACAGAATTCAATCACACCTAAGAATTCTAAGAACTCTCAGGTTTGTGCATGTTCGCAGGGAAGCCAACAAAGTAGCGGACTGGCTTGCCAATGAAGGGGTCAGATGCACACGAACCAACATGTGTTGCAGGTGGGAGGAGGTAACAGACAGACAAATATGAGAAGGATGCTCATCTCGGGCCCTCATAGATAGGGAGCAATATCAGAACAGACAGGGAAATGGAATATCACCTTTCGTCAATGAAGAATAAGAGTACATTAGAAAGTTTCACAGAGTATGGGAACTTAAGGATCTCAAAGGAAATCAGCATCGTTTGCATTAGCACAAATGCTACTGGAAGCTTGGCCAGAGGAAGTCCTCATGCCATTGGCCGTTTGCTCATGAGGAAAAAGATCAGAGGCGATAGGCTACCGAGATGGATGGTGAATTCGCGCGATTTGGCCATGGGACGTTCGATCAAAAGGGAGCAGATCGATGGTTATAAGCAGTCGAGCAAGTTTGGGGGTCCAGGGAAAAGGAAACAGGAGTCAAAACAGCTTTTGCTAAACCACCCTTATCGGGCGCCCTCAAATCCTAAAGTGGTTTTCATGAAATGCAAGCGATACCACTCAGCTGTCTACACGTGGTTGGGGGAGGAGAGGAATACCACTCTCATCATGCGGGTATTCCTCAGGTCTCTGTGCCACACGATATTGATATAGGTCGTCAGATAAGGAGGGAGAAGATCGACGGCTATAGACTGTCGAGCAAGTTAGTGGGTCTGAGTGGTAGTCAACGAAGGTCAAATCAACTTCTGGTTTACCACTCTTATCAGGCGCCCTCAAATCCTTAAGTGGTTTTTTTTATTTGCATGTGATGCCACTCAAACATTTACACATGGCGATGAGAGGAGAGAGAATACCGCCGTCATCAGGCGGGTATTCCTCGGGCTACTGCTCCGCGTGATATGGATACTGTCCATTTGATCAGGAGGAGGCAGATCAATGGCTACTGAGAGTCGAGCAGATTTATGGGTACATGTGACAGTTGGCGGATCCAAAATCTTTTGTACCTTGGTTTTATTTCTCCCTTTCGTACTTTGGTTTTTTCGTTGGTATTAAGGGTTGATTTATTTCTTCCCTTTGTTGGAGAATGAGTCATCTTAACGCCTATTGTAACTTATGTAACTTATTTTCATTTCCAAGTCAATAGAAGGTTCGACTCTTGCTTTATCAAAAAAAAAAAAGGTAGTACATTGTCCTTGACTTTAATCTCAACTGGGTCTTTCTCATAATAGATATGCATGAGTTTCTGATCAGGGAATATTCAGTTAACTCAAGTACACTAGTTGAGTGCATGCATGCATCAACTGACTGTTAACTCTCTATTAGTTCCTCAAACAGTTTGGAACTAATTTAACTGGACTTAACTCAGTAAACTGAGTTAACTAATTACAACTCAAATATAACTCAATCTTATCTCCTTAATTTAAGGCTTATCTCCTTAATTTAAGGAATAACTCTTGCATGACTTCAGAAAGACTTCTAACTTGAATTTCTCCAACTAATTAAGTCAAAGTAGCTTAATTAATTATTTCCAAGTAGCTGTTAAGACTAAATTCGATTTAATTCCCAATTTAATTCAAGGACAAATTAAATTGGAATATTCTTATTACCACATTTCAACACTCCCTCCAACAAGAAAGGAATTATCTGCCACCCCGATCCTGTCTTTATGGAACTCGAATTTACACTTTGACAATGCCTTTGTCAAAATGTCAGCATATTGCTCCTCTGTCGAAATATACTGCAGCAACATGATCCTCCCATCATCAGCAGCTTACTTTACCTTGTAAATCCAACGGGAACTCACAACTGACTTGTTCTCCGATCTCAGAACCATGTCACAAACATTGTTACGAACTATGGAGTCATACTCCTCCACCATAGCATCAACCCAAATCGGTTGTTGCATTGCTTCCTCAAAGGAATATAGCTTGGTCTGAACACATTCCCCAACAAGGGCCATGTATCAAGTGTACCTCTTAGGTGACCTCCTCTATCCGCGCTGAGAAAATGGTGCTCCCACATTCTCTCTCGCATCCTCCAACAATCTGTCAGCTTCCCTTGTGCACTTCCATCCATCTCTGGAAGGCTCTTCTTGAGTGGATGTCTCCACTCCTTGAACCTTTGCATGCATCTACTTTTCATCAGTCTGAGGCTCCTCCTCCTTAGGAACCAACAGTTTTTCCCGAGCCTGTAGTTGGAGCTCCCTCTCTAGGGAAACTCGCATGGCCTTTTGCTCATCAAACTTGAGATCTCTGTGAACCACTATCCTCCGACTAGTAGACAAATACACCCGATAATTTTGAGGTGTATCAGTGTACCCCACAAATATCCCCAACTCTAATTTTGGCTCAAGCTTCTTCCGTGCATCCTTTGTCACATGGAAATATATCGATGAGCCAAAGATCCTGAATTGACCCACATCTGGTCTCTTACCGAAGAAGGCTTCCTCCGGTTTCTTCATCCCAAGTATGCAGTGCAGGCTTCTATTCTGCAAATAGACCATTGTGTTGCATGCCTCAGCCCACAAGTGAAGTGGTAGGCCTTGGTCATGCAGCATTGCCCATGCTGCCCCTACAATAGTTATGTTCTTCCTCTCGACCACCCCATTCTGTTGTGGGTTATGACGTGCCGTCAACTCTCGTTTAATTCGTTCCATTGCACAAAAGTCCTTCAACTCTTGAGAGACATATTCTCCACCATTGTTGCTTCTCAAGGCCTTGATATTCTTCCCTAACTCTTTCTCGACCAAAGCTTTGAACTCACAAAACTTTGTGAAGGTTTGTTCCTTCTTCTGCATGAAATAAATCCAACATTTTTTAGAATAATCATCAATGAAAATCACATAATACCTTTTCTTCATTGTGGATGTCATTGAGAATGGTCCACACACATCAGTATGAACTCGCTCTAAGATCGCCTTTGCTCGACTGTCTCGATCATGAAAGGAAGACTTGTTGTACTTTCCCAAGGTACAACCTTTGCATGTGTCAACTTGCTCAATTTTACCTTTGGGAAGTCCTGTAGATATCTGTTGCATTATCTTCAAAGCCCCATGATGCAAATGGTCCAACTGCCTGTGCCACAACTTGCCAATGTCTTGGCTTTGCACCAATTCTTCTTTCGTACTCAATGTTGCACAATCATCTACCTCTAGTTTATAGAGCTTTTTCAACCGAATCCCTATCCTCTTGGTTTGACCCATGGCTATGTGTCTTACGAACACCTTTCCTTTACTGAAGACAAAATCGTAGCCTTTATCCTCCAACATCGCAACTGATACCAAGTTCTTCTTCAGTCCAGGCACATACATCACATCTGTCAGGGTGAGAGGAGCTCCATGCTCCCTCTGAAAAGCAACCGTGCCCACTCCTGAAACATTATACTTTCCATCATCACCCATCTCTATGCACATCTTGAGGTCTTTCTCCTCCAAGGCACGTCACCGGTCATGTCAAATGAGGCTCCATTGTCAAGATACCAGACACAACCCATCATTGATGACAACATGCATGTGACGAGGGTAAAGTCCATTTCAAATTGAGAGGCTAATGCCTCACCTTCTGATCCTTCCGAGGATCCCTTCTTGGACTTCTTCGATGGGAAATTAGTCACATAATGTCCCATCTTGTGACAATTAAAGCATCTCACTTTAGACATGTCACCCTTCTTCCCTACATGAGAAGAATTCGATTTGGAATGGGACGCCTTCCCCTTCCCTTTCCTTGCCTTACTTGCTAAGGCCAAATTTTCTTCATCATCATTCTTGGATGAAGAACCATCTCGTGTGCTCCTCCTAATCTCCTCCTGCATGAGATCCGACCACAGTCATTCCCAATCCGGCAGTTTCTCCCTTCCATTCACAGAGTCCTAGTAGTTATTCCAACTCTTTGGAAGGCCAAGGAGAGTGAGGCTCACCATATGTTCATCGGCAATAGTTATTCCCACACTGCCAAGCTCATCCATGCAGGTGGTGAGCTTGTTCAGATATGTGGAAATAGTATCACCCTTCTCCATCTTGATTCTTCAAAGCTTATCCTTGAGCGCCAATTTCCTCTGGTCACTACTGTTCTAGTAGAGGTCCTTCAATGTATTCCACATTGAAAATGGAGTATTGTTCCCATGGAGACTCAAGACAATATGGTCTCGAACTCCCTCAGGGATGATCTATCTCACCTTCTCCACACACTTCTTCCACTCAGCCAACTCTTGTGCATTAGTTGAAGTTGGCTTTTGGATTTCTTGATCAATGAATTGCTTCAAGCCATTGTCTTCTAATACAGCCTCCATTCTATCTTTCCATGCTATGTAATTTGAGCTACCTTCCAAGGCATACTTGAATCTCAAGCCATAGAATGCCATTGGCCAACCTTGAAGTATGATATGAATTCGATTTGCACCTGCAACCTCGAACTTCAATATTTGAATTCTCTTCTCTGTATAATGTTCATAGCTTCGTTAAACTTGGCTCTGATACCATGTAGAAACTCTAATACCATGTAGAAAATCTACTATGTAAATTAACCCGATAATGCAATATAAATCAAAGCAGAATACTATAACCTACTTTTACTATCAATTTGCATAATCTTAAAGATCGAGTTGAACAATATAACCAGAAGAAGAAGAATTAATTGCACAATACACATGAAAATAATTTGGGGAAAGCCTCAGCTAAAAACCCCACTATCTGTATTATCATACAAGGTGGAAATACATAAGAATTATACAAAGCCTTAGCTCTCACAGCTAGGCAGGTCTTAGTACAATCCTCACAGATGCTCACAGGAAATCTTGGCTTCTCACAAGCCTTCCTCTCTACCCTCCAAGCTCCTATTTCCTTGCGTTGTTCCTTTGGGATTATCCCCTTCAACCAAGTGGAAAAACTCGATTTACCAAGTGGATGATCTCCTGATCTCACACACTGCCAGAACTGCGCAATCCTCAAGGAATGATGCCTTGACTGCATGCATGAGTTTTCTTTATAAGAAAACACATGCAACTGATAGTACATTTTCATTGACTTTAATCTCAACTGGGTCTTTCTCAGAATAGACATGCATGAGTTTCTGATGAGAGAATCTTCAGTTAACTCGAGTTCACTAGTTGAGTGCATGCATGCATCAACTGACTGTTAACTCTCTATTAGTTCCTCAAACAGTTTGGAACTAATTTAACTGGACTTAACTCAGTAAACTGAGTTAACTAATTACTACTTAAATACAACTCAATCTTATCTCCTTAATTTAAGGCTTATCTCCTTAATTTAAGGGATAACTCTTGAATGACTTCAGAAAGACTTATAACTTTAATTTCTCCAACTAATTAAGTCAAAGTAACTTAATTAATTATCTCCAAGTAGTCATTAAGACTAAATTCGATTTTAATTCACAATTTAACTTAAGGACAAATTAAATTGAAATATTCTTGTTTCTCATTTCAACACCTTTCACTCGACTGATCCAACGGTTCTTATGCATTGTTGCTCCCTCACATCCTCCTTCCACTGATTTCGACCTCTGGTTGCTTTTCTGCTTGAAACCCGATTTAGCCCAAGTTTCTTTGTTACACCTTAGTTTAGTTTTGATGCTCTTTACTTCTATAACTTAGATAAATAGCATTAGGTTAGTGTTAATTTAGAAATTCTTCTTAGCATAGTTTTTTAATTGGTTCGTTAGGTTATGGTGTAAGTTTACATTTCATTTGTTTTCTTCATTATTGCAGTAGAGTAGCTCTCTCTTAGAATAGGTTTTCTCTCCTTCCATCAAAGAATTAAGCTTCTCCTGACCCTATAGAAGTTTGGCTTGGAACCCCTGGGGTCTCTTGCCAGACAAACAGTGACAACAAGCAGGACATTCACTTATACTTGTGCATATAGCATTGTCACCTCCAAGTTTGTATGAACCCCGGGTTGATAAGTGAATTTGGTAGCGCTGGGAGTTGCAGCATTACTGTTGCAATACCTAGGCTCATCAACAACATCACTAATAAAATATTTTAATAACTAACAATTAGAATATTATATTTTTCCATAAATTTAAGAACATTAAACCAAGATAATTCATTATCATAATAATATTAATAAATATGCAATTAACAATGCATATAAATATTAAGCATTAATTATAATTTTAATATTTTAATCATATAAGATTTAAACATTAGGGTCAATACTAAAAATTAATCATAAAAATCTTGTAATTAACAAAAACTAATTAATTTTTGCAGAAAATTGTTAGTGAATTAATAATCATTAATAATACTAAGTCATAGCATTCAATTTCATCAATAACCATAAATACAATTATCAAGATTTAATTATCATTAATAAAATTTAATAAACATTAATAAAATCAATAAATTAAAAATTTGTTTCATGGCTTTATGTCGGCTCCATGCATTCCCATCCCAACCCTCTCCTCTATTTATTACCCCATTAATCTTTGACTTATTCACTCATCTGATCCTGATGATGAACCACAGAGGTTGATTCGAAACGTCGATTACAAAAAACATAGATGTGATGAATCATGAAGATATTACCACACAATATCAACTTGTCAAGGATGGAAAATCGCTCTCCATCAATGCGCATAAAGGAAAGTTGAAAATTTCACTGGTAAGTGCCAACTAAGCCAAGAAATTGATCAGTGCCAGTTGTTATGCTCCTATACCAATAGGTGTCATATTTCATGATTGACTGATGAAATGCCAAATATGTTCATCCTTTCCATGCTGCAAAGGTTCCATATTTTCAAAAAATCAAAAAAATAAAAAATGAAAATAGGGTATGCTCTAAAATAAAGATCAAAGGGCAAAAAAAGAATGAATTGGTCAAAAGAAAGAAAATGAACCCCAAAGGAAAGACCATGAAAGTGTGCTAGCCCAAAATGCCACTACTATCCTATTTTTGCAAAGAAGTTCAATATGTGCAATCAGTGACTTCTATCACAGTTGATGGATGGCCAAACAACTTAATCTTGGCCAGTCCATGTTTTAATTTTCTTGTTTTAGAGATAGAGAATAAAATATGTCCAAACAGTTCAAGCTTGGCAGATAATTAGTTAGGTAGAGAAGCAAAGGAGCTCAACAGCTAAATCTGAGCCCCTGGAAGAAATAAGGGTAGAATTAGATAGGAGGGCAGTTAAAAGAAAAGAAGAGAGTAAGGGTTTGCTAGTTTAAATGCACCCCAGGAAAAAGGAAGAAAAAATGCTAGGTATGATAAGCTGGGTAGGCAGTTTTGATGTTGCAGAAGTAGATTTATAAGCAATTTTGTCTCTTGAAGGTGATTCATCTCATGGATATCATAAGTGCCATGGCAAGATGGCTGCAAAACAGGTGAAGCATGACTAATTTCCCTCCTCATTTCTCCAAGAACACTTACTAACCTCCCCTCAAGGACATTGAGATCTACTCAGTGCTCCTAGTTCACTTCATTTCATGGAAAAGACTAAGTGAAACTCTATGTTTACTTAGGATAATAAAGCCACATTTCTTGTGTAAAAATGTTTTTCTTCCATTTTGCTAGGTTTTCCAAGTTCATAACTTGGACACTTTTCACTCCCCTAAGCCTAAGTTCCACTTTTTTGACTTAGTGCTTTGTTTGAATATATTTCTCATTTTAACATATTAACACTATTATATAGTTCCTACATAATGTTTTCCCCGCCCCTATTATATAAATACATAAAAACCCCAACAAAACTTTTAATATCCCACCCCGGGCTTATTTATAGCCATATATTAATGTTTTAAGGGGGTCCAAGGTTTATCCGAAACCTTATGGACAACCCTCCCCGCGCGCGCATATAAACATTGTATTTTATTTAACATTTGGTTAAATAAATAACCAAACCCGAACATTTGCCCAAAGTCTAAATACACTGTGAAACATTACAAAGCATTGGTTTATCGTGCGGGTCCCCATGCCATACACCTCCGCGAACTCCATCCACTATCAACCGTCTGATCCGAGCTTTCCCATCGGACAACCCACATGAATATCAGAACCCCTCTGATGGCCGAAGATTAGCGCCTGGGAAAATGGCATTTTTGTCGTCGTACAAGAAACATGTGGCACCCGCCTAGTGTTATCGCGACCCCTTCGCCCAAAACAACCTTTGTCCAAAAGCGGTGCAGGATAATACCATTTACCGCCCCCCACTGACATCGTCACCCACGTCATCACCCACGTCGTCTACCACCTCACCTCCGCATCATCCGTCGTGTCATCCCCCACGTCACCGCCAAGTTAGTCTTTGTACCCCTGCTACACGACAAATATTACGTCATGCTGACGTCACCTGACCGAAGCGCGCCAAAATCAATTTTTTGTCAAAAAGGCGTAAAATGTCGTTTTTCGTTCATTTCTATTTGTTTCTTCTGTGCGACCTCTGCATGTTGTTTCACATCCAAAGCAGCATTTTTCACTACACAGTCTGCCACCCAGCTAAATTGAGTCCACAGCTCGGCCCCTCAGCTCGTTGCGCAACCTGCAAAATGCACAGTACACTGTCAAAACAGGTATTTACCCGAATTTCATTCTTAAACCCTGTGTTTTTCTGATTTTTCTCTGCAAAATTGCCTGAATAACCCAAATTTGAATTAAAAACATTGTGCTGCCTTTAAACCTGCGCACCAGAACCACTGTTTGTGCTCATTTTTACCGAGAAATCCCTCAAACTCCGTCCCCTACTACAAAATTTGCCCACTAACCTAAATTCAAGCTCATTTTGGCCTACAATTCCCGCAGAAAGGACCCAAAAGTGTTATTTTACCTATTGTTTCTGCATAAAACCCAAATTTCAAATTGAAAAATCACAAAAGATTGAATAATGGAGGCTCCAGTGGCCCTCAATGTTACCCCCCTCAATGAACCACACAAAGAATTGGAATGGTTGCCCCTTGCTGACAGAGATTTCTAGATTAATGACTTAATTGGTGACAAGCCTCACCTCCAAGATTTTTGTGAGATTAGGAATAGCTACCGCAGCAATGCCGATGTCTATGGAATTTGGGAGTCCAACATGCCCATGCACTACCTCCCCTCAGTAAATGTGCTCCTTGATATCATCCACTTATGCTGTGCCAATTATGACCCCACTAAAAGAGCAGTTATGGCTCCATCTGAGACTGTCTTATTTTACATTACCCCTGAATCCATAAATGAGATGCTACACTTTAAGCCAACTCAGCCTTTGGCCCCTATCTCCATGGGATTCTTGCTTGACCAAGGTGCCAAGCTGCCCAATTCGGAGATAACTAGAATAGCTCAATTGTTCATGAAACCAAATTTCCAGCCCCATCAACCTCCTCCTTATTTGCATACTTGGTTCACTGAAGCAGGGAAATTCATTGTAGGCATGATTTCCTACATCCTGGGATTTAAAACCAGTGAGTATGTTGATAAGACTACCTTATTTTTGTTGTCCATGTTCACTCTAGGATAGCCCCCTACTGTCAAATATGATTATGCCACCTTCATAGCTAATAATATCCATGAGAAATTCATGAGCCTGGATAGAGAAAGAGTGTTTAAATACACATCATACATATATTATCTTCTGTTATACAATCAACCAGATAGTTTTCAAATTCCCCTTAGAAAATTGGATCTCAAAGGAGAGCGCAGGTCTGTAATTTTCTGGACCTCAGTATTCCATGAATTCCATAACTCTCCTTATACTTATTGTGAATTCATTGATCTATTCATACATCCAGCCTCTTCTTTATTGATGACAACTCCTCCTACCAGACTCTCTAGTGAAATGCAGAAAATTTTACATCTCTCAAAAGGCTATAGTATAGGTGACTGGTACTTTTACCAGAATCACACTGAGATTAGGATATATGGCTGTGAGTTGTGCCACTATAAGCTACCAAAATATGTGCCTATGAGACTGTTTGCCCTGGAATACTTCAGACAATTTATTTGCTCAGATTTGACTCATTTCAATGCTGCCAAGAAAAGGGCATAGATGAAAATAAGAAATCAATTGGGCCCGTTACTCTTCAATAAAAGGGAAGCCTGGGAAGAGGCTGACAAGGTTTTAGGGGAGAAACTTAAGTTGAAACAAAGTTTTTATTGGGCGCCATATGACCCCGAACATTTCATAAGTTATAGAAAAGTGAAAAACAAGCTAATAACATATGTTCACCACAAGATCCCTGAAATTCAACAGTATGCTAACCAACAAGAATGGGTAGAAGGCACATTAGTTGAAGAGATTACTGAGGAAGAAAAATTGGAAAAAGCCATGAAAGAGCTTGAAAAAACACTTGACCTGGACTCTTTTGGACAGGTATCCTTCAGGTTGCCTCAGCACACAGGAGGTGATACATATTTTGCCGAGACTTCTCAGCAACCCACACAAAAAGTCAGTACAGGGTCAGCAAAGGGCAAGGAGATAATAGGTTCAGAGCATGACATAATGACAGACCAGCTAGCTACATCAAAGGAACAAGGCCAATGGCAGGTCCCTCCAGCTCAAACAAAGTCCCCAGAAATCCCTGCACTACAAACTCCTCTAAACGAGGAAAGAGGCAAGAAAATGGATAGGCAAGAAGACACACCGATCAGCGGTCCTGAAGAGCAACCAGGGGAGAAAAGGCAGAGATTGAACCCCCTATCAGAGGAGGAGTTTATTCAGGAGACCACAAACATCCTAAGGGAAGAAAGAGTAGTCAGTCAGGATACATCCCCAGTCACAGAAACATCGGCCAATTCACACAGGCAGGAGATCGGAAGACAACATAGTGTGGAATTCTCTTCTGCCATGCCACAAAGTAGGCAAGGCTCTAACATTAAGAAGACATTTACTGAAATAAAGGCAAAGAATGAGCCAATAAGAATTCAACTTTATAATCACTTGCTGATGATGGCCCCCACAAATCAATAAAGGCTAATGTTGGCATATGACATTCAGGAAGGAAAGATGATCCTTAGTCACTTTAAGCCCAAAATGCAGCAGCCACAGTCAGCTGCTGATTACATCAAGACCAATTTGGAAGTATTAGCCAAAGACATTCATCCAATGGACCAGATTGAGTTGCATAAACAAACTGGAGAAATGGTATACTCCACATTGGCAGATAAGGCATTCTTGGCCCACAAATTGCAGAATTCATTAAATAATACCTCTGCCCAATTAGAGTTGGAAAAGGCTTCCTCTTTAGCTAAGGATAACAGGATAAAATCCTTGGAAGAAATCATCATTGAGCTGGGACATGATCCCAAGGATGCCAAAGGCATTAAATCATTAATAAAAAAGAAGGAAGAAGACATTGCAGCTCTCAGGAAATAGCTCAAGCTGCCTATTACCATGCATCCCCAAACTATAGAGATTGTTGAGCAGAAATCACAGGAAGATATGATGGACCTGCTAATGAAAATGAACGAGAGATTGGCAGAAACAGAGCAAGCATTGGAGAAAGCACTACAGGAAAAGCAGGGAGTGTCGACCTCCCAGCCATCTCAAATAGCTCCAATAGTTACAACTGCTCCTCTGCCAGTTACAACAGTAGTCCCTCCTACTATCCCGACATCAATAGCACCAAGTACTTCAACAAAAACAGCAATAGGCAGCAGCACTACCATGACAACTGAGGAATTAATAAAGGCTATGGAGGATCTAAGACTCCAAGTATCAGAATTAAAGGATGCTAAAGAGAAATTGGCCAAGTTGGAAATAAGTTATGACAAATCTAAAATGATTGTGGCAGAAAAAACAAGGGAGGTAAAATCATTAGAGAATAAAGTAAAGGAATTGGAAAAGGACCTCTCCTTAGACAAGCCTCTGGGAGAAATTAGGGGCATTTTTTGGGCTAACATCAATGAAACAATTAGTAATGAATGGAAATCAATATAGATAATTCATGAGTAGATTGATTTGGTAACAGCAGCTCAAGTAGAGATTCAAAAGGCCAGGGATTCATTAGGACACATGCCTGAACAGGCCAATAGGCTAATACAGTTTTTGAACACCCACACCAAGGAAGAGTTGGCAGCACTAGATATCAGGGATAGGACAAGCACCATCCTAACAATTAAAAGAGTTCTGACCATGAGAAACTTCATACAAAATCTGGAGAGGAAGTGCCAGGACATGCAAATGGAGATAAATGCTTTCACACAGAAGTTTACAACTTTGGAGGAAAAGGGTCTGCCTAGTTTATTAACCAATGACTATAGACTGATGACACATGCAGACTATACTCGCAGGTTGAATACATATGTGGATAATCAAGTCACAACATCATCAAGTTCTGTAGGAGAGAAGGCACTCCCATCTGGACAAAGCTTGTATGACAATTTAGAAAATATGTTTTTTATTGAGCATGAAGTGAGACATCTCTTCATAGTCCAGCCTACTTTCTTCAGATACACGAATGCTGATGAAACTCTAATAAGAATGCGTAGACACCAATTACCAGATGACCAGTGGTGGTATAGTATGCTAGAAATTTTGTAGGCGATTTCAAAGTTTTGTTTATTTTTCCCAGAACACAACAGATATCATAAAGTGGAGAAAGAGGATATAAAAATCGCGCTGGGCAATGATCTATTAAAGCGCAATAAAAGCACCCAGGAAAGCAACGCCAGTGGCGTGGAATGTCACTAAAGTATCCACCGGCCGACTCACTGAGCAAATAATCAATGCATCCCACCAACTTAGCGGCCAACACAACGTCTCTTACTTTTGCATTCATTTCTCCTTGTTTTCAAGATCATTTACTTCTCCTGTAGAGTAGGTGAAAGAAGTTATTGCAAGATATTATCTCTTTGAGATATTTTGTAAACATTTTTGTATAAATACCTCCCCAAGCTAAGTATTAGGGGTTGGTGATACCATTCTGGAACTACGCTGTAACTTTGAGAACTCTTCTGAATAAAAGGTTGTTGGAATTTGTTGTTGAACTCTCTGGTTGTGGAATTGATGGCAGAAGACTATGTTGCAGAATTCTTGAATTATTTCATGGATCAATAAGTCTTTTTAACTCATGTTTTAATGTTTCTGTGTTTTATATATCATTTATATATCATATTCTGAATAACAGGGAAAAAGAATAACCCTGAACTTGCTTAACTGTACTCAGTGTTCAATCTCTATTATTTTTTATATTTTCTTCAGAATTAGCATAAGCAAGAATTCTTAACTGCTCCTATTTCTTTGGTTCTTACACCTTGAATATGACTAAGGAATTCTTAACTGCTACCTGGTAATATTCATCCACTTTCCCTATGTCATCATGATGAAGGATTCTTCGTTTCCCTTCACCCCCTGACCCCATTTCACCTGATTCAAGCTTACAATTTGTTTCATGGTTTGTTGGCATTATGATACATATGTTGTACTTGATGGAAACCCACTCATCTCAGATGATAAATTATAGTGCAGAAAAGTTCACGCACTTTTATGCAGAGAAACGTTTATTTCATGTAGAGAAAAGTTCACGCACTTTTATGCAGAGAAAAGTTTATTTCATGTAGAGAAAAGTTCACGCACTCTTATGCAGAGAAAAGTTTATTTAATGTAGAGAAAAGTTCACGCACTTTTATGCAGAGAAAAGTTTTCACGCACTTTTATGCAGAGAAAAGTTTATTTCATGTAGAGAAAAGTTCACGCACTTTTATGCAGAGAAAAGTTTATTTCATGTAGAGAAAAGTTCACGCACTTTTATGCAGAGAAAAGTTTATTTCATGTAGAGAAAAAGTTCATGCACTTTCATGCAGAGAAAAGTTCCTTTCATGAAGAGAAAATTTCACGCACTTTCATGGTTGGCTCATGGTATTAGTCCGACAGTTTTTGATCCTATGGTTTTGGTCCGTGGTATTGCATCCAAAAGTGTTGATCTCACGCACTTTCATGGTTGGTTCATGGTATTAGTCCTATAGTTTTTTATCCTATGGTTTTGGCTCGTGGTATTGCATCCAAAAGTGTTGATCTCACGCACTTTCATGGTTGGTTCATGGTATTAGTCCAACAGTTTTTTGATCCTATGGTTTTGGACCATGGTATTGTGGAAGGCCTAAGACTATAAAAGAGGAAGGAGATCATTTGGCAAAGTATCATCGAATGAATTGAATATCTAATAAGTGTTAGATCTGAAATATTTGTGATTGGGTCATGGTGCAAATCTGGATCTGAATGAAGGAGGAACCTTATCGCATAAAGAAGGATAAGTTCTTTTGATGGGTCATAATCTTTATGCTTGAATAATAGTATCTTTGCATTATTTTGATCTGTTATATGAGGCGCATGCTTGATCTATAAATCTGACAATATGGGTTAATTAGTGTCTAAATATTTGAAAGAAGGAATTATCATTTATAGATCTGCACGCAGGTTTCAGGTTGTTGAAGTAGCGTATATCTTTAAATTATGATCTAGCTACCTCTGTCTATTTCTGCAGTATTCTGGGTTCAGAATTTCGTGTGTGGTTACTGTTACTGTGTTCTGGGTACAGCTGTCAGAGAAGTGTTTACTTGATTCAGTGCTAATTGGGAAAAGGAGATTGTTTGATGCAGATATACTTGATGATTGATTGATGTTCATGGATCCAGTCTAAAAATTTATGAAACGTGGTCCTTGGAAGAAAGAGAAGGTTGTATCCTTCAGTAGGCCAGCACCTACGTACTAGTATCTTGGCTAGTACAAGAGCTAAGGGGGTTGTAGCTCCCTTCCAGGAGAATCTGGAGAACGAGAGAGGGTTGTAGCTCTCTGCAGGTTGTAGCCTGCGTACTGGTAAAGGACTGCACCAGTACAAAATCATTGTAAAAGGAGTTTCTAATTGAAAGAAGATAGAGACATATTGCAGCAGGTGGTTTTCACCCACATTGGGTTTCCACCTTATATCTGGTGTTCTTTTGTGTGACTATTTTCTTTTCTTGTTCCTGCTCATTATTTTATGATACTGACATACAAAGTAATGATCAATATTAGAAGAATTATGCAAAGTATAAATAAGGAAGATAGATTGATAAGAATTTGATAATACTGATTCACCCCCCCCCCCCCCCCCCCTCTCAGTATTATTTCCAACAATTGGTATCAGAGCCAGGTTCTTCTGAAGAAGCTTGATCGCTTGAAGGAAGATCTAACATCATGAGCAACTACGAGAGGGAAGCATCAATCAGGCCACCAATTTTTGATGGAACAAACTTCGTATATTGGAAGGTAAGAGTTACTGCCTATCTTCAATCTTTGGGTACAGAAGTATGGGACATTATAGAAACAGGGTATACTTTTCCATCATCTACTCCTACAGATTCAGCTGAGAAGAAGAAATATGAAACAAATGCAAAGGCAGTTAATACTCTTCTAGGATGTCTATCTCAATCTGAATTTGTGGAGGTTATGCAATATAAATCCGCAAAAGAAATATGGGACAATATTGTTTTGAGCTACGAAGGAGATGAACAGGTAAAGCGTGCAAAACTTCAAACCCTCAGGATTCAGTATGAGAATCTCAGAATGTATAATGATGAAAGTGTGGCTAACTATTTCCTTCGGGTAGATGAGATTGTTAATTGTATGAAAAACTTGGGTGAAGAAATAAAAGAGGCTGTTGTGGTTGAAAAATTCCTAAGATCATTGTCCCCCAAGTTTGAATCTAAAGTGTTTGCAATAGAAGAAAAGGAAAATCTACGAAATCTTACTATGTCTCAGCTACACGGAATTCTAACTACTTATGAAATGAGAAAAGGAGGTCCATCAGACAAGAGAGAAGCTGCTTTTAAGGCTTCAGGCAAAGGAGACTACTATGAATCAAGTCACGTTCCAGAAGAAGAAGAAGAATCAAATTTTGTCAGAAATCTTCAACGGGGTACTGGAAGGTTCAGAGGTAAGCTACCTTTTAAATGTTTTGCTTGTGGAAGAGTAGGTCATTATGCTACCAAATGTCCTCATAAGGATAAGATTGACAAAGGAAAGGAACTTGCCAGATGGAACAAGAAATAGAATGCAAATAAGAAAAGCTACTACACTCATGAAGACAGTGATGGTCTATCAAATAGTGATGAAGATGAACGAGGTGATGACTATAAACTTTTAATGGCATTTGAAGATGATGATTACATGGATGCTATAGATGTGGATAGTTTTTATGAAGAGATTTCTAGACTTAAGAAATGTATAGAAGAAAAGAATATGATCATTGATACCCTACAATTTCAAATTGATGAAAAAGAAAAATATCTTGAAAAGTTAGAAGGTGAAATTGTTGGCCTTAGAAAAGAAATTGAGAAAACAAAGGCTATTAATCTTAAGTTTGTCAAAGGATCTGAAACTCTGGATGAGATCATTAATGTACAGCGTTCTCCGCTAAACAAGATAGGTCTGGGGTATAATGGAGAAACATCTCAAGCATCCACCTCAAAGAGTTATCTTGATGCAGCAAGAAGGAATGAGAAAAAGCACAATGGAGATCACTAGGTAAAGCAGGGACGAATTACATCAAGAACGAACAAAGACTATCAGGTAAACCAGGGGCAATCTGTCTTAAGGATGAACAAAAGCTACAACCAGCCACAGGTAAAATCTTCTCAATTTGCTTCAAGAATGGATGACAATAGAAATTACAATCATTTGGCCGGTAGATTTGATAATCGCAGAAGTTTCTTCAATGGGCAATGTTTCTCTTGCCATAACTTTGGTCACAAAGCAGCTCAATGTGTTGCATATAAAACAATCATGACTAGAGAAGCTCAAAAACAAAGAAGTATGATCGGGATTACAAAAAGGACCTATAACAACTTTTCGGCTCTTGAAAATGAAGTTGAATGTTATATTTGCAATAACTTTGGTCATGAAGATTCTGAATGAAGGAGCAGGTTTCAGCAGACAAAGGAACAAGCCTCAAGCACCAGAACATGGAGAATAAAGGAACCACAAACAGAAAGATGTGGGATAGCCTTTTATGCAGAGGGACAGGAAAATCTATGGTACATCGACAGTGGATGTTCGAAGCATATGACAGGTGATAAAGAAAAACTTGAATCATATTCTGCTTTAGAAAAGGGAAAGAAAGTTTCTTTTGGAAATGATACTCCAGCAGCTATAAAAGGAAAAGGCACAGCTCAGTTAAAAGAAAAGGTCAAAGCTGGAAATGTTTTGTATGTTGATGGCTTGAAGCATAACCTTCTGAGTGTCAGTCAGATGTGCGATCAAGGAACCGAGGTAATATTTCGATCAAATGGATGTAGTGTTCGTGATCTTGATACAGGGAAAACAGTGATCAAAGGTAGAAGAACTCCAAATAATCTATACATATTTGAAGAAGGACAACAACAATGCTATTTGAGCAAGGATGATGAACATTGGTTATGGCACCGGAGGTTGGGGCATCTAAGCTTTTCACAAATAAGGAAGGCATGCAAATATCAGGCAGTTCGTGGTCTTCCAGATATCAAAATTCCAGACAACACTATATGCAAATCATGTCAGTTTGGTAATTAAACCAGAACCAACTTCCCGGAGAAGGAAGTATCAGCCAACAGGCCTCTTGAACTAGTCCATACAGATGTATGTGGTCCTTTCAGGACGAGGTCACCTCGAGGAGAAGAATACTTGATATTATTCATTGACGATTTCTCCAGGTTTCTTTGGTTAGGACTTTTGAAGCACAAAGACGAAGCATTCGAAAAATTCAAATCCTTCAAAGCCTTGGTTGAAAATGAATCAGGTTACAAAATTAAGTGCCTCAGGTCTGACAGAGGTGGGGAGTTTACCTCAAATGAATTTTTCGATTTCTGTGAAGAACATGGGATAAGAAGGGAATTCTCTACAGCTAGAACTCCTTAGCAAAATGGAGTGGTGGAAAGGATGAACAGAACAGTCCAACAAATGGCCCGTGCTATGCTTGATGAGTCCGGAACTCCCGCAACTTTCTGGGGTGAAGCTGCATATGCTGCGGCTGTTATTCTCAATAAAACAAATGTCCGAGTGAATAGCACTCAAACTCCTCATGAACTCTGGTATGGTGAGACTCCTTCGGTAAAACACTTCAAAATCTTTGGGAGCAAATGCTATATTAAGAATACTGATGAGCAACTTGGCAAACTTGAACCTAGAGCAGATGAAGGCATTCTTCTTGGTTATTCTCCACACAGAAAAGCATATAAGTGCTACAATAAAAGACTTGGAAGAATTGTTGACAGCATTGATGTAGTGGTTGATGAAAAAGGATACATTCCTAGGCAAGTAAATCATGAAAATATCGAAGAAGATGAAGACTACCCTCAAAGACAGAATGATGAAGAAGAAGAACCTCAAGAAGCACCAGAGGAACAGATAAGGGTAGAAGAGAAGACTCCATCTAGGTACGTTCAGAAGAATCATCCAAAATCTCAGATTTTGGGGCTAAAAGAAGCAGGTGTACAAACAAGAAGAACAATTGCAGAAGCTTCAAGCTATTTGGCATTACTCTCATCCACTGAACCACAACATGTAAAAGAGGCATGCAAAGATGAATGTTGGGTCAAAGCAATGGATGAAGAACATGAGCAGATCGAAAAGAACAACACTTGGGAGTTGGTTCCTAGACAAAAGGATAAGAATGTTATAGGGACAAAATGGGTCTTCAAAAATAAGTTGAATGAAAATGGGGAAGTAATTAGAAACAAGGCCAGACTTGTTTGTAAAGGGTATGCGCAACAAGAAGGAATAGATTTTGAAGAAACTTTTTCTCCTGTTGCAAGACTTGAGGCCATCCGAATGTTCCTTGCTCTCTCAAGCTTTCAAAAGTTCAAAGTATTTCAAATGGACGTGAAATCAGCCTTTCTGAATGGAGACTTAGAAGAAGAAGTATACATTGAGCAGCCAGATGGTTTCATTCTTGGAAATGATCCAAATCTTGTATGCAGATTGAAGAAGGCTCTCTATGGTCTTAAACAAGCTCCAAGGGCTTGTTACTATCGTCTGGACAAATATCTTCATCAACAAGGTTTTTCAAAAGGATCAGCAGATAGCAATCTTTATATAAAAATTGAAAATTACAAATTGTTGATACTTGTTGTGTATGTAGATGACATTATCTTTGGCAGCAATGAAGAATCTATGAGTCAAAGCTTTGCCTTGGTGATGCAAAACGAATTCGAAATGTCCTTTCTTGGAGAATTGACATATTTTCTTGGCCTGCAAATCCAACAAAAGGAAGGAGGGATCTTCTTGTCTCAAACCAAGTATCTCAAGCAGATTTTGAAGAAATATGGCATGGAAGATGCAAAACCAGTATGTACACCCATGGTCACAGGATGTAGCCTCAGTGCAAATGATGAATCAGCAGCAGTACATCAACCAACCTACAGATCTATGATTGGAAGTCTACTTTATTTGACAGGTACCCGACCAGACATCATGCATGCAGTGGGAATAGTTGGAAGATTTCAGGCAAATCCAAAGGAAACTCATCTTCAAGGAGTAAAGAGAATCTTCAAATATCTTCAAGGGACTCAAAATTATGGCTTATGGTATCCTAGAGATACAGATCTCACACTTCATGCTTATACTGATGCAGATTGGGCCGGAAGCGTGGATGACAGGAAGAGCACAAGTGGTGGTGCATTCTTTATGGGTTCTAGATTAGTATCTTGGTTCAGCAAGAAACAGAGTTCGATTGCCTTGTCTACAGCTGAAGCAGAATATGTTGCTGCTGCATCTTGCTGCACTCAACTCCTTTGGATGATGCAGACCTTGCAAGATTTTCAAATCACTTTTACACCACCCATCTCCATCTTATGTAATAATACAAGTGCAATCAGCATTTCAAAGAACCCAGTCATGCATTCAAAAACCAAGCACATACCAATCAAGTATCACTTTCTCCGGGAACAAGTGCTTGAACAAAAGGTCAAGTTGGAGTATGTTCCTTCTAAGGAACAGGTTGCTAATATACTCACCAAACCATTGCCTAGGGAGACCTTTGAATACCTCAGGCAAAAGCTAGGGGTTGCTGATGCATCATCTTGTTGTTGAATCTCTTCTGATTGTTGGTTGTACGCAAGGTTCATCTGAAGTATATGCGTACATGTGCTGGGTTGCGGATTGGTCAAAGATGGAATGGCACGGGTTCAGGGGGAGCATATCATGCATTGTTGGCATTATGGAGGAAGTACAGAAGGAGATCAAGGATGCTGGTCTGAATATTGCTGCAATACGTCTCTATCTCTTTCATGGTCATTTATGGTGTTTGATGGATTATGGTTCTTCTTTGCAGATCTGGTTTATAGTCAGGGGGGGCATGTTCTTAGGGGGAGCATAACCCTTTGCCCTTGATGTCAAAGGGGGAGAGTGATTGGTTGTTGTTGCCATCAAGTCCAAAGGGGGAGATTGTTGCCATTATGATACATTTGTTGTACTTGATGGCAACCCACTCATCTCAGATGATAAATTATAGTGCAGAAAAGTTCACGCACTTTTATGCAGAGAAAAGTTTATTTCATGTAGAGAAAAGTTCACGCACTTTTATGCAGAGAAAACTTTATTTCATGTAGAGAAAATTTCACGCACTTTTATGCAGAGAAAAGTTTATTTCATGTAGAGAAAAGTTCACGCACTTTTATGCAGAGAAAAGTTTATTTCATGTAGAGAAAAAGTTCACGCACTTTTATGCAGAGAAAAGTTTATTTCATGTAGAGAAAAAGTTCACGCACTTTCATGCAGAGAAAAGTTCCTTTCATGAAGAGAAAATTTCACGCACTTTCATGGTTGGCTCATGGTATTAGTCCGACAGTTTTTGATCCTATGGTTTTGGTCCGTGGTATTGCATCCAAAAGTGTTGATCTCATGCACTTTCATGGTTGGTTCATGGTATTAGTCCTATAGTTTTTGATCCTATGGTTTTGGCTCATGGTATTGAATCCAAAAGTGTTGATCTCACGCACTTTCATGGTTGGTTCATGGTATTAGTCCAACAGTTTTTTGATCCTATGGTTTTGGACCGTGGTATTGTGGAAGGCCTAAGACTATAAAAGAGGAAGGAGATCATTTGGCAAAGTATCATCGAATGAATTGAATATCTAATAAGTGCTAGATCTGAAATATTTGTGATTGGGTCATGGTGCAGATCTGGATCTGAATGAAGGAGGAACCTTAGCACATAAAGAAGGATAAGTTCTTTTGATGGGTCATAATCTTTATGCTTGAATAATAGTATCTTTGCATGATTTTGATCTGTTATATGAGGTGCATGATTGATCTATAAATCTGACAATCTGGGTTAATTAGTGTCTAAATATTTGAAAGAAGGAATTATCCTTTATAGATCTGCACGCAGGTTTCAGGTTGTTGAAGTAGCGTATATCTTTAAATTATGATCTAGTTGCCTCTGTCTATTTCTGCAGTATTCTGGGTTCAGAATTTGGTGTGTGGTTACTGTTACTGTGTTCTGGGTACAGCTGTCAAAGAAGTGTTTACTTGATTCAGTGCTAATTGGGAAAAGGAGATTGTTTGATGCAGATATACTTGATGATTTATTGATGTTCATGGATCCAGTCTGAAAATTTATGAAACGTGGTCCCTGGAAGAAAGAGAAGGTTGTAGCCTTCAGTAGGCCAGCACCTACGTACTAGTATCTTGGCTAGTACAAGAGCTAAGGGGGTTGTAGCTCCCTTCCAGGAGAAGCTGGAGAACGAGAGAGGGTTGTAGCTCTCTGCAGGTTGTAGCCTGCGTACTGGTAAAGGACTGCACCAGTACAAAATCATTGCAAAAGGAGTTTCTAATTGAAAGAAGATAGAGACATATTGCAGCAGGTGGTTTTCACCCACATTGGGTTTCCACCTTATATCTGGTGTTCTTTTGTGTGACTATTTGCTTTTCTTGTTCCTGCTCATTATTTTATGATACTGACATACAAAGTAATGATCAATATTAGAAGAATTATGCAAAGTATAAATAAGGAAGATAGATTGATACGAATTTGATAATACTGATTCACCCGCCCCCCCTCTCAGTATTATTTCCAACAATTGGTATCAGAGCCAGGTTCTTCTGAAGAAGCTTGATCGCTTGAAGGAAGATCTAACATCATGAGCAACTATGAGAGGGAAGCATCAATCAGGCCACCGATTTTTGATGGAAAAAACTTCGTATATTGGAAGGTAAGAGTTACTGCCTATCTTCAATCTTTGGGTACAGAAGTATGGGACATTATAGAAACAGGGTATACTTTTCCATCAGCTACTCCTACAGATTCAGCTGAGAAGAAGAAATATGAAACAAATGCAAAGGCGGTTAATACTCTTCTAGGATGTCTATCTCAATCTGAATTTGTGAAGGTTATGCAATATAAATCTGCAAAAGAAATATGGGACAAGATTGTTTTGAGCTACGAAGGAGATGAACAGGTAAAGCGTGCAAAACTTCAAACCCTCAGGATTCAGTATGAGAATCTCAGAATGTATAATGATGAAAGTGTGGCTAACTATTTCCTTCGGGTAGATGAGATTGTTAATTGTATGAAAAACTTGGGTGAAGAAATAAAAGAGGCTGTTGTGGTTGAAAAAGTCCTAAGATCATTGTCCCCCAAGTTTGAATCTAAAGTGTCTGCAATAGAAGAAAAGGAAAATCTACGAACTCTTACTATGTCTCAGCTACACGGAATTCTAACTGCTTATGAAATGAGAAAAGGAGGTCCATTAGACAGGAGAGAAGCTACTTTTAAGGCTTCAGGCAAAGGAGACTACTATGAATCAAGTCACGTGCCAGAAGAAGAAGAAGAATCAAATTTTGTCAGAAATCTTCAACAGGGTACTGGAAGGTTCAGAGGTAAGCTACCTTTTAAATGTTTTGCTTGTGGAAGAGTAGGTCATTATGCTGCCAAATTTCCTCATAAGGATAATATTGACAAAGGAAAGGAACCTGCCAGATGGAACAAGAAACAGAATGCAAATAAGAAAAGCTACTACACTCATGAAGACAGTGATGGTCTATCAAATAGTGATGAAGATGAACGAGGTAATGACTATAAAATTTTAATGGCATTTGAAGATGATGATTACATGGATGCTATAGATGTGGATAGTTTTTATGAAGAGATTTCTAGACTTAAGACATGTATAGAAGAAAAGAATATGATCATTGATACCCTACAATTTCAAATTGATGAAAAAGAAAAATATCTTGAAAAGTTAGAAGGTGAAATTGTTGGCTTTAGAAAAGAAATTGAGAAAACAAAGGCTATTAATCTTAAGTTTGTCAAAGGATCTGAAACTCTGGATGAGATCATTAATGTACAGCGTTCTCCGCTAAACAAGACAGGTCTGGGGTATAATGGAGAAACATCTCAAGCATTCACCTCAAAGAGTTATCTTGATGCAGCAAGAAGGAATGAGCAAAAGCACAATGGAGATCACCAGGTAAAGCAGGGACGAATTACATCAAGAACGAAAAAAGACTATCAGGTAAACCAGGAGAAATCTGTCTTAAGGATGAACAAAAGCTACAACCAGCCACAGGTAAAATCTTCTCAATTTGCTTCAAGAATGGATGACATTAGAAATTACAATCATTTGGCCGGTAGATTTGATAATCGCAGAAGTTTCTTCAATGGGCAATGTTTCTCTTGCCATAACTTTGGTCACAAAGCAGCTCAATGTGTTGCATATAAAACAATCATGACTAGAGAAGCTCAAAAATAAAGAAGTATGATCGGGATTACAAAAAGGACCTATAACAACTTTTCAGCTCTTGAAAATGAAGTTGAATGTTCTATTTGCAATAACTTTGGTCATGAAGATTCTGAATGCAGGAGCAGGTTTCAGCAGACAAAAGAACAAGCCTCAAGCACCAGAACATGGAGAATAAAGGAACCACAAACAGAAAGATGTGGGATAGCCTTTTATGCAGAGGGACAGGAAAATCTATGGTACATCGACAGTGGATGTTCGAAGCATATGACAGGTGATAAAGAAAAACTTGAATCATATTCTGCTTTAGAAAAGGGAAAGAAAGTTTCTTTTGGAAATGATACTCCAGCAGCTATAAAAGGAAAAGGCACAGCTCAGTTAAAAGAAAAGGTCAAAGCTGGAAATGTTGTGTATGTTGATGGCTTGAAGCATAACCTTCTGAGTGTCAGTCAGATGTGCGATCAAGGAACCGAGGTAATATTTCGATCAAATGGATGTAGTGTTCGTGATCTTGATACAGGGAAAACAGTGATCAAAGGTAGAAGAACTCCAAATAATCTATACATATTTGAAGAAGGACAACAACAATGTTATTTGAGCAAGGATGATGAACATTGGTTATGGCACCGGAGGTTGGGGCATCTAAGCTTTTCACAAATAAGGAAGGCATGCAAATATCAGGCAGTTCCTGGTCTTCCAGATATCAAAATTCCAGACAACACTATATGAAAATCATGTCAGTTTGGTAAGCAAACCAGAACCAACTTCCCGAAGAAGGAAGGATCAGCCAGCAGGCCTCTTGAACTAGTCCATACAGATGTATGTGGTCCTTTCAGGACGAGGTCACCTCGAGGAGAAGAATATTTGATATTATTCATTGACGATTTCTCCAGGTTTGTTTGGTTAGGACTTTTGAAGCACAAAGACAAAGCATTCTTAAAATTCAAATCCTTCAAAGCCTTGGTTGAAAATGAATCAGGTTACAAAATTAAGTGCCTCAGGTTCGACAGAGGTGGGGAGTTTACCTCAAATGAATTTTTCGATTTCTGTGAAGAACATGGGATATGAAGGGAATTCTCTACAGCTAGAACTCCTCAGCAAAATGGAGTGGTGTAAAGGATGAACAGAACAGTCCAACAAATGGCCCGTGCTATGCTTGATGAGTCCGGAACTCCCGCAACTTTCTGGGGTGAAGCTGCATATGCTGCGGTTGTTATTCTCAATAAAACAAATGTCCGAGTGAACAGCACTCAAACTCCTCATGAACTCTGGTATGGTGAGACTCCTTCGGTAAAACACTTCAAAATCTTTGGGATCAAATGCTATATTAAGAATACTGATGAGCAACTTGGCAAACTTGAACCTAGAGCAGATGAAGGCATTCTTCTTGGTTATTCTCCACACAGCAAAGCATATAAGTGCTACAATAAAAGACTTGGAAGAATTGCTGACAGCATTGATGTAGTGGTTGATGAAAAAGGATACATTCCTAGGCAAGTAAATCATGAAAATATCGAAGAAGATGAAGACTACCCTCAAAGACAGAATGATGAAGAAGAAGAACCTCAAGAAGCACCAGAGGAATGGATAAGGGTAGAAGAGAAGACTCCATCCAGGTACGTTCAGAAGAATCATCCAGAATCTCAGATTTTGGGGCAAAAAGAAGCAGGTGTACAAACAAGAAGAACAATTGCAGAAGCTTCAAGCTATTTGGCATTACTCTCATCCACTGAACCACAAAATGTAAAAGAGGCATGAAAAGATGAATGTTGGGTCAAAGCAATGGATGAAGAACTTGAGCAGATCGAAAAGAACAACACTTGGGAGTTGGTTCCTAGACCAAAGGATAAGAATGTTATAGGGACAAAATGGGTCTTCAAAAATAAGTTGAATGAAAATGGGGAAGTAATTAGAAAAAATGCCAGACTTGTTTGTAAAGGGTATGCGCAGCAAGAAGGAATAGATTTTGAAGAAACGTTTGCTCCTGTTGCAAGACTTGAGGCCATCCGAATGTTCCTTGCTCTCTCAAGCTTTCAAAAGTTCAAAGTATTTCAAATGGACGTGAAATCAGCCTTTCTGAATGGAAACTTAGAAGAAGAAGTATACATTGAGAAGCCAGATGGTTTCATTCTTGGAAATGATCCGAATCTTGTATGCAGATTGAAAAAGGCTCTCTATGGTCTTAAACAAGCTCCAAGGGCTTGGTACTGTCGTTTGGACAAATATCTTCATCAACAAGGTTTTTCAAAAGGATCCGCAGATAGCAATCTTTATATAAAAATTGAAAATGACAAATTGCTGATACTTGTTGTGTATGTAGATGACATTATCTTTGGTAGCAATGAAGAATCTATGAGTCAAAGCTTTGCCTTGGTGATGCAGAAAGAATTCGAAATGTCCTTGCTTGGAGAATTGACATATTTTCTTGGCCTGCAAATCCAACAAAAGGAAGGAGGGATCTTCTTGTCTCAAACCAAGTATCTCAAGCAGATTTTGAAGAAATATGGCATGGAAGATGCAAAACCAGTATGTACACCCATGGTCACAGGATGTAGCCTCAGTGCAAATGATGAATCAGCAGCAGTACATCAACCAACCTATAGATCTATGATTGGAAGTCTACTTTATTTGACAGGTACCCGACCAGACATCATGCATGCAGTGGGAATAGTTGGAAGATTTCAGGCAAATCCAAAGGAAACTCATCTTCAGGCAGTAAAGAGAATCTTCAAATATCTTCAAGGGACTCAAAATTATGGCTTATGGTATCCTAGAGATACAGATCTCACACTTCATGCTTATACTGATGCAGATTGGGCCGGAAGCGTGGATGACAGGAAGAGCACAAGTGGTGGTGCATTCTTTATGGGTTCCAGATTAGTATCTTGGTTCAGCAAGAAACAGAGTTCGATTGCCTTGTCTACAACTGAAGTAGAATATGTTGCTTCTGCATCTTGCTGCACTCAACTCCTTTGGATGATGCAGACCTTGCAAGATTTTCAAATCACTTGTACACCACCCATCTCCATCTTATGTGATAATACAAGTGCAATCAGCATTTCAAAGAACCCAGTCATGCATTCAAAAACCAAGCACATACCAATCAAGTATCACTTTCTCCAGGAACAAGTGCTTGAACAAAAGGTCAAGTTGGAGTATGTTCCTTCTAAGGAACAAGTTGTTGATATACTCACCAAACCATTGCCTAGGGATACCTTTGAATACCTCAGGCAAAAGCTGGGGGTTGTTGATGCATCATCTTCTTGTTGAATCTCTTCTGATTGTTGGTTGTACGCAAGGTTCATCTGAAGTATATGCGTACATGTGCTGGGTTTCGGATTGGTCTAAGATGGAATGGCACAGGTTCAGGGGGAGCATATCATGCATTGTTGGCATTATGGAGGAAGTACAGAAGGAGATCATGGATGCTGGTCTGAATATTGCTGCAATACGTCTCTATCTCTTTCATGGTCATTTATGGTGTTTGATTGATTATGGTTCTTCTTTGCAGATGTGGTTTATAGTCAGGGGGAGCATGTTCTTAGGGGGAGCATAAACCTTTGCCCTTGATGTCAAAGGGGGAGAGTGATTGGTTGTTGTTGCCATCAAGTCCAAAGGGGGAGATTGTTGCCATTATGATACATATGTTGTACTTGATGGCAACCCACTCATCTCAGATGATAAATTATAGTGCAGAAAAGTTCACGCACTTTTATGCAGAGAAACATTTATTTCATGTAGAGAAAAGTTCACGCACTTTTATGCAGAGAAAAGTTTATTTCATGTAGAGAAAAGTTCACGCACTTTTATGTAGAGAAAATTTTATTTCATGTAGAGAAAAGTTCACGCACTTTTATGCAGAGAAAAGTTTTCATGCACTTTTATGCAAAGAAAAGTTTATTTCATGTAGAGAAAAGTTCACACACTTTTATGCAGAGAAAATTTTATTTCATGTAGAGAAAAGTTCACGCACTTTTATGCAGAGAAAAGTTTATTTCATGTAGAGAAAAAGTTCACGCACTTTCATGCAGAGAAAAGTTCCTTTCATGAAGAGAAAATTTCACGCACTTTCATGGTTGGCTCATGGTATTAGTCCGACAGTTTTTGATCCTATGGTTTTGGTCCGTGGTATTGCACCCAAAAGTGTTGATCTCACGCACTTTCATGGTTGGTTCATGGTATTAGTCCTATAGTTTTTGATCCTATGGTTTTGGCTCGTGGTATTGCATCCAAAAGTGTTAATCTCACGCACTTTCATGGTTGGTTCATGGTATTAGTCCAACAGTTTTTTGATCCTATGGTTTTGGACCGTGGTATTGTGGAAGGCCTAAGACTATAAAAGAGGAAGGAGATCATTTGGCAAAGTATCATCGAATGAATTGAATATCTAATAAGTGTTAGATCTGAAATATTTGTGATTGGGTCATGGTGCAGATCTGGATCTGAATGGAGGAACCTTAGCGCATAAAGAAGGATAAGTTCTTTTGATGGGTCATAATCTTTATGCTTGAATAATAGTATCTTTGCATGATTTTGATATGTTATATGAGGCGCATGCTTGATCCATAAATCTGACAATCTGGGTTAATTAGTGTCTGAATATTTGAAAGAAGGAATTATCCTTTATAGATATGCACGCAGGTTTCAGGTTGTTGAAGTAGCGTATATCTTTAAATTATGATCTAGCTGCCTCTGTCTATTGCTGTAGTATTCTGGGTTCAGAATTTGGTGTGTGGTTACTGTTACTGTGTTCTGGGTACAGCTGTCAGAGAAGTGTTTACTTGATTCAGTGCTAATTGGGAAAAGGAGATTGTTTGATGCAGATATACTTGATGATTGATTGATGTTCATGGATCCAGTCTGAAAATTTATGAAACGTGGTCCCTGGAAGAAAGAGAAGGTTGTAGCCTTCAATAGGCCAGCACCTACGTACTAGTATCTTGGCTAGTACAAGAGCTAAGGGGGTTGTAGCTCCCTTCCAGGAGAAGCTGGAGAACGAGAGAGGGTTGTAGCTCTCTGCAGGTTGTAGCCTGCGTACTGGTAAAGGACTGCACCAGTACAAAATCATTGTAAAAGGAGTTTCTAATTGAAAGAAGATAGAGACATATTGCAGCAGGTGGTTTTCACCCACATTGGGTTTCCACCTTATATCTGGTGTTCTTTTGTGTGACTATTTGCTTTTCTTGTTCCTGCTCATTATTTTATGATACTGACATACAAAGTAATGATCAATATTAGAAGAATTATTCAAAGTATAAATAAGGAAGATAGATTGATAAGAATTTGATAATACTGATTCACCCCCCCCCCCTCTCAGTATTATTTCCAACATGGTTAATTACCTTGCTCTATAGTACCTCCCTCTATCAAAGAAACCATACCCAACAGTTCACTTTCATTGACTCCATTAACCCAATGGACTGAACTTCTCATATTTTGCACCCCTGTTCTACTGAATGTCACCATCCAAAAATCAAACAAATACTTGTACTTCATAAATAGCCTAATATACCCCAAAACAAAGCTAAATTATAAAGAGAGAGCCCTCTCTGGCTGCAGATTGGCTAGAATCTTCATCTAAGAGATTGGTTAGTGGTTACCTCAGTTTTATTCCCTTTTCTTACAACTTTTGGGGAACAACCTGAGTGATAACATCATTGGCGACTCCACTAGGGACCTGAATGACTGTTTGTTACTGTTGTCTATTTTCTAAAACTACAAATGGAGCCTGAAGTTAGCCAGGCAGCCTTTGAAATCGTTTTTGATATGCAATTATAGGAGTAAATAAACGTTATTCCAGTCTATCTCCAATCTAGTTTTAGGCTTTAAACAGTTGTCTCAAAGACTTGATTAGTTTCCTTGTTTCAACATATCTGAAGGAAAGCCCAAAGCCTCCTATATTTCAAAAGCTTCCTTCAAAATATTGTCAGAACTTGCATCTTTCAAATGCTTCCAGAAAATACCAAAAAATATATTTAGAAGTTGGCTCCAAAGAAGAAAATCCGTTATACTAGATAAAATCCAGATCCTAATCCTCCAGTTGTCTTTGAAAATCCTAATTTGATCCCAAAGAACCTTAGAAGTCGAGATAATCAAGAAAATTCTATTGATTTAAACCTTGACACACCTCAGCAGAACTCTATCCAAACTGAGCTTACTCCCGGAAAAGCAGCAGTCCTTTCTTCCATTGTTGCAGCTTCTTCTATTTCACCATCATCACTTCAAAACATCTTTTCCACTCCTCCATCCACTGCCCTTATTTCAACTATTATCCCCGTGCTTCCAGCTGTGCCATTTATACCTGCAAATATGGCAAATCGATATGCTCCCTTGCAGTTACCTGCAAATCCAGGGGCTATGCCTCAATATTATCAAAGCAAGATTACCTATTTTGATGGTACTGGCACCTACACAGCTCAACAACACACTAAGAAAATGATGGATTATTTTGGGAATTATGAAATTGATGATAATGATGTCAGAGTGAAAATTTTTGTCCAAAGCTTAACCAGTGATGTTAGGACCTGGTTTAGGGCACTTCCTATAAACACTATTGTTGACCCAGATGCCCTTTATCAAACCTTTTTGAATAGATGGGAAAAGAATAAGGACCCATTACATATCCTATCAGAATATGAAAGCTTGAAAAGGGGCCCACAAGAAACTGTCCAAGACTATTGTGCCAGATTCAATAATGTGTACAATGCTATTCCTCAGAACCTTAGACCTCCACCAGACTTGGCCTTGATCAAATTCCCTGATGGATTTGATTCTGACATGGCATATCAGCTAAGGGAAAGAGCTCCTCCAAGCTTAGAAGACATGCAGAGCATAGCTGTTAGTGTAGAGGCCAATCTTATTTCTAAACAAGCTCGAGCTAGAGCTGAAAGAAGGACTCCCTTCAAAGAAGAACCTTCTGCATTTGAGCAAAAACTAGATGCAATTATCAAAGGAATGGATAGACTGGGTGATAGAGTAGAAACAATTGAAAGGAAATCCTCTTGGGAAGGTCAACCAAGTAACACTGCAAGAAATCCAAACTTCAGGAAAAATCAGAATCCTAACACCGGGAAGGCTGGTCCCGACCAAAACATTAGACCTCCATTCCAAGAAAACTATGTTGAAGCTTCAACCTCTAGTGAGCCAACAGAGGATACTCAGATTAATTTGATGGGTCTAAATAGTGAACAACAAATCTTTTTAACCCAGGATGACCAAGAAGCTCATACTTTCAATCAATTTCAAACCAAATCGGGAGAATCATTTGATTTTAGAGAGGGATATGATGCAGCTGTCTATGAGGTTCATAAACAATATAAACTAAGAAGCAGAATGATAGATGTTCCTGAACCCAACAAATAGAAAGATACCAAGCAGCCTAAAAAAGCAAAGGATAAAACTTCCCCTGCAAAACTCCCTGCTAGAAACGACCTTGACCCAAAAGAGCCCACGATTGAGGACATATCAGACTTACAACTATCAAATAGTTAGCCATCCACCTCCTTTCCTCTGAAAGAAAATGCAAACAGATCTCCTAAAATTGATTATGAAGCATATTTAGTTCATAACAGCACTCCTGATAGAGAAAAAACCATTGAAAACACAGCAGAAAAAGAAAAT
This sequence comes from Pinus tabuliformis, assembly GCA_031772625.1. NCBI lineage: Eukaryota > Viridiplantae > Streptophyta > Pinopsida > Pinales > Pinaceae > Pinus > Pinus tabuliformis. Next base: position 1,421,114,492 of record CM062820.1, on the reverse strand, counting down.
CTTGCTGCCCGGAATGAAAAAATTCAAGTGGAAAAACCTTTCAACCTAGAAACCGAAATAGGCAAGTTAAAAATAGCCATTCCACTATCCAAATTGGCTAAACATGAGGTATATAGAGAACAAATCAGCAGGTCACTTCAAATTTCAGAGAATAGAGATGCAGTGAATGTCCTAGATGACCAGCTAGAATTAATTTTTGGCCCTCAAGCAAATGGAAAATCAGTAGATGGAGGAGTTCCTCCATTTTATGTAAGTCTAAACATTCATGACAAAGTACTTCACAATGCAATGTTTGATTCAGGAGCTTCCCATAATCTAATTCCTAAGTCTATGATGGAAAAGTTGGACCTAGATATCACAAGGCCATATAAAGACTTGTTTTCATTTGATTCTAGCCAGGTCAGATGTCTAGGCCTAATCAAAGATTTGTGTGTATCTCTAGTTCAATACCCTGCCAAGACAATTTTAATGGATGTGGTGGTAGCTGATATCCCACCAAAATATGGAATGCTTTTGTCCAGATCTTGGGGTGCAAAGCTCCAGGGATATCTACAATTGGACATGTTTTATGCCACCATTTCAGTCTTTGGCCAACCAAAGAGATTGTACCAGGAAAATTTGATGAAATATGTGGTCAGCAGTCAAGAGAAACCCCAAAATTTCCCCATTGATTCCATGCATTCTGATATGGATTTTTTCATCCTATACAATGCTGAAATTTGTCCCAAAACTGATGACAAGGTTCTACAATCAGCACAAGGAAGAAGCATAAATGGAGAATCCATTGCTCAAGATTTAGAAATTTCCGAAATAATTGAAATAACAGACACACTAGGGGAGCCACATAAAACTGAAAATCCAAATCTGCCCACCAAGCAAATTTCTAAAACTCTTGATACCAGTTGTAACCAAGAAATCCTATGGTATTTAGAATTTGATGGATCAGTGAATAAACTAGGAGCAGGGGCAGGGATTTGGATACATAACATGTAAAATGATCATGCTGAAGGACATGCATATAGGTTGAATTTTAGATGTACAAATAACATGGTTGAATATGAAGCCCTCCTGCTAGGACTCAAACTGATCAAAAGTCTAAGGGCAACTAGGATATCAATTTTAGGAGACTCTGATTTGGTTATTCAACAAATGAGAGGAAACTTTGTCACAAATTTTCTCAGGTTGAGAGCTTATAGAGGGGCAGCAACTGAAATACTTAATATCTTTCTAGAATCCCAGCTTACCAAAATTTTAAGGAAACACAATTTACATGCTCACAGTTTGGCAACATTTGCCAGCACTTGTAAGTTGTCGTTTGAGCCTAATCATCATTTCACTACTGAAATTAAACACGGGCCAGCTGTTCCAGACAATGTTAAAAACTGGCAGGTGTTTGACAATGACACTCAGATCAACAATTTCCTGACTCTAAAAGAGGAATTTTCAAGCACAAATATAGACACAAGCACCATTTGTGAAACTGATCAGATAGACAAAATTGAAAAACACATTTCAGCTGAAACAGAAAATCAAATTTTACATCCAACAATCTTTACCAGCAAAAATTTACAAGAGCTGAAAGAAACAAACTTTGATGAAATTGCTGAAGGAGATTCTGAAGTGATTGAGTTAAAGGATAATTTTTTACCCATAGGCTTGACTCCTCTGGAGGATATTTTTTACTCTAATGATATTCCAAGAAAGCCAAAAATGCAGTCCTTAAACACAGAAATTGAGGACTGTAATATAGGAACTGCAGAAAATCCTAAAGTGATAAAACTATCTAAAGCATTGCCACCTAACCAAAAGCTGAAATACATTGAACTATTTAAAGAATTTCAAGATGTTTTTGCATGGAGCTATGAAGACCTTAAGTCCTATGATACTTTAGTGATCCAGCATACAATACCCCTAAAAGAAAATCAAAAACTTTTCAAACAAAAACTTAGAAGGGTCAATCCTGTACTCCTTCTTCTCATTGAAAAAGAGGTCAAAAGAATGTACGAAGCTGGAATAATTGCACCCATCCGATTTTCAAAATGGATCTCAAATTTAGTGCCCACTAGGAAGAAAATGGAAGAAATAAGATTGTGTGTTGATTTAAGAAATCTGAATAAAGTCTCTTTAAAAGATCACTACCCCTTACCCAAGATGGATCACATTTTACAAAGGGTAGTAGGTGCCTCAAGAATTTCACTGCCAAATGGATTCCCAGGCTTTAATCATGTCCTAGTTCACCCTAATGATCAAGATAAAACTGCTTTTACAACACCATGGGGAACTTTCAAGTATGTAAAAATTCCTTTTGGACTTAAGAATGCGGGGGCAACATTTCAATGATCCATGGACATAGCCTTTGCAAAAGAGATGCATGATTTTCTAGTCATATATCTAGATGACCTTACTGCTTTTTCCAAATCAGATCAGGAACACCTAGATCATCTTAGACAAGTGTTTTTAATCAACAGAAAATATGGCATATCACTCACTCCTAAGAAATCATTATTTGGCCTAGAAGAGGGCAAACTGTTAGGGCACATAATTTCAAAAGATGGCATTAGAATTGACCCAGATAGAATACAAGCCATTTTACAAGTTCCTCACCCAAGAAATATCAAAGAACTACAAGCTTTTCTAGGAAAGATCAATTTTCTAAGAAGATTCATACCCAACTTGGCTAAACTAATAAGATTGTTGACTAACATGCTAAAGAAAGATTCCAAAGTCAAGTGGACAATAGAGGCCAAGCAAGCCTTTGAAGAAATGAAAATAGCTTTAGCTAAAACACCAGTCCTCACAAGCTCAAAATTTGACAGAGATTTTATAATTTTTACTTTGCATCTGAACACACTATTGCTGTTGTCCTATTACAGAAATATGATCAAGGATGTGAAAAACCCATTTCCTTTTTCAGCAGAGCGCTCAGGGATGAACCTTTAAAATATCAAATCATGGAAAAACAAGCTTATGCCCTTGTAAAGGCCATCAAGGATTTCAGATTTTATATCTTATACTCTCATGTAATAGCTTATGTGCCAAATACTGTGGTCAAGGATATCCTAACCCAAGAAGGAATAGAAGGAAAAAGAGGCAAATGGATAGCTAACATTTTGGAATATGACATGGAAATAAAACCAACAAAGATGATAAAGGGACAAGGATTAGCTAAATTGGTGACGGAAACCAACTTTCAAGCCCTTGACATCAATGAGCTGGGTAACGAACAGGAGATGGCGACTCCACAGATCAATCAAGCCTTTTTACAATCACCTTGGTATGCTGATATAATTTATGTATTGTTAAACCTACAGGCTCCTCCAGGGTTATCTAGAACTAAAAAGAGATTTCTCAAAATGAAAGCTTCAAAATTCTGTATTATAGATAATGTTTTGTTTTGGAAAAATCATGAAGGCATTTTGCTGAATTGCTTGACAAAGGATGAAACTGACAAAGTGCTCAAAGAATTTCATGCAGGGGACTGTGGTGGACATTTGTATTGGAAGTCAACTGCTGATAAAATCCTAATGGCAGGATTTTATTGGCCTACCCTGTTTGCTGATGTAAAGAAATGTGTAGTTGCTTGTCATAAATGTCAAATCTTTGAAGGCAAGAGAAAGCTTTTATATCTATCCCTTAAACCAGTTTCCACTGAGAGACCATTTCAACAATGGGGTTTAGATTTCATTGGGGAAATTCACCCTCCCTCTTCTAGCAAGCATAAGTGGATTTTGACCATTTCTTCCATTTTGCTAGGTTTTCCAAGTTCATAACTTGGATACTTTTCACTCCCCTAAGCCTAAGTTCCACTTTTTTGACTTAGTGCTTTGTTTGAATATATTTCTCATTTTAACATATTAACACTATTATATAATTCCTACATAATTTTTTCCCCGCCCCTATATATAAATACATAAAAACCCCAACAAAACTTTTAATATCCCACCCCGGGCTTATTTATAGCCATATATTAATGTTTTAAAGGTGGTCCAAGGTTTATACGAAACCTTATGGACAACCCTCCCCGCGTGCGCATATAAACATTGTATTTTATTTAACATTTGGTTAAATAAATAACCAAACCCGAACATTTGCCCAAAGTCTAAATACACTACGAAACATTACAAAACATTGGTTTATCGTGCGGGTCCCCATGCCATACACCTCCGCCAACTCCATCCACTATCGACCGTCCGATCCGGGCTTTCCCATCAGACGACCCACATGAATATCGGAACCCCTCCGATGGCCGAAGATTAGCGCCCGGGAAAATGGCGGTTTTGCTGTCGTACAAGAAACATGTGGCGCCCGCCCAGTGTTATCGCGACCCCTCCGCCCAAAACAGCCTTTGTCCAAAAGCGGTGCGAGATAATACCATTTACCGCCCCCCGCTTCCCCCCACTGACATTGTCACCCACGTCATCGCCCACGTCGTCTGCCACCTCACCTCCACATCATCTGCCGTGTCATCACCAAGTCAACCTTCGTACCCCCGCTACACGACAAATATTACGTTATGCTGACGTCACCCAACCGAAGCATGCCAAAACCCGCCAAAATCAAATTTTTGTCAAAAAGGCGTAAAATGTCATTTTTCGTTCATTTCTATTTGTTTCTTATGCGCGACCTCTGCATGTCGTTTCACGTACAAAGCAGCATTTTTCACTACACAGTCCGCCACCCAGCTAAATTGAGTCCACAGCTCGACCCCTCAACTCGTTGCGCAACCTAAAAAATGCACAATACACTGTCAAAACAGGTATTTACCCGAATTTCATTCTTAAACCTTGTGTTTTTCCGATTTTTCTCTGTAAAATTGCCCGAATAACCCAAATTTGAATTAAAAACATTGTGTTGCCTTTAAACCTGCGCACCAGAACCATTTTTTGTGCTCATTTTACCGAGAAATCCCTCAAACTCCGTCCCCTACTGCAAAATTCACCCACTAAGCTAAATTCAAGCTCGTTTCAGCCTACAATTCTCGCAGAAAGGACCCAAAAGTGTTATTTTACCCGCTGTTGTTGCATAAAACCCAAATTTCAAACTGAAAAATCGCAAAAGATTGAATAATGGAGGCTCTTGTGGCCCTCAATGTTACCCCCCTCAATGCACCACACAAAGAATTGGAATGGTTGCCCCTCGCTGACAGAGATTTCCAGATTAATGACTTAATTGGTGACAAGCCTCACCTCCAAGATTTTTGTGAGATTAGGAATAGCTACCGCAACAATACCGATGTCTATGGAATTTGGGAGTCCAACATGCCTATGTACTACCTCCCCTCAGTAAATGTGCTCCCTGATATCATCCACTTATGCTGTGCTAATTATGACCCCACTAAAAGAGTAGTTATGGCTCCATCTAGGACTGTCTTATTTTACATGGCCCCTATCTCCATGGGATTCTTGCTTGACCAAGGTGCCAAACTTCCCAATTCAGTAACCAGAATAGCTCAATTTTTCATGAAACCAAATTGGCAACCCCAGCAACCTACTCCTTATCTGCATACTTGGTTCACTGAAGCACGGAAATTCATTGTAGACATGATTTCCTACATCATGGGATTTAAAACCAGTGAGTATGTTGATGAGACTACCTTAGTTTTGTTATCCATATTCACTCCAGGATAGCCCCCTGCTGTCATATATGATTATGCTACCTTCATAGCTAATAAGATCCATGAGAAATTCATGAGCCTGGACAGAGAAAGAGTGTTTAAATACACATCATACATATATCATCTGTTGATGTACAATCAACTAGATAGTTTTCAAATTCCCCTTAGAAAATTGGATCTCAAAGGAGAGCGCGGGTCTGTAATTTTCTAGACCTCAGTATTCCATGAAGTCCATAACTCTCCTTATAATTATTGTGAATTCATTGATCTGTTCATACATCCAGCCTCTTCTTTATTGATGACAACTCCTCCTGGCAGACTCTCTGGTGAAATGCAGAAAATTTTACATCTCTCAAAAGGCTATAGTATAGGTGACTGGTACTTTCACCAGAATCACACTGAGATTAGGATATATGGCTGTGAGTGGTGCCCCTATAAACTGCCAAAATATATGCCTATGAGACTGTTTGCCCTGGAATACTTTAGGCAATTTATTAGCTCAGATTTGACTCATTTCTATGCTGCCAAGAAAAAGGCACAGCTGAAAATAAGAAATCAATTGGGCTCGTTTGTCTTCAATAAAAGGGAAGCCTAGGAAGAGGCTAACAAGGTTTTAGGGGAGCAAATTAAGTTGAAACAAAGTTTTTATTGGGCGCCATATGACCCCGAACATTTCATAAGTTATAGAAAATTGAAAAACAAGCTAACAGCATATGTTCACCACAAGATCCCTGAAATTCAATAGTATGCTAACCAACAAGAATGGGTAGAAGGCACATTAGTTGAAGAGATTACTGAGGAAGAAAAATTGGAAAAATCCATGAAAGAGCTTGAAAAATCACTTGACCTGGACTCTTTTGGACAGGTATCCTTCAAGCTACCTCAGTACACAGGAGGTGATACATCTTTTGTCGAGACTTCTCAGCAGCCCACACAAAAAGTCAGTACAGGGTCAGCAAAGGGCAAGGAGGTAATAGGTTCAGAGCATGACATAATGACAGACCAGCTAGCTACATCAAAGGAACAAGGCCAATGGCAGGTCCCTCCAGCTCAAACAAAGGCCCCAGAAATCCCTGCACTACAAACTCCTCTAAACGAGGAAAGAGGCAAGAAAATGGATAGGCAAGAAGACACACCGATCAGCGGTCCTGAAGAGCAACCAGGGGAGAAAAGGCAGAGATTGAACCCCATATCAGAGGAGGAGTTTATTCAGGAGACCACAAACAGCCTAAGGGAAGAAAGAGTAGTCAGTCAGGATACATCCCCAGTCATAGAAACATCGGCTAGTTCACACAGGTAGGAGATCGGAAGACAACATAGTGTGGAATTCTCTTCTGCCAGGCCACAAAGCAGGCAAGGCTCTGACATTAAGAAGACATTTACTGAAATAAAGGCAAAGAATGAGCCAATAAGAATTCAAATTTATAATCACTTGCTGAAGATGGCCCCCACAAACCAACAAAGGCTAATGTCGGCATATGACATTCAGGAAGGAAAGATGATCCTTAGTCACTTTAAGCCCAAAATGCAGCAGCCACAGTCAGTTGCTGATTACATCAGGACCAATCTGGAAGTATTAGCCAAAGACATTCATCCAATGGACCAGATTGAGTTGCATAAACAAACTGGAGAAATGGTATACTCCACATTGGCAGATAAGGCATTCTTGGCCCACAAATTGCAGAATTCATTAAATAATACCTCTGCCCAATTAGAGTTGGAAAAGGCTTCCTCTTTAGCCAAGGATAACAGGATAAAATCCTTGGAAGAAATTATCATTGAGCTGGGACATGATCCCAAGGATGCCAAAGGAATTAAAGCATTAATAAAAAAGAAGGAAGAAGACATTGCAGCTCTCAGGAAATAGCTCAAGCTGCCCATTACCATGCATCCCCAAACTACAAAGATTGTTGAGAAGAAATCACAGGAAGATATGATGGACCTGCTAATGAAAATGAATGAGAGATTGGCAGAAACAGAGCAAGCATTGGAGAAAGCGCTACAGGAAAAGCAGGGAGTGTCGACCTCCCAGCCATCTCAAATAGCTCCAATAGTTACAACTGCTCCTCCACCAGTTACAACAGCAGTCCCTCCTATTGTCCCGGCATCAACAGCACCAAGTACTTCAACAACAACAACAACAGGCAGCAGCACTACCATGACAACTGAGGAATTAATAAAGGCTATGGAGGATCTAAGACTCCAAGTATCAGAATTAAAGGATGCTAAAGAGAAATTGGCCAAGTTGGAAATAAGTTATGATAAATCTAAAATGACTTTGGTCGAAAAAACAAGGGAGGTAAAAGCATTAGAGAATAAATTAAAGGCATTGGAAAAGGACCTCTCCTTAGACAAGCCTCTGGGAGAAATCAGGGGCATTTTATGGGCTAACATCAGTGAAACAATTAGTATTGAATGGAAATCAATACAGATAATTCATGAGCAGATTGATTTGGTAATAGCATCTCAAGTAGAGATTCAAAAGGCCAGGGATTCATTGGGACACATGCCTGAACAGGCCAATAGGTTAATATAGTTTTTGAACACCCACACCAAGGAAGAGCTGGCAGCACTAGATATCAGGGACAGGACAAGCACCATCCTAACAATTAAAAGAGTTCTGACCATGAGAAACTTCATACAAAATCTAGAGAGGAAGTGCTAGGACATGCAAATGGATATAAATGCTTTCACACAGAAGTTTACAGCTTTGGACGAAAAGGGTCTGCCCAGTTTATTAACCAATGACTATAGACTGATGACACATGCAGACTATACTCGTGGGTTGAATACATATGTGGACAATCAAGTCACAGCATCATCAAATTCTGCAGGAGAGAAGGCACTCCCATCTGGACAGAGCTTGTATGACAATTTAGAAAATCTGTTTTTTATTGAGCATGAAGTGAGACATCTCTTCACAGTCCAACCTACTTTCTTCAGATACATGGATGCTGATGAAACTCTAATAAAAATGCACAGACACCAATTACCAGATGACCAGTGGTGGAAGAGTATGCTAGAAAGTTTGTAGGCGGATTTCAAAGTTTTGTTTATTTTTCCCAGAACACAACAGATATCATAAAGTGGAGAAAGAGGAGATAAAAATCGCGTTGGGCAATGATCTATTAAAGCGCAATTAAAGCACCCAAGAAAGCAATGCCAGCAGCACGGAATGTTACTAAAGTATCCACCGGCCGACTCACTAAGAAAATAATCAATGCATCCCACCAACTGAGCAGCCAGCACAGTGTCTCTTACTTCTGCATTCATTTCTCCCTATTTTCAAGATCATTTACTTCTCCTGTAGAGTAGGTGAAAGAAGTTATTGCAAGATATTATCTCTTTGAGATATTTTGTAAACATTTTGTATAAATACCTCCCCAAGCTAAGTATTAGGGGTTGGTGATACCATTCTGGAACTACGCTGTAACTTTGAGAACTCTTCTGAATAAAAGGTTGCTGGAATTTGTTGCTGAACTCTTTGGTTGTGGAATTGATGGCAGAAGACTATGTTGTAGAATTCTTGAATTTTTTCATGGATCAATAAGTCTTTTTAACTCATGTTTTACTGTTTCTGTGTTTTATATATCATTTATATATCATATTCTGAATAACAGGGAAAAAGAATAACCCAGAACTTGCTTAATTGTACTATGTGTTCAATCTCTGTTATTTTTTATGTTTTCTTCAGAATTAGCATAAGCAGGATTTCTTAACTACTCATGTTTCCCTCATTCTTACACCTTGAATATGACTAAGGAATTCTTAACTGCTCCCCGGTAATATTCATCCACTTTCCCTCTGTCAGCATGATGAAGGATTCTTCGTTGCCCTTCACCCCTAACCCCATTTCACCTGATTCCAGCTTACAATTTGTTTCATGGTTAATTACCTTGCTCTGTAGTACCTCCCTCTGTCAAAGAAAACATACCCAGCAGTTCACTTTCATTGACTCCATTAACCCAATGGACTGAACTTCTCATATTTTGCACCCTTGTTCTATTGAATGTCACCATCCAAAAATCAAACAAATACTTGTACTTCATAACTAGCCTAACATACCCCAAACAAAGCTAAATTATAAAGAGAGAGCCCTCTCTAGCTGTAGATTGGCTAGAATCTGCATCTAAAATATTGGTTAGTGGTTACCTCGACCGTATTCCCTTTTCTTACAACTTTTGGGGAACAACCTGAGTGATAACATCAGCAAGAAGTATGTTTTATTGTTTTTAAGAGAAAATTTGTTTGTAAAAGAGTCAATAAGAGGTAAGGCATCCCTGGAGGGGTGTACTAAGAAATAGAAAAAATAAATGGAAGAGTTGTTACAGGCATACAGGGATATGTTTTGAGAGCCTAAAGGGTTACCACCTAAGAGGGAAGTGGAGCATGAGATCCAACTATTGCCAAACTCGTCATTTCCAAACATTCGGATATACATGCAGGTTGTTATAGGTGGAGAAATAATGGCAATAGTTACGAGAATAGGTTTTTCATTCAACCGAGTACATCACCATGTGGGACACCCATCAACATTGTGCCAAAGAAGGATAGGAATTGGCGGCTGTGTATAAATTACAGGGCATTGAATAAAATCATTCTCAAGAACAAGTACCCCCTTCCCAGGATAAATGATTTGTTGGATTTGTTGTAGCAATAAAAATACTTCACCAAGATGGACTTAAAGTCTAGATATCACCAGGTTTGAGCTAGAGAAGAAGATACCTGGAATCTCGCCTTCAAAACCATGTAAGGTTTGTATGTGGTTATTCATGCCATTTGACCTATGTAATGCACCAACTATGTTTATGAGATTAATGAATGATGTACTGCACCCTTTTATAGATTCATTTGTTATTGTCTCTTTGGATGATATACTGGTATATAGTGCTACCTGGAAGGAACACATCTCACATTTGACGTAGGTGTTGGAGACATTAAAGAAGCACCAACTACTAGAAAATCTCAAGAAATGTGAGTTTGCATGGCAATCTTTGGTTTATCTAGGGTATGTGATAGGTGAAGGAGAGCTAAAGATAGATCCTGCCAAGATGGATTCCATCATGAAATGGATAGTACCTACTAATGTTTTTGAAGTCAAGAGTTTCATTGGGGAAACACAGTAGCTAAGGAAATTCATAGCCTCATTTTCATCATTAATAGCACCACTCCACACCATAACAGCAAGTGGCAAGAGTTTCCAATAGGGAAAGGTTCAACAGAGGTATTTCGAGGAGCTAAAGAAGAAGATCAGTCAAGCACCAGTTCTGGAATTACCAAACTTACTGCAACCCTTTAAAGTGGAGACAGATGTGAGTGGGTATGAAATGGGAGCGATATTCATGCGGGGAGGAAGGCCTGTATGCTACCATTCTGAAGTATTTCATGGGGAAATTCTTAACTACCCTACCTACGACAAGGAACTCTATTCCTTGGTGCACACTGTGAAGAAGTGGAATCATATCCGATGGGAAAGGAAATAGTAATACACATAGATCAATAGCCATTATTGTATCTATAGGCCTAGAGTAAGCTACAACAGACCATCCATTACAAGTGGATGGGATTTCTATAACAATTTCACTTGGTGATCAAGTACAAGAAGGGTAGCACAAACAAGTTGGCCAACATGCTCTCAAGGCCACCCACATCAAAGATCACAACTTTGGGGGCTCTTGTGCACATGGAACCATTCATCCATGATGTATATAGAGAGGCAAATTCAAAGGATGAGGACTTCATGGAGGTGTTTCAGCAGTTACAGAGTCAGAGTCATGTGCATGATGGCGACAGCACCATTGACTACCATCTCCATGATGGGTTACTCTACAGGATGGATAAGCTATGTGTTCCTAAAGGTGAGCGATTTCAACTTATAATAGAGGCTTGCACCTCTAAGGTTACAAGGCACTTTGGTGTAGGTAAGATAGTGGAAAACTTGCAGAGGTATGTGTATTGGCCCAAGATGCAAGAGTAGATAGCTAGGTTCATAAGAAGATGCATGCTTTATTTTACTAGCAAGCCTAACAAAAGGAAACAAGGTATATATCATCCCTTACATGTACCCACTCATCCTTGGGAAAGCATTTCCATGGACTTTGTGGGATTTTTACAACAACCAGGAAGGGACATGACTACCTGTTCATAGTATTTGACAGGTTTAGCAAGATGTGTGTTATGATTCCCTATAAAAAGACCATAAATGGGCAAGAAGTGGAAAACCTATTCTTTGGACAAGTTTGGGTGCACTTTCGGATACCAAGGAGCATCATTTCAGATAGGTGTTAGAGTCGGTCTGGTCAGCCCTCTGTCAAAGATCAAAACTCTTTGTGCATTTCAATTTTAGGTGTCCCACTCCATTCACTCAGCTGCATTTCGCTAGGAGCATGCCATGATCTGACGGAGAAAGTCATGCTAATCATTTCCCCTCATGTCTGGCTCCTGTTGGCTCAGGTATTTTACCAATAATCACCAAAGTCCATGACAGTCAAGGTCTGGTCCTTTACAGGACAAAGTCATTTTCTATGTTTGGATCTAGGAATTCATCAATTTGGTCTTTGTAACATGTCCAGTAAAGCCATGCAGGCTAGAGGGGGACCCTTACACAACTATGGTTCAGAGAGCTTCATCGTCACGTGGATAGACTTCGACTCTTCTTCAAAACTCTGTTTTGAAGAAAAGTCAAACAAGGTCATTTATGACAAAATTTTCCAAAAAATCGCCAGTTGACTTTTCAGATGCAGTCATGGTTTCCGTGGCCAAATGCTCTATCATACAGTCCCTGCAAATATGTGCCGAAAATTTCATCATTTGAGCCAAAATGTCAAAGGGAAAGTGAAAATCAGTGTGTTTTAAAGTCAGTGAAAAAGTGCAAAACGCAACATTAGAAAAATGGGTTTTCAAAGAAGCAAAAATTAAACCCATCTCTTCCAAGGCTATATATACATGTTTTTACCCAAATCAAAGGCATTGTGCTATTACAAGACTTGGAGAAGACATTGCAAAGGTGTGAGTGGGAGATTGGAGCGTTTGACCAAGTAGGAGTAGGTTTTAGAGGGCGCGGCGCACATACCCAGGAGCGCGGCACACTCACCGGGCGCAGCACACACACAGCCAGCCCGCAGTTGACGGTTTACACAAGCACAGCGCACTAGGATTTGCGCACGACGCACACAGACCAGGGGCCGTTGCCAAAGTACTCCAAATTTTGGTGAATGCTATCAAATCAAGAGGTAGGCCTTATGACATCACCGGTTCATCAAATTTTATCAATGATATGGTGTTTATAGAGATGTTTGAATGTCACCCAAATGCATAAGGTCAACCATAAGAAATCACCAAGAAAATGATGGATAGGGTTGTTACAATGTGTTGTTAGTGCCAAGGTTTCACTCCACTCACCTATTCCCCTCACCTATCATTTTTCCCATCTCCCCTCGATCATTTTTCCTAAAACCCTGCCCTAAATCACCACCTAACCCTCTCCCTATTCCTCCACTATTTGGTCAACTCAAAATCACCATAAGACCAGCTCATCGTGCAAGCAAGGCTGTGGAAGAAAGGTGCATGGTCGAAGAATTGAAGAGTCAACCATTAGGAGCAATTTAGGTTGATTTCAGAGCGCGCGGCGCACACACCAAGGAGCACGGCACAGTCATTGGGCGCGGTGCACATAGATCCCGTCCACTGTGTAAATCCGCCACTGGCGCGGCACACTCAGAGCGCGCGGCGCACTGGGTATTGAGCGCGGCACACAGGGATATAAAGCCCAGAAACGAATTAGTTTGCCTACAAATTTTTGGATTCTCGTCAAATTTGAAATATTTTCAGAGCAACTACCAACTTCATTGGAATCAAAGGGCAGCATAAAACTCAGGGTACAAACAGCAGTAATGGCCTCCGAAGTTTCATCAGAATATGAGGAGGAGACCCACAATGACACAGCTTCGGGAGAAAGGGCCCAAAGGAGACATCACCGGAGTGGCATACAGCTTAGAGATGAGCCAAACACCCTCACCGAGTTGTAGGCATGCCCTCTTGCTATGTCTTGTTTCCAGCACTTAGCATGTTTTGAATTTTTTCAGAGGGTGGAAAATATCAGAGTTCATCATGAGTTGGCCCGTCTTTTTGCACTTCACCTACATGGAGGACAGTCTATCTTGGTTGGGGTCATTTTCACATTGACACCCGAAACCATATCAGTGGCAACAAGCATACCAAACATTGGAGAGTAGAGGCACAAGAAGAAGAAGGTAGAGAGGCATCATTATGAGCCTTACATCAAAGACAGCTGTTTGAGCCACCTCACGAGAGTTTTTCCATTCAGATTTTTGAAAGATGAGTATGCCTCGCTCATGAAATTGATCATGAAGTACTTCAGTTGCGAGGGGAGGTTTTCTCGCCTTTATGCCTATCACATCAGGTTGCTCATGCACTTTACCAGGGTGCAGATGATGAACCTCCCATTTTTCATTTGCGGGAACATAGAGAGGATGAGAAATTTCATGCAGCACAAGACCCCTCGACAGCAGCTTAACAGTGTGTATCACTTTGCCCTTATCCGGATTTTGGTGGACCATCAGTTTGGATTGCAGGGTATTGCTTTGGAGGACTTCATCTCCCGTGACTTCTTCAGCGCTCCACAGGTGGTTTCAGAGGCAGAGCATGAGATAGGGGGCCCATCTCATCAATATGAGCGACATGAGACTGCCACTATGCCAGTATACATCACCTATCAGAAAGGCAGTAGACCCTTATTTGCAGCAGCAAAGTGAGTGTTATCTCTACCCGGGGTGGAAGGGGCCTCGCTTCCGACATCAGCATCACAAGAGTAGGGTAAGGGTAAGGAGCCCGTGCAGGAGGAAGGGCCATCAGGTGAGCGAGAGACTGAGTTTGTTCTCCTCCAAGATGATGAGACAAATGCAGAACCAACAAATGCGGAGCTTACAGAGATCATCCAGGAGTAGCAGTCAGTGATTGAGTCCTTATCCCTTGACTTGGAGAGGGCCAAATGGAACATGAAGTACCTGGAGTAGAGAAACAAATAGCTTGAGGACCAACAGACGATCATGGAGCTGCAAAACATTCATGAGCATCGCCAAGCTGCTCAAAGAAGAAGGGTTGCGCTCACATCTTTGGAGCAAGCAATCAATGAGGATCGGGAGGCCAACCTTGAGAGGGTCAACATGCATTTGGAGAGGCTATTGGACAAAGCCGACTAGGACCTTTCTCTACTGAGACATATGGCTTTCCATTACAGGGTGTGAAACATGAGTGCACAGGCCCGGATAAGGAACTTGAAGGCAAAATTGAGGAAAGAAACAAGAAGAGCAAAAAGGGAAAAAGAGTAAGATCAGCTTCGAAAATTGGCTGAGGCTGCCCATCATAACACCCCATAGAGATCCTCCAGCCCAAATTTCACAAAATTTGGGGAAATTTTGGTCACTTGGTAATTTTTTGGGTAAAAAACAGGGATTTTCTCCCTGTGCACCGCGCCACTGTCGCGACGCTAAAATTCTAGAGCTCCAAATGAGGAATGGCTTGTAGATTTGGATTCAGCATGGAAAATTACAACTACTAGTGTCCAGGCAAGAGATTTGGGCAAGATCTGGGTCTCCTAAAGGTCAAAAAACACCCAAAAATGGCCTCTCTACCACTTTTTTGACACATAGAAAGTAGTCTTGGGAGAATGGAGATTTGGAGGGGAAAATAAGCACCAAATTTGAAAATTCTAGTTGGGTTAGGAAGTAGACAGGACAGGCTTTCCAGCAAGCCCACTTGGGCACATTTTGGACACCTACAAGTTCCCCAAAACAGACCCCAAAGTAGCGCGAAGCACAGAAAAAATGGCGCGGCGCACAGAGGAAAAAATTGCCAATTTGCTTCCGTTTCACGAAATTTCGGTTCACGACTTCTCCAATTTGGCCCGCTCATCTACACTTCGGTTTTTTGGCACCAAAGGTGGAATTTAAATAGTTTTTTCTCCATATTTTCTTTTATCCAAGTGGCGAAGGAAGGCAAATGGTCACCCCAAGCCAAATGTCATGTTTTTAGTGTTGCACCTGTAGCTGATGGTTGGCTCTCCATCTCCATTTTGTAATGATTCGAGTAACTCCCCAACCCCTGGGCGTTCTATCTCTTCCTCACACATTCTATATATTGTATGCAAGATATTTGCAAAGGGTTGGTTGGCTTGTAACTTCTGGGAGACTGTGGGAAAGAAACTTTGTTTCTTCCCTTTGTATTTTTGACAGAGAATTAATGAAAGGCAGTGGATCTGTTTCATGAGATTCTTGTGGTTGTGAGTGTAGCAAATGTGTCTCTTATTTTTTCATATGTATTTCATCATGTTTCATAGTTCAATTCATGTTCATTTCCAGTGAAATTTTCTGAGTGAGATTAGGTAGAATTCAATTTTGTTGCTCTATCTATGGGAAAATTTCATGTTCAGTGTTATTCTTCTGTTGAAAAGGATTCATGTCACTATTCCCTTTTCACTTTCTTCAGAAATCTATTCATGTCGTGGTACCTCAAAATAAATTGTTACATTTTCCGCCTACCTTGCCTCACGAAATAATATGTGCCTTTCTATTAAATTCTCTGTTCTTTGCTGAGCGTCGGTCCCATAACATCCTAGAAGCTCAGTCATTCATGAAAATTGTTTCCCGAAATCCCTATTCACTTACTAGCCTAAGGTAAATATTTCATTGTAAGTCATCTCAGACCATTTTTTTATTATCTATTCACTGAGCGTGACTCGGAGAGAGCCCTCTCCTGCTCTGGTAGGGCTAGCTACCAGACTGAGCGTGGTTTTTGGTTACCCTAATTTTTTCCTTCCTTCAGCCTAAGGCAGATTTAGGTGCTAACAACAGGGACACAAGATTTATCAGTACATTTTGGACTACATTGTTAGAAAATATGGACACAAAGTTAAACATATATACAACATTCCATCCACTGATAGATGGGAATATAGAAGTAATCATCAAGACTTTGATGCAACTTCTAAGGGGATACTACCAGAAGCAGTCGAAGACCTGAGATGATAATCTAGTATATATACAGCATTCTTACAACATAGAAGTCCACACTTTTGGAGGGAAGTCCCCATTTGAAACTTGTTTTGGATATTTGTCATCATCTCATTTGGAAATTAGATATGGGAAGGAAGGAGGAGTGAGGGAAGATCTTACAGGAGATGTCTTGAGGGTTCAAAAATTTATAGAGAAGATCAGGAAGATCCATATATACGTACAAGAGGCACTACAGAAGTCACAATAAAAATATAAGGCCAAGCATGATCAAAATAGAATATAGAAATCATACAAGGTGGGAGACAGGGTATGTTGAACAAGGAGGGGCTACAGGGGCCTGATAAGAAAATAAAGGCTCTGAGGTATAGTCGCTTTGAGATACTAGAAAAGGTGGGTGATAATTTCTATGGACTCATTTTACCACCATATATGTGTGTTTGCTCAGTTGTGAATGTAGAGAATCTGAGAATCCATGAGCCTTCCATGCTAGGTCAAGAAAGAGAACATGTCTTACCTTCTGTGGAGAATTTGTCACCAAATTATCAGGTAGAGTTAACAGAAGATATAGTTTTGCAGAATAGGTCTAAAACTATAAGACAGAGACAACATTCCCTTTTGCAGATTGGGTTGTGTTTCCGCCTCGCTTGCACACCTAGGTTAGTGTGGGAAAGTTCCTCAACCCCACAAGGTGTGATCTTGGTGGAAAATTAAGAGAAGGAGTTTTCACCTAATCCATACTCTCTCTATTAAAGCTCCCTCCTAGTTAAGCTAAGGGGGGTAGTCTGTAAAGAAGGTTAATTAAAGGAAATGTGAGTTTCTAGGAGACTAAAGTTAGAAGGAGATAATTATCAAAGATAACTTGATTCCAAAATGAGAACAAGCATATAAATATATAAGCAACATCCAGTGAAATATTCAAAGTGTAAACCAGTGCTTCAAAATAAATGGCAAATGCTTGCTCAAAATAAAATTCAAGATACAATGATAAATACTCCTGCAAAATCAAATGTTAGACCAAGATGAGCATATAAATATCACTTGCAACTATAAAGGAAATAGTACTTGGAAGAAAATGATCAAGTGACAAGATAATGACATCAATTAGTCATGAGCTAAATGATCATCAAAGTGACAAATACATGAAATTACTTGAAATAGCATTGCACCAATGAAGAGTATTCCAAGTACAAGAAAGCTAATAGTTGCAAAAGTTAAAAAATTCACAATAGTTGCATAGTAAAATAAATGCTTCTTGAAATAAGGATGATATTTTTAAATAAGACTCAAACAAATCCAAGATAGCATATGTAGGAGAATTGAATTTGAAAGTTGTGATGTAGATGTGCTCTTGGTTTATTTTATTAGTTGTATTCTAAAGAAAAGTTTCAATTGAACTTCGGTCCCCAAACCTCACCCTCACCCAGAAATCTGGATCTCAAAATGAGGAGTCAATAGGGGTGGAGGGTCCCTAATGTCGATACAAGCAACTTAAGTTGGAGGTTTATTTTAGATATGCTTGAGTGAAAGTGAAATGACAATGCCTAAGGTAAATTTTCACTAACAACTTCAAAGAAAAATTAGAATGATACTTGACAAGAAATTTAAATGGAGTTATAGGCACTTGAAAGAAAATGAACCAAATATGAAATTGCAATATAGCTTCCAAATAAAGATGCTCCAATAATGTCAAGATTAATCAAAATAACTTATGAAATACCTTGCCAAGTAAAGAAATGGAAACGAAAAAGTGAAACTAATCAATGCTTGAAAAGTGAAGTAAGTACTTGCTTGTAACTTGAATGCACATAAAGAAAAATTTCTCATAAATAAATATTGCAAGTTGTAGCTTGAGAAAAAGTAAATTGCATACAAGTGTTTTAACTTGAAAAGGAAATTAAAGTTGCACAATTTCAAGCACTTGAAAATTGGAATAACAAACTAGATAATCTCACTTGTAAATGGAAAAGTAAATGTGAAAGATACGTTAATCCCAAGAACTAAAGTGAGCGTTGAGAAAGTTAGAACAAGTGAATGAAGTGTAAGAGTTTGAACCATGCAAATTTAATCCACCCAAGACAAAGACTCCCTCTAAATGGAGAGATAGGATACCATGGGAGAAATCTCCCAAACTCCTACAAGCTAAACTAAAATTTTATTAGAGACTTTGTTACAATGATGAGCCTCTCAAAGGCCACAATTCAACCAAGGGAGGTATTCAAGAAAAATTGAACTTCTCCTTAGAAATCTAAGAAAATGAGTAGCCTCTTGAAATATGAAAATTTAGGACTTATTTTTAAATGCAAAAATCAACTTTCTACAAAGTTAGGAAATAGTACAAAAATTAGAGGCTAAGCCCATATAGGCTCACGACCTTCTTGGAGAAATAGGCATCCTTTGAAAAGGCTCAAGGCCTTGAATGAATGCTTGCTCTAAGACCCACAACCTCCTTCTTTTTCAACTCCAAGTATGTGTCAAATGTCCTACAAACAAGAGCTATTAGTTTGGAACTCTCTTTTACTAAAATTTGCCCCAAATATGAGCTATTTAGGGCTGCAAAACAAATCATATTTTTTATCTTCAATCATCACTTTTCAAGGTGAAGCTCTCCAATCCTCCTTTTAATCTACATAATGCAAGCAAGAGGACAAAATTAAATTCATGGTTTCATGTCAAAAATGATATTCAATGTAAATCCAAATGCATGCAACAAGAGAGAAACTCCCTTATGCAAACAAGAAAGGCCAAGCCTTTGTTATTTCTCTAGAAGCCTAATAAATTATTTGAAGAACAATAGATTAAGAAAGAATTTAAATTATGCTTTTGTGATCTAAGAGAGCCAAAGGAAAGGAAACTTCCTCATTGCAATTCAGAAGATAATATCCTTGAGGCAAAATCGATTAAGTCCTTCAATCCTTGAGCTTGAGAGTGAATTGGTCTATTGGAGAGTTCTCCCACACCCAAGTAATCCTTCAATAAACTCTAAAAATATATTTCTAGACACTTGAAAATATATGTTAGCCTTCATAAATGATTTAGATAGTATAATGGGTGAAAGAGCTAGAGATTCCTTATAAAATCATCTAGTGCTTCCCACTCCTAGAGGATTTCTCTAGTCAAAAATAAACACAAGATAGCTTGCATATATTAATCCAAAATGAATGGAAAGATGATATCTAACATAATCCAAATTGCATATAGAAAATAAAGCACATAAATCAAAACAATATCACCTCAAGAAGATAAGGAGAACACCATAAATAGTACCCCAAAGTCTTTTTTTTATTAGTATATGAAAATGAGTAGACAATCCAGTAGAGTCTCCTTAAGCCCAATAGCTCGTTGTAAAGATACAAAAGGAGAGCCCAAAGCTCACTTAAATAGAGAAATTGGAGAAGATATCAATGTAAACTTCGATGCCAAGTGGAACATGGTGGAAATCACAAGGAAAAATCGAATTTGCTGTTTGGGGCCCCAAATGCCAAGTGTAGAGACCAAATTTGGGAGGTGGGTAGTGTATTCCTCTTTTTCCCATGTGCCAAAATCGAAATTCCTTGTTGTAGATTCAAAATGTTGGGTGATATGGACAACAAACTCCACAAAATCCTCAATAAGAAGATGCCCAATACTTGAGGTGTGAACAACTCTGCAAATCAAACCTCAAGCTAATGGTTAAATTGTTGCGTGTTGGTTGTTTAGAAGTGTTGTGCGTAAATGTTGAAGTGAAGTGCGTTGAGGATGCCATCAATAGTTGCGTACAATTGGCAAGGTTTTGTGAGGTGTATTTGAGACATTACTCCATACTTTTATCATAAAATATTTTCTCAAATCTTTGATAACTCTCTCAACCATGCGTTATTTTTTCCATGAGCAAATCGTACCCCAAGCTTGGCCCACCAAACAATTTCCCATGTGCAAAAATCTTGTGCCACTTCATCCTCACACATGGACTTTGACTCACCTTTTGGACTTGAGTGATTTTCGCAGACATTTCAACCTCAATTGGACATCTGGGAATTTTATTTTCTCCATTTTTTATATTTTCTTGGTTATTTATTTCTCATTTTCCCACTAGACTTATGAAAAAGTGGGTTTTGGGGGTTTAAAATGATTTTTCACCCCTCAAAATGTGTCTTAGTAAAATTTTAGGAGGAGAGGTGTAATTTTGAGCACCCATACCCCATACAACTTCTCTAGACATCACTTATTATAATTTACAATCAAAATTTATTAAAATTTATGCCCTGCGGGAAAGTTTTAAAATGACTCCTATGCCTAATCAAATTCCGCAAAATTTTATGAGTGATATAGTATGGTAATATAAAATGACCATAGACACTAGGAATCACCCAAGGCCTTGTCATCAAGTTGCACTCCAGATTTGGGGTTATATCTTGGAAGAAAAAACTCAATTGATTATTACGTGCGAAAGAGTACCGATAATTAACCAAGTAAAAAAACTTCCCAATAAATTGACTTGATGAAAATGTCCCAAGTTACCTAGGCCTATTACATGACTCAATTCATCGTACTACCATCAATTTACAAAATCCCCATAGGGCTTGTAGAATCTGAGTGCAATATAGAAGAAGAATGAGAAGAAGAAGATAGAGTTTAAAAACTCTTATGATATATGAACTTTGATGGTACATGATCCCTCTGACATATCCTCGGGCATGGACTCATTAAGTATTCAAGTACATTTCAGTTGTCAACATTTTGCTCCACATGGGGATGTGTGCAAGATAGGAAGTGATAGCATGCAAGGATCTGGGATATGCATCTACAAAAAGGCATATATCAGTAGCATCCATTCAAAATATCATCATATTTTTTTAATCAAATGCTCAAATGAAATACTAAACTAGCATGCTGAAAATAAAGAAATACTATAATAGCATGAAATGGAAATTTATTCTAATATCATAAAATGAAACTATTCTAACAATGGAAATGACAAAGAGTAGGGTTAGAAATACAATACAGAGATGCCTCATGGCATCAGATGTCTTCGGTGAAATCCATATTGAGAACATGCCTACTCTTAGGCAGATCCATAGGTTCTTTCTCTTATGTGCCCTATCCAATCCTAACTATCTTGGGACTTTGACTTGCCCCAATATTAAGTTGTTTATGGCCGTCATATATACCAAGCCCCTTCCTTTTCCTTTTTTGATTATTGATGTGTTGAGGCTTGATCCTACTCAAAACTGGTGATCCATTTTTTATATATTTTTTATTTTTTTTATTTTTTCTTCTTGGTTAGTTGTGATGGTAATGATGACGCAAATATTGTCAATACTTTTGCCTTGTCTTGAGAATGATCTAATGGAAGATTCAAAATACCCAAGATTTCTGTGTCATGCCTAAATTCTTCATTCTGAATCCTTTCTATCAAGGGTGGCAGGAAATTTGTCAACACTACATCACTTCCTAGCTTGTATGACCCATAGATAATTTCATTGTTGGGTTTCCTTGGATCCTACCCATGATATCTTCGCTCTAAATCCTAATCAAGCCTGACACAGGTGTTATTTGTCATGGGGGTGGTGGCATATGATAAGTCCATTTGAAGGATACCACCGAAATTTGATGCTCATTTCCTTGATAGGAGCATTCCCCATGCATCAGACACATCTATCACAAAAATATCCATAGTCATTAATTTGTCTGGGTATGCAGCTAGAAAAACCTGTAAATCTTTAATTATCCCACACACTTCAATTCTTTTAGAACCTAATTAACATATATTGTGATAGGGCCTAGATAACCTCAAGTTCGGTTGCTCCATGAATTTTTGTTGAAAAATGCAACAATAAATTATCAATTTTATTTTGCCTTGATTAAATTGAGAAAATTCGAATTTCCACATTAGCAGACAACTTGGATGCAGTTAATTTGTGTGACATGGCTTGTGTCACCCAATTTACTCAGTAAATTTGAGTTGGAGTAGTTAGAGTTCAGTTAGGCATGTGTGATTGCTAATTTGTAGCAATGAAGGTAAGTTATTTCAAGTTGTTTTTAGTTAAATTGTTTCTAATTGTTGGAGGAACTAGTGAAAGGTCGATTGTGCAGTGGGACTTCAGTCAAACTCAGTGATCATCCAGTTAACTGATCAATCAGCCCAAAATATCTAGTGCATGCAGAGAATTCAAGTTCCCTAACTGTGGTGGAGATTCCAAGGCAGTGTAAAATCAGTTGTAGATAACTCTTAAGTGTACAGGTGTTGCATGCAATCATATGATCAACGTTAGGAATTGCACAATCCATTTTGGATAAATTCCTAAATAATAGGGGTCTAATCTATCAAGGAATTATGCAAGGAAATAGGGGCTCAAGCAGAGGCAGAAATTGACTAAGTTTGGGTCAGAGCTTCTCATTGAGCAAAGAGATAGGTTATTCACTTGTAGGTCATACTGAGTTGAGTAGAGAAATTTTAATACATCTCTATTCATCATATTAATGAAAGCAGGGTGTTAGGGTTTTTAGTAGATTGCTTTCCCCATAAAAAAATATTGTGTACATGTGTGTTATTTCTCATTGCATGTTTGTGATTGATGTTCTAAATTGTGAATTGAATTTTGCAGATTAGTACAGTAGGTTTGTTTCTTGTGATTTTGATTAAAAATTCATTAGCAGTTGCAAATATATACCTTAATTTCTACAGGGTATTAGAGCAGGATTCACATTAGAGTATGAACTTCGAAGTTGTTTCTCAAGAGGTTCGAATTTGCAGTTCAATGTAGCAGGATTTCTTCATTGTTAGGTCCCTATAATACTAGTGTATTCCCCTTATTGTTATTAGTGTATCCCCCTATCGTTATTTTTGTGCCCCATAAAAGCCCACTATTTTTATTGTTGTGCCCTTACATTATTATTGTTATTTAGCCTCAAATTATATTGTGACCCCTTAGACTACTATATATACCAAGGAGGTATTATCATTTGAATCATCCAAGAATTATTCATTTATGTAATGTAAAGGACGTTCCCCCCTTGAAGAGGATAATTTTTAAGTCATTGATCTATATTTTTGTGAGTTGGTTGCATAACATTTTGTATCAGAGCTTTTGATTCTAGGGTTTTGCTTCCTCAAACAGTTCATCTTGGAATTTTCACTATAACTTCTTTTCTACAAGGCTTTAGAAGCGAAAATTTTGACCACATGGAGCTAAAATATTGGTGAACGTTGTGTACAAATTTTAGATCTTTGTTCGCTATATTTTCTGATATATGATCCGAGGAAGTTATGGTTTTTGCAGGCTCCATAATTCCATATCAAACATGTGACCTAGGGAAATCATCATAACTTTCGTTTCAGGCATCAGATTTGAATTCTGTAAAAAGTGGTTGAAATTGCATGGAATGTTTTTTTGTCTCTAGCAATTTCAAGGTTGAATGTTGAAACAATGAGACGTGGCATCCCGTACAACTTTGACCTATTGAACCAATCCATAATCAGGCCATCGTGGGAGATTTGGCATAACTCTATATTGAATAATCCAATATTGGTCTGACTTGTGGCATTAGAAATAATATTCATAAGGATACCATACGACTGAATTTTAGACCTTGGACATTCAAAATTATAGAGTTACAACCGTTTCAAGATCAAGCTCCTAAAAGAAAGAAAAAGGTGTGTATTTTTTTCTAAATTGCATAACTTTTGTTTGAAAAATCAGTTTGAAGTGATTCCAAGGGAATATTGAAGCATAGATATCAATATTGGGTTCTAAAATTCCTCCCAAACGAAAGAATTCTACACCCATTAAGCCCTCAAAAATCTCTACTATGACACATGAAGAGGAAGGATTGCGGCATGATATATCAAAATTACGGGACCAAGTGCAACAAATTTTGCTCTCACAAAGGGCAACGAAATATGACATGGATCGTTTAAAAACAAAAATAAAAGGTGACATGGATGGTTTAAAAGGAAACATGGATGGTTTAAATGGTGACATGAATGGTTTAAAAGCAGACATGGAAGGTTTGAAGGAAGGTTTGACAAAGTTGTTGCAAGAAAGGCTTCCCGGTGGTGACAAGGTAATCCATGAAAATCATGATGAGGAAAAAAGGAATATGAATTATGATTTTAGAGATTCCAATGTGGTGTTTAAGAACCACCACATTCCAAAGATAGATATGAGGAAGTTTGATGGTATGGATTTAGTAACATGAATAATACAGATGAAGCAATATTTTGATCTAAATGATGTGCAACACACACAAAAGGAGCGAATTGCATCTTTATATTTAGAACCCATTCAATTTATATGGTATCGATGGATTTGTTCTCGTAAACCACTTGTTACTTGGTCAAATTTTATGAAGGAAATGATAAAATATTATGAGGACACAAAGAGCTACACCTTCTTTATCCAATTGATAAATCTCAAACAAAAGGGTTCAATGGCAAAGCACATTGAGGACTTCCAAAAATTGAATATTAGGGTAATCGATATTCCATAGGAGCATAGTATTGATGTATTCATAGGGACTTTGAAGGATATAATCCAACATGAGGTTCACCTTTGGGAACCTGATTCATTGGAGAAGGAATTTAGGGTGGCAAAAAAGGTGGAAAGAAAAATTATGACAACAAGGAAGTCTACCACTCACAACTAAAAAGATAGAAGTGTTGTTGCTCCTAGCCTTCCACAATCTACAAGGTTGACACCATAACAATTGGAGGAAAAAATTGCAAGAGGGATTTGTTACAGTTGTGATAGAAAATACACTAAAGGTCATAAGTGTGTTGAGAAGACATTATTCTACATATATTATGAAGAGGAGGAAGAAAAGGAACAAGAAACATCAAAATAGGAGGATATACACCAGGAACCAACCCTAGAGAAAGAAGAAATGAATCTGACCATATCTTGCAATGAATTGGAAGGAATTACCACTCCTAAAACCCTCAAGATAAAAGGATATATCAAGAAGAAAAAGGTAATAGTGTTGATTAATTTGGGGAGTACTCATAATTTTATTCATTGTAAGATAGCCAAAGAATTGAATTGCTTCTTATATCCAACACCTGAGTGTCAAGTGATGGTTGCAAATGGAGGAACTATAAATTGCTCTAGAAAGTGCCATAATATCAAGCTAACCATGGGGGACTATGTATTGAATAGTCCAATGCTTTCCATTCCAATGGGTGGTGTTGATGTTGTACTAGGAGTCCAATGGTTACAATCTTTGGGGAAAATAGCTTTTAATTTTCAAGAACTTTTCTTGAATTTTTTTGGGAAGGAAAGGAAGTTGAATCAAGGGGTATTGTAGGGAAACCAGGAAAGATAATCAACTCTAATGGCATGACAAATATTTTGAAGAAATAAAAACAAGGCGTAATTGCATAATTATGCTCACTAGGGGTTCAAACATCAAAATCATCTACTTCTCCATATCTCCAACAAGTCTTGGACAATCACTCCAAGGTATTTGAGACTCCCAAAGGCCTCCCGCCTATCCGTGATCATGATCATGCCATTCATTTGATTCCAGGAAGTGTTCCTCCAAACATCATACCTCACAGATATCCCTATTCCCGAAAAAGTGAAATTGAACGTATGGTTGCATAAATGCTAGAGGCTGGTATAACTCAACCTAGTCAAAGTTATTTCTTTGCTCTAGTAGCATTGGTGCACAAGAAGGATGGATCATGGCGTATGTGTCTGGATTACAAGGAGCTCAAAGAGCTCACTATTAAAGATAAATTCCCCATTCCTATCATTGATGAATTGTTGGATGAATTACATGGAACAATTTATTTCACCAAGCTAGATCTTTGTTCAAGATATCATCAAATTAGAATGAAGATTGAAGACACTCCAAAAACAACATTAAGAACTCATGAGGGTCATTATGAATTTTTGGTCATGCATTTTGGCCTTACTAATGCACCTTCAACATTTCAAGGTTTGATGAATTCCATTTTCAAACCCTTCCTTAGGAAATTTGTGTTAGTTTTTTTTTATGCTATACTAATCTACAGCAAGTCTTGGAAGGATCATGTTAAACATGTTGATAGGGTGATCAAATTATTGGTGGAGAAGCAGTTATATGCAAAAACCTCCAATTGTTTATTTGGAGTACAAGAGGTGGAATATTTGGGTCATATTGTATCTCATGAGGGTGTTAAGGTAGCCCATAACAAAATTAAAGCCATTAAGGAATGGAAAATCCCCACAACCATAAAGCATCTTTGAGGATTTCCTAGGTTGACAGGGTATTATCGCAAGTTTATTAAGGATTATGGGAGAATAGAATCACCTCTAAAAACACTATTGAAGAAAGATGCATTTTCTTGGACTCCATAAGCAACTAAGGCCTTTGAACATATTAAAGAGGTAATGTGCCAAGCACTAGTCTTAGCTATGCCTGACTTCACAAAAACATTTATTGTGGAATGTGATGCCTCAAGAAATGGAATTGGTGTTGTTTTAATGAAAGAAGGAAGACCATTGCTTTTGAAAGTCATCCAATAAAAGGAAATCATCTACAGAAACCTGTTTATGAGAAGGAAATGTTGGCAATACTACATGCACTAAAGCAACAGAGACCTTACCTAATGGGAAGACACTTCAAGGTAAAATGGATCATGATAGCCTTAAATACTTCTTGGAACAAAAATTATCTTCAGAAGAGCAGTAAAAATGGGTCACAGAGATGTTGGGTTATTATCTAACCATATTGGATAACCAAAGCAAGGGATGAATAGAAGAATGAAAAAGAGGTGTGGGCACTCATTCAAAAGCTGCAGCAAGATCCTAGTACATTTTAGTACATTTAAGTTGGAAAATTGATTTATTATGGTTCAAAGATCACTTATATATTTGTAAGAATTCCAAACTCAAGAAAAATATTCTTTTGGAATTGCACACCTCCCCCTTAGGAGGTCATTTAGTATTTTTGAAAACTTATCACGGGGTCAAGAGGGAATTTTTTTGGGATGGCCTTCAATCTGATATTCAGAAGTTTGTGGCAGAATGTTTGCTTTGCCAACAAAATAAAGTTGAGACAAGTAAGACCTTGGTTCTGCTACAACCTTTAGCCATTCCAAATCAGCATTGGGAGGAGGTCCCAGTGGATTTTATCATAGTTTTACCCAAGTTTGAAGGAAAGAGTGTCACCATGGTGGTAGTTGATAGACAATTATGTACACTTTTGTGCATTATCTCACCCTTTTAAAGCCAGTACAGTTGCTATTACATTTATGGAAAAAATTCAAAAGCTACATGGAAACCCAAACATTATTGTAAGTGATAGAGATCCCATTTTCACTAGAAATTTTTGGATGGAATTATTTTCTTGTCTTGGTACTCAACTAGCTCATAGCTCATTTTATCATCCTCAATCTAACGAGAAAATTGATATAGTGAACAAATGTTTGGAAGGATATATTTGTGCTTTGTATCAGATAAGCAAACACAATGGGTCAAGTGGTTACTCTAGCTAAATGGTGGTATAACACTTCCTTCCATACTGCAGCAAAAATGACCCCATTTATGGCACTTTATGGATATCATCCACCATCCATCACATCATTTTTAAGAGAAAATTCTAGCAATGGAATATCACATTGAGCATCAGCAACAAGTTCTCCAAGTCTTAAAGGATAACCTCACTCTGGCACATAATCGAATGAAACAATAGGCAGATCATCATCGCAGTGAAGAAGTTTTGATGTAGGCGACTGGGTATTTTTACGGCTATAACCATACAAACAAATCTCCCTCAAGCAAGCTAAGAAGGATAATAAATTATCATCCAAGTACTATGGCCCTTACAAAATGTTGCAAAATATTAGTACTATGGCATACAAATTGGAGTTGCCTACATCTTCCCAAGTACACTCAGATTTCCATGTTTCATGCTTAAATAAGGTTATCAGTGACAAGATCCCAGTTCAAACAGTATTTCCAGAACTTGATGAAGAAGGAAAATTCATATTTGAGCCTAAAGCAGTCATGGAAACAAGAACCCAACAGCTACAAAATTTATTAATTTCAGAGTATCTCATTAAGTGGAATAACTTACTCGTTGAAGATTCCACATGGAAGGATGAGAATTTTATACAGAAGCATCCATAACTACTCAAGCGTTGAGGACAACACTTTTTTGAAGGAGAGGGGCATGTTAGGTCCCTATAATACTAGTGTATTCCCCTTATTTTTATCATTATAGCCCCCTATTGTTATTGTTGTACCCATGTATCCCCCACGTTGTTATTGTTGTGCCCCATAGAAGCCCGCCATCGTTATTGTTGTGCCCTTACATTATTATTGTTATGTAGGCTCTGATTATATTGTGACCCCTTAGACTCCTATATACCAAGGAGGTCTTATCATTTGAATCATCCAAGAGTTATTCATTTACGTAATGTAAAGGAGGTTTTCCCTTGAAGAGGATAACTTTTAAGTCGTTGATCTATCTTTTTGTGATTTGGTTGCATAACATTAAGAGTTGAGAAGATGACCTTCAACAGATTGAGGCTAGAGTATACCTTAGAAGGCACCTCTAATTTCATCGCATGGAAGGATCGCATGAAGGCAATATTGGATGACAATGGATTGCTATAATACATCAAGAGAGATGTTGCAAAACTAGCGGAATATGATGTCTAGAACCTTGGTCAATGGAAGAAAGATGTAGACAAGGTGATGAGACTAATATTGGAGGGAGTACATGACAACATTGTCATCAATATCCATGGGAAAGAAACTCCTTATGCAATGTGGCAAGCACTGACAGATATGTTCCAGAATAATAATGACCACAGGAAGCTGGCACTTAAGGATAAACTTCGAAATATCAAGATACATAAGAATGACATTATCCCGCAGTATCTGAGCAGGTTCACACAAGTTCGTGATGAGCTTGAAGGGGTTGGTGTTACTGTTTTAGATGATGATTTGGTAATCCTAGCCCTTCTAGGCCTTCCTAAGAGTTGGGATAGCTACCAAGATTTAGTGAACGGGAGGGAGAAACTATTGAATTAGGAATGCTTATGGTCTGATTTGGTACAGTAGGAAACCAAGCAGAATACCATATATGGAACTTCATACAAGGGCGATGATGAAGAAAACTTTGCATTGGTTGGAAAGGGAAAGAAGGGAAAAGGGAAGAAATCTCAAACCAAACCAAAATCCAACAAAGGGGCCAGGAAGAAATATTTTTCCAAAACTAAATGCTTCCATTGTCATGAATTCGGGCACTATGCCACAAAGTGTCCACACAAAAATGCAAGCAAGAAGACATCAAGAGGAGCAGCAGGTGAAGCCTTAGCTTCATAGTTCAATCTTGACTTTACCCTTATCACATGCATAGCCAACATAGTGATGGGGAGTGTGTGCTACTTGGACTCAGAGGCATCGTTCCACATGACAAGGTGTAGAGATTTTTTCAATGACCTGGAGGAGAAAGATTTGCAAATGCACATCTAGCTAGGGGACAACGGAAGGTATAGTGTGACCGGGGTTGGTATAATCACATTTCAAAGGGAGTCGGGATACCATTAGGGGAATTTTGAGGTCTAAAATGAGCCTCCTAAGAAAAATGTACAACAAAAATAAACTTTATAAGAACCAATAGGATTCAAGATGATGATGTCAACCATGGGGGATGATTCACCAATTTTGGAGTAAAAAAGTAAAAAGATTAAAAGATAATAAAATCATAAAATTATTTTGTTAACTCGTATTTTCAACTTATATCTCTAATTTTTTACTCAAATTTCAAGTGGGAGTACTCTTTGGATGCAAAATTTAATTCCTCATCCAAGGAGTACCCATGTTGCATACATTTGATGCACCTTGTTACACGAAAAATGAGAAATACATGAAAAATGTGATTACAATCACTTTTTTCAAGTATTTCTCATTTTTCGTGTAGTAGGGTCCATAAAAAGTATGCAACATGGGTACTCATTAGATGATGAATCAAATTTTGCATCCAACAAGTGTTTCCGCACGAAATTTGAGTAAACCCATAAGGAGATAAGTTGAAAATACAAGTTGAAAAAAAAAAATTTCTTTTTTCCCTCTAAAATTTGATGATGTAATCTAATCTTATTTTATTATTTCCACTATTATTTTATAGTTTCCTTAGGATGCCCATTTTAGACCTCAAAACTCCCCTAATGCATCTCAAACTCAAAGATGTCATGTTCATTTCAGGGCTAAACAAAAATGTCATCTTTGTTGCATTTTTCGAAGATCGTGGTTATGATGTGATCTTCAGCAAAGGAAAAGCATTCCTGAAACACATAGCCACGGGACAGGTGAAGCAGATAGAAGTTCTTTGGAATAATATGTATAAGCTAGATGTGGAAGATTGTTTTGCATTAACCTTTAAGGCGGAGAAAGTGCATGGTTGCGATGTCGATGAACTTTGGTGAAAAATACTTGGCCATTTGCATCATGACGCCTTGAAGATTATGCAGTAAATAACCACTGACCTCCCCAAAGGAGCACTTGAGCATCATGATGTATGCAAAGGATGTACTTTGGGGAAGTACAAAAAATCCACATTCCATGGTCGGGGCAACAAAGCACACGCAGTCCTAGAAAGGATCCACTCTGATGTCTGTGGACCTTTCTTGACGACCTCCACTACCAGACACAAATATTTTGTAATTTTTATTGATGACTTCTCAAGGAAGTGCTAGATCTTCTTCACGCAGAAGAAAGATTATACATTCTCCAAGTTCGTAGAATTCAAGGTATTGGTTGAGAAAGAAACCAAAAAGAAGGTGAACACTCTCAGGAGTGATAATGGAGGTGAGTATGTGTCAAATGATTTCAAAAAAAAATGTGTGAAAGAAGGCATTCGACAAGAGTTGATAGCATCCCACAACCCACAGCAGAATGGGGTGGCCGAGAGAAAGAATCGTAGCATCGTGGGAGTTGAGATGGCTATGTTGTGTGACCAAGTCCTACCTCTACATTTATGCGTTGAAGCATGCAACATAGCAGTCTATTTGCAGAACTAGAATCCCCATAAGATTCTTAGCATGATTACACAAGAGGAGGCATTTTCAAGGAGAAAGATGGATGTGTTACACTTCAGGATTATTGGAGCCTATATTTATTGCCATATCTCCAAAGAATCAAGGAAGAAACTTGAGCTGACAATGGAATTGGGAATATTTGTGGGTTACATAGAAACTCCCCACAACTATTGTGTGTACTTGTCATCCATCAAAATAATAGTTGTACAAAAGTATGTCAAACTTGATGAGGAGAAAGTGATGTAGTGTTCTCTTAAGAGGAAGATTCAGGTCCCACCAGAAGAGGAGTTTTTAGCTCCAAACGAGAAGCCTTAGAAAGTTGTGGAGCATCCACAAGTAGAGGAGTAGAGTGTGGAGACATCCACTCAAGTAGAACCATCTAGAGAAAGCAGGAAAATAACCAGGGAAGTTGATAGACTTGTGCAGGATGCAAGCGAGAATCAGGAGCTCCTTCAAATTTACGTAGGTAGAGAAGGTCACCTGATCAGAACACTGGCTACATGGCTCTAATGACTGAGCTTGTAGAGACTGAGCCATCATATTTCAAGAAAGTAGTAGAGCAACCTATATGGGTTGATGCAATGGTGGAGGAATATGAATCCATTGCAAGGAAAAATGTTTGAGAAGTGGTCCCAGGACCTGAAAATAAATCAATTGTGGGTTCGAGATGGATATTGAAAGTTAAGAATGCAATAGATGGAAGTGTTGTGGAGGTAAATCCCCTCTGCGGACAGAGGCGATCCCTACTAGCCCAAATGGGGTCTAGCAACAATCAAACAACGCTAACACACAGGTTCCTAATTGCAAATCAAAGACCGATGATGAGGGCCTACCTGGATTCCAACGCTAGTACTTGTAGAAGAGTCTTCGCTCCCGTTTCTTTGCTCCGGCTGGTCACAATCCCCACGATCCTCGTGAACGGACACTTGCACATGCAAAGAACGACACAAACACAAGCATAAAATCCAATAGATGCAACTATATATCAGTTAGAAAGGATATAAGTCAATCATCATTACAAAAGACAATAAGAGTGGAACCATAATGATAGTCGTCTATTATTGATAAACAACAAAGAAGAATACAACCATAGTTCTGACATCAAATCCTCCTTTGGCTGGGTGATCAGCAGCGCATGCCTTGCAAAGCTTGTTGGGAATGGGGAACAAGCCTCTCTCTCCTTGGTTACTTGGATAAGAATCTCCTCACTTAAGATTTAACCTCATGGAAATAAATAAGGCTCCTTGTAGCATGAACTTGGCAATTCTCAGACTTTGAGACTTAGAATTTGGAACTTGGAGACTCCCACTAGCTTGTCAAAGGCAAAAGGACAAGCTTTTATAGATGGAGGGGAAGGAGTTAGGATCATCCACAATATTCATGGGATTGGCTTTATCACTAAGAAGCTTCCATGAGAGGTGGAGAACTACTTCCCTTCTATGGAGATTCGAAGTCCAACTGAACTAACTCAAGATGGAATCAGTTCATGAATAGGTTAGGAAGAACCTTCGTAAGTTTGTTTGTTAAAAACTTTACCCAACTGGGCTGGCGCGAGTGCGACTCTGAGACAGAGCGCCAGCTGGCGCGCCCTCTTTGGAGGATTTCCCCCATTGGCGCGAGTGATAAACAGTGGACCCACGCCAATGGAAAAAGGGCTATTTTTATGGGTATTTTTCAAAAGGTGTCTTCAGGGCATATGAAGTACACACTCAAGGGGATACAATGCAAGTGTTTTCAGGTTATGTCACTTCTCACAGGTCTCGGAATAAGTCCTCCAATGTGCGGGAGAAGGGGTAACAGGGACGGTGACAAATTACTGTGTAACAGATGCCCCCTAAAGCATGAAGCCCGAGAGAGAGAGAGGGGTGAAATGCTTTACAAGAACATGGCCAACTGAAAACACTGCCACCGGAGAACCTGCACGAAGAAGTACAACTGATATCTCAAGTACATGACATATGTGGTATGGGCACAGCCATCCATACCAGAGTACATAGAAATCTGGATCCAAGGTATGGACGCAGCCATCCAGAGAGGATCGATAAATATACTCAGGCATGGTCGCAGCCATCCATTGAATGAGTCATGTAATGATCATAATAATCCACAAAATTGCAACCTGGATCTCAATAGACAAAATCCAGGGTCTCGCACTCCATCTCGACCCGAACAAAGTACAAGTTCAAGCATGCGAATATGGGAGTCGAAGTCGAACATGCAAGAACATCGTCTAATTACCAGTCAATGATGAAAACTGTTAACAGACGCGAGAGGTACCACCAATAATGACAATGGTCCTCAAGGTACTATAGGTACAATCTACAGCATGCAAATCAGTGAGCTGGCGTCGAACACCCGTAGAATCATTTGATTGGAGGCCAATGATGAAAACCTCACGTAGAACACGAAGAACCTGCCATTGAGGCATGCAGGCTCCAAGGCACCTGAAGGGAGGCTCTAGGTCAACTTCCTGGATAATGAGCTAAAGTCGACAGGAAGTGACCTTGATTGAAGGTGGGCCATAATGTTTCCCACATCATCGACACGAGACAGAGAAAAATAAGATGTTTTGTGTGAGGTATCAGAGGGGCGTTGAGTATTCTGCAGAGAATCAACTTCTCTTGAACATATTGGCGACACGACCATGGACTTGGCAGTGTTTGACATCAAATGATCATGGGTCATGGTGACGAGGTAATGAGCAGATGATAGGTCAAACAGGATAACCCAAACCCACGGAGGCAAGTGTAAAAACAAGATGAGATCTCCCCACCCAGACACAAATGCAGAAAAGTGCCATGTTCAAGAGCGACATACTGCCGACACGATAATAATTGTGGTTCCATTTTCCCCACCATTTCTGGTGAGTACCCCAGTTATTTTTATCAACAAGATTCACGGGGATAGCACATGCTTGTAAGGCGTCATTTCGACGGAATCCGATGTCATTAAGTTTTAACCAATCTGACAAAGGAAGAACTCAGCGTCTTTTCATGTTTAGAGAGTTTGAAAAGACAGTAGAAAAGGAAACTCCAGGGGTGTTATTTTTCGTAAAGTTGTGTCTCTCGAGCCCGAAAAAGTATAAAACAATGCTCGAAAGAACCAGCCGACCATTACGATCGAGGAGTACTTTTCATGAGTAGTGATTTCGACCTGAAAAGGTAAAAAAGCGATCGAAACCACGTCGCTTCGTAACCGTTAACGAACCTGAAACGACAAAGGTCCGACGATCTTTTCGTTTTTACATGGTCGGAAAAGATTTTAAAGACGACTGCCTCTTATTTACGTTTAACGAGTCAAGAGGAATAACTCGACAATCTTTTAATCTTTAAACAGTCAGAAAAGAGCTGAAAGAAGACCTCCATTTTTATTCTCTTTAACGAGTCAAAAAGGGAAAAATACTCGGCAATCTTTTCATATTTTATGAGTCAGAAAAGAGCTTAAAGGTGACTCGTCCTAGAGGAACGAGTGGTACAAAGGGCAACAACTGGTTTCGACAATGGTGGAACTGCTCAAAACATGTAATGGTCAAGAGGCTGGCTAATAAAACCATGCATTGTTGCGGTTCCTCAGGAAAGGAAAAACAACCAAGTGAAAGCATATGATCGGCCAAAGAGATGGTGGCGATGGAATGAAACAACCAAGGCTCATCTAGCAGAATTCAGCGGATAAAAATGGCAATCACGAGATGTAAATCGGGTATGGGTTCATTTTTACACAAGCTTAAACCATGGATAACTTTGCTTGGATTCGGTTTCATGTTTACACAAGCTTGAAACGAAAAACTATGCTTGTTATAAGTTTGCATGCCCCCAACATAATGACGCAAAACGAGGTACATGCCCCCCAAACTTCATTGCATTCAACAAGGTGGATGGAATGAAGGTTCACTTTCGAGATCTTGGAAAGACTCGACTTGGATTTTACGAGATCTTAATCAAAAGACTCGATTTGGAAAGGGAGTTGTTTCATTTTTTGATGAGGTTGACACAGTAAAAGAACTATCCTCATAACCCTTGTTTCATTTTTTAACGAGCTTGACACAAGATCAGGAACTATGCTCGAACACCTTGTTTCGTTTTTTAACGAGGTCGACACAAGATCAAAAGCTATCCTCGAGACACTTTGTTCCGTTTTTTAACGAGGTCGCCACAATATCAAAACTATCCTCAAGACACATTGTTTCGTTTTTTAACGACGTCGCCACAAGATCAAAACTATCCTCAGACGCCTTGTTTCGTTTTTTAACGAGGTCATCACAAGATCAAAACTATCCTCGGACACCTTGTTTCATTTTTTAACGAGGTCGTCACAAGATCAAAACTATCCTCGTAACCCTTGTTTCATTTTTTAACGAGCTTGACACAAGATCAGGAACTATGCTTGACCAGACCCAGTTTCATTTTTTAAGGAGCTTGACATAGGAAAGGAACTATGCTCCGAACAAACTTCATCATAATGAACAGGAAGTCGTTGCTTCCAAGAGTGTCACTACCAATGGAAGGAAAATGTCTTGGAAGTCAGGACCCAATTCCCCCAGGACATTATGCACGACGGCATCATCATGGGATACAGGCATGGGGTAGGTAGCCACGTAGTTGACCTGTGGTGGGGCAGACACAACCGGTGGGTAAAAACCAGGAGCGGGTGGCAGCTGTGCAGGAGGCACCAGGGGACTAAAGAACGATAATTGATCTATATTCATGATTCTTCCGTTGTGTGGAAAGCAAACCACATGGAAAAGCAAAGAGACAAGGGCCCCCATGGCATAAACATAGTCACGGCCAAGGAGAAGACTGAAATCTAAAGCACCTTGGACAACCAGCACGTCCATATAGATGGTTTTGCCTCCCAAAGTAATAGGAAATTTTGGGAGGACCCCTAGAGGTTGACTGGTTCCCCCGTCAAATGCTAACAGATTCTGTGCGACCGGCCCAAGTTGTGGGGAACCTAAAGCTTGCCAAGCAGTGGACGGCATGAGACTGATAGACGCACCTTCATCCAAAACAGTGCCAGGTACTGCCTTATCATAGGCAAGTACTGTAATCTGGAAAGGCACATGGGATGGAAGGCGGAAAGCAGTCAGGTGAGTCCAGTCAAAGGAGATGGCCAAACTACTTGGTGGGGGAATCGTATGATTGCCCCCATGCTCTATAGGAACCGAAGAAGAACTTTCAGGAGCAGCTGGGATAGGAGAGTCATTTCTGGACTCAGAGGAATCTTAGGAGACGAGAAGAACATGGGCATGATGATCTTCCGAAATAGAGTGATCTATGGGTGGTGAGCTCGAGTCGACACTCTTTTCAACCAACGGTTGGTCTGGAACAGGCTTGGCACAGCGTGGTTCGGGTAGAGGAGCCTGGACAAGAGAAGAATCTAAGTCAATCTCTTTGTCAACAGGGAGAGGGTCTGAAGAGAGCCTCTGATAACCAACAGGAATTTGGGGTGGAGAAGCCGTAAGATTTTCCAAAACAGTGGAAGCTTTATCCATGAGCGGACAAAGGTGAAGGGGATGATTGCCCTCACATAGTCTACAGGGGATTCGAATCTTCCCTTTCTTCTGAATGTTTTCAGTTGATACGGTGGCATCGCCATGAACTTTAGAGGACGATGAGGGACGAGCCGGATCGCGAGACCATACTTCAAGGATCCTGGGAATGCCAGGACAATCACGAAGAAGGTGGTCATCCTTGCACAATCTACAAGGAAATTTGACCTTCCGCGGAGGAGCAGAAGGTGGCTCGACTTGAGTTGTACTTTTAACCTCTCGCTTAGGAGACTTATTCTTCTTCGTCTTCTTCTTCTTCTTCTTAACCACCTGGTTACTTGAATCCAGACTTTCACCAGGCGAAGTAGAAGATGAGGACGGAGAAACAGGCGAAGAAGGGGAGAGGTCCACCTTAGAATCAACATGATGTTGTTCGGGTGGAGGAACTGATTGACTAGCAATTGAGACGGTAGGGACCAGAGAGGTTGAGAACAACCAAACAGGCAACCCAACAGTTAACCCAGGAAGGGACAACGTTGCCATGTAAGGAGCACCAACATTTTCGAAAGGAGGGAAATGACCAGGATTCCCATCAGAGGGGATGCCTAGGTTGGTAAACTCTGGAAAAGTTGCCATCACAAACGAGAAAGAACCCTACTCAAACTAACGCAAACAAGATCTAACCG
Source organism: Pinus tabuliformis (assembly GCA_031772625.1). NCBI lineage: Eukaryota > Viridiplantae > Streptophyta > Pinopsida > Pinales > Pinaceae > Pinus > Pinus tabuliformis. The sequence goes on along the minus strand of CM062820.1, from coordinate 1,421,076,661 downwards.
GGTAGATGTGAACGTAGTCGAATAAATTTTAGGACGCAAGGACATAACTTGACCTTTTCATCTTTAAAGAGTCGAGAAAAGGACAAAAAGATGACTCTAGTCACCTTCGAATGTTTAGTGAGCCTGAAGTGACAAGTGCTCAGATGAGCCTTTTCTTTTAGGGAGTCCGAAAAGGATCAAAAGTGACTACTCTGGAGAACTAGGCAAAGGGTTTACCAGACAATCCGTAAAACTGCATATACACCTTGGCAATCATATGAAAACCAAGGACTTTCCGTACGGCAGTCAATCTTCCTGAATGTTATGTTCGGTGCGTTACGGGTTGTAAGGCGGCAGACACGGCTTCCTATGGATAAAGCATGATAACCTAGTGGGGTCTCCCCATATACTCGACGGTACATGGGAGCTCAAATCCATGCTAGACCACTATTGAGTCACGGAAGGAGGAATCACCCAACCTTGAGTGAAACAAAAGTGACTAGGTTTAACGACGCCGGAGCACGTCTCTAGCCTAGACCTCTAAACAGTGTGCGTTATGTTCCAATGCGTTGTTAGATTTATTCAGTTCATTTTAAAGTTGATCTTATATTAGGTTTCAGTTTTTAAGCCTTACCGTATGTAATCTCTCAAAATTTCCCTAAATGAAAACTATATGCCAAAATATGTCATTTCATTCGATGAATTCTAGTTACAAGAGGGTTTGAGAGCTTTCACACAAACGAAATGATGACAAAACAACAAAGAACTTCCCTAATGTGGCTAATGGAAATTAACAAACTCTTCTTTAAGATCACTAATCACTAATCAAAATGAAAAGTTCTAATTCTCATTAACTAATACAAAGCAAAAGAGATTTTTTCTTTTGTTGATGGCAAAGTGCATTAAACAAACTTTGAGAAACGATGACAAACAAATTCTATTCAATACAAGCACATTCAGTTCCCTAAATCACAAATCAAAGACCGATGATGAGGGCCTACCTGGATTCCAATGTTAGTACTTGTAGAAGAGTCGTCGCTCCCATTTCTTTGCTTCGGCTGGTCACAATCCCCATGATCCTCGTGAACAGACACCTGCACATGCAAAGAATGACACAAACACAAGCATAAAATCCAATAGATGCAACTATATATCAATCAGAAAGGATATAACTCAATCATCATTACAAAAGACAATAAGAGTGGAACCATAATGATAGTTGTCTATTATTGATAAACAACAAAGAAGAATACAACCATAGTTCTGACGTCAAATCCTCCTTTGGCTGGGTGATCAGCAACGCATGCCTTGCAAAGCTTGTTGGGAATGGGGAACAAGCCTCTCTCTCCTTGGTTACTTGGATAAGAATCTCCTCACTTAAGATTTAGCCTCATGGAAATAAATAAGGCTCCTTGTAGCATGAACTTGGCAATTCTCAGACTTTGAGACTTAGAATTTGGAACTTGGAGACTCTCACTAGCTTGTCAAAGGCAAAAGGACAAGCTTTTATAGATGGAGGGGAAGGAATTAGGATCATCCACAATATTCATGGGATTGGTTTTATCACTAAGAACCTTCCATGAGAGGTGGAGAACTACTTCCCTTCTATGGAGATTCGAAGTCCAACTGAACTAAATCAAGATGGAATCAGTTCATGAATAAGTTAGGAAGAACCTTCGTAAGTTTGTTTGTTAAAAAATTTACCCAACTAGGCTGGCGCGAGTGCGACTCTGAGACAGAGCGCTAGCTGGCGCGCCCTCTTTGGAGGATTTCCCCCATTGGCACGAGTGATACACATTGGACCCGCGCCAATGGAAAAAGGGCTATTTTTATGGGTATTTTGCAGAAGGCGTCTTCAAGGCATATTAAGTACACACTCAAGGGGATACAATGCAAGTGTTTTCAGGTTATGTCACTTCTCACAGGTCCCAGAATAAGTCCTCCAATGTGCGAGAGAAGGGGTAATAGGGACGATGACGAATTACTGTGTAACAGGAAGCATAGATAAGTATAAGTTCATATTTGTGGCCAAAGGATTCTCTCAAGTTGAGGGAATTGACTATGAGGAGACCTTTGCTCCTGTAGTAAGGTACTCATCCATTAGATCAATTCTTGCACAGGCAGCATAGATGGGATGGAAGATCCACCAGATGGATGTAAAAACAACTTTATGAGGAGGTGTACATCAAGAAACCAGAAGCTTTTGAGATATTTTATTGGGAGTCTCATGCGTGTAGACACAAGAATGTTGCAACTCCTGGGCTGCCAACTTTACCTTTATCAACTCGGTAGTTCGTAACAAACTTGGAAGCGTCGGTGTTGTATGCACAAGTACAAGTTCTCACTGCAAGTTGTCACTTGGTCAATGGGCACAAGATCACTAGGAGCTCAAGCCAACTTCTATAGATTTTAGAAGAAGCTCTATGTGTGATGAAAGAAATAAAGATTACTCTAGAGAAGCTATTCTAATTGCAGAAAGGAAAAATATTGGAATGTGAAGCAAGACCTAGTAAACCCTAATTAACAAGCTAATTCTACTTTCGCCGAAAACACTATGAAAACCATGAAAGCAATGCCATTACCTACTCAAGAAAGTAAACAACATATAACCATGCTATTTTTGGAAGTAAATAAACAAAAAACATTATTTTGGATTTTATGTGTTTTTATGTGAATTTGACATGCATCGAATTTATTGTGTGTGAGTGTGGCATCGAAAAAGTGGCTTTAAAGGGCAGTTTTGGAGCTTGGGAGGATGAAAGATGGTGTGGATGGGTCCTAGGAGGTCTTAGGTGGCCTTCTGGAGGCTTTTCCCAAGCTTGGCCTTCCAAAGAAAGCCTACAGGAGAAACTACAAGCAGACACAGGGAAACTACAGGAGGAAAACAGGAGGCCTACAAGAGGAGGCTGAGAGCAATTTCCGCTATTTCGAGGGTATGGGAGTAGGTGGAAAAGGTGGATGAATATTGGAATGAGGTTTTAGGGTGCCTAAGGTCTACCATAAATCACCAAGAGAGAGAAAGATGATTGGGTTTGCTCAAGGAGAGAGGAAGAGGTTCTACGAAAAATGAAGGAAACTAGGGCAGAATTGAGGTGAGGTTTAGGAGACCTGTAGGGCATGGATCAGATGGAGGATGTGATTGCTGATAAGCTGGCCTACTGCTAGAAGAGATATGCTACAAAGGAACTGACAGTCAACCAAGAAAATCAAGCAACAAATGAAATGAGTGCATTTAGGAAAAACAGAGTTTTGCATTAAAATGGTCTAAACTATGATCTATGAAAGGAAGTGTTGAGAAATGTTGTAGGAAAGGAAAGCATGAAATATGACTATTGCAAATCAGGAAATGAACATGATAAAGGAGATCTGAAGCAAAGCAAAACTGGACTATTAACCTACTAAAGAGCTGCAAACACTAGAAGTCCTATGAAATGAGGAAAATCTGTGTTTTTGGGGCAGCAAGAGAGTCTTTGCCTCAAATCATGGTCCCAGAGGGAGGAAGAGAGGCCAAGGCACTATTGCTAGCCTTTTGAATCTTTTCTGATCGTTGCTTAACCTGCTATAGAAAGCACAAATGGAAGCAAACTACTAACTCATCAAAAGCAGCCTATTCTTAACCATAAAAGAAATACATCTAACAGCAAATTAATCAACAAACTAAAGTAAAGCATACAAATACAAGTAAAGAGAAGCTTGGCTGCTTGTATTGGACCCCAACCCAAGAGCTTCAGCCCTCTTAGGTAACTCGGTGCTAGCTCAAAAAGGATTCCATCTTCATTATCAAAAAATAGCAAGATTACATGAAACTGTCACAAAATAATAAGCTTGAAATTTGAGCAGAGTTTACATGAGAAAAAATCTGACCCTAGTGAGGCCCTAGGCCTCTCTACTTATACATCTAAAGCTACCAACAGCTTCCTTAAAATCAGGGAAGCTTGGCTCCCAAAACTCAAGATAACTCTCAATCATCCTCCACTTGCTCGACTGCCTTCTAGTGCATGATTCGGCGGCTTGTAATCAGAGTTGAATGAAGGGGAATTCGAAGTGAGGAGTAATAAATGAGGGGGATTTCCTCCTATAAGTCCTCTCCTCTGTCTACTTCGAGTTATTGTTGCCATTTGACCATTGGATCCTTGATTTTGTCCTCGAAATCCATCAATAATCTGCATTAAATACATGTTAGACCACATGGCATCATAACTAACTCAACTCACCCTATAAGCATAAATATAATCAGAAATCATGCAATAACCTAAGAGAATGGTTGATTTGACTAGGTTAGGAGGTAAAATGAGCCCATATAATTATCCATTTATGAGGCTCATCGTCACCCCCTGCTAAAGGTGTTGCTCATCCTTTGAGAAACTTAGTCAATCTCCTCATCTTTTATGGCCCTGGTGGCCTCCCTAGCATCCCGGGCTTCTGATGTGGTCTGCTCATGTTGGTCATAATACCCTGTTGTTCTGTCTATGTCCTTCCATTTATCCTCCTCTTCTTCTTCTCTTCTCCCTTACAGCATGCCTAATAGGAGTGGAGGACTCAGTTTGAGGCCAATCCAGTTGACCTTCAGCCTTTGCATGGAGTGCTTGTACATTGGCACTCTTTTCAATGCCTCCCTTAGCCTCATTGGGGAATGGTATTCTCTGATCTACAAGCTGTGGGGTAGGGTGTTCCATCTTCTCATGCAGGCATGCACACAGTCATCCCCAAGTAGCCTTTGCATATCTTTAAAGTGTGCAATTTCTTGTGCCTGATTGGCTAGATATCTAGGGAAATCTGAGGGTCAATGGCAAGTAGGTTGTGTGTGCTGATGAGTGCCATAGGATCTGATGACTCAGCTCTTATCATTAATGGCTCATTCTGCTCTTTTATCAACAATATTTTCATTTCTGCTGCCCTCAATTCTTCATGGTTCATCCATGAGGCCATGGCTATTAATTGCAGATCCCCTACCTTGGCATTGGGGTCCCACACATTCATGTCTGTGAGGGCCATATTGTGTGGGTATAACTCTGCCATCTTTGCTTTATCCTCTGAGGTGTTTTGGTCACACAGGCCCATGAACTGCTTGTAGTCTTGGAAAGGCATCGTGCCTCTTTGTGCCAAAATCTTTATTTGGAATTGAAGCCATTGGTCCTTCATATAGAGGCCATAAGTTTTGGCTGGTGTTCTACATTGTAATGATTCCATGGATAAGTTGGCCATGTATGCTAGCTGAGTCTCTTTCTCTTGCAGCTGCCTCCTTAGGATTTCAATCTCATTTTCAAGGTGGCTTCTTGTGATGGCTTCTCTATCTCTATCTCTGAGAGCACTCAATTCTCTGCCCATTTACCTGAGTTTTTTTTCCATATGACCAACATCCTCAAATCCTTTGGATTTGGCTATTTGCATCCACTTATGTGTTCTCATTCTTTCTTTCTCCAATTCGAAAAATAGTGGAATTGCAAATTTCTGTGGGATTATCCTACCTCCCTCAATTATATTGTAATAGGAGGCAAGACTAGGCTGTGGGTCAGGTTCTTGTAGCTCTTGTGCTTCCCCCTTCATCTCTGGCTATCCTCCTACCTTTTTCTCAAGCTTTTAGGTCTCCTGTAGTTGGGATAGTGTCTCCTGTAGAACTGTCTGAGCCTCCTGTAGGTCTGGTTTTGGTTCTTGTAGTACTGCCTTTCCCTTCCATGTAGAAGATATTGGAGTCCCCCTTTCATAGGTTATGGGTGTCTTGGAAGGAGATTCTTTCACCTTGGCAGATGGTGAATCTTCAATGGTAATGGGAACTTTTAAAGAGGGCTGAGGTTTGCCTGTTTTAATTCTTGTGCTCTTCCTTGCCCTGAAATACATGGAGATCTATCTTTTCCTCTTCTTCTTTGGCTTAACTAGTGTACTGAGGGTAGTGAGGGTAGTTGCTGCTTCTCTTTCCAGAGTCTCAAGGGACTCTTCTCCTTGATCTGCCTTCTCTACCTCCTTTTCTCCTTCTTCTGTCTCTTTTTCTGTCTCTTCAACTTTTCCCTCCTCTGTTTCTTTTCCTTCCTCCTTCCTTTCTTGTTCTGTTGTGTCACCACTGGCTTCATCTTCTCCTCCTTGTTGTTCTTCCTCCTCACTGCCAATAGGACTGACATCATAGGTTAATTCCTTTATGTCATCCTCAGCTATCATATTTCGGAAAACTTCCCATGCTATAGGGAGTGTAAAGGTATGGAGGGCTTCCTCTACTAGGATTTTGATTAAGCCATGGTGAGCTAACTGCCCTAAATTTCCTGCTTGTACCTTGGTGCTGGATTCAATGAGGGACTGAAGGAGAAAGTAAGGGATACTAAGCTTTTGAGGTGCTGGAGTATCCATGCCATACCTCAAGTCATGGAGGATTCTGAAATGATATCCATAGACAATGTTATGCCTCCCCTCACAAGAGATGTATTTGATTATTTGGTAGCTAACCTCATCCTAGGGATATGGTATACTAGCCCTTCTAATTCCATTTTTATCTTCAATAGGGGTTTCATTATTTTGGAAAAAATTCTTCTTGGCAGCCTGGCCAATCGGTTTCTCGTATTTACTCCAAGGCAGCCCAAGAGGAAGGGTAGTGACCCTACTAATGAATTCAGGGGTTATTTCAATGGAGAGACCTATAATGGTTACAGTGGCATGTGTTCTTGTATGAGGGACCAAAGAGAGAGCAAATTCTTGGGCAATTTCATCATCAAACCCTCGAAATTTCTCAAAGAAATTCATCCAGTTTGCCCTTGTGAATATGTCCACCACTTGATGATGTGCATGGAGCCTAGTGGAGTTAGTGGGCTCCTTTCTCATAAACCCTCCTGTCATACTGCCTGTACTTTTTTTTTTAACCCAAATATGGAAGTGGAGACAAAGAGTTTTGAGAAAAATAAAAACAGAGGAGACTATGTTTTTATTTTTTTTTAAATAAACAGAAAAATTTTATGTATTTTCTGCCCTCCTAAAGACTTATTTCATCCTCAAATTGAGACCACTTATTTCATATATTGATATTCAACAGGGGGCATGCATGAACCCTACCTCTCCAAACTAAAATTTGGGCTAAAAATCGAGTTTTATCCCTTCAAAATGACTCACTGCCCCTCCTGTAGAAGCCCATTGTTCCTCCTGTAGATTTCCTGTAGGTGCTCCTGTAGATTTCCTATAGGTGCTCCTGTAGACAACACCAAGAGAAAGAATATGGAGGAATTCGATGGAAGATGGTGGTTACGAGGTTGTGCGGGCACAAGAAGACTGTTGTGGTTGAGTTACGAGGAGAGAATGAAGAAAAGGTGGTGAGAATGCGCGGGGAGGAGTGCTCATTACCCTTTATGGATATTTTCGGTTATGAGTGCTGAGCTAGCAAGGTGTACGTTGGCCATATTCGAACCATTGGTCCCCACCTACTTTGTCATCATGGCCCCTCCTCGTAATCATCCCTCATTATTGCATCGGAGTTCACACTTCCTCCCACTACCTGTCCTTGGCATCTTGTGCTTGAGTTGACTGTGCGCATGTGTGGGTGAAATCTCGATGAGTGGAGTCAACTAAATGAAGGTGGCTAAGTTAATTGGCCACCTTTCCCTCATTAAATCTCAACCATCTCGTTGCCTTCGTATGATCTCTAATTACACAAACGCAAATAGAGGAGTGACTTAGTTACTTACCTGTGATCTGAGTGTATTGGCTATGAGGTGATGTGGCTTTCTCTGTTGCATGCCTTCATTTCCTTTTATGCATGCTATCTCTACTTGCTAATGTGTGGTTGTGCGCTTGTTTATGTTCTTCTTTGTTGGAGCTGAGCTGCATGTGCCTTTCCAACCTTCATGTGTGCACTCTCTTGCTGCTGGCGTTGGACTTCTATGGGATCAGCTGTTATAGGAATTCCTACAGGAGATCCTGTAGCTGCTTCTCCCCTGGAAACTTCAGCTTTTCCCTGTGCTTGGAGCTTGAGAGTAATTCCAAAGGTGTCATGAATGATGTAGGGATAATAGTTAAGCTTCAGGTAAGGTTATTGGTGCCTTTTCCTCTTTTTATTTTTGTTTTTTTCAAAATCTAGAAACTGCTTTTCTGTGTTTTCTTCTTGGACAAGGAAAAAAATAATGATGTGGGGCACCATGCAGGCTTGGAAATGATGGCAAGGAGGTTTGAAGATGGTAGGAAGGATTATAGGTTCCTCATGAAGCTTTTTTGTCCCTCAAACTACCTTTTGTAGACACTTTTGGCTCTCTATAATTCCTACAGGAGCCTCCCGTAGAAAACACAGTGTTGGAAGAAAAAGGTGCAATGGGGTGAAAGAGATGCCAAAAATGATGGAGGAAGGTGTGGAGAACATGAGATGGGTGCTGGTATGAATGTCAGGGTTCCCCTGGCACCTTCTTCTGCTCCCTGTAGTCCTCCTGCAAACCTGCAATGCAATAAAAATTCATTTTTCTTTCTCCTTTTTTTTTTCTTTTTTGAAAACAACTAGGGTGACTCAGAGAGGTTTTCACCCTAATTACCTGCCTTGGGCACCTCCAAGGGAGGTTTTCACCCAGGGATCTTATTCTTTTTTCCCTTTTTTTTTGACATCACTAGGCCACCTCAGAAGAGGTTTTCAACCCAATGATGGGACTCAAGCGCCTCATGGAGGTTTTCACTTGAGTCCTTTTTTTTGTTTTTTGTTTTTCTTCAGTGAGTGGGTGAAGTGGAAGCTAAGACATGCTCCACTACCATCATTCTTTTATTCAAATCTTCAATAAACTCTTGCTTGGAGAGGGGTTTCTTGTAGACTTTCAATCGATGTCCATTGACAAGCATAGGGATGGCTTCATCATCAATGGTTCTGATCAGAACTGAACCATTGTCATTGCATTTCTCCACAATGTAGGGTCCCAGCCATCTTGTCCTCAGCTTGCCTTTGAAATCTTTGTATCTTGAATCATAGAGTAGTGCCCAATCTCCCTCTTGGAATTGCTTCTCCCTGATATTTTTTTCATGCCATATCTTTCTCTGAAGCTGAACTACCTCTGTATGGAGAAGGGCTTGCAATCTATATTCATCCAATCTATTGAGCTGAAGTAATATTTCCTTCTATGCATGGCTGAGGTCTAGGTCCAGTTGACCTGCCATCCTTAGGGTATTGAATTCAAACTCTATTGACAACAAAGCCTTCTTCCCATAGACCAGTACATAGGGTGTGAACACGGTGGTGGTCTTCCATGTTGTGTTTTAGGCCCAAGTGGCCTCAACTAATCTGTCTACCCAGTCTTTTCTATTGCTGCTCACTACCTTGGTTAGGATCCCTTCCAATGCTTTGTTACTAACCTCCACTTGCCCATTGGCTTGTGGATGGTAAGGGGTGGAAGTCATGTGTTTGATCTTATGATGTGTGAGCAGGTCTTCAATCAGGCTGGAAGTGAACTGACTGCCTTGGTCTGTGACCAACTCTCTCGGATACCCGAACTTGTAGAATATGTTTTCTCTCAAAAAATCAGCTACTTTTTCTTCTGTTGCTTCTTTGATTGCTTTTGTCTCTGCCCACTTTGTCAGGTAGTCGGTGCACATAATGATGTACTGCTTCTGCTTTGAAGGGGGGTTGATAGGCCCCACAAAGTCCATGCCCCACTTCTCAAATGGCTCAAAGGTCACTTTAGGTTGCATGGTAATTTCATCCTTTGGAGTGGGTTTCCCCATCCTCTGACACCAATCACACTGGCTCGTGTATCTCCTCACATCCTAATGAAGAGTGGGCCAGTAGTATCCTACTTGCAATATCTTGAAGGTGGTTCTTTTTTCTGCAAAATGACCTCCATAAGGCTCATCATGACAGGTCAGGAGGATGTCAAAGACTTCCTCCTCCCTAACACATCTTCTCAATATTTGATCTGGGCCCAGTTTGAAGAGATTTCCTCCAATCCAGGTGAAAGGGGTGTTTTTCCTTAATATCCTACTCTTCTCTTTTGAGGATAGGTGTGGTGGGAACAGTGTTGAAACCAAGTAGTTTGCTATATCAGTAAACCATGGAGAGAGTACTGATATAGAAAATAGGTTTTCATCTGGAATTTGGTCATCCACCATTCCTTCTTCACCTGCAGGCAAATTTACTCTAGACAAAAAGTTAGCAACAAAATTCTCTTTACCAGGCTTATCAATAATGGTCAAATCAAACTGTTGTAGTAAAAGCAACCATCTAATAATGCGAGCATTTACATTTGATTTGTTCATTAAGTATCTAATTTCAGCATGATTAGTGTGCACAAAGGTTTGATAGTCTGTGATATAATGTCTGAATTTGTTTAAGGAATGCACGACAGCTAGGAGTTCCTTCTCAGTCACTGTATAGTTTAACTCTGCCTTTGACAAGTTTTTGCTTATAAAGTATATGGCATAAGGTAACTTTTCATAAATTTGTCCTAAGGTTGCTCCTATCACTTTGTTCAAAGCATCTGTGTGAATGTGAAATGGTAGGGCCCAGTTTGGGCCTCTGAGAATTGGGGCAGTCACTAGCTTGCTCTTCAAGGTATCTAGGGCTTCTTGACAGTTTTCCGACCATATGAACTCAACATATTTGCCTAAGAGGCCAAACAAAGGAGAGGCTAACTTGCTGAAGTATTTAATGAATCTCCTATAATATCCAGGTAAGCCTAGGAAACTTCTGACATCTCTCACCTTTTGAGGAGATGGGACCTTTTGGATGAAGGCAATTTTGTTGGGGTCCACATGTAGTCCTTGTTGAGATATTGCATGACCTATCACGGCCCCTTCAGTCATCAAGAATTCACATTTTTCTAGACTGAGGGATAGGTTCATCTCAATACACTTATCCAGAACTTTTCCTAGGTTAGATAAGGCTTGTTGAAAGTCAGAGCCATAAGGAGTAAAATCATCCATGTATATTTCTACTGCATCATGAACCAGTTCAAAAAATATACTCAATACCGCTCTTTGGAAAGTGGTTGGAGTGTTACACAAGCCAAAAAGAAGGACCTAGTATGCAAAGGTACCCCAAGGACAAGAGAAAGTGGTCTTATCTTGGTCTTTCGGGCTGATTTGAATCTGATTGTACCCATTAAACCCATCTAGGAAGGAGAAAAAAATTTTCCTTGCCAGACCATCTAACACTTGATCTATGAAAGGTAAAGGAAAGTGGTCCTTTTTAGTGGCTTTGTTCAATTCCTGATAGTTGACACAGATTCTCCACTTACCATTTTTCTTTGGCACTAGCACCAAAGGAGAGACCCATTCACTGTCAGAGATGGGATAGATGAATCCTACATCCAACAATTTCTGCAGTTCTTCCTTAACAATATCTTTAAGTGTTGGATTCATCCTCCTTTGAGGTTGCTTGACTGGCTTGCAATCTTCCTCGATGTATATATGATGAGTACATACTGAAGGGTGCACTCCCTTCTTCTCCTTATAACTCCAGGCGAAGGCATCTAGATGTTTTATCAGTATGCTGCATAGCTCCTTCTCCTGGGAAGTAGACAGGGATGGATTGATCTTCAATGTCCTTTTTGGGCTGAACTCTATATTTTTGACAGAGAGAGAAGTAGGATCGGCCACACAAAGATCAGTTGAGGGGTTGTTTTGGGTTTCTCTTAATATGTTTTCTAATGGTGATACACTGGGAGATGGATTCTGAATTAAATTTTCAATCATATCATCCTCATCTTGAGGTTTTCCTCCCATGGCGATTTCCAAGGCACAAAGTGGTGTAGAATAAACTTCATCCTCCTCCTCCAACCATAGAGGTAGATCATGTTCTAACAAGGGTTGAGCAGGAGGATGTAGGGTTAATTGCTTGGACATGTGCCCATTCTTTATGGTCATGTTCCCAGCTCGGCAGCTAATGTAGGCATCGGCTATAGCCAACCAAGGTCTTCCCAGGATGAGAGGATACCCAATGAGCTTTGCCTTTGGCTGGAGAACTAAGAAATCAGTAGGGTACTCCCAAGAATCAATGGAGACCATCACATCTTCCACAATCCTCTCAGGGGTCACGGTGGAGCGGTCTGTTAACTGTAGCACTGTCGTGGTCTTCCTCAAGGAGCCCTAGAGATTAAGTTTGAGCATTTTGTCCTTTGTCTTCACATTAATGGCAGCTCCCAGATCAATCAATGTATGTGGGACCATTGTGACATTGATGTGGACTTCAACTACTAGGCTTCCAGGGTCTAGATATTTTAGACAGATTATCTGCCCCAACATTAGGTCGAACAGTTGTCCTATGACATTGATGGTTGGGGTATTGTTGGGTTGTGTTATATTCTTTCCATGACTAGCCCACGTAGTTAACCAGACGGTTAGAGGGGGGGCAGAGCCCCCCTTCATTGCACCGATTGGACCCTATGTTCGGTTGGGTGAACCCACCTATGGTTTTGTGCATGATTTTTGCACATGTTTTTTGGATGCGATGGTTTTCAGTCCATGGTAATGGACACGATGGTTTTCGGTCCATGGTAATGGACGCGATGGTTTTCAGTCCATGGTATTGGATGCTTCGGCATGTATAAATATGTATTATAACATTGAAAGGAACATAATGAAAAATCAAGCTAGTAGTCCCGGTTTTGGGATCCAGGGGAAATCTCTGTGTATATGTGTTTTATGTGTTATGCTCTCGCATTGTTTATTTTCTGTGTTTTAGAATTCGTATGCAGGTAATTTATGTACGGGTTTAAAACCTACATTTGGTATCAAAGCAGTTTTGGCTTCAAGGGGATGTCTTTGTTGCTGAGGGGTTTCGCTTGGGCCTGTGGTAGACCCTATTCAGTGGGAGATCTACGAGATTGATTCTAGTGGTGAAAGAAGATGGCGAGTAGTGGAAAGATAGAGATCGAGAAATTTAATTGTCAGAGTTTTGAGTTGCAGAAACTCAAGATGGAGGATCTGTTGGTGGATAAAGATGAGTGGATCGTGGTAGATCTGAGTACTAAACCAACGGGAGTGTCCGATGAAGAATGGAAGAAGCTGGATCGAAAGGCATAGAGCACAATATGATTGTGTGTCTCAGATTCAGTATTGCTGAATGTATCAGGGGAAGCTACGGCGAAGGCTTTATCGGATAAGTTAGGGACCTTGTACCAATCTAAGTCTCTAGTGAATAAACTGTTCCTATGGAAAAAGCTATATAACCTGAGGATGAAAGATGGAGACTCAGTGATAGAGCATCTGAACACATTTAATACTGTGGTAAGTCAGTTAGCATATGTTGATATTAAATTTTAGATGAAGATAAGTGCACTAGTTTGTTTTGTTCTCTACCAGATTCATGGGATAGTCTGGTTATTGCAATAGGTAGCAATGCAACTGCCTTGCAGTTTGATAAAATAGTCTCATCCTTGCTGACGGAGGAGATGATACAGAAAAATATGGAGAGCTAGAATGGTGATGCCTTGTCTGTACGAGGACGGTACCAGAACAGAAACAAAAATAAGTCATCGATTGGGAGATCTAAATCTAGATGGAGATCTAAATCGAAAACCTGTAAAGGTGGGGTGCTGAAAATGCGGAAAGGAAGGGCACTACAAAAGGGACTGTAAATCTAAATCTCCTGATAAAGGAAAGGGATCTGATGATGCTCCTTCTGCAGAGGTGAAAACCACCTCAGATGAAGGTGGGGATGTGTACTTGGCATCTTCAAGTACACATGTAGATCATGAGGCATGGTTGATTGACTCAGGTGCATCCTTTCACTTCACTCCCCATAGAGAGTGGTTTTGCGAGTATGAGAAATATGATGGTGGTGATGTCTTCTTAGGGGATGATAGGAAGGCTAGAATCATTGGTCGCAGAAAAGTAAAGTTGAAGTTGCAAGGGGGAAGGGTTAGAACACTTCCGGGTGTTCTACATATTCCTACATTGGCCAGAAATCTTATTTCTATAAGCAAGTTGGATGATGCAAGTGTAAAAACTGTGTTCAACAAGGATACCTGCAAAATGGTTCGGGGAGCACTGGTATTGATGCGGGGAGTTTTAATTGGAACTTTGTACAAGCTGCAAGGTAGCTATGTTATTGATGGGTGCAATAGTTTTGTGGTTCCTGAAAGTGGAGCAGAAAATCTAGTGGTCTCTGGAGAGAAGACCATGGCTAGCATCAAAGGCTTGGCCATATTGGAGAGAAGGGCCTTTGAATACTTCATGGTAATGGTATGGTAGAAAATATGAGTAATAGCTCTCTAGATTTTGATTTCTGTGAAAATTGTGTATATGGGAAGCAGAATCTGGTGAGTTTCCCCTCTGGTAGTAAGAGGGCGAAACAGATATTAGAACTTGTGCACAGTGATGTGTTTGGACCTGTGAAGGTTCCATCACTGGGTAAGTCTGTGTACTATGTATCATTTATAGATGACTTCTCAAGGAATACATAGATTTATTTCCTTAAGAAGAAATTTGAAGTCTTTGACAGGTTTAAAGAATTTAAGGCTCTCGTGGAAAATCAGACAGAGAAAAAGATAAAGGTGCTGAGGATAGATAATGGTGGAGAGTTTTGCAGCAAGGAATTTGAAGAATTCTGTAAGTAGTGTGGTGTAGCACGACAGAATACTACTCCATATACACCTCAGCAAAATGGAGTTGCAGAAAGAATGAATAAGACATTGATGGAAAGGGCAAGAAGCATGCTCAGTGGTGTCGGGTTAGGATAGGAATTCTGGGCAGAGGCAGTGGATACTGCATGTTACCTAATCAACAGGTCACCTTCATCAGTGTTGGAGGGTAAGACTCTGCAATAGGTATGGACTGGTAAGAAACCCTCTCTTTCACATTTGAGGGTATTTGGATGTGATGCATATGTACATGTTCTAAAGGAGAAACGAACCAAGTTGGATAGTAAATCTGAAAAGTGCATATTTATTGGGTATAAGGATGGTTTAAAGGGTTATAAGCTTTGTAACCCAGTCACATGGAAGGTTGTGTATAGCCAAGATGTGGTGTTCAGAGAGGTAAAAGATGTTATTAAACATGAAGTCCAACCAAAGGAACCTGAGAAGATAGAATTTGAACTTAAGGAGGAAGAATCCGACTCTACAGCAGAGGAGGAATCAGAAGATGAAGAGCCACAAAATCCAGGTGTGAGAATATCAGTTTGAGAAAGAAGGCAGCCAGAAAGGTATAGTGCATCTGCTTTCTGTTCAAATTTTGCTTTATCTATTACTGACGATGATCCCATAACTGTGAAGGAAGCTGTAGATTTAGAGCATGGAAAACTCTGGAAAGAGGCCATGGTTGATGAAATGGCATCTTTGCCCAAAAATGAGGCATGGGATCTGGTGGAGTTGCCAGCTGGAAGGAAACCCATTGGCAGCAAATGGTTGTTCAAGAACAAGACAAATGCAGAAGGAAAGGTGGAGAAATACAAAGCTTGGTTGGTAGGAAAAGGTTATTCCCAGGTGCCGAGAATTGATTTTGGTGATATTTGTTCTCCTATTGCCAAGGTAACTTCTATTATATTACTTTTATCTGTTGTTGCTGCTTTTGATTTTGAGGTAGAACAGATGGATGTGAAGATAGCATTTTTTCACGGGGATCTGGAAGAGGAAATATACATGAAGCAACCTGAAGGCTTGGCCATGAAGGGTAAGAAAGAACTGGTATGCAAGTTAAAGAAGTCTCTGTATGGGTTAAAACAGTCACCAAGGATGTGGTATCAGAAATTTGATACATTTATATGGGGACTTGGCTTCACTAGAAGCAAAGCAGATCAGTGTGTGTATTTTAAATTAATTGGTGACCATGTTATTTGTCTGGTCTTGTATGTGGATGATATGTTGCTGGTTGGAAATAACAAAGAAATTATCCAGGATTTGAAGACCCAATTGTCCTCCAAATTCAACATGAAAGATCTTGGTGCTGCAAACTATATTTTGGGCATGAAAATTAAAAGAAATCGGGAAAAGAGGAAGCTCTGGTTAAACTAGAGGAAGTATGTCGAGACAATACTGTAGAAGTTTAATATGCAGTATAGTAACCCGTGAAGGTTCCTATTCATGTAGGTGTGAGGTTATCTGTTGAACAGTTTCCCAAGACACAAGAAGAGGAAGAGGATGTGTCACGTGTTCCATATGCAAGTGCAGTCGGTAGCTTGATGTATGCAATGGTCTGTACTAGACCAGACATTGCACATGCAGTGGGAGTATTGAGCAGGTTTATGTCAAAACCAGCGAAGGAGCACTGGATAGCAGTGAAGCGGGTTTTCATATATTTGTGTGGCACTAGTGATTATGGTTTGTGCTACCAAGGAAGATCAGGATTGGACAGAATGTTGGATATTCATGACTTTGTTGATGCAGACTGGGCTAGAGATCTAGATCAGAGAAGATCTACAAGTGGGTATGTGTTTAACCTATTTGGAGGTGCAATCAGTTGGATGAGTAAGAAACAATCTGTAGTGGAACTATCAACTACAGAGGCAGGATACATGGCAGCCACTCATGCAAGCAAGGAAGCAGTTTGGTTGCAGAGATTGTGTTCATGTATAGGGGTAGTACAAGGAGCTATAAGGATAGACTGTGACAGCCAAAGTGCAATTTTCTTGGCAAAGAACCCCGCATATCATTCAAAGACAAAGCACATTGATGTTCAGTATCACTTTGTGAGGGATATGATAGAAGACAAAAAGGTGTTGCTGGTAAAGGTGGACACTTTGAAAAATATTTTAGATGCATTGACAAAATCTATGAGCTCTGAGAAGTTCTCTTGGTGTAGACAGACAATGGGCATTTCAGGGCTGGAAAAATGACTAAGCTCTCTTGTGGCCCCCTGTGGAAAGAAAACAGCAAGTGGGAGAATGTTGGGTTGTGTTATATTCTTTCCACGACTAGCCCACGTAGTTAACCGGGGGGTTAGAGGGGGGGCGGAGCCCCCCTTCGTTGCGCCGATTATGTAGTGGGGGGGGTCATAGGGGGTTTGAGGTGTACCCGTAACCCCACTTTATGGGGTCCGAGGCAGCGCCCCGGAAAATTTTGGTTTTGGACCCTATGTTAGGTTAGGCGGACCCACCTATGGTTTTGTGCATGATTTTCACACATGCTTTTTAGACGTGATGGTTTTTGGTCCATGGTATTGGATGCGATGGTTTTCGGTCCATGGTATTGGATGCTTTGGCATGTATAAATATGTATTATAACATTGAAAGGAACATAATGAAAAATAAGCTGGTAGTCACGGTTTTGGGATTGAGGGTAAATCTTTGTGTATATGTGTTTTATGTGTTATGCTCTCGCATTGTTTATTTTCTGTGTTTTATAATTCGTATGCAGGTAATTTCTGGACGGGGTTAAAACCTACAAGTATCTCTCTTGCGCCTTCTTGGATGCCTAAAGCACTTCTCTTTTATCAACCTATTGTAGATAGGCACATCTTTTATGGCTTGGAGAAGTGGTATCTTCACACATAAATGTTTCAGTTCTCCCAAGATTTTAGTCTCTTCTGGGGTAGGTTGGATTGTCATCGATAGTCTCTCAGGAAAGGGTGGATTTGCTTTAGGTTCGCTTTCCTCTTTATCTTCCTCAACCTCCCTGGGTGGAGGCTGGCTATCTGAGAGAACTTTCCCAGATTGCAAGTTGATTTCTTGAATCTCCACAGCATAAGTTTGGCATGACGATTCCCCACTATACACTTGCTGATCTTGTGTGTTGTTTGGGTTTGGATTTGGCTGGGTAGGCATTTGGGGTTGCCTTGGTGGAGCAGAAGGTAATGGTTGTGGTTGGGCAGGTGGTGGAGGCAGAAGAGTAGGAAGAGAGTTGTATTGGGGCCTCCACCCCTAATGAGGTGCATTCCACTGAGGTTACGGTTGAGCATAGGGTTGGAATGAATGAGTGGCTAGTTGGGCATGATATTGAGATGTGAAGGACCAAGGAGGAGGTGTGGACCAGGAAGGATGAGTAGGGGGGCCCCAAGAAGGTATGGAGGTGACTTGGTTGGGGTGGTAGTATGCCTGAGATGTCCCTTGCATCCCCTACTGGTATGGTCTAGGTCCATGCGGCCTCCTTTGGTTTATGTAATAGATCTGTTCAGTGAATCCTTCAGCCCCTTGGTATACAGCTTTAAGTCCGAGCAAGGAAGGGCACTTACCTGTAGAATGACTTTCTTCACAGACTGAACAAACCTCTATATAGTTCAATGGGCATTCATTCCTAGGATGCCTCCTCGTGCATCTAGGGCAAAAAAGGCCAAAGCCCTCTCTGCTTCCTCTTATTTCCTTTTGATATGAAAGGTATCCATTTGCATGGCAAGAGTCTGCAGCATCTCACTCTTGAAGTCTTCCAGCATGTTTCCAATTTCACCTGTAATGGATGAATCGGAAGAAGAGGCACTAGCTATGGGTTGACTCCCCCTACCTTTCTTTCTGGATACTCTATAATGGTTTATAAAAATAGTCTTTATGTCATCATAGGATAGTTGGTAGATGTCTCCCCCAGCCAGTAGATGGAGGGTGTCTAAAAGGTCTTCCCGAATTCCCCTGAGCAGGACCAACTTCAGAGACTCAGGGTCAAGTGTAAAGCCAGCCCTTTTGTGATTGACCTGGAACCTCTCTTCGTAGTCTTCCAGGGACTCATCACTTCCCATGGTCATTCGGAAGATTTCTTCTTTAGTATCTTTTGTCCTACAATAGTCTCGATACTTGTTGTTAAAGGCTTTCTACATCTGAGCCCAAGTTGTGATGTTATTGCTAGGTAATCCTATGAACCAGCGTAATATTACTTCCTTGAGAGTAGAAGGGAACATTTTCAACTTTCACTCGTCTTCTGCATAGTCATAAGTTTGACAGATGATAGCAAACTCGAACAAGAAGGTGTCAGGATCTTCTGTATTCAGACCATGGAAATGAGGTAGGGTTGAAGGGCTTATATTCTTCATTTTGGTGTCCCCATTGGTCTCCCGAATGGGAAAGGTACCCTCTATTCTTTCTCCATTTCCCCTAGCATTTCTGTTTTCAGCCATTGGCTCCAGAGGAATGTGTTCTTCTTCTTCTTCCCCTATAGGTTCTTCAAATATGTCTGGTTATTCACCTAAGGGTTCTTCTTGGTCGCGGCCACCGAAGAAGAGAGAAGGTTGGCTGTGTGAAGCAGTGGGGGTGTTGGGAAAAAATTTTCCTTAGTTATCTCTATTCCTACGAGGCATGAAAGGAAATCTTTTTGGTTGGTTTTTTTTTTGTTTCTTTTCCCCACACTGATAGTACCTGCAGAAACTGAAATTGATAAAACAAATGACAACTAGCTGAAATGAACTTGCTGAATGGAAATTTGGAGAATTGAAAATGAAAGCAAGGAAATGCAGAACTGAAAGAAAAGAAATGACTAGTCTACTTTTGTTGAAATGAAATTTGCAGGAAAGGAAAGCAAAGAAACGCAGAACTTGAAAGAAAAGAAATGACTAGTCTACTTTTGTTGGAATAAACTATTAGCATAATGTTGCAAGAAGAAATAGAAGAGAGAAGTAATCACAGAGTACTCTGATGCTTCCCCGGCAATGGTGCCAAAAAGTGGTGAGCATCAGTATTGCAGCAAGAATGCTGAAACTCCTGGGCTGCCAACTTTACTTTTATCAACCATGTAGTTCGTAAAAAAATTGGAAGCGTCGGTGTTGTATGCACAAGTACTAGTTCTCACTACAAGTTGTCACTTGGTTAGCCGACGCGAGATCACTAGGAGCTAAAGCCAACTTCTATAGATTTCAGAAGAAGCTCTATGTGTGATGAAAGAAAGAAATATTACTCTACAGAATCTATTCTAATTACAAAAAGGAAAAAGACTGGAATGTGAAGCAAGACCTAGTAAACCCTAATTAACAAGCTAATTCTACTTTCGCCAAAAACACTATGAAAACCATGAAAGTAATGCCATTACCTACTCAAGAAAGTAAACAACATCTAACCATGCTATTTCTATAAGTAAATAAGCAAAAAACATATTTTTGTATTTTTATATGTTTTTATGTGAATTTGACATGTATCGAATTTATTGTGTTTGAGTGTGGCATCGAACAGGTGGCGTTAAAGGGCGGTTTTGGAGATTGGGAGGATGTAAGATGGTGTGGATGGGTCCTAGGAGGTCTTAGGTGGCCTTCTGAAGGCTTTTCCCAAGCTCGGACTTCCAAAGAAATCCTACAGGAAAAACTACAGGAGGACACAAGGAAACTAAAGGAGGAAAACAGGGAAACTACAGGAGGAGGCCGAGAACAATTTCCGCTATTTTGAGGTTGTGAGAGTGGGTGGAAAAGGTGGATGAAGGTTGGAATGAGGTGTTAGGGAGCCTAAGGTCTACCATAAATCACCAGGATAGAGAAAGATGATTGGGTTTGCTCAAGGAGAGAGGAAGAGGTTCTACGAAAAAAAATGAAGGAAACTAGGGCAGAATTGAGGTGAGGTTTAGGAGACCTGTAGGGCATGGATCAGATGGAGGATGTGATTGTTGATAAGCTAGCCTACTACTAGAAGAGATCTGCTACAAAGGAACTGACAGTTAACCAAGAAAATCGAGCAACAAATGAAATGAGTGCATTTAGGAAAAACAGAGTTTTGCATTAAAATGGTCTAAACTATGATCTATGAAAGGAAGTGCTGAGAAATGTTGGAGGAAAGGAAAGCATGAAAGAGGACTATTGAAAATCAGGAAATGAACATGATAAAGGAGATCTGAAGCAAAGCAAAACTGGACTATTAACTTACTAAAGAGCTGCAAACACTAGAAGTCGTATGAAATGAGGAGCATTTGTGTTTTTGGGGCAGCAAGAGAGTCTTTGCCTCAAATCATGGTCCCAGAGGGAGGAATAGAGGCCAAGGCACTATTTATAACCTTTTTAATATTTTCTGATTGCTGCTTAACCTCCTACAAAAAGCACAAATGGAAGCAGACTACTAAATTATCAAAAGCAACCTATTCTTAACCATAAAAGAAATACATATAACAGCAAACTAATCGACAAACTAAAGTAAAGCATACAAATACAATTAAAGAGAAGATTGGCTACTTGGATTGGGCCCTAACCCAAGAGCTTCAGCCCTCTGAGGTAACTCAGTTCTAGCTCAAAAAGGATTCCATCTTCATTATCAAAAAATAGCAAGATTACATGAAACTGTCACAAAATAATAAGCTCGAAATTTGAGCAGAGTTTACATGAGAAAAAATCTGACCCTAGTGAGGCCCTAGGCCTCTCTACTTATACATCTGAAGCTACCAACGGCTTACTTAAAATTAGGGAGGCTTGGCTCCCAAAACTCGAGATAACTCTCAATCATCCTCCACTTTCTCAATTGCCTTCT